>CM050166.1:22703654-23907404 GCA_027410445.1 Discoglossus pictus | reverse complement strand
TCCATTACATTCTTAGACTTGTTGATAACAAAAGATGAAGAAGGAAAGATATCAACCACTACTTATAGGAAGGATACAGCCACAAATGCTCTATTGACCTGGGACAGCCAGCATTTTGAACCCCTTAAAAGGGGGATACCGAGAGGTCAATACCTTCGAATTAGAAGGAACTGTAGTTCTGATGCAGAGTTCAAACTAGAGGCAGATAAATTAAGAACTAGGTTTAGAGACAGAGGTTATTCAAATAAATGTCTCAAATCTGCTTTTAATTATGCATCTAACTGCAGTAGATCTGAACTTTTGAATGGCCTTAATAAGAATGCAGATAAGGAAAGTAAATTATCCCGCTGTATTATGACTTTTGGCTATGACTCTGAGGCTGTTAGGGACATTTTATCCAGACATTGGAGTGACGAGGATCTAAAAGATGTTCTAACGCCTAAGGCCTCTATTACATACCGTAGGGGCAAAAACCTCAAAGATAGATTGGTACATAGTTCATTTAAAGAACAGAAACCTGGGACCTGGTTAAAACCTCTAATAGGATGTTTCAAATGCAGCAAATGTAAATTTTGTAGGTATGTTACACCTTTAAAAATATATGAACATCCTATTACTGGGGAAAAATTTAAAATAAAAGAATTTATGAATTGTTGTTCTACGGCGGTTATCTATGTGGCCACCTGTATTTGCAATAAGATCTATGTAGGAAAAACGAGGCGCCAGCTGCGCCGTAGGATTGGCGAACACATTTACAGTATCAAGAATGCATTGGATACACCAATTGCCCGCCATGTCAAATTTTGTCACAACAATAAAAGTGAAGTCTTATCTTTTTGTGCAATAGACCAGGTACATATAGGCCCTAGACAGGGAGATTTGGAGAAGAAATTATTACAATGTGAGGCACGCTGGATATATCAATTGAAGGCCCAAGTACCCAATTGACTCAATGAGGGGTTCACTTTCATGCCTTTCATTTAGTACTTGGATTTCTTCCCTTTTCATGATATGTGTTATTTTGTCTATCTATGCTGGGCCTTCTCCTGTCATATAGACATTGCACTTTTTACCCCTCCTTCTTTTGTTTCCTCATTTGTATATATTCACTCTAGTGAGTACATGTTTTTCACTTCTAGTTCCTCACCTCTATGTTCATCCTATATAGATGGACCTTAAGTGCATTAGCACACATTACTTTAGTTCATTGACACCTGCATAACCTATTTTAGGAATTTGTCACATTGGTTATCACATATTTCAGAGTCCCTGAACACTCTTATATCTCTTCCGAGCTCACATTTCTGTATGATTAGTATCTACAGAGCACTAGTCTTCTGATATGGACTTTGTTTCTTGGTTCATACTTTTACCGTTATATAATGGGGTTATTTCCTCCTTTATATAACGATCTCCTGCACATGTCTATATTTTGTTCTCCTTTTATTCCTTTCCGGCCTTTTTTTGGCAGCCTTTCACTGTATAGATGTAGTAGCTACTGTACTACTCATCTGTATTTTTCCAGCTTACCACAAACCCTTAATGTTTCTTTATATGGTCTATACATAGACAATAAGTGCATTAGGACACATATCTATGTGATTCCTGCTCGTTTGTATATATCGCAATTGCCCCTTGTATATATTGTATATATTATCTGTACTATCTCTATTATTCTCCAGGCCCGTTATGGACAACATATTCATTATTCTCATGTTGCCTAGGTGACAGCTCCCTATATAAAGCTCTTGGAGACAGCGTTATACAATTTTCCTTTGACAAAGACGTGGTACGTCGAAACGCGTCAGGCTCCTAGCAACGACGCTGCACACGTCATCACGTTAGACGTGCGCATGCGCGTTGCAAACCTGGCGGTCGAGCTCTCTAGGAACCGTGAATTTGTTATAATTACGGCCTAGTTTAAAGCCCCTTATGCCTCATTAGTAGCATATTACTTTGTGAAGACCTGATATCACCCATTACTACCCTAAGAATTGGGGAACAGTCTCTACCTTGTATATACAGCTTTAGACACTTTTTGTGTCATATCGTAGTCAGATGTCAATGAATGTGTATGGACACAGCTTATACCGTATGCTGTGTAACATATAGCTGTTGCAACAACTTTGTCTGTATTTAAGGTTTAGCTCCCCTTAATTTTGACTCTCATAGGTACTAATTCTTGGTACCTTACTTTACAGCATCTAAAGGGTTGTCAGTAAAGACATACAGTGATCTATATTTCACTTTTATGCACATATATTGCTCTGTCCAATGTACCCTCTAGACTTTTGGAGGACATACATTTAGGCATCAGGGTGCTTTATATTTATATATCTTTTGTGATACAATAGGACTTCCACGCCTTGATATTTTCTTGTAATTACTTTTTGGCTCGCCCGCTAGGTGAGAATAGTGATACCCACTCATTTAAGAGTTATACATTGCACAATACCAGTGCTTGAGGGTTCCTTACTATTCCTCACATTTGCCAATTTTTATTCCCTGTGTTAGTATTTTAAACATTCCCTGTTTTTAAAGACGTCGCTGTCATTTATCTAATAAAATTATCTTTATTTTTGTATATATTTATCCCACCATTTCTGTATACTATATATTGGGGTGGTAAATACCCAGGGAAATCCTAATCCTCACTTTTCTTTCTCTGCAGAATATTGGCCCAGACTAGTGCAGACCTTGGCATGGGAGATAATCCTGTTACAGAGACTCCTCATAAAGATAAGGAAGTCTATTGTATAAAGTGTTTTCATTCTCAGACATAAGAACAAAGAAGGATGATCTAATCCATGTCTGATTGTATCAAAGTTGTCAGGTAGCCTCAGGGAGGTGTGACCCACCTATTGTCCCTATATGTGTATTGTGTGGCCAACTATAGGGGATATGTGAAATGTCTGTGTGTTATGTGTAAAAGATACTTTTACTAACTTTTGAACCCCTGGTCTGATTCATGCCATTTTTTAATATGTTGTTCCACAATTTATGTTGTTCATAAAAATGTAAGTTTTATTTATGTATTATGTAAAATCATAAAGTTATAAAAATGTATAAAAATGTGTAAGTTTTAGCTGGGAGATAATTGAGTAGATACAGTAATAAACTCAATTATCTCTCAAGTAGAGGGGAGGGAAACTGTGGGCATTACTATTGTGTTATTGGTTGTTTATACCTTCCCCTGGGTGTGTTCTGTTTACCTGACTGTAATAAAAACCGGGCTGGGTGTGCCAGCAAGAGTTCACTGCTTGACACTCAAACACAGAGTTTATGTCTCGTTCTTGGGGGGATTCATGGTATGCTGTTACAGACTGTCTGCCAGGAGTGTAAGCATCTTGGGGTGCTTTTCCTGTTCAGCTGCTAGCGGCTATTCGTGAGGCTCCAGTTAAGCTACGGCAGTTGTGGAGTCTGTGGTGGTTGTGGTGTCCGGTGCGGTGCTTGTAGGCCTCGGCGCAAGCTAGGACGCGTCCATCAACGGAGGTACCCGGTCGGGGTGCCAGTAGATCCGTTACAATATGAATATAGCTATTTATCTACTATTTTTGTGGCTCTCATACATTTATTTCATCATTATTATTTTTTGTGGTTTATTTACATTAATTATTTATTGCTTATTTATTCACCTGGTCCTTTCTTAACACTTCACACATTTAGATTCAACTGGGACATTTATCAATGCCCCTCATACAATACACCTTTCTTTATTAACATATTCACCTTTCTAGACAACATTAGATAATACACTTTCTTATCCACATTATAACTTTTATTTGGTCTATTCTAATCTAGCTCTTTCACTTTTCATCCTTATTATAATTTCACCTCTATTTTCTCTTTTGCCCTTGGGTATTTATTCATAGACATTATTTTCACTTATTAGGATCTGGTGTATTTATTTTCCACTAATGATTGGATATTAGCTAATATATTACCTCATTATAATACATTATACGATTTGAGTATTTATAGTCACTTATTTATTACTGCTATATACATTCTCATGTCAAATAGCCACATTTATTTGTAGAAATCAGTGTATCTACACTACATATCGATACAAATTGTTTATCTATCCCATATTCCATCTCATAGGAAGTTGAATCTAAATCCCTCCTATATGCTGCAAAATTATATATATATATATATATATATATATATATATATATATATATATATATATATATTTTTATGGTTATGTAGCTTTAACAAAATTCCATTTTAACCTTTTTGAATTAGACTAATTGTGGTGTTAAGCACCAATGGATTTTTTACTTTCTGAATTATATATATATATATATATATATATATATATATATATATATATATATATATATATATATATATATAAATAAATACATTTATGTATGTATATATGTATATATATTAATAATGTGTATTGCAGTATAGCTGCCGAGAGGTCTGACTTCAGACTTGATAAAGAGAAGTCAGACCTCTCGAAAGCACGTCAATATAAATAAGGTGTTTGTCCAATACAAGAGGTATCATAATATAGTGCAATACTCATTATTTATATATAAAAGTATATATATATATATATATATATATATATATACAGTAAATTTAAAATTATTATATATACCGTATTGATCCAAATATAAGCCGCACCCGTAAAGTTCAAAAGGGAAAAAAAAAGAAAAAAGATAGTACTCAAATATAAGCCGCACCCGTAAAATTGGAGAGAAAAAGACTCTCAAAGTGATCAGCCATTGCAAGAAACAGGCTTTCTAATTAGCACTGTAGCTTTTTTGCAGGTTATAGGCTTTACAGGATGTTAGAATCACTAAAACTGTAAATCGCTATTAAATACCGCAGTCTCAAGCACGAAAATCAGCACACTTAACTCGCAATTGCGCAAATCGGCAGTCATTTTGCATTCACGAATAGAAGCCGCACACCTAACAAGCAAAGTTCGCAACTCTGCAAATATTTTTTTTACTGTCGCGAATATAAATATGATTGCAAAGAAATGGTGCTTAACACCTATATAGAATAATGAAATAACAAAACAGATATGTCACTATAAAAAAAAAAAAAATATTATGAATATAAGAGGACTACAAGGTAAGTAAAGCTCAGCATTACTTATATACCTGTATATCCTTATAGGAGAGTCCTCATAATTCTGTTTAGACAATCATAGGACTATACCAAAAACGAAGGGGGAAAAGCTTCATAGAAAAAAGAAAAAAGAAGATAGTTTACACTCTATATACAAATATGATAGATAAAATACAGGCAGTTAACATCTCTTGTTGTACTGATAAAGAAATATGGTAGCAGTTTAGAAGGATTGTGAACAGTACACCATTGCATAGCGCTAGATGCGCTAGCTAGTTCATAGAAGGAATAATTCCTGCTCCCCAGACTCTTACCTCTCAGATCCAGTACACTCCATTATGCTCCGAAAACAACAAGAAGGAGAGGAGGATTAGAAGATGTTACTTCTGCCATAAATAAATAAACAAAGAAAAAATTGCCGACCGGTTTCGATAGTTACAGCACTATCTTTTTCAAGGCTCTTAGAGTGTGTAAGGACATTACAATTTCGCGGGTCTTTTTATAGTAACTACTTTCCGCCTTTTGGGGCGTTTTTGCTTAGTAATTCCTGCCTTTCAGGGCGTTCCTATTATGTGTAGCATAGTGTCCTTTATTACTTCCTGGTTTACGTCACTACGTTAGTAACGCAGTGACGCACTTTTAGTGTGATCGCGTCTGACGCTTTGCTTTCCATATATTGGCAGTGAAGCCCTTTCTGGGAATAGCTAAACTATCGTGCTATTTAGAATAGACCAAACTTATTTTTTCAATTAACTTTATTATTCCATGCTCGTTTAACGTTACTTTTAACTAAAAGAAGGAATATGTTAGGTACTATGGTGGATTCCGATGTATTACTTTTACCATACTTTTAAATTAACTAAAAGTTACTGAACCCTAGTCTTTACCTACCAAAAAGAGTGTTAAATACCGTATTTGCCGGCGGATAAGACGACTTTTTTCTCCTGAAAAACATGCCTCCAAGTGGGGGGGGTCGTCTTATACGCCGGGTGCACTTTATACGCCGGGTGCGCAGAGCTTGTGCCTCCCCCCTCTTCATCCTCAACCCCCTCCTCATTCTAATCCCCCCTCCTCAACCTCAACCCCCCTCTTCAACCTAACCCCCCTAAATACCTCCCCCTCTCCCTTTCCCCTCACCTGCTTCTGCTCCGGCCTCCGCTCCTTCTTGACCCGGCCCGCATGTGACGGCACATGCGTGCCATGTCATTAGCATATACTGGGTGCCGGCACCCTGTATATGCTAATGATGTGGCGCGCATGTGACGTCACATGCGTGCCGGGTCAAGAAGGAGCGAAGGCCAGAGCAGAAGCAGGTAAGTGAGGGGAAAGGGAGAGGGGGAGGTATTTAGAGGGGTAAAGTGAGGAGGGGGGTTTAGGATGAGGAGGGAGGTTGAAGATGAGGAGGGAGGATGAGGATGAGGAGTGGGGTTGAGGTTATGGAGGGAGGTTGAGGAGAGGGGTTGAGGAGGGGGTTGAGGATGAGGAGGGTTTTGAGGAGGGGGTTGAGGAGGGAGGATAAGGATGGGGGGGAAGTTGAGGATGAGGAGGGGGGTTGAGGTTGAGGAGGGATTTTGAGTGGCAATGTTGGGGGGTCGTCTTATACGCCCAGTCGCCTTATACGCCGGCAAATACGGTAGATGGGCTAAACGTGAACCCTTCATTCAGACCTCAACGTGTCCTAAGCTCCCATTGAGTAAATCCGTTTCCACTCTTCTTGTATTTCGAGAATTAAATAAATGGGCTAAACGTAAACCCTTCATTCAGACCCCAAGAGCCCCGAGCTCCCATTAAATAAATCCATTTGCACTCTTCTTGCATCAATCTTGGATCTGTGTTTCCTCCTCTTATGGACACTTTTATATCGTCGATAATATGGAATTCTAGGCATTTAGTATCTCCTTGATGATACAGTCTGACGTGCCTGGAGACCGGAGTGTCTAAGCCATTGGTTATGGAAGACACATGTTCCAGTATTCTTCTTCTTATCTGTCTAATAGTTTTACCTACATATAGTTTTTTGCATTTGCATACTATTATGTATATCACATGTGTAGATAAACAATTATAGAATGAATTTAATGGGAATTCTTTATTAGTATATGGATGATAGAAGGATTTTTCGGGTTTAATGTATTGGCAGGCCATACAGTTTCCACATCTGTACAGGCCTTTAGTCTTTGCAAGCCAGTTCCTCTTTTCATCTTTTTTGTTTTCGAAGAAGCTTTTTACCAGTTTGTCTCCTAAGTTTTTTCCTCGTCTGTATGTAATGTTAGGATGGTCTGATAATACAGTTGTTAACGCTTCATCTTCATTTATAAGATGCCAATGTTTCTTTATAATATTCTTAACTTGTTCACTGTCTGTTCCATAAGACATAATACATCTAATATTTTTTTCATCCTTCTCTTTAGTTTGTTTTTTGAACAGTAATTCTGTTCTATCCATATTTATCTCTTTTTTATATGCTGTTTTTAGAATTCTGTTCGGATAACCTCTATTTTTTAGTCTTCCTTTTGGTTCGTAAGCTTTTAATTTTAATTTGTCTATTGTATCACAGTTTCGGCGAAGTCTTACATATTGACCTGTTGGTATGCTTGATTTTTGGGATTTAGGGTTTTGGCTTTTCCATGCCAATGTTTCTTTCCTGAATAGAGTGGTATGAAGTTTACCGTTATCCAATTTCATGCTCTTTAGATCTAAAAAAAATATTTCTCTTTTGTCTGCTTCCCATGTTAGTTTAATATTCATTCTATTTTTTATTTAATTCAATAACAAATGCTTCTAGCTCTTTTTTATTGCCTTCCCAACAGATAAGAATGTCGTCAATGTATCTCTTCCTTAGTAGGATTTTATCTGTATTTACATCATCCCAGAAGACTTTTGTATTTTCCCACATACCTAAAAAGAGGTTTGCGTAGCTTGGGGCACAACTTGTGCCCATTGCCGTGCCCCTTATTTGATGGTACCACTTTCCATAAAAAATGAAAAAGTTTCCTGTTAGAATAAATTCCAGGAGATATAGAATGAACTCATTCCTTGTCTTATTACTTGAGCTTCTCATGTCTAGATAGTATTTGACAGCTCTTAGTCCATGATCGTTTGGGATACTACTATAGAGTTGTTCAACATCTACGGTCCCTAATATAGAGGTAGGAGGAAGTTCCAATCCTTCTATATTTTTCAGTGTATCTATTGTATATTGTACATGGGACGGTAGACTTTTCACAATTTCTTTAAGCTCTTGGTCAATGAATTGACTGATCTTTTCTGTAAGACAGTTCGTACTTGATACAATTGTTCTACCTGGGATAGGGGTATGTTTTTTATGTATTTTAGGTAGTGCATAAAAAGTAGCTTTCGGGAGGAGATACTCGTAGTTTGCTCTAGTAATAATTCCATCTTCCATCGCTTTTAGAAGGAGTGATTGTAGTTTCGTGAAATATTGCCATGAGGGGTTCTTTTGGAGAACTTCATATATGTTCCGATCACGTAAGAGGGTCAGACACATTTCCAAACTAGAATCACTCCTTCTAAAAGCGATGGAAGATGGAATTATTACTAGGGCAAACTATGAGTATCTCCTCCCAAAAGACCCAATGGTAGCTACTTTTTATGCACTACCTAAAGTACATAAAAAATGTACCCCTATCCCAGGTAGACCAATTGTATCAAGTACGAACTGTTTTACAGAAAAAATCAGTCAATTCATTGACCAAGAGCTTAAATAAATTGTCAAAAGTCTGCCGTCCCATGTACAAGATACAATGGATAAACTGAAAAATATAGAAGGATTGGAACTTCCTCCTACCTCTATATTAGGGACCGCAGATGTTGAACAACTCTATAGTAGTATCCCAAACCATCAAGGACTAAGAGCTGTCAAATACTATCTAGACATGAGAAGCTCAAGTAATAAGACAAGGAACAAGTTCATTCTAAATCTCCTGGAATTTATTCTAACAAGAAACTTTTTCATTTTTTATGGAAAGTGGTACCATAAAATAAGGGGCACGGCAATGGGCACAAGTTGTGCCCCAAGCTATGCAAACCTCTTTTTAGGTATGTGGGAAAATACAAAAGTCTTTTACAGATAAAATCCTACTATGGAAGAGATAATAAATAGAATGAATATTAAACTAACATGGGAAGCAGACAAAAGAGAAATATTTTTTTTAGATCTAAAGATCATGAAATCGGATAACGGTAAACTTCATGCCACTCTATTCAGGAAAGAAACGTCTACTAATACAATATTGGCATGGAAAAGCCAACACCCTAAATCACAAAAATCAAGCATACCAATAGGTCAATATGTAAGACTTTGCCGAAACTGTGATACAATAGACAAATTAAAATTAAAAGCTTACGAACTGAAAGTAAGACTAAAAAATAGAGGTTATCCGAACAGAATTCTAAAAACAACATATAAAAAAGCGATAAATATGGATAGAACAGAATTACTGTTTAAAAATCAAACTAAAGGGATATATAGAATATCCCTATGATCTTCATTGTCTATATAGAACATATAATTCAGTAATATTTTTACATTTCCCTTAGAAGTGGTTTACCCCTTTCCCCCATTATTCCCCCTTCTTTTTGGTAGGTAAAGACTAGGGTTCAGTAACTTTTAGTTAATTTAAAAGAATGGTAAAAGTAATACATCGGAGTCCACCAAAGTACCTAACATATTCCTTCTTTTAGTTAAAAGTAACGTTTAACAAGCATGGAATAATAAAGTTATTGAAAAAATAAGTTTATTCTGTTCTAAATACCGCAATAGTTTAACTATTCCCAGAAAGGGCTTCACTGCCAATATATGGAAAGCAAAGCATCAGACGCGATCAAGCTAGAAGTACGTCACTGCGTTTCTAATGTAGTGACGTAAACCAGGAAATAATAAAGGAGACTATGCTCCACATAATAGGAACGCCCTGAAAGACAGGAACTACTAGGCAAAAACGCCCCAAAAGGCGGAGATTAGTTACTATAAAAAGACCCGCGAAATTGGAATGGCCTTACACACACTAAGAGCCTTGAAAATATAGTGCTGTAACTAAATGTGTTAAAGTATAAAACAATATTTTTTTTGGGGGGAAATAAAATGAGGTATCAAATGGTACAAAGGTCTTTGCCGTATAACTTTACTGCTCCTGGTATGGCTTATTGGGGTGGCTACTGATTCTACTCATCTATAAAGCACTATAATAGTTGATATAAATGTATTACTCAATAAAATATTTCTGTCACTAATGAGCCAAATTTTGGTTAGCAGGTAGTAATTTCTTGTTGGACACTTTGTTCTTGGTTGCCTCTTTATTGTGAGTGTGTATAATGTATTACCAGAAAACCCAACGGCTGTATGGGCTATACTAGAATGAGAACTAAAAGTAAACTTATCCATGCATTTGCAAATAAAAGCAAAAAAACAAAGACTTACTTCTTATGTTTAAATGCAGTGACTTTTATAACCGAAGCCAAATAATGTAAGCCAGGTATACAATAAAATAAAATAGAGTAATCTATATTAGCTATGAACGTAGGAAATATTCATTGCCTACCACTTTATTACGTCCTCCCACTCCATCTTCAGGACTTCTCCATTGCTTCACATTACCCTATGGTGTTCTCTACCACATTCTATCTCACTATTACCAATTAGTTAAAGCTTCATTCTCTGAAAACAAATCTATTCAGACAAGCTTACAACCATGCTCTTTCATCTTCAGCAGGCCACCATCAAGTATTGCCTTCACTTTTGTCTGTAACACTGTTTACTCACACTTAGACTCTCGAGAGCATAGCCCTCTACTCCATCTGTATGTATTTGTTCACTTTATCTTAGTGTTATGCTATATGCTTGCATTAAATAAATAATAATAACAATAATAGCAATGTTTAATACGTACAAGCCTCCCATCTCAATAAATCTTGTCTATGTTTGAACAAATTGTACATATAATGTTGTTGTTTAGTTGTTCAGTAGTTTTCCACTTTCCGTGACTATGGACCGCAGCACGCCAGGAACATCTGTCAGCCACTGCCCTCTGAGCTCCATCAAGATCATGATCATTGCATCAGTTACCTCATTTATCCATCTCCACCTCTACCAACCCTTCTTCCCAGCATCAGAGTCTTCTCAAGGGAATCCTATCTTCTCACGATATGGCCAAAATATTTTAACTTTAACCTCATGATCAAACCTTCCAGTGAACAGTTTTACTTAATGTCCTGTAGTACTGATTGATTGGATCTTCTGGCAGTCGAAGGAACTCTATGAAGTTTCCTCCAGTTCAAAGAATAATATGCCTGACCTTGAAATCTTTTGTTTCTGTATTGTATGTTTTTTTCAGGACAAAGGGATTGTTTCTTTGTACTCTGCAAAAACAGAAATAATAGGTATGAAAGTTATTAAGAAAATATATGTCTCTGCATTCAGCCTTTAAAGGTATGAAATGACCCTGAAAACCTAAATACTAGCTACAAGAGAATGTATTGTCATGACAAGCTATAGAAATCATGTGTTGCAGCTATTCCCTAGAAGCTATTAATAACTCTACAATAGGTGTCACGCCACATCACATCTGTAGTTTTTAACTTTTCCTAATATATTTTTTGGAGCATGTTGAATTACACTTTCATCGATTTCGTCTTTAAAAGTGATCTGATCAATTTTTATGACAGCCAGTCTGGAGAAAGTTATGAGCTTCATATTGCGCTTGCCTCTCCTCTGTGTATTGTTTCAGAATTTGATATGACAACTTGTTTTAGTGAATTAGATGTTTTACTACAGAAGCCGAACACTTGAGAATTGTTCTTTTTTTACTGTTATTTATAGTTTTTTTTCACAGTGCATTAGTTGAGGCAATTTGTCCTTTCCTGCTCTAATGATTGTAGGTAATTCGTAGAATGTGTCAAAATTTCGCTTTTTGTTGTCTCCATTGCTTGAATGGCTTCAGATTTATTATGTGGTGTAAGGAACATGTTATTGATATTTTCTTTTAAATAATGTGCAGTAAACTATAATTATTTCATCCCAAAAAATAGACATCTGTGATCACATTTGAAAAACATTTTGTATTTATAAGGACACATTAGGCTTTTTTGGTATAACTGGTCCAGGAATCATTAGACGGTAGTTGCAGTGCCATATTTACGCTATTCTATTTGCTAGGAAATGAAAAAAATGTATTCTGTTGAGTGTATATGTATATATATCTATATATATCTATATATATATATATATATATATATATATATATATATATATATATATATATACATTTTAATAGTGAAGCAGCCCCTGAATGTCCAGTAATTTAGTAATTCTTAATATATAGGTGTATATATATATATATATATATATATATATATACAGTGCCTTGCAAAAGTATTCACCCCCCTTGGCATTTGTTGTGCTTTGTTGCCTCACAAACTGGAATTAACATGGATTGTTTGAGGATTTGCATCATTTAATTTACAGAACATGACCACAACTTTGAAGATGTTGTTTTTTTATGTTTTTATTATTATTATGAAGCAAACATATTCTTGCCCATTAGTAAATTATATCAGTTAAAAGGTAGATCTAAGTTTCCCTGATTTTCCCTTTTTCTAATCTAACACATTACATTGAGTCATTCTGTACACATACAGATTTATTTTATTTATAAAAAGACAATGTTTTCAACACCCCCAGAGCTGCCTACATAGGCAAAGTGAACCTACCAATCGAAACACTGCATTTGTGTACGGATTTTAACCCTTTACTAACCTTCAAGCCAACAGCAGCTCAATGCAAGAATCTACACAGCAGTCTGGCTCCTCCTTACTTCCAGAGTGAAAGCAAACTACACGTCCCATGATTCTTTTGTGCTCATACTAGCTTGGATATACAGGGGTGTTAACTCTGAAAATCTACTGCTTGTGAACTCAAAAGATTTAGCAAACATCAGGGTGAGTTTGCTGATGTTTTTTTTTTGGCAAGTTGTTATACACAAAATGTTTCCTTACACTTCTGATTCTCCTCTATCAGATGCATTCATAATCCAGGAACCAAAAATATGCCTTTAATAAGATATGTTATTTAGTGCATTTGCCACTAGTGAACATTTCCAATGGACATGCCAGCCCAGGGGGTTGATGAAGAGAAGGGGTATTTTTATAAGGGGTGCGTTATTATTTATTGGGCATACTGAGACACCAGTCATTAGTGCAGAAAGGAACAAAGCTTAGTCACTACATCATGTAAAGGAGTGAGAGAATAGAAGATAAGGGGGCAACCATGGGCAGATAACTTGGCGAACAAGGTATCTGCCTAAGGGCACCACCATGGGAGTGGCCCCTCATTTGCATAACAATCTATTTAAATTTCAGTTTGTTTATGTTTCACACATAGATCTTGCCTTCTCAAGTCAGGTGCCATGATCAAGTTAATTTTTGGGGGAGGAGGAGGTGGCTGATAAGTGACACGTGTGCAGTGTGCTGCACTAAAGTAACATAAACAGGACATGGGATCTCATGTGCAAGTTCACACTGTTCATCCATGCACACTGCTAGGAGGTATCAGCTTAATATACTAGCTGTGCCTCTCAAAGCTCTCCTGTTCCCTCAATGACTGGCTTCTCTCAAAAATATAGCATGCTCCTGCTTCTCTTGGGTCCCCAGAACAGACAACTAGGATTCCGCCTTCTCATATATGGTTTGTAAGTAAAACCTGTGTCTCTTGCCCTTACCTGTAAGAGGAATCATGCTGTATATTGTGAGTTGCTAAAGGAAAGTCTGAGTTTTTTTTATTTGTTGTTATATTTAGTTTATGCCATTATCTATTTGAATATCTATTTTCCAAAATTCTTTTTGCAATATCCCTTTTCCCATCAGAGTACCGTTCTTTTGGAGAGATCTCTAAATATGTCCTTTTCATTTGTACCTGTAGTAATGCCTATCGCACTACTTTTTTAAAAATAAATGTCTCTTTCCCCATCTCTCTCCCCTGTGTCTCCTTTCCCCCTCTCCCTCCCCTGTGTCTCTTCCTACCTCTCCTTCCCCTGTGTCTCTTCCCCCTCCCTCCACTGTGTCTTCTTCCCCCCATCTCTCTCCCCTGTGTCTTCTTTCCCCTCTCTCCCTCCCCTGTGTCTCTTTCCCACCCACTCCCTCCCCTGTGTCTCTTCCCCTACCCTCTCCCCTGTCTCTCTCCTCCCCGTGTCTCTCCCACCCTCTCCCCTGCATCTCTCCCACCCTCTCGGCGTGCACTTATGGCTCTCGCTGCGCAATGCGCAACTAGCAACTTTTGGTTTACATTGCAAGCGTTACGCACAAACTCGCAGTACGACAACTATACTATGTGTGTGAACAATGTTATGTGTTATGTATGTGCCAAGGAATAAAGTATACGAACTATTTACTATATATAATATATATATGTGTATATATGTCTATCAGCCCTATTAAATTCCATGAACGTGTAAAACCGTAGCCTGTAATGTAGTCCGCAAGACTTATGGCTATTAAATTGGCCTCTCAAAGCTGCCCGTAAATGACTTGCAGGTAACGGCAAAAAAAACAAAAACTACGGGATGTTGAAATTTGAACCCTGCGGCCACAAATCCTTTGATCTGTCAAGACAATAACTGTTATGGTCCAATCACGCTATTAAATTGCAACAAATTCCCAAAGACGCCTTGGCGTTCAAGCCCGTAACCCGCAAATGGAGGCAAAACCAAATAGGACCCGCAAAGGGTTTACAGACAAGTTCTCAACAATATAAACACACCAGTTGACTTTAAAATCTGGGCAAAGCATGGAAAGGCATTACAATCACTTGCACAATAATCCCCCAATAATAAATAGGCATTAACAAAAATATTTTATTTAATCATATGTTGGAACGGTCATGCTTATGCCAATATGAAAAGCCAACTGTGACATGCAGAAAGCAATTACAGACACACTACCTCACACAAAAATATGAAACTGATGCCATATTAACCCTTCCTCGTCACAGAGGCTCTAATGTGGACCCTGGAATATATATATGATTGCAAATACATCTCTCTCATCACATCTACATTGGGAAAACAAATAGTGGCCAAATTACACCGCCACATCACATATATCACTTCCCAGGGGAACATTTTATTATTTGTTTTTCAGTAATTCAGTCAAGTCTGACTCTCTGTGACACTATGGACTGCAGCACATTTAGCTAGGTCACTGCCTGGGCTGTTCCACAAGGTTTGCATGCAAAGATACTGGAGTGGGTTGTCAGTTCCTCCTCTAATGGACTGTGATTTGTCTGACCTCTCTGCTATCACCTGCCCACCTACCCTGTCCTTACATGGTATAGCTCACAGCTTCATTCAGGTACACTAGCCCCTACACCACCACCACTAATCCACAACGGGACCAGGGGAACATACACCACACTAATGTAAATTGATGAATAGTAAAACATAATGGGAGGGTACAAAATGGTAATGTAAGATTACGCAATGGCGTAAGATTTTCCAGGATGGGTGTAGCAGAGATTACCCTGATGGAAGTAAGTTGGCTGTTGATCCACGTGCCTCTGCACAGCCTCCATGTGTTTTTGTGGCCCCGCCTAATGGGTTAGAGAAGATTAGTGTGGTGAATGTTCCCCTGGTCCCTTTCTGCATTGCTAAGTGGTGGTGGTGAAGGGGCTTGTGTACCTGAATGAAGCTGTGAGTTATAACATGTAGGGCCACTGTAGATGGGCACTTCATAGCAGAGAGGTCAGACAAATCACAGGCCACTAGAGAAGGAACTGGAAATCCACTCCAGTATCACCTGTCATTTTCCTATCAGGCCCTCAGAGGAATGTTGACACTCCACAATACCACTAACTGGACATTTGCATGTGTATTAACCCTTTATGTTGATTATATATGATATATATTATCATATGATATCTAATGCTATTATGACTATTATTATTGTTATATGTATTGATATATTGCATAGTAACTAGGGCTCATTAGTTTATATATATAGGAATGTGACACATATGTGGATGTCCCATAACCCCAACCATTGAAAACATACTGACACAGTGAGAACGGTATAACAAAGCTTTATTTTATACACAGAACACAATCAGAAATCGACAAGACTGTGCATTAATATCATAGGTGTGGTGTGGGTGGATCCCCGGGAGATCAAGAGGCTTGTGGTAAAAAGGGGGATACCTACAGAGGGTGATGTGATTACTACACCACTGCAACCGGAATCTGATGAAAAAAAGCATCATCACAAATCACTCCATTTAATTGAAGAAACCATTAATGTGCATAGCACTTACAACTTGGCTAGATCTGCTCAATGAAACAGATGATTCAACCTCTGGACTGTGTAATCCAATCCAGTTTCACACATACAGTGTGGTAAAAAAAACAAAAATCTGAAAAAAAGTGGTCAACTAAAAAAGGCGAAGGAGGATAAAAAATCTAGTCAACATGCATGTACAGTACAGTGCTAAATACTGTAACTGTAACAATATACCAACTCACCTGATTTCCATCTGCAACCATTACTAACTATTAGACATGTCTCTGGATAATCAGCAATATGGGAAAATAACCATTAATACGGAGAGGACACAAAGGTCAGCAGCCAGATTCACTGTTACTTACATCAGACCCAAGGATCTGTTCTCAGACTGATATTGAGGTCAAGATCACAAGCTTCACTAGTGCATTTACTAATGCTGGCTGTTATTAACATGCCATTGTGAGACTTTGCAAGTCCAGCGCCATAGCGGTATTAGTCTACATTGAAGCTGACAACAATCATGTCTTAGATATCTGGCTATATGATAGCTTTAAGATTGTGGGAGCTAAATGTTAAGGGGGGGCTGTCATTGAAGGAATGTCTACCTGGGAGGCACTGGGAAAACCTTACATCTCATACATTTCCTTCACAATGCTTGCAGATGCAGGAGATGCCTCCATGGACCTGAATTGTACCTAAAAAAAAAACTACAAAATAAGGCCTTACAAAAAATAGGGACTGAAGCATCTCTTCTCAACAGCATTCCTCAGTGACCATCAATTGGTGACATGTTCAAAAGAGCCCTATGTGTCCACAGAGAAGAGGATCATGGACCATGTGATGGGAGGTAGCCATCTGCATACAAAATATCACCATCACATAGGCCAAGATCCAAGACTCTGTGCAGGCTAGATTAGGTTAACATTGTGACCAATAGAGGAGTGCTGTTGAGAAGGCACAAACATATGCGCAGCCCCTATGTCCTCCTCCGCCTAGGCACAGTGCCCACATTCCCCGTGGCCGGCCGCCATCTCCCAGCTGGGGGTGGTGAGGGGGCCAGGGGAGGCAACCCCCTGGCAGGCAGCAACATCTGCAGTGGTGGTGGTAGAGGCATGGTAGGAGGAGAGGAGGGGCCGGGCAGCAGGTGGCTGGGGGATGCCTCCGGGGTGGAGGAGGCAGGGCTGGGGACCAGAGCCCGTCACATGGCCTCCGCAGTGACTCCTTGGAATGCGTTCTCGTCCTCCCCAATACTAAGAAGCCAAGCCAGGTAGGATTCAGTCATTATATGATGCCTCCTTTCCTCCCTATTGTGCTTTGTCATGCTGCGCATGACCTCTGCATGATTGGCGGAGATGCTGGCCTGATTCACCTGAAGCAACTACACCTGCTGTCTCATGAGGGCCAGCATCTCCGCCTGCGCATCCTGGCCTAATGTGAGTGATGGAGGCCCGTGGGGTGTGGCCAGGTGAGGACGTGGCAGAGTTTTGAGTGGGAAGGGTCTGGGGCCTGGCTGCAGCCTGGGGCAAAACTGGAAGCGGTGTGGGTGGGCCCAGTGGTGGTGGTGGTGGACAGTCCAGTGCACTGCTGTGGTGGTGGGGGGGGGGGGGCTGGTGGCTGACTGCTGTCATCATAGCTCCAGTTGGAGGGCCCTGGCGAGATGATCAGTTTTTGGAAGAGGGGGATGTTCAGGTCGAAACCCGGCGGTGTTGCCGGTAGTCTTGCTGTTTGTCCCCACTAGCCATATGACATCCTCCTCCTCCGCTGGTTCCTGCTGAGCGGGGACTTGCTCATCCACTTCCTGTGATAGACCCGACGCCCCCGACTCTTGCTCACCACTGGGCCCAGACCTCCTTGATTCTGAAAGAGATAAAAGAGCAGTATATGTCACTAGTATGATGAATAATACATTATTTTGTGTGCATTCCTAACTATCTGACATCTAGGCTTGAACAAGGATGATACTCCTAATTGAAACTCAGATTAGCTATCATTTGCTAGATGTGATCTATTCTTTGGTTCATGGTCTTGATCGTTCTTGTCTCCTAACACTATCTTGATTCCGGCTGCCTTCTTTAACTGTATAGGCAGCAGTGGGCACTCCAATAAATTGACACTTTATTGCTTGATTACTGTTGTTGTGCCCAGGAATGACAGGGATTTGTCAGCTTCATGGATTTAATGATGCATCCGTCTATCCCTTGTTAATTCTCCCACTCATTATAGGTCATATTCCTCTCCTCCTTGGCCATCATCCTCCTCACCTTGGCCCTGATGTCGTCAAACCACTGATTGACGGACCTCACATCCCTTGTCGCTGTGCCTACCGCTGTAACCTCAGCCGCTAGATCCTTGACTGAGCCTAGGCCCTTGCCTATCTTCCCTCCCCCTGCAAGAATCACGGGGCAGCCACGGATAGCACAGAGGATGACCACATTCTCCTGGTGTGAGTAATTGTGGGCCTTGTGCTTGCCCTTAGCCTCTTGCCCTCCCAATTGTGGACTGAGACCCTGGCCACCCGGACCTGTCCCTGAGGCCTGTTCTTTCCCCAAATTACCACTCCCCCTGGGATCAAGCCCTTACCACCCTGTCCCTCTACCAAGTGTTTCTGATGCTAGAGCCACTCGGGCACCACCCACCTCCTCCGCTACACTCCCATCGTCCTCCTTCACCTCCATCTCCTCCAGCTCCTCCTGCTCTGAAATAACTCCTGCTCTCTCTCTGACTTTACAAAACCACCAACTCCGGGACCTGCGTGCTACTTCGAAAGATAATACAACACAGTCAACGCATGGGTGGGTGGAATGCAAATTTATAATCTCCCTCTGACAATCATCTTTGGCTAGACCGCTTTCTATTGGCTGAGAGGCCTGTGTCGCACTACGTTATACCGCAATTGGATAGTGACGGCCGATCGTGGCTTGGCCGGCCCCTCAACAGCTTGCGTGCATGGATATGGTTTATGGGCTTGAATCAACGGCCCGTAACTCGCGGCATGGTTTAATTTAATAACTATGTAATGCAGCCGAATTTCAAGACCGCAGCCTTTATGGGTGTGCTTATGCCGCTATGGGCTTCAAATTTAATGGGGCTGTATGTGTGCTAGATATGTAAATCTGACACTTGCAGCAACACTAGAGGAGCAGCCACACAGAACAGGTAAGTAAAATATGATGAGTGTTTATTTAGTGGGTCCTCTAGTGGAGAGGCCCAGAGTCCACATGAAGCATCTTACATTGAAAAGAACTGGCAGCCGTATTTATTCATCAATTCGGCTATAGCGCTGTTTTGTAGCGCTGATCCCTTTAAATCCCCTCTCAGCTCTATGTCGATATAACACCCCGTTTATCACTTTTTTTTCTTTACATATCCTGCCGGTATTGCTATATATATATATATATATATATGTATATATATATATATATATATATATATATATATATATTGTATATATATATATATAGTATATATATATATTGTATATATATATATATATAGTACATTTGTGTTCACATTTGAACATTTAAAACAGGTTAAAAACTTGTTTCCTGCTCAGAATTCAGAGAAATACAGTTATTCTAGGAAACTGGGCAGGGACATGCAAATGTGCCCACAAAGGCTTTGCTCTTGCAATCAAATACCATTTTAAACATGGCTTCCTTTAAGCATATGCCTGCTGTATTAAACAGCTTTAAGCAAAGCTCAGGATGGATTATACACAAGCCAGATATGCTACCCACGTACAGCTGTTTCAAGATTACTGCCTCTCATCAGCGTGGGGCCAGTTCCTAGCTTGTGTAGTAGATTTTATGAGGAGGTAGTTTACTACAACAATCATATAATTTATGTTGGGCAAAAGAGCGATAGAAACCTCCACCGTACAGTAGTACAGTAAATAAATAGTATATTTGTGCTCACATTTGAACATCTAAAACAAGTTAAAAAACCTGCTTCCAGCTCAGAATTCCATGAAATGTATACACATACACTTTTCTATTTTCACACACCGTGTATCCCTCTATATTGTCACATAAACCACTCACCCCTTACTATAAATACCTCTGTTTACCATTAATTCATTTTATAATTTTTGCTTTATATTGAACAAAAGTGTTAAATTAATTGTACAGCCCCTTTGATGCCTTACGGGCCTCATATCAGGTCAGTCAAGTGAAAAAGATCAATCATTACTATTTTTATGTCATTCTCAGTGTGAAAGATTAGGATATACTTTTAATATGAATATAATTGGGTCATTATAAGAAATTTTAAAACATGATTACCTTCATTAGCTATAGTATATTGATGTGTCCTCTTTATGGAGATTGGGGGGCTGAGTTATGAATTAATGACAAATCAGGACATTGAGGGATTTAGTTTAATGTAAGATTTTGCCCATAAACAATCATAGTATTACCTTTAATAATTTATATTAATTTATATACGGTAGTTCCTTTATATTTTAAGTGTTTAGATGGCTAATAATAACACCTAATATTAGGTAAGGAGATATAAGATTCCTGGTGACCATTTGTTGTTTCTAAGACATCAAATGATTAGAACAATGGTGTAATTAATCGAATGATCTTCTGAGGGGTGGAAGTGGTATAGTTCTCTGATCTGGTGAGTAACACATACCTGATAATAAAATGAGTGATATTCCAGTCACAATGAAGATATAATGAAGTACAGATTATATATAACTGACGGCAAAACTGTTGGCCTTCGACGCTCATTGTGAGCCTATCCCTTTGTGTCCGGCTTTGCAACAATCACCTTTGGCGCTCATCGCGAAGGCCGATATATAAGTAAAGTGTAAAATATCAAAAAATTTGATTACATTGAATTAATAAAGTAATCTGAATACTTTAACTATTTATATTTAATATGCAGCAATCAATATCCTGAAGAGCTAACAATCTATTTGGATTTTCCTGCATCTGAAAATGTACAGTTGGAGTGTTGATCAGCTGGGGAGAAAGTGTCAGCAATGTGCCAAGTGTGCAGTGTAAATAGGCTGCGTGTGCGCGAGGCCAAACTATTTGTTTAGGCGGGTAAAGCGGCATTTTAGAATCCTATGTTATTAGTTGCAAGTTAGTGTTGTAAAATGGCGGCTGTTATCTGAGTGTTACTTGGCTCGCGAGCATTTTCCGTCTGTTGTAATGTTCTATTTTGTATCTCCTACGTTCCTGGCTAACTCGTACGTGCCTGGCGGTGATTTTCGTGGCTCTGTCTCCTTTAGCCTCACTTTAATTTTTTTCGCCCACCATTTTTTTTGTCGCTTAGGCGATTTTAAAGTGCCAAAACTGCTTAAATGCAACTTAAATTGGCGTGCAACCTCACTCCCAGACGTCCTGGCTGTCCCCCCGTGCTGTATATGATGTTTGTTTTATGTTGGCTTGGCTGTTAACTTCGTATTTTTGCGACCTCGTATTACTTTTTTTTATTTTTTTTTTCTAAGATCTCAAAATTTTTGTTTGTAAAAGTCGCACGTCCATGGCAGTGTTTTGCGCGCCTCGTGGTGGTGTAGCCTCATTTTCATTTTTTTCTGCCACCATTTGTTTTCTCGCTTAGCCGCTTTTCAAATTTCCGAAACTCCTTAAATTAAACTTGAATTCACATGCAACCTCACTCCCAGACATCCTGGCTGTCCCCGCGTGCCTTGTGTGATGTTTTTTTTTTTAATGTTTATGTACGCTTTTCGGACATTAACTTCGTATTTTTGCTACCTTGTAATTATTTTTTTTCTAAGTCCCATGGGTCGTATTTTTTTTTCTAAGTCCCGATTTCCTCATCCCGCATTATTGTTTGTTTTTTTTCTAAGTCCTACGGCTTTTATTTTTTTCAAAGTCCCGCTTTTCTGGGTTATTTTTTACCCCGATTTTCGATGCCGTAGAGCCTCCACCTCCGCAAATGTGGACACGCACTTCGCAAGGTCCGCATTTGCGCCCTGCAATGAGCCTTTGGCGACAACTCGCAGTTTGACAATTATATGTAATACTCGCCATAATTCTAGGTATAATATAGACCGCAATACTTTTTTACCTGTGTGTGTTGTTTGATACTAAGGGTGACACACTATAAGAAAATTATTATCGGAGTGTGCTACAGATATCCCGTTACTAGGGTAAGGAAAGTACTCATGGTTGTTAGAAATCTTGGTTACCAGGATAATTATGATTCTTCATGGTTAGTAGAGTCTTATGTAATTGGGAGGATATATATTCATACTTATCATAGCCACATAAATATACAGATATATTGATGTTTCTTCTATTTTACACAGGGGTCATGAAACATGACACATCATGGATACTAACTTCCAGAAATGACTCTGAGGCATTCAAGGCTGCAAAATATATGAAAAGAAAAGGCACATAAATACCACTATGACATCTTCCATAAATATGCATAAATATGCACAAACTTGTTCAAAATTAATTGATAAACATTCACTTAAAAAAATCAGGATTTATTTTTGCCTGTATATTTTTTTCACTTTAAATATAATAAACAGTTCAACAAATGCAATTCCAGACTGTCCATATTAAAATAATAATGAAAAGTAGACTATGGACTGGATGGACTTAGATTGGATGGTTTGGTGCATGATTTGTGATGAATTCCCTGTTTTTATAAGATGCTCTCTGTAATTCCAGGTTTTATATAGACCACCTGTGCGCGTTTTTTGATACTATTATCTAATTTATGTGCTATTGGATTCCGAGACTAAAAAGGGTTTTGAAACCATTGGTAAAAGTTGTATGCTTTGTAATATAAGTTAGGGTTTATCTGCACATGGAGATGGTTGGACCCCTCTTGCTGAAAGCGCCAACAGACAAATCTACTGGCAGGAGAATGGCGTAGGACAAAATACACAGGAACCTGAGGACTGCAACAAGCAGGTATTGGACTGGTATACAGATAGGCTATGATTGGTGCTTACACTAAATCAAAGACTGGAGTAAACTGGTACTGGAGTGGTATACTCTCCTTCCCGCTCTCCAATAACCTCCCTGTCCCATTTCCCCTCTATTACCTTGATCCGCTGAGCTCCTACTGCTTCAGTGCGTCTTCTTGCTGTGACCGTACCGGCCTATGCTAATGACATAACGTTACATGCTCATCACGTCATTAGCATATGCCGGTTCCGGACACACGCAAAAGACGTGATGAAGGAGCTTGGCGGATCAAAGTAATAAGAGAGGGGATAGGGAGGTTATTGGAGAGGGGGGGAAGGAGGGAGGATAAGGGGGGGAAGGGAGGAGGAGGATGAGACACAAAGGATGGAGAGGTGGGAGAAAAGGAGACACAAGGGAGAGAGGTGGGGGAAAAGGAGACACAAGGGAGGGAGAGGTGGGGGGGAAAGGAGACACAAGGGAGGGAGAGGTGGGGGAAAATGAGACACAAGGGAGGGAGAGGTGGGGGGAAAAGGAGACACAAGGGACGGAGAGGTTGGGGGGAAGGAGACACAAGAGAGGGAGAGGTGGGGGGAAAGGAGACACAAGAGAGGGAGAGGTGGGGGGAAAGGAGACACAAGGGAGGGAGAGGTGGGGAAAAAAGAGACACAAGGGAGGGAGAGGTGAGGAAAAAGGAGACTCAAAGGAGGGAGAGGTGGGGGGAAAGGAGACACAAGGGAGGGAGAGGTGGGGGGATATGTGCTTATCCATATGGTTTTCTTGGCACAGATACTGGTGTGTGTGTGGCCAGTTCCTTCTCCAGGGGACTGCAGTTTGCCTGACCTCTCTGCTGTGATTTGACATCTTAGATGACCCTACATGGTATAGCTCAAAGCTACAGAGGTACACAAGCCCCTTCACCACGATAAGGTAGCGATCTAGAAGCCAGGATCAAGTAAATACCAGACTGTTATACAGAAAAGGATGCAACTGGTGTTCACAGGAACTTGAGAAGCAGGAACAGGTAGCCTTGTGCTCCCACGTGGGAACTGCAACAGATGCTGGGATGTAGGTAAGGTAAGAAGAGGCTTTCTTGGAGTTCCTGACAATATGACTGCAACAACATTACCAATTTGCCCAGTTTTACCAAAGAAAACTAGATTTAATTGTGAAATTTTATTGGCTGGCGTCATCATGTATCTTTTTGAGGTTTTTCATTTTTTTTGCACAAAATAGATTTTAAGTTTATCAAGTTTTGCTTTAACAAACTATTTTTTGTTCCATATGTATTCTTTAGCATTTAGTTGCATTAAAATAAATTGTTTTTCTTTTCTTTTTTTTTTTTTAGATGTGATTGATCCTTCCTGATATGTATAAAGTTTTCAGATATTTTTTATAATGAGTTGATTGTAAACAATAGCTGTTACCTTATATGGCGGACATAAGTGCCTCCAGTCCATAGTCTACTTTTCATTAATATTTTAATATGGACAGTCTGGAAGTGCATTTGTTGAACTTTTTATTATATTTAAAGATTGTAATCTATCCATAAATTAAAAAAAAATATCCAGACAAAAATAAATTCTGATGTTTTTTTAAGTGAATGTTTATCAATTACTTTTTTAGAGTCGGATGTTCTAATCTTAATGCATAGATATGGAAGATGTCATAACGGTATTTATGTGCCTTTTTCTTTTCATATATTTTGCAGCCTTGAATGCCTATGAGTCATTTCTGGAAGTTAGTATACATGATGTGTCATGTTTCATTTCCCCTGTGTAAAATAGCAGAATAATCAATATATCTGTATATTTATGTGCCTCTGAAAATGTCAACATCTGCTTCTTTCTCCAAATACTCAGTGTGAATGTTTATGATTATTTGCACATATTCTGGTTAATAAGGTTGATTCCTGAAAAATATATAAATATTACTGATGAGATTTTGAATTATGATCACCATGATTATTAACTGAACTAATAAATAAGAGTTATAAACTTGCCCTTTGTCCACTTTAAACAGACACTAAAATCTATTTGAAATCCTAAGTAAAAGTATATAAAACATAAGTGAAAGTATTCAAGTTTATTTAATGATACAGTAACCAAAAATCTGATAATAACATTGTATGTAGGAATATTCAAATTCTATCTATCTATCTTTCTATCTATCCTATGGCAGGAAAGGGGTTAATTAATTTAAAAAAATGAATGCAGGCATTCATAACTTCTCCGCCTATGACCCTCTACCCTATGAGCCTGGATATCCCCCGGAACCCACCTAAATCACCCATTGCCCCTATGAGACTGGGTAACCCGGGACCCCCCTGAACAATTACGTTCCCCTTGCCTCCATCCCTTCTGCTTTGGATTGAGGACACCATTAACTACTAGAGGTACCTACAGACCCCTATGGGGCCTTTAACTATGATTATGGGGGTGCTAGGGACCCTCATGGCACCTAACATTAACCCCAAATAATACTATAACTATGTGGGTTCCTATAAACCCCCATGGCACCTAACATTATACCCTATAACCATAGGGAAACCAATGGACCCCTTGGTATACTATACTATAACCACGGATGTCCCTATGGAGCTTACAATGTCTCTTTCAACAGCCAATCAGAGCATGGTAACACTATAATTAAGCCCTGTTCTGATTGGTGCTAGTTTAGAATTGATATTTAAGTTCCATTTACCACTTCTGCGTGGCTGAGCCAGTGACACTGGGGCATATACTATCCAGATAAGCAGAAGCACTTACCAATTGGCTTGCATATTGACTGTTTTAAGTGAAATGTGGGGCACCAGAGATAGACTGGAGACAACTCCTCCTCAACATCACCAACTCTCCACGACCTCACAGCAACAACTCCCACAGATCTCACTATATATTTAGCTTCTATATTTTTGCATGGGCACATTTTTATGTTCTTTCTTAGAGAGTCAATCACTATCGCCTATCATATAATTCAGGTTACTTGACCTTAACCTATCAACATACTTCTTTTGAGACTCTTGAGAATTATTTTTTTTTCTTTTTAAATTTTCTAATTTTTCTTTTAATTTCATAACTACAGGAAACTTCAGAAACAGAGGAATCAGTTGGGTTATGTGGAATGACTGTGGGGTTGTAGCTATAATTTGCACAAAACAGGGACACAATTATTGACTCATAAACAGAATTATTCAAGGTGAATTCAGCAATAGGGAGGAACTGGAACCAATCATTTGTAAGTAGCACTTGTAACCTCTGAGGTTGGAGTTGACTTTCTCCATTTGTCTATTTGTCGCAGGATTAAAAACTGAGCTATAACAAGGTGTCATTCTGAGTTGTCTACAAAATTCCTTCCTGAATTTGGAAGTAAATGGCAATCTTTTGTCAGAATTGATATAATTAGGAATCTCATGTGAGAATTGGCATTGGGAACAGCACAATTGGGAACAATCTTGACCAATCAAGTCTATCATTGATGACCATAATTGTATTGTATCCATTTCATGGTGGTATATCCATTTTAAAACCCATTCCTAATAAAGACCATAGTTGTTGAGGAACTGAAAAATGCATCGGGAGCCCTGCAGGATGCTACGCTTACAGAATTGTTTACTACACCTTGCAATTTTTGCTTGAACAGGACCCCAGTAGGATTTTTAAATCTTCTGTTCATTATTCTGACACTAGAGAGATGAGCAAGACAGTATGCAACAAAGCTACTCCTGTACATTACCTTTCCCTCTCCTTTTTCCATGATTTGCACCTCTCATGCTCTACCATTACCTTCTCTCATGATCGCCTGCATGACTACCCACGATCAGCCCCCTTCTCTGAAATTCTCTACTTTGCTCTGTAAGGCTCTCCCCTAGTCTTCAAATATTTACAACTCTGAAAACCCACCTGTTCAGAGCAGCTTACCAACTTCCTCCTTTATTAGATTATCCTCAAGTTTATAATAGTTACCTGTTCTGGTTTGCATATCTCTAACCTACCTCATGTCTTTATCTCCTATCACTTCTTATAAAGTAAGCCCTCCTGAGAGCAAGACCCTCATCTCCTCATGTAACTCTGTGTATTTACAAATGTGCTTTCTTCTTGTATCTTTATTCTAAGGTATGTAAATGTCTATCCATTGTTTATTGTATACCTAGAGCTACGAAATCTGTTGGTGCTTTAAAAATAAAGCATAAAACGTTCAGTAACTCTTAGGGGAGCCATGTAATAGCACTTTAAATCTCCGGAAACAGCAAGGAGCAGGTCATACTAAGCAATCACTCAGAATGGGTTTACCCATAAGGGCTTGCTGCTGGTGGAATTTTAACTTGCAACATTTCTTATGGGAGCCATGTAATCAAGCCCTAACTGACTGAATGGAAAAATATTTATTTGGTCTCTATGCATAAAGATTGAATACAAACTGGGAATATTACTCTGATGCAGTCCAAATATTGATAATATGTATTACTTTATTATTTACTCCTTGATTGTTTATATTTTATTACTGATTGACTTAAAAAGCCACTGTGGTCATTTTCTTTCTATATATCTTGTGCATTTTACAGCTAAACAGCAGTATAATTTCCGTCTGTATTATAATTTTTTCCTTCTAAAAACAATTTCCATATTTTCAAGTGAATTTCATCAAAATAGTAATTTTTTAATATATGACTATAGTAGTCCTTTAACCCTTCTGGATTGCTACCTCACCATGGTGAAGAGGCTTGTGTACTTCAATGAAGCTGTGAGCTATACCATGTAGGGTTGCCCAAGATGGACAATGTCATGACTGATTTTGGAAGTCCACTTGAACCACACAAGTAACTCTGTTATTTGAGATACTTCCTAATATTAAGGGCTATTAAAATAGACACAGGCCTTATTGTAAGGATTGTGACATGTTGTTTTTATGTGTAATGTAATGTGGTCCACAATAAGGAATGTTGGAATTACTATATGATGTTATATGCACTGTAATCATGTTATTTTACTGGTAACTAACAGAGAAACACTTTTTGCCATGTTTTTAAGTGAGAGAACAAAGGGTTAAGTTTCTGCAAGAATTTATATGTATATATGGCCCCTCAGGGAGACCAGACATCCACTAGCTAAAGAGGAGGAGATGTGGGTTTATTATTTTAGTTTTTTTTAAATGTGTTTGGAAAAATAATAAACATGCAATCTGTCTCAGCACTAAACTAGTGTGCATGTCTATTTCGTGTATCCTGAGCTATCCTAACTAAAGGGATCTGATTCCTGCTTCTCCATGAATGATGTTCTGATCTGAATTGGCTTATTGGGTGCAGGTCATAGCAGAGAGTTCAGACAAATCAGGGTCCACTGGAGAAGGAACTGCCAACCCACTCCAGTATCTTTGCCCAGAAACCTATATGGATAAGCACAATGTGCATGCCGTGCTGCATCCATATGGTCACGGAGAGTCATCAACGACTGAAGGACTGAACATCAACAATTCCTTTAACAGGTTTATTTAAAATTCATAATCTGATTAAAGATTAATTCTTTAATTTTTACAAATGAATTATTCTTGAAAAAGTGTCAGTTTTTTAACAGAACTGAATAGGTCTGAATTCCCTGTTCACTATACTTCATCAACATATCTGTCACCATTAAAGAGAAACTGTCACCCAAATAGAAGGTTGCTTTTATTTTAAAGGGTGTGAAAAACTGACTATACATTGTACTATCCTTTTTCTCTAGGTAAAATTAATTCTGAGGAATATAGCATTGTTTTTGCAGTTAATGTGCAGCTCAACATGATAATTTGCAGTTCAGAGTACTTGGTGAGGTAGATATTTTAACAGAATGACAACATTGGGGTCATTGTTTTGTCCACTGCAGAGACAGATTCTAATCAACACAAAAACATAGCTAGTTATTACTCAAGAGCTGCTCATTTGCATATGAATGACACACAATCAATAGTGAATTTGTCAGGAATGATCTACTATATAAAAAATATGGCTAATATAGTACAGACCCAGTCTGTAAAGCTCTTTAAGAATAACCTAAAAAGTTTCGATTTTGGGGAGACAGTCTTTTTAAACAAAACAGAACACAGTAGATATAATAAACAGTCAAAAATGTTTCCAAAAGAGAATTATATCAATATGACACTTCAGTTGACCTTTAAGGTAATCATATAGTCTCATAATATCTTCTTTTCTAGAGAAAAGAAATCTTGCGTACCTAGACTTTCCAATCCCATAATTCACTGTGACGCTCCCCTCTGAATCCGTTCAATTTATTTTTGAGCAATGGTGTCCAAAACTCTACTCCATATTCAAGGAGGGTCTTACAATGGTGTTATATAGTGACTGATTTCTCTTTCTTCCTTGGTTTCTAAGCCCCTTTTCATGCACAATAATATCTTATTTGCTGCTCCAGTTGTTTTAGACTGAATGTTGATACCTAATATCCCTGGGCATCATGGGAGCTTTGATGAGATTTTTAGAAACTCACAAATAAAATTCCATCATATAACAAAATCCACCAATTTTCTTGTGACATTTTGTGTACTATATATTTTACAAATGTATTGATGAAACTGCTATTATTATTATCAAAATTCAACATGGAGAATTAAACTAAAATGACCACCTAATTAATACCACTTAATTATTGTAGAGGGTCATAGGGGACAAGTTATTTTATTTTTTTTACTTAACAATTTGTTATATTTCCTATTTCTTTATGATAATATATTTATCCCTGTAAATTATCATTTATCCTTCTAAAATAATTAATTAATGAGAGCACTGACATACATAATGGCCCCATTTCCGCAAACTGACACTGTATATTCAAACTCTCCTCCCAATTGATGAAGTGAATCTGCTGAATACATATATACATATTTGCATGTCCCAGGTCAGCCTCCCAGAATGCAGTGTAATAACTGTATTTCTTGGAATTCTGTGCTGGAAACAGTTTTTTTTACTTGTTTTAGACATTCAAATATGAACACAGATGTACTATTTATTTACTATGGGCCTCATTCTATTATCGGCCGTAAATCGGGCGCAAAGCTGCGATTCCTTGCGGGGCTCCCGTTACCTTGCAATTCAATTATACGGCCCCGCAAGGATCTCCCCTTACGGCTGGCCGTATATCTTGCAATCGGCCGTAAGCTCAGAAATCTTTAAATGCAAAAATAAATTCAAGAAGGCACTGTAAAGCTCTGTAAATGCTAGGGATCATATTGGGGGACATGAGGATTAATAGTAACCCCCTCTCAAGCTTGCACATCAGCCCAAAACCGAGATTACATTAACTGTTTATTTTCCGGCCGCAGCGTGGGCGGGTCTGCGGTGCTCCAAGCACTCTGGACTTTTTACATGGATATGTGACATAAATTTAAAAAAATTTATTTACGGATTTGAGTGTAGGGGAATGTTGTGCTATTGATGCTAACACCTACAATCACTTTATAGTCTCCTCAGAGTGCAGGATGGCTTTATTATGGCTTTAAAATGTGCTTAATTGTGTGCCTGCGGGACCTTTTTGCTGCAAGTAAGCTGCGGCTCGGTTTTAGCCTTGCAGAGAGGGTTCCCGGAGCAATTGAATAGCAACCAGGATTTTCTTATGGCCGAAACTCTTGCGGCCATTTAAGATCAAAGGCTTTCCTCCGGCGCGTGCGGCCGCAAGGGATAACAAGGCGCCGGCCCTTGCCGGTCCATCTCTTACGGCCGATAATAGAATGAGGCCCTATATATATATATATATGAACTCTTTCATATAAGAGTTATTTGAGTTTAGGCAAAAATATTCCCTTTAAAGGGCTGTATCCAAGTTCTTGAAACAATCATACTGAAAAATATGGAATTTCAGAAGACAAATTTGTTTCGATTCATTTTATAAATTTTACTAATTATTTTTCCCTTGTTTTATAACCCAGCTGATTCATAGATCACATAAATGAAGCTCCCGGACCTCTACATTATTTATTTATTTATTTATATAGGTTTTGAAACCAAATTTCGGTTAAAATCCATGCTACTTAGTAAATAATTGTCAAACTTATTTTTAACATAAGCACTTTTAAAACAACAATGTAATTATGCATTTTGGAAATGTTTCAGTTACAGGATATATTAATATACAAAATGTTTCTAATTTTGATTAGATATTTCCTACTTGGGTTCATAGCGAATACAACATATGTTCTAATTTACACCCTTCAACAAAACTCATTTTAATGATTAGTTATTAAAAAAAAAAATTCTTGAAGGACCTTGTAGGTATATGAAAAATTTCGCAACATGTCATATGTGTAAAGTTGTACCAACATGAAATTCATCTTAATAGTTTCATCATAAGCTTAAAATAGAGTCATTCAAGTCCCAGTGGCAAATGTGCAAAGTTTTTTTTGTAGCAAGGTTTCCCAACTATATTCGTCCAACAGACAAATTTAAAATGGTGTCAAAACTGGAGCAGCTGTGTCTCCTGCTAATTTATACAACTAAAGATGTGCCAAAGTTCATCCTCAACTAGCATAGTATCCCAAACTGATAACCATCTACGTTGACTTAAATGGAATTGATATGAGAAGTTGTTTACTTAAACCATTAACACAATGGAGGATGTGCATTAGCACATTCTATGATTTGAATAATAAGACTTTATTATTATTATTATTATTATGATTTTCCTGATGGGCATGGTCTTTTGCTTTATTACCCCTCACTATCAGAGATAATTACTCACACGAGATAAAGTCATTAGGAGATTGACAGGATTTTTTCATGTTATTTATGCAACTTTTCGTATTATTCAGTCGACTCTCCGTAACCTTATAGACCACAGCATGCCAGGCAGATCTATTGTTATGTCTCTGGTTGCTCTTATTCATAAGGTTATCTGGGCAAAGATACTGGAGTAGTGGCAAAGATACTGGAGTAGTGGCAAAGATACTGGAGTAGGTTGCCAGTTTCTTCTCCAGTGGACCACAATGTGTCTGACCTCTCTGCTATGACCTGTTCCTTTTGCCGACCCTTCACCACAACAAGGTATAGATCCAGAAGGGGGATTTATTTATAAAAACACCTAGATTTCAAGTTCGGCTATCTAACTCTTCCACTTAAAATTGAATAACAACCATTTATAATTATAACCCCCTTCTGGATCGTTACCTTGTTGTGGTGAAGAGGATTATGCGCTTCAATCAATCTGTGAGCTATACCATGTAGGGTCACCCAGGTTGGGCAGATCATGGCAGAGAGGTCATAAAAATCGAGATCAGAAAGATGCTTAGAGATGGTCACTGATTGCTTAGTATGAGACACTGCACAGCAAATATAACAGTGTTGTGTCTTCATGAGCTGCAGAGGGCAGACCCAAGCAGGTAATATTTATTTGATTGTATGCAGTAAAATAGATATACAGGTATGCTATATACTTAGTAAACTTCAGCAACGTTCCATGTCCCTTTAATTTTAGATACAGATATTTAATATGTGCACACACCTGGGATCTATCTTTCTCTAGGAAGTTTTGCTAAACTAATCAGACAGTTTTCTGAGAAACATAGATGGAAATGATTCAAATAAAATAGAGTAATTTGTGTTTCAATGTGGGATTGTCATTTAAAAATAGAGACATTTGGCAGGCTGGATGGGACCAAAAGACGTTCTCTTAGAGATACACTGTAGTTTGGTAAAATCTTCACATATTTGTAAAGTATTTAACAAAATAACAACATCAGTGGGTACGCAAGATAGGAAAATAAAAGCATCTTAGAGAAATGTTAAAGTTAGATGACACTGTCATGGGTAGATCCATCTTAGACTGCTTAAGGGGGCTTAAGGGGGGCGGTTCCTATGGAACTTTATTCTGCCATTGACTTCTACTGTCAAGGGGATATTTAAGGAGCATATTTTGTAATAGAAGTGATTGTAGAATCTTATCTGGGCCCATTGTTCCTCCCAGGTTTCTAACCCTTTCCAAACAAAGACAAAATTAAGGCAGTAATAATTTATTTTAAACCATGTAAACACATTTTATCAATTATTCACTCAAACTATAACTATCACACTACAGTGGTCCTTTAAATGATGAACTGTCTCTTCAAAATAGGTACAGTTGGGATTTTTGTACTTTATTTATGCCACTTTTTACTTATAATAACTTTAGTTGTTTGGTTTGCAATGGATAAAACCATTTTAAATGACTTACAAAAGAAATAAAATAAAGTAATAATTGGACTGTCCATCCAAATAATTTATATTTTGGAAGCTTGTGCTTTATTTCTGTCACAATTTTTATCTATTGTAACTTTAATGTTATTTGTATATGGATAAGGTCATTTTAAAGTATGTCCTAAAGCTTTTAACATATCTGTAGGGCAGGTGGGCAACCGAGATTATATGGCTTATTTCTGCCATTTTTTTTTTATTATAACATATTGGTGTGTACTGGATAAAGCTATTTTAAGTGAGTTTCAAATAATTAAGTTAATAATGAAATGTATTATTCTTATAGGAGCCACATCTAAAAAATCATGTTCTAATTGATATGCTTATTGTATGTTGCCTATTCTAATGACAAATACATACAGAGAGGTAGAGTGACATATACCCAACATATATGTAGAATTGATCACTTGCTGTCCGTAAAGCAAAAATTCTAATAAATAGATGCAAGATCCACCAGTAACACTGACATACAGTAATAAAACATGTACCACTATACATATATTTATGACTTCATTTCAAATTGTTGGGAATTGTTGATTAGCTATCTGCACATGGAAAGACTCGGATAATAAGAGAGTTTCCACCAAGGCGGCCGCTCAACATAAGAGCTTTGAAATGTATATTATGTGTAGGGCTTCATGGGAACGGAAGATGCTTATTCGGAAACACTGACTTTTATTTTGCTAAAGGACAAGAGTAAATAATATTTTGCCTATGAAGGGGTCATCGGTTAATATATATCAATATGTCTATTTCTCTGAATGCCATGTTGTACAATGTGTTGATGTAAAGGTCAACGAGTGTTCAGATTGCTATTCGACCTTTGAAGTTAATAGTCCCATCTAATTGCTCACCAACATCATTCGAAACCTCAGACCTTTCCATGCGCTCATCAATATTCAAAACGAAACAGCTGCCTTAAGAAACAAAATTCAACCACAAATCTAGTCTTGGTAAACTTATTGTGAACCATAGATGCCAGTCTACATAGTATTTATCATAGAGATGGCCTCGGTTTTAGAAGTTTTGGTATAATTAATTTAATTATCTTTTATCTTATGCTTATTAAGGAACACACAACCATGGGGTTTCATTCAATTGTGATTTGGACAATTGAATAGGGCTCTAAATAAGCACATAGCATATTTTATTATAGAAAGTTTTAGTTAGTAAAGACCTTGCTTTTGGATAGAAGTTCACTAACTAAAAACGTCTTTAAAAAAATATGGTACGTGCTTATTTAGAGCCCTATTCAATTAATCAAAGTCTAGTAGGAATGCTAGGCTCCCAGGGTATTTACTACCAAATAGTTATTAATCTATATACAAAGTGGGAAAAATTACAACTAAAGTCTTTATTAATAAGGGGTAACAACGGCGGTATCTTTTAAAACAATTTGTATAAAAAATCCCGGATTGGAAAGAAGAAAATAAAAATAGGCTGGTGAATGAGTGTAACATATAACCACTAAATGTTAAATAAACTCTTAATAGAGGGGTTCATAAGTCCACACCTAACAGTACTGCAGAGGAGAATATAGATTGCTAATCCAATTTGAGTAATCCTGTCTTTGTAATTTATCATAGATCTATAATACACATTTATAAATGTAGTGATTCTGGATATTAAGGATGTCAGTGACTCTAATCCTATAGGGTTCCCCAAATAAATTGCTTGGAATAATCTGACCTTTATATGTAAACTAGCGAATTGCCCGTCAAAAAATGACGGCAATGGAATTGTAAGGTAGCTAATGTTGTTTGGTGTATAATAGTAAAGATATAATACATTAATAAATGAATATACTTTACCTATTTGGAAGCATTGTGTTGAAGAGATGTGAATGTGTTTTGACATTGCTGCAGCATTAGTGGTGTGGAACTGCTCTATAAGCGTGCTGAATGTGTGCAGTGTAATAGTGTGCGTGCGCGAGTCGAAACCGTGCGCGTAGTGTCGTACTTCCGCATTTGCGTTAAATGGCGGTTTATGTGTGTTGTGCGTCTTTGCGTATTGTCCGTTGTTGGTTTGTAGTGGTTTTCGAGTTTCGTGTGGTGTTTTGCGAGTGTGGTGTGGTGTTTTACGTCTGGAGAGTGCTGTAGCCTCGTTTTCGTTTTGTCCGTCGGCCATTTTTTCTCTCGCTTAGCAATTTTATTAGTGTCTAAAGTGTTTTATTTTTATTTAAATGAAGGTGTAACTTGTTTTTTTGAGGTGCTGGATGGTTCCTCTTGCTGTAGGTAAGCTTTTTATGTGTGTGTTGTGTGTATTTATTGTGTTTTAAATGTTTGTATGTCGGCGTGTTGCGTCCGATGTTTGCGAGGTCGTAATGTGTGGTAACGTGTTTCGTAGGTTGTTTGCGTTCCTCGTAAAATTTAGCGAGTGTCGTAATTTGTGTGTCGTGTTTTTTGAGTAGCGACGTGAAGTTTGCCGGGGTTTGAGGCCCTTGCCCAGTGACCTCGCCAGCAACTGAGGCCCTCACTTCGCGAGGGGCCTCAGTTGCTGCCATGGAGCGCCGAAGGCGCTCCATGCCAGCAACTGAGGCCCTTGCCCAGTGACCTCGCCAGCAACTGAGGCCCTCGCTTCGCGAGGGGCCTCAGTTGCTGGCATGGAGCGCCTTCGGCCCGTACGCTCACAACTATATATGTGATATATATTCTTAATGGTATACCAGGATATAATTGTGCCATATTTATCTGCTTCAAATAGCCAAATCCCAATTGAATGAGGCCCCATGTGTATTATACTTTGAGATTATTACCCTGAAATGCAACATTGTAATCCATCTGATTTTTTATTTTCGCATACATAACAAATTCAGAATTTTACAGAATTGTGGAAATTGCAACAAATACTTTAATTTTGGGAGTTATTGGGGCATGTATTCACTCAGAATCTAGCTATCCTATTAACTACGGCAAAGTAGTTTACTGTAAAGTAACATATTGATCCTATATGGAAGAAGAGGAATTGATCAATATATAACTGTTTTTGAAAACAAACAAACAAAACAATATATTTTTTTAATCTATTACCTTTTATGTGCAAGTTTACAAGACTAGAATTTGCATTTTTCACTTCTAATTAGCCATAAAATATTTCTGGATTTCACTAGGAATATAATATATATATGTATCTCCTTACTTATTTTATTTTATTATGAAGTGCTTAAAATCTCTATTTTATCTGCTTAAAATCCTACTAATAGTTCCTTACTGATTTATCCTCTGCAGCTCATGAGTACAACCAATCAGCAGAACATTCTGCAATATGCTCCTTGAGAGAGGTCAATGGCAGGCAAATTTGAAACACTGAATTTCACACTCTGTGTATTCATGAGCTGCAAAAGGTAGAAATTGTTTAACTATTTGGCTAGAAAAAACAGAGCTTTTATGAATCAAATAAAGTACATAAAAGACAGGGATATTATGATTCACGTAAAAAGCCAGAATCCATGTAAATTTAAATGGGAGGAAAAATTTGTTATATTTGTCAAAAAATTTATACATTGGATTAAAATGTAGTTAAATATTCCCATTTATTATATTTTCTATATGACTTATTTATCACAGTTAAAGTTTATGCCTGTTTCATTAACAGTCTCCATTGGCACCATAGGAAGTGGAAACATTTTCAGCCTTATTAAATTGAGATTCGGCAATTTTAATAGGGCTCTACATAAGCACACAGCATATTTTTTTACAGAAGTTTTTAGTTAGTGAACTTCTATCCAAAAGCAAGGTCTTCACTAACTAAAAACTTCTGTAAAAAAATATACTTAAATAGAGCCCTTTTAAATTTGCTGAATCACAATTTAATAAGGCTGTTTATGTTTTAATTACACTTAACTCTATTTATACCCAATTATTCCCACATACCACTGCTTGTCCCCACTTCTAACCATGTTCAATAATTCTATCACTTTGAATGTGGAGAAAGCTTATTTTACAATGGAAAAATGGAAGTGCTCTCATTAGGTCTAATGGAAAGTGATTTAGCTTACAAGGACTCACCCTCCCATTAACACAATGAGGGGTGTGGATTAGCACATACATGTTTTAAAACAATAGTCCAACTATGCTTTTGATAATGAGACTTATTTGCTTGTTTAGATTTACCAGCTGGGCACGCTCTTTTGCATTATTACTCCTCACTAGATAATTACTAACATGAGATGATGTCATTAGGAGACTTACTTTTTCATGTAATGTATGCTTAACTCTTCTATGAATAGTAGTGGTAACGTGAGGAGGGAAGATGAGGGGGTGAGTATGGGGATAAGGGAGAGGAGGCAGCACATATTGATGGATTTGGGTCTTTTTTTATTATTATTACACACATATTCAATGCAGTTAACTCGCAATTTTACATATCTCAACCGCCATCTTGCCGGTAGTATTGAGGGGGGCTGGATTACGTGATGCTTTAACTGCACCACAGACATAGGGAAAGTGTTTGATAGCAAGAGATAATATATTTGTGAGTCTCCCGCCCCAGTGTTGACGGTGTTGTAGATTTTGACAAATTAGCACGCAGGTCCTGGAGCTGGAGGATATTGGAGACTGAGAGAGAAGGCGATTTAAGAGTTTGGAGAACAGCTTACTACTTATTTTATTGATTTATATTACTTAAAAAATTACTTTACACTTAATTTTACCAGACACAGAAATACATATCACTGTAGCTCAAGGCCTGGTGGCCACACCGGATCCAGCCTCCTTGCCAGGCGAATATGATATACACCAACATAGCCCCACACATAGACAATACAAATCCCATGTAAATGCTGCCCACCAATGAGCGTGAAATGTCAACTCCCTGGATTTCACTAGGGATAGAAGTATCATCCAACATTCATCATATCTAGAAAGCTTACACATCACTCTGATTGGTGGGCAGCATCATATACACTATGTGACAAAAATCCTCACAGCAATTACCTGATATATATATAATACTAGCGAATTGCCCGTCAAAAAATGACGGCAATGAAATTGTAAGTGAGCTAAGGGTGTTTGGTGTATAATAATAAAATATATAATACATTAATAAATGAATATACTTTACGTATTTTGAAGCATTGTGTTGAAGAGCTAGCAATCTGTTTTGAGGTTGCTGCAGCATTAGTGGTGTGGAGCTGCTATGTAAGCGTAATGAATGTGTGCAGTCTAATAGCGTGCGTGCGAGAGAGCAAACCGTTAGCGTAGTTATGTACTTCCGCATTGGCGAAAAATGGCGGGTAAAGTGTGGTATGCATCTTAGCGGAATATCCGTAGGTCTTTTGTGGCATTTTGCGAGTTTCTTGTGGTGTTTTGCGTGTTTAGAGTGCTGTAGCCTCGTTTTCGTTTTGTTAGGCGGACATTTTTTCTGTCGGTTAGAGAATTTTCGAGTGTGTAAACTCTTTTATTTTGAGCGAAATTAAGGTGTAAGTTGTTTTTTTGAGGTCCTGGATGCTTCCTCTTGCTGTAGGTAAGGTTTTTATGTATGTGCTGTGTGTATTTATTGTGTTTTTCATTTTGTGATGTTCGCTAGTTGCGTGCGATTTTTGCGAGGTCGTAATGTGTGTAACGTGTCTCGTATTTTTTTTTTTGCGTTGTAAGGTAAAGTTTGCGAGGGTCGCGGTTGTTGTGTCGTGTTGTTTGCGTTTTAACGTAAATTTTGCAAGGGTCGCAGTTGCTGGCAAGGAGCGCCTTCGGCGCTCCATGCCAGCAAATGAGGCCCTCGCCCGCAGCCCTCACTGCGCGAGCTGCATCCCTCGCTTTGCGAGCCCGCAAGCTTTAGCAACAACTTGTACGCTCACAACTATATATGTGATATGTCTGAGTGTACATGAATACATATAGTGCTGCTGCTGTTTCCCTACACACATCTCATACATAGCATCACATCCTTAATGCAATCTGTCAGTGTCATATATAAAGTACAGTCAATGAGGTAATTTCAGCTTATTCCCTAGTAATGTATCTTATGCTGTAACATGGAGAGCATTACTGCCAGCACTTCTTATCAGTCTTCAGCTCTTGCCCATAACCAAGATGGCGGACCCGTAGTTCGGTCCCAGAATTTGTCTTCTTAGCAACAATAGGCGTAGCAGAGTAATACACACACTCATTGTAGAGAGAGATATACGCACATACTACATATTACACTCACCCTCATGCAGTATACAAACCTACTGTCTCATGTCTCCACCCATGTCTCCGTCCTGTCTCATGTCTCTGTCTCACTGTCTCCGCCCACTTCAACTCCAGCTCCGCCCCACCGTTAATCTAGTCCCGCCCACCGCCTCCTTCTGGACGCTGCAGATTTCTGCTCCTCACTGTGCTGTCAGCTCACAGGCTATGCGAGGGCCGTAGCGAGCCCACAAGCGTTAGCAACGGCTTGAGCTGGCTCGCATGCTCACAATTATATATGTGATGAGTAAACATCCATAAGACTCCATGTAATATAATGTATATAATATAATGCAGAGACTCCATGTATGGGTGTGCCCACTGCAGCATATGCAGATACTGACTTGGCAGGACTGTAGGGATGGATGTTGAGTGTAGTGTAGTAGCCAATCAGGAAATACATCTCAGCCGCATGTTAACAACTATTGCTGCGCGATGGTCATTGATTGGTCAGTATGACACACTGCACAGCAAGATATGCAGAGTATGGCCCTCATTCAATTGCAATTTGGCCAATTGAATAGGGCTCTAAATAAGCACATAACATATTTTTTTAAAATACGTTTTTAGTTAGTAAGCATCTATCTAAAAGCAAGGTTTTCAATAACTAAAAACTTCTTAGAAAAAAATATGCTATATGCTTATTTAGAGCCCTATTCAATTGGCCAAATCGCAATTGAATGAGGGCCTATGTCTATGCATGTGCTGCAGAGGGCAGTCTGCAGCCGGGATCAAGATATTGTTATGAGCCAATAACAACCAAGCTCATAATATACAGCAATGATCACATCTAGCAAAGGATAACTCCACCCAATTGCTAATAATTGAACCATCCAGGTTCTAAACAACAGGATGTCAGATATACAGTATATGAACACACAGTGATCAAATAATCATGCAATGTTATTGACTCACATACCATTGTTCTCTTATTTCAGCTGGCAGAAGGTCTGGGTCCACTACGAAGCCCAAGGTAGGAGTCAAATCTTCAGGATCCTGCCCACTAATGTCAGGAGGAGGATGGAAGTAGAGGATCAGAGGGCCCAGCTACAAACACCACCATGGATTCCAGACAGTCCCCAGCACCTCCCCACTGGGCCACTACCATCACCACCTCCTCCAACAGCTATGCTTGGCCTGGCTGGACCTCCAACCCCACACCCACCATTAGAAGTCACCATGGGGGAGGAGCTCTTCCTGAGACAGGAGCAAAAAATCAATGGGCAAGCTTGCAGTAATTTGTGGGTCTGGCTTTCCGTAGTCACTACGAGCAGTTCACTTGCAATCATGCCCAGAGAGGTGAACAGAATAGTTAGGGAAAGTTACTGAGCACTTCTTACCTGTGTTATTTCACGAAATAGTAGATTGAATAGGGCTCATATTTTGTAAACATGACTGTATTTTCAAGATTTGTTATAGGTGCCAGAGACTGTAAAAGTTATCCGCGCATGGTGGTGTAAGTGAAAGGGTTAACCCCAAAACAGCTTTTCCAACCTATCATTTACACATTTAACAAATAACTTATACCTCAAACTCTATAATATAATGCTACCAGCACCAGACCATTTTAGATATAAATTAAAGGACACCATGGTCCATTTTTCTCTGAATGGTATTTTTAATAACTAGTCTTTCAAATCTCCACTTTTATATGCAATTATTCTTTACTGCAGGCTTCGATTTTCTTTACAGCTCTTGCTTCTTGCAAGTCCTTGCTTGTCCTTGTAAACTAATGAGCATTGCTTTAGCACTAATAAGAGCATTGGTAGTAGTCACCTGTCACATTTCAATTGTGTCACATTTCTATTCAAAGTGTCCTCCCACCACAGGAAGTAGGCCCCTGGAAATAAAATGGTAGATGTGGAATCAACATAATTGCAAGAAAAACTATTACATTAGAAGCAGTATTAATATTTTACAATCTAGAGACATGTTGTCTATTTTCAAATGAATTTCTTCCAAAGAGTATATTTTAAATGTATAACTACAGAGGTCTTTTAAATTATCACATAAAACCTCAATTTGTTGGCAAGTTAAAATGCAACACCTCACACTCTTTAAAACACCTCTGAAGAGCACCAAGACAAACCTGAACAACTGAATATGTTTAACTAGAATATTGCCCATCAAAAAATGACTGCAATGAAATTGTAAGTGAGATAATGCTGTTTGGTGTATGATAAACAAAGAAATAATGCATTAATAAATGAATATACTTTACATATTTTGAAGTAATATATGCAGGAAGCATTGTGTTGAAGAGCTGGCAATCTGTTTTGATGTTGCTGCAGCATACAATGTGTGTTTTCAGGGCTGTGGAGCTGCTGTGTAAGTGTCAGTAATGTGTGCAGTGTGTAGTGTAATAGTGTGCGTGCACGAGGGAAAGCCGTTAGGGTAGCTGTGTACTTCCGGATTGTGTAAGTAAGTGTTGTAAAATGGCGCCTAATGTGTGGTACGCGTCTGTGGCTGATTTGACGTGCTTGTTCTTGGATCGTGTCCATCTTTTTCGGAAAATCTGTATGTGTTTGGTGGTGTTTTGCGTCTTTAGGTTCCTGTAGCCTCGTTTTCGTTTTTTTCTGTGGCCATTTTTTCTCTCGCTTAGGGGATTTTCGGTTGTCTAAACTTTTCTTTTTCGACTTAAATTTAAGTGTAACTTCAGTTTCCAAAGTCCTGGGTGTCCCTCTTGCTGTGGGTAAGCTTTTTATGTATTTGTTGTGTGCATTTATTATGTTTTTAATGCTTTCCTGTGCACGGGTTTCGGGCGGTAAGGTCGTATTTTAGTTCCGCGTCTTGTATTTGTTTCTCGGAAGTCCGTAAATTTTGCGAGGTCTGCAGTTGCTGGCAAGGAGCGCCTTCGCTTGCTCTCAACTATATATGTGATATCTCTTTACACATTATATTGATAAATGAATTATAAATAGTCAAGTGTATATTATACAACTGATTATTACTATATTATATTAATAATCAGTTGTATAGCTGAAAAACAGGGATATAAATACAGAAAGGCCGAGTTAGTTATATTTACCAGGCTTTGGAATAGATGAATTTCCAGGAGAATAAGCTGGTATGGCTAAACATTCAGCTTGCCCCACCCATATCTTCCTGGTGATTTCCAATGCAAGACAAAAAGCTAATTCTTTGTATCAAATTTGAAGATGATGAAGCTATAGCCCCCCTCAATTACTTTGCATCACTTTCCTTCTCACGCATGGGCTCTCTCTAGTATATCTATCTACATATTTCAGAATACTTTGACTACTTGATACAACTCTAACCTTCATTACAACATATTTCATCTCCTAAATCCCACTTTTACCCTAAACCTACCCAAACAAACGTTTATGTCTTGCATTAACTCGGTTGTCTAAATTAATTGTCTTCTTTTAAACCTTTACTCTACTTCACAATACTTACTCCTAACACAAGTTTTGATGCCCAAAGACATGTCACCGAGTTCATGAATGAAAGCAACAGTATGAAAAGGATCTCTATTATTAGTAAAATACAAACATTGAACTCTAAGCTCACGCCAATCCAAAAGAGATAACAACATCATTATACTCATAACAGAGGTCAGTCTGGCTATACTTCCATCAGCAACTCACTGCTTGACTATTTTCCTCCAAGTTTCCACCCTCTTTATTTTTGCTTTCAACCTCTCTTTATCCACTGCTATCTTTTAATATTCATTCAAACTAAAAATGTTCCCACAGCAATTTTCATCCAAAAATAATGGTCATTTTGCCTAGTAATTATTACTTGTCATTTTTAATAACGTTATCATCACATACTCTTGCATCTTCTCAACCCATTTGGTTTTGTTGATAGGGATTAATCATTATTTACAAAATACCTCTCTTACCACTCCTTTAGCATTGCTCTCTCTGCAACCACTCTCTGTGTTAATCACACTAACATTAAATCCACTGATATGAGAATATATTAACACCAGTGCTTCCTGTTCCAAAGTAATTATCCACCCTTTATTGCATAAAACCCAAACACTCTAATTCACTCACTCATCGTGTCACACTTAAGCTATAAATAAAACTTCCTCCTGATTGACGTTCCATCATTTGAGTACCCCCCTTCAGTTCCTTATCTGCTGCTTGAATCTATTAGAAAATAGCTACCCATAGCGTTTCAAAGTTAAATCTAACATGCAAAGGCCTTAATAACAATGTCCATCTTGACATTAATTACTGTCTAAAGACTACTACATTTACTGAACACTATGAGCCTTATTAAATTGTGATACGGCAAATTAAATAGGGCTCTATATTAGCACAGAGCATATTTTAGTTAGTTAACTTCTATCCGAAAGCAAGATCTTCACTAACTAAAAGCTTCTGTAAAAAAAAATATGCTATGTGCTTAAATAGAGCCATTTTCAATTTGCTGAATCGCAATTTAATAAGGCTGCTTGACCTTAATGTCCCCTTCACTCTCATTAGTTTCGCCATATTGATTAAGTAGAGGGGAAACACAAGTATCATCTTAAGAACTTAAAGACACCAGTTGCATGCCAAAGTATTGCTTTGTGGTATCTGTTTACACCAGTGTTTCTCAAGTCTTCTCAGTTTCCCAGAATTTAAGAATAACCCTGTTTAATTATAGATTATCTTCTTTTGAGGTGTAAATTGTTTCACTTGTATTTATATAAGGCTATCCCTAAATTCTGGCTTGCTGGGGGCTTCTGGGGGAACTGGTTTGTGAACATTAGTCTACACAGATATTACAAGTCTTTCTAAACTGCTAAAAGTAAAAAAATAATTTTACAGTCATTCCAGGTATCTAAGTATAAAAAATATGATTCATTGGAAAGTAATAATATTAGATGTTATTTTTGATTGCATATTTCCATAAATAAAATATAACTCACCAGATAACTTGCACAAGACTGTGTAATTGTCAACTATCAAGAAAGATATAAATAACTAACGATTTTCAAGCAGTGTATTTGTCCAGATATTATAACTTAATTCTATCTTTGCTGTAAGTAAATTTACTGAAGTATACGCTCAACTCAAATGTCCTTAAAGTAATAAAAAAATAAACTTTAAAAGGTAGCTTAAAGGAATATTATCAACACTCAATGTAAGACTATGTAGAAATCAAGAGTGATTAATTAAGCTTCTTCAGATTTTATTCTCTTTATATGTGTTTATGCATTTTTTTAATTAATAGTTTTTTACTTTTTTTTTTTACTTAAGTTTCAGAAGTTTAGTTTATTTACGATGTTAGATTACTATAGATAAACCCAACTAATTTCTCTAGTTCATTAACTAGAATGTAGTAGAGAACCCCAGCTTAATTATAAATTCCCAAATTGAACAGGCACTATCCAAATAGAACAATAAAAGAAACATCTCCTAAAGTAGCCCGCAACAATCTAACCAAAATATAAAAGGAAGATTACTTATACTTCCAAAGAGGTAAATCCAATACTTCCTTCATCTCCTGTCCTGATACATTAGAAGACAATGACTATTGTATTAATATTCACCAAAGATCGGGGTGCAATTTTTTTTATGGGAAAGTAAACAGATCCCTAAAAAGGAAAACAGAAAACTTGGAAACAGAAAAACAAAAAAGAACAAAAAATTAAATTAACATTAAAATATTTATTATTATACCATAAAAATTGAGTACTTACATCCAACAACATCTACAGAATATATTCCCTTAGCAAAGGCATTATGCAAATTGTTGAAACCTCAGCACTTGTGGGTCCATGTCAAGTATCCAGCTATATATTCTCCTGGCCAGAGACATGAAGTGTATTCAAAGGCATATATAGAGTTGGTATGAACAAGGACGTGTGTGATTAAAGCAGAAACTCTAGAAAAACATTACAAAGTGAATGCCCCTTGGAAGATGCAAAGTTGAAATGTGTAGGACAAAGACCCATACACCCACATAGCACAAGAGGTGTCGACAAGACCTACAGCGTGATACCATAGAGACAACACTGGTGTCCTGAGTGGATTAATGGAAATGCTGGAAAAGCTTATTTTTATTGTGAGGCTTATCTAAAGCCCACAAAGGCCACACAGATTTTTAATATAATGTAAATATGTAATTGAAAAACGTAATTTAATCACACTTAAAAAATATCTTTAATAGAGTGTTCAAAAGGAAATTTCAACTTTAAACTGCTATAAAATTTGGAGCCTTGAAGCCCCCACCAAATGTAAGAGGAAATCAGGGAAAGTTGAGTCTTTAAATCAAATGATTGCACTATGTTTTTTTCCCCTTCTTCATATGACCATCTCCACCAGAGAATACTGATCCCAGGATTTGGAATTTATACTGGTAGTTGTACAAAATTATTTCTAAGACCTTAAGAAATGTACACAGTTTTGGCTTTATGAAAATGTATGTATTATGCCCACAACCTTCATTTAGCATTTTTTGGCTAATTCCTAAAACTTTAATGTTAAAATATGTGTGTATATATAAAGGTTCCTGAGAAATCTTTGACTAGGGGCACCTCAAAGGTAAATTTGACTGCATATACCAGTCTGATGCTTACCTTGTTCTATACCTTTGTAGTTTGCACCCACAGTGCTCTATACTACTTTGTAAATAGAGCTACAAAAAATGATGGTGCTTTACCAATAAAGATTAATAATAATAAATGGAGCCCCGGGCCTTGTGACTTTCTCCAACAATCCTTATTCTAACCAAGCTAAGCAATTATCTCAGTACTGTTTATCTATTATGTATGGCCCTCATTCAATTGCGATTTGGACAATTGAATAGTGCTCTAAATAAGCACATAACATATTTTTTTTAAATAAGCTTTTAGTTAGTGAAAACCTTGCCTTTGGATAGATGTTTATTAAGTAAAAACTTCTTTAAAAAAATATGTTATGTGCTTATTTAGACCCCTATTCAATTGGCCAAATTGTAATTGAATGAGGGCCTAGGTGTTTAGTCATTCAGCCGCGTCCGCCTCTCCATGATCCTATGGACAGAGCAGGCACATCTTGTGTGCTAATCCATAAAGTTTCCACGGCAAAGATACTGGAGTGGGTTGCCAGTTCCTTCTCCAGTGGACCCAATTAGTATGATCTGCCCCTCTTGGGTGACCCTGCATGGTATAGCTCACAGCTTCATTAAGGTACACAAGCACCTTCATCAAGCGAGAGTAGTGATCCAGAAGGGGTCCAAACACTACTACAGATGCAAAGAGTTATAATGCAACTATTATATAGAGAAACCTTAAAATAAAATAAAACAAATATAAAGTCTCCTAAAAGATAGAAGTGTAAAATAAAGCCAAAGAAAAATAAACCATTGCATTAAAATTCACAAACATAGAAAATCAATGTGAATAGAAAATGTGTATCCATATTAAATGTAAATGCATGACTAATTTCTACATAATATATTACAGTTAAAAAGCAAAGTTTTTGCTGTGTGATTAATAGCTTATATTAACACTTATTAATGCTTATTTACAGTTAATAAATAGAATGCAATTGTTAACTTTATTTCAGATGGACGTCTCAATTACTCATAGCAAACAAAATAGTTTGTAAGCTCTGACTCACTCTCTCTACTCAATGCCCCAAATAAACAAGGTGCCCTTTGGAGACATTTAATTAAAGTGTCATATTTGAGACAGGCTGTACGATTTGTAAAGATGGCCTTATATCAGGAATGTTTCACCAGTGCATGAAAGATCTTGCCCCAATCTAATACATATAGTAATATATTTGATTGTTAGGCTGCTCAGGGCCAATGGAAATACATCATTGATCCACCTTCAGTTGATTGCTTAACCACTCATTTTCTATTTTTTTTAAATTTTAAGTTCAGTGTAAACATAGATAGGTCTACAACTACATATCTTTGAGTGAATGGGTCCTCCATTCTTTCAATTTGTGTTTACTGTATTTTGCCCTATTCATAACTCCTGTGTAACGCTACGGAATATGTTTCCGAGTTACAAATAAATAATAATAATAATAATAATAATAATAATAAAAAGGGTTATCTAGGATGGAGTATATCCAAGTTATCACTTAGCGACAATGACTGTAACAATAATACACATTCCAAAATTAATAATAAAAGATTGTCACCAAGGCATTTTAAGAGATAACAAGTGGATTTACCTTACAAGTAAAGGCTGATAAATTGCAGAGTGCACTAAGTGTGCCCAGGTGAGAGGGGTGTGGCTTGACTGTTAAACTTGTATAAAAGGTTTGTGAGCTGGTTTGGGGTCTGTTTACAAGTGGATTTACCTTAAAAAGTAAAGGCTGATAAACTGCAGAGTGCACTAATTGTGCCCAGGTGAGAGGGGTGTGGCTTGACTGTTAAACTTGTATAAAAGGTTTGTGAGCTGGTTTGGGGCCTGTTTACAAGTGGATTTACCTTACAAGTAAAGGCTGATAAATTGCAGAGTGCACTAAGTGTGCCCAGGTGAGAGGGGTGTGGCTTGACTGTTAAACTAGGATAAAGGATTTGTGAGCTGGTTTGGGGCCTGTTTACAAGTGGATTTACCTTACAAGTAAAGGCTGATAAATTGCAGAGTGCACTAATTGTGCCCAGGCGAGAAGGCAGAAGTTAATAGAAACCGGAGAAGGGGAACTTGTGAGCTTGCGAACATTTTCAGTATCAAGTGCAATTCTAGTAAAAGCCTAGGAGTTTAAATAAAAGGAGGGCCTTCAAAGAAAAGGGAGGGCAGATTTATAGTGCAAAGGAGGAAAACTTTATATAAATATATTATATTATATTCTTTATTTTTCCCACTGAAATTTCGTAGACAATAATAATAATTATGAGTCAGTCCAGTGGCAACCTTATTCAGTGTACATCCTGTCAAATGTATGCACTACTGGAACAGATGATCCAGGGTCCATACCTCTGTGACAGGTGTGAGCATGTTGCCTCTTTGGAAGCTCAAATTGAAGATCTGGAGAGGAGAATTGCAGCACTTAGTGATATTGCTCCACTGGAAAGGGAGTTGGTGCTCACGTAGCACAGTTTAGCTGGGCCTAGTATGGAGGGAGGAGCTGGGGCTAGTGAGGATGGCCAGGGAGGTAGCTGGGTTACAGTTAGAAGGGGAATCAGAGGGTACAGGAGGAGGCAGGCCAGTTCTGAGTTGGCAAACAACAACAGATTTGCCAGATTGAGTGAAACTGATGGCGATGTCCATTCAGGAATGGCAATGCCAGATAGAGCTGTTCCCTCTAACAGCCGGGCGAACAGCTCTACTGGAGAAGAGGGAGGGCAGAATAGGCAGAGCAACAGACATGTTTTGGTGGTAGGGGACTCTATTATTAGGAAGGTAGACAGGGTAATTTGTCACCCAGATCCCAGCAATCGAACAGTTTGCTGTCTCCCGGGTGCTCGGGTTCGGCATGTTGTGGATCGGGTGGATAAATTATTGGGAGGGGCTGGTAATGAACCGGCGGTCTTGGTACACATTGGTACCAATGACAAAGTTAGTGGAAGATGGAGCGTCCTAAAGAATGATTTTAGAGAATTAGGGAATAAGCTTAAAGCAAGGACCTCCAAGGTAGTATTTTCTGAGATACTACCAGTGCCACGTGCTAGCCCAGGGAGGCAGAAGGAGCTTAGGGAGGTTAATGCGTGGCTAAAAAAGTGGTGCAGTGCAGAGGGTTTTGGGTTTTTAGAGCACTGGGCTGACTTCTCACTTGGGTACAATCTCTATAGCAGGGATGGATTGCACCTTAATGATGAGGGCGCTTTTGTGCTAGGGAATAGGATGGTAGAACGGCTGGGGGAGTTTTTAAACTTGTAGGTGGGGGGGAGGGACTATATAGAAGTATTGGGGTAAATAGGGTAGAGAGGGAAAGGGATGAATTATTTACCCATGGGGGAGGAGAAGGGGGGAGGGTTACAATAGAAAGTAGGGAGATATTAATAGGGGCCTCAAATACAGTGGCAGGCACTTCACATCAGCAGAGCCATAGCAACATAAAGTGTATGATTGCAAACGCAAGAAGTTTGCCTGGGAAAATGGATGAGCTAGAAATATTAGCAGTACAAGAAAAATGGGGCTTAATAGGCATTACGGAAACATGGTGGGATGAATCTCATGACTGGACTGTTAATCTGGATGGTTATAACCTATTTAGGAAAGATAGGGGAAATGGTAAAAGAGGAGGAGGGATCTGTCTTTATGTTAATCCTGAATTTAAGCCTATAGTTAGAGAAGATATTTATGCTGGCACTAACGGCATCATTGAATCCTTGTGGGTTGAGCTAAATAGTGGAGGAGCTAATTCTAAATGCATATTGGTGGGAGTATGCTATAAACCCCCAAATATAGCTGAAAGTGAGGAAATACAATTATTGTTACAGATTGGAAATGCAGCTAAGCATGGGCAAGTTCTAATAATGGGAGACTTTAATTACCCTGATATAAACTGGATAAACGAGACCAGCAGCTCAGCTAAGGGGAGCAGGTTCTTGAGTACACTCAGGGATCATTATCTAGCCCAGGTAATACAAGAACCTACTAGAAATGGGGCCATCTTGGATTTAGTCATCACAAGTAATATTGATATAATATCAAATGTAAAAATAGGGGAACCCTTGGGGAACAGTGATCACAACACAGTCTCATTTGAGATTGAATACAAAAAACAGAGTTGTAAGGGGCCAACAAAAACTCTAAATTTTAAAAGGGCTAACTTTAATGGGCTACGGGCAGCAATACAACATATAGACTGGGACAAAGAACTTACAGGGAAGAATACTGAAAATAAATGGACAACATTCAAATCCTTACTAAATAAACATACTCATCAGCATGTACCATGTGGAAATAAAATGAATAGGAGTAAATCACATCCCATGTGGCTTAACAATGACTTAAAGATCATGATGAGGAAAAAGAAATATGCATTTAAATTATACAAGAAGGAGGGAACAGAGGCATCTTTATGTGACTATAAGGAAATCAACAAGGCTTGCAAAAGGGCTATTAGACTGGCTAAAATAGAAAATGAGAAGTCAGTTGCAAAGGAAAGTAAGACTAACCCTAAAATATTTTATAAATATATTAATGGGAAGAAGGCCATGAAGGAATCGATAGGACCATTACAATGTGACACAGGCCATCTGATAATTAGTGACCAGGAAAAGGCAGATGAGCTAAATAGGTTCTTTTCGTCGGTTTACACAAGGGAGGTACCAGTGGTTGGGACACTGCAACATAATGGGGCTATACTACCTTTACTAAATAATTGGTTAACGCAGGAAGAAATACAAAAGAGGTTGGAGAAAATAAATGTTAATAAAGCCCCAGGTCCTGATGGAATACATCCAAGGGTACTGAGGGAGCTGGGTTCTGTAATAGCCAAACCATTATATCTAATCTTTAAAGACTCGCTCACTACAGGGTCTCTACCAGATGACTGGAGAAAAGCAGAGGTGATACCTATATTTAAGAAGGGATCTAGGGCAAATCCGGGGAATTATAGACCAGTGAGCCTCACTTCTGTAGTTGGGAAGCTTTTAGAAGGGTTAATAAGGGACACAATACAAGAATATGTCTATTTGAACAGGATCATAGGTAGCAGTCAACATGGATTTATGAAGGAAAGGTCGTGTCAGACCAATCTAATTAGTTTTTATGAGGAGGTTAGTAGGAACTTGGATCAGGGCAACTCAGTGGATGTAGTCTTTTTAGATTTTTCAAAGGCATTTGATACAGTGCCACATGGAAGACTAGTGAGCAAACTAAGGGATACAGGAATTGCAGTAAATATCTGCTCATGGATCGAGAGCTGGCTAAAAGACAGGAAGCAAAGGGTTGTTGTAAATGGAACATACTCCGATTGGTCTAATGTGATAAGTGGGGTTCCTCAGGGCTCAGTATTGGGTCCTCTCCTTTTTAACATATTTATTAATGACATTGAAGTAGGACTCGAATGTAGTGTCTCCATTTTTGCTGATGACACTAAGTTGTGCAAGGTAATAAAATCAGATAATGATGTACTTTCCCTACAAAAGGATTTGCATAAATTAGAGAAATGGGCGGCTAAATGGCAGATGAGATTTAATACAAATAAATGTAAGGTTATGCATTTGGGAAGGAACAATAGCCAAGCAATCTATAATCTTAATGGAGCAAATCTAGGGGTATCAGATATTGAAAGGGATTTGGGAGTACTAGTGGACAACCACCTAGGTAACAGCGCTCAAAGCCAAGCAGCGGCTGCAAAGGCAAATAAAATATTAGCATGTATTAGGAAGGGTATAGAAGCCAGGGAAGAAGATATAATTCTGCCACTATACAAATCTCTAGTACGCCCTAATTTGGAATATGGAGTACAATTTTGGGCACCACCTCACAAAAAAGACATTTTAGAGCTGGAAAAAGTACAGAGAAGGGCTACAAAACTAATAAGGGGAATGGAGGGGCTAAGTTATGAAGAAAGACTAGCAAAATTAAACTTATTTTCGCTAGAAAAAAGGCGTCTAAGAGGAGATATGATTACGTTATTTAAATACATCCAGGGTCAATATAAGGCTTTGTCAAGTGAACTTTTTGTAGCAAGAGATTTTCAACTGACAAGAGGACATCCGTTGAGGTTAGAGGAAAAAAGATTTCACCTTAAACAAAGAAAAGGGTTCTTCACAGTTAGGGTGGTTAAACTGTGGAATTCTCTACCAAAGGAGGTGGTGACAGCGAATTCGATAGACAACTTCAAAAAGGGGTTAGATATATTTCTGAATAAAGAGGGTATTCAAGGCTATCCTAGATAACTTGCAAGGAATATTGATCCAGGGAGAAATTTGATCGCCAGTTTCTGGGGTCAGGAAGGAATTTTGCTTTTTTTTCCCCTTATGAGACAATTGGCAAAGTTTCAATGGGGTTTTTTTTTTATGTTTGCCTTCCTCTGGATCAATTAACAATAATTAACAATTAACAATAATAATAAATAGTCCAAATTAAAAAGATCAATAGAGATCTAAAAAGGTTGAACTTGATGGACTAACTCTTTATTCATTCTCCAATACTATACTATTAATAATTATTTAATCAATAATTTAATTAATAACTAATCCGCATATTGCAGATCAGAGGAGATCTTAACAGGTTGAACTTGATGGACTGAAAGTCTTTTTTCAACCTTAATTACTATGTAACTATGTAACTATGTAACTATGTAACAATCTGCTGTTGGCCATAACCATTGATGGTTTGTGTCATTCACTCATGTCTGACTTTCCATGAACTCATGACTTGTAACACACCCCGCGGATCCACTTGGTATGGCAGAGATACTGGAGTGGGTAGCCAGCTCCTTCTCCAGTGGGCCAGAACATACAGCTCTTGGTATTTCTAGTGGTCTCCCATCCAAGTACTGACCAGGTCCAACCATGCATGGCTTCGGTGTGATGTGACCTCTTGGTTTCCTGACTGGAATCAAACCCAGGTTGCAGCGGTAAAAACACTGAATCCTAACCATTGGACCATCAAGGAACCCTATAAACCCCCTCCTCAACCCCCATCCTCGACCCCCCTATCCTCATCCTCAACCCCCCATCCTCATCCCCCTCCTCACCCCCCTTAACCTCAACCCCCCTCCTCAACCTCAACCTCCACCTCCCTCCTCCTCATCAACCCCCTCCTCACCCCCCTCCTCATCTACCCCCTCCTCAACCCCCCATCCTCCACCCCCATCCTCAACCCCCCATCCTCATCCCCCTCCTCACCCCCCCTCAACCTCAACCCCCCTCCTCAACCTCAACCTCCCTCCTCATCATCAACCCCCTCCTCACCCCCCCTCAAACTCAACCCCCCTCCTCAACCTCCCTCCTCCTCATCAACCCCATCCTCAACCCCCATCCTCAATCCCCCCATCCTCATCCCCCTCCTCAAACTCCCTCCTCCTCAACAACCCCCTCCTCACTCCCCCCTCAACCTCAACCACCCTCTTCAACCTCAACCTCCCTCCTCCTCATCAACCCCCTTCTCTGGGGTTTATTTGTCTTGGGAGTGAGGCGGCGTAGAGCCTCCACCTCTGCAAATGCGGCTCCTTGCTTTGCATGGGTCCGCATTTGCGGCCTGCAATGTAGCCGACGATGCAGCCTCCACCCCCGCAAATGCTGCCCTTCGCTTTATGAGGGGCTGCATTTGTGGCCTGAACTGCGTCCCCGCTTTAGGTGGGACCCAGTTCTGCAAGCTCGCTTCGCAAGCTCACAAAGCGTGACAACGAATCGCAGTTTGACAACTATAATATGTGATAATTATGCAGCATATTGATAAAAGATTTACCAATGGATATACAAGAACATTTTGTAGAATCTATTATTAAAATATATTAAAAACACAGAGAGTCCTGTACACCAGTTATAGTAAGCAGGCAGTTGAATAGGGTTTAAAGGGTTCTTCACAGTGAGGGTTGTTAATCTGTGGAATTCTCTACCAGAGGAGGTGGTGACAGCGGTTTTGATAGATAACTTTAAAAGGGGACAAGATTTATTTCTAATTAAAAAAGGAATTCAGGGTTATCCTGGATAATTAGAGAGAGAGTATTGATCCAGGGAGAAATACGATAGCCAGTATCTGGGGTCAGGAAGGAATTATTTTTTTACCTTTGAGATGATTGGCTAAGTTTCATTTGTTTTTTGTTTTTCTGTTTGCCTTTCTCTGGATCAATTAATAATTTGAACAAATAAATAAATAAATAGTTGATTAATAATTAATTAACAATTAATTATCAACTAATGAATTAATAACTAACCCGCATATTGCAGATCAGAGGAGATCTTAAAAGGTTTAACTAGATGGACTGAAACTCTTTTTTCAACCTTAATTTATTAATGACTATGAATAGATAAAGTTCCAAGTAGTGATGTCGCGAACATCAAATTTTCGGTTCGCGAACCGCGGACACGAATTCCATCAAATGTTCGCAAATGGACGAACATCAGCGAACCGCCATAGACTTCAATGGGCAGGCGAATTTTAAAACCCATAGGGACTCTTTTGGCCACAATAGTGATGAGAAAGTTGTTTCAAGGGGACTAACACCTGGACTGTGCCATGCCGGAACGGGATCCATGGCAAAACTCCCACAGAAAATTACATAGTTGATGCAGAGTCTGGTTTTAAGCCATAAAGGCCATAAATCACCTAACATTCCTAAATTGTTTGGAATAACATGCTTTAAAACATCAGGTATGATGTTGTATCGATCAGGTAGTGTAAGGGTTACACCCGCTTCACAGTAACAGACCAATCTTAATGCACCACAAACAGTCCCTTTGCACAACCGCAAACTCCCCATTTGCACAAGGTTGGATATCAAGCTAGCCATGTCCCATTCCTTGTCCTCACTGATGTCATTGAAAGTCTCTTCCTCCACCCAGCCACCAAGGGCCCCCGAAAGGTGACAACAAGCCCCCTGGGACGCCTGCTGTGTTTGGTCTTCCACCTCCTCAAAGCCACCTTCCTCCTCTGACTCCTCTTCTTTAGACTCCTCTCTCTGCGTTGCCTCTGTCTGCGTTATTATAAGGTGTGTACTGTTAAGTAGTACTATTCCTATTGGTTTAATCCCTGTTACGTCCACTATTAGGGGATGTGTATATGGCATTGATTTTTGGAACAGGGAGATGGAAAAAGATGCTTGGTCGGACCTCCTACTTCAAATTTGGGGCACTGCGCGTGCAATCTAAGGTGCCACCAGATATGAGTGTCACTGTGCACTGGCAAAAGTTTGCAGAGTAGATGCAATAGGCTTCACACACACGCCTGTAGGCAGGCAACTGATATTCAATCGATTACAGTCAAAAAATGTTGTTTTATGTCACTGTACACTACAGTTGCACTAGATATGAGTGTCACTGTGCACTGGCAAAAGTTGGCAGAGTAGATGCAATAGGCCTCACACACACGCTAGCAGGCAGGCATATGCAATTAGATTACACAGAAAAAAATAATTAAATAAAATAAATGATTGTTTTGGGTTGCTGTGCTTGCAGCAGATATCAAATGAGTCCTTCAGGTGTGTAGTGAAAGCTAAATACACAGCCTGGCTATCTATTTCCCTATTAAATCAGCAGAAAAAAATAATAAAATAAAATAAATTATGTTCTAGCCCTAAAAAGGGCTTTTTGGGTTGCTGTCCTTGCAGCAGATATCAAATGAGTCCTTCAGGTGTGTAGTGAAAGCTAAATACACAGCCTGGATATCTATTTCCCTATTAAATCAGCAGCAGGTAGAATATATGTCCTCTCTCAACGAATGTAGCTTCAGAATGATTCTAAAATGGAGGCTGTCCTTCAGATGGAAGTCCCTGGAAGGGAGTGTATGCTGCTGATTGGCTGGAATGTGTCTGCTGACTGTAAGGTGCAGGGTCAAAGTTTCCTCAATGATAAAGAATAGGGGGCAGACCGAAAAGCGCATGTATTCGACCGTTCGATGCGAACGCGAACATGCAAAAATTACCGCGAATATTTCTCTGGCGAACTGTTCGGGACATCACTAGTTCCAGGTGATCATGGTATGGTCAAGCACTCAGCATCCTCATATCTTCTGGCTAATACCCAAGCAAGGAAAAACTGATATTTGGTTTTGGATTATAAAATGCTCTGGATTAACCCTCTCCCTTCCCGTGACATTTTTGCTTTCGCTGTCTCTAGCAGGGCTGGCGGACAGGCATAAATCATATGACAAACGTACCGTTACCGGCAGGTCTGTATGTGTAACAGAGTAAAGCACATGCTAGTTCAATTCTTTAATCTCATATTTAGAAATGTCGCCAGGAATGTGTAACCCCTTAACTACCCAGCTGCAGCAATATTTTAACCTGTTCATGACTTGTTATTGACATTAGATATATCAAGCTCTGAATAAGTCATATTACTATCATTTTCAGCACATAATTTGTTGGTATAACATGCCCTACACATTACAGATACATTATGCTCTGCATATTTCAAGTAAATCAGGCTCTACATGTTATAACTATATCAGGCTCTGTATTCTGTATGTACTCGGGTTTTGCATTATCTATGTTGAATCTGGCATTTTTTATTATAGCTGCATCAGGCACCGCATATCATCGATGAATACCGATTTTACTATGATCGATACATTATGCTTTGCACATCATAAATGTATAAGGTTTTGAATAGCACATCTGTATTAGACTCTGTATATTATAATGGTGTTCAGTGAGGTCCAACTCTCTGTGACCCTATGGACCATACCACACCTGGCACAATTGTTGTGTCTCTGATTGTGCTTATCCATAAGGTTTTCTTGGCAAAGATTACTGGAGTGGATTGCCAATTCCTTCTCCAATGAACTGCAATTTGTTTGACATCTCACCTAATGACCTGCCCATCTTGGTTGGCCCTTTATGGTGTTGCTCACAGCTTCATAGTAGTACACACGCCCCTTCACCACGACATGGTAGTGATCTAGATGTGGCTGTGTATTATAGGTAAGCTCCATTATAGGAGCACCAAAGAGCAATCCAGATGTGACTGTATATTATAGGTAAGCTCCATTATAGGAGCACTGGGGAGCAATCCAGATGTGGCTGTATATTATAGGTAAGCTCCATTATTGGAGCACTAGGGAGCAATCCAGATGTGGCTGTATATTATAGGTAAGCTCCATTACAGGAGCACTGGGGAGCAATCCAGATGTGGTTGTATATTATAGGTAAGCTCCATTATAGGAGCACTAGGGAGCAATCCAGATATGGCTGTATTATCGGTAAGCTCCATTTTAGGAGCACTGGGGAGCAATCCAGATGTGGTTGTATATTATAGGTAAGCTCCATTATAGGAGCACCAAGGTGCAATCCAGATGTGGCTGTATATTAAAGGTAAGCTCCATTATAGGAGCACCAAGGAGCAATCCAGATGTGGCTGTATATTATAGGTAAGCTCCATTATAGGAGCACTGGGGAGCAATCCAGATATGGCTGTATATTATAGGTAAGCTCCATTATAGGAGCACTGGGGAGCAATCCAGATATGGCTGTATTATCGTTAAGCTCCATTTTAGGAGCACTGGGGAGCAATCCAGATGTGGTTGTATATTATAGGTAAGCTCCATTATAGGAGCACCAAGGTGCAATCCAGATGTGGCTGTATATTAAAGGTAAACTCCATTATAGGAGCACCAAGGAGCAATCCAGATGTGGCTGTATATTATAGGTAAGCTCCATTATTGGAGCACTGGGTACATTTATTTCTATTTGGTCATTCGAAAAACTGAATACGATAATGGGTAAGTTTTTTGTATGCAATTATTTTTACTCTCAAAAATCTATTTAGTATATATTGGAAACTAAATATGGCGTAAAGCAGTGTAAAGCACATGCTAGTTCAATTCTTTAATCTCATATTTAGAAATGTCGCCAGGAATGTGTAACCCCTTAACTACCCAGCTGCAGCAATATTTTAACCTGTTCATGACTTGTTATTGACATTAGATATATCAAGCTCTGAATAAGTCATATTACTATCATTTTCAGCGCATAATTTGTTGGTATATCATGCCCTACACGTTACAGATACATTATGCTCTGCATATTTCAAGTAAATCAGGCTCTACATATTATAACTATATCAGGCTCTGTATTCTGTATGTACTCGGGTTTTGCATTATCTATGTTGAATCTGGCATTTTTTATTATAGCTGCATCAGGCACCGCATATCATCGATGAATACCGATTTTACTCTGATCGATATATTATGCTTTGCACATCATAAATGTATAAGGTTTTGAATAGCACATCTGTATTAGACTCTGTATATTATAATGGTGTTAAACTAAGTGATTATACTGTGGTTTATCGCAGTGGCTCTCCTTTTTGATCTGGGGACCAGCTGGCTACCTTCAAGTGCTTATGGTGACAAATTTTGAGAAAGAGAACATTTTAATAGTAATAGTACATTTGAGACTCTATATTTTCCTTTAGTTTTGCAATGCTTTGAAAAGAGTGGCTTAATAATATGTATATTTAAAGTGTTAGGCTCTCCTCATCCCTGTTTGTTCCAGCAGATAAGATCTTATGGACCGGTTCTGGTCCCAGCTGTTAGCAATCACTGGTTTAGCTCTGTCTCTATTAATTTATTTACCTGCACTCATCCTGTATTAACTACTCAATATGTTTTGTTTATTATGAGGCTTTGATTTTATTGTGTATATCAATTGTATTGGGGTATTGTATTGCAGCAAACAGAGCTAAACTGTATAGTGTGGAAGTAGTTGTTGTGTTTGAAGACTGCCCTTTATTAATTAACAGTGCTTATATAGATATCTGCAATGTGAAACACGGTGGTGAATAGGCTGTAGCAGAAGGGAAAGAGAGTCCAAGAGCAGAGTCTGAAGCAGGAGAATAGTTGACCAATCCAATGGTAGGGACCTGCTGAAAGCAAGAGAGAAGGTCCAGAAAAATGCATAAATAATCTGATATTCATAGCAACACTGAGCTGTAGCATAGTGCAAAACAACTGAGCACTGAAAAAAGCAAGGGATTGGATTTAACCACATAAATATCAGCCCAGAGTTCAGTTGAACATGTCTCAGAACTTGCAGCACAAAAAGGGAACAGGTTGTGGTGACATGCTCTATAATTCACCAAGCTACCAACATACCACCCAAGGATCATGTCCGGCTGTGGCTCTGGCAGTAGCAAGGCACTGCCATACAATCAATATGTCAGTTTTGTCTCTATTAATATTTAACAAGACATTTGTAAGTAAGATTTAATTGAAAAACATAAATAAATGTATGCACACAAGGTGAAAAAATACGAATTGCACTCAGAAAAACAAGTTGAAAAAACTAAATTCATGGATAACTTTTACATAATTTATTGAAGTTAAGAAATTAAAGAGAATAATGTGCTTAAATGGATTACATTATCACTTAGTAATACCTATTCACAGGTAATAATGAGAAATGAGTAACTCAAAGTGTTACAGATGGACTGAGAAATGATTCATAGCGAAAAAAAGTGCTTTAAACTTCTGAGTCACTCTCTGCAGGTTCCCCATTAGAGACAAGGTGTCCCTCTGGAGCTAGTTAATCAAAGTCCCTTATGTGTAGACAGGCCGTAAAATTAGTAGAGGCAGCCTTTTATCACCAGCAGTATAGAGGAATGTTTCATCACAGCTGTAAGGAGCTAAAGGGTAAATCTGACTTGCCTTGAATGGCTTTACCTGGCTGCGCTAGGATTCATATGCAGGGCTTTATTTTAAGGGACACAGAAAAGATTCCAAGTTTGAAAACGTAATCTAAAACAAGCTTGTAGTTGAATGTTACTTAAAAACAAATTATTTTTCTAAAACGTAGCTATTTTATATTGATGACGTAGACTTTGGCCCCATTCAGTTGAGGTTTTGGGCAGCCCGTAAGTGAGGTCGCAATTTAATTTGCTATTCAATTGCCATCCTTTTGCGGGTTCCAAACAGCTTACGAGTTAAAACAAATGGCGATGGTTAAACCTGTAACTTACAGCCTCCCGAAACCTTTGATCTTTCAATTCCGCAAGAGTTACAATGGCTAAAATCGCAAATTGCTATTCAATTGCTCAATTTCCTCAAGCCTGTAAGTGTTTTCACACCCGTAAATGGCAAAAGAAGGAGGAAATCCTAAGAATGCTTGAGAGGATCTGCAAGGGGGTTTAACACCCATTCGTAGCACTGTAAATGCAAATAAAAAATCACTACTGCACTGTCAATAACGGGGAAAGCGATGATAGACATTAGAATTAATTGCACCACAGGCTCAAGCTCGCACATCGGCAGGAAATTACATTTATTTTTATGTTTCATTTTGGGGATTAAATTAATCTTGGGTATCAATGAGTTAATACATATTGGGCCACCCATATGGACTAGAACAGTGTTGGCATTCATTTTCATAATTCTTTATTTTGTGGGTTTTTCGAGTCTGATCGCATATCGGACCCGAAACCTAATTGATTGACATATAACCTCCATGTTTTACTGTTGTAATAATGACAGTCTCATTTTCTATTGGCTGATTCGAAATGGGCGGTTACAGGCTTGCCGAATTGATTATGTTCCCACCCTGAAGTGTTGCAAACCAGTGCATGGTTTACAGTTTTAGCTTTGGGCCAGTAACTTGCGGGGTTAAGCAATTGAATAGCATCGCAATCCGAGACGAATGGGAGCCCGTAACACACCCGCAGACATATGGCCTACAGCGATCGAGTTGCGGGCTTGCAATTGAATGCTCGTTATCCACTACTCATAAGTGTTATCAACTCATGAGTTAGAACATGCTCATAATGATTTACACAGCTAACTATTAATCTGAGATGTTGTGCTCATCTTTACAGCCAAATGTATTAATCACTGTGAGTATGTGTCAGTCATTTAAGCATTAAATAATGTGTAACACTAGCAATTGACTATTTTTTTAATGACATTTAGCTGTAAAAAGTAGTAATGCTCACCCTGTGGGTACACAGCCCCCAGTTGACTGTCGTTTGTCTTATATAGTTTGTTTCTGACCATTTAGCGTATATTAAATATGGAAGGAACTGACAACAAGGAATATATTTCTTTTTTAAAATGATATTACTTCAGAAAGGTCAACATCCAACCATACAACTTCTGGTGTTGAGATTAGAAACACTCAAAAAGTATTTATTGTCATGAAACTAAATCTCAAGAAATACAGTTTATGCACTGCATTCTGAGAAGCAGGGTGAGGACATGCAAATGAGTTCACAGTATGTTACATGCTTTAATCCAATAGCCATTTTTAACACGGCCCCTTTTTTGTACTGACCTGTCATTAAAAAAAAAGCTGTAAAGGCGTATTCAATTAAGGGGTCGTGCTAAAATGTATATTGGATAAACAGTCTCCTCTTACTGCTGTTTCCTTTTTATGCACTACCATCCCTTTATTCCAATAAATCACAGTCTAATAGTTTTAATCATTTTTGCTACCTGGTTCCTGGTCTTTGAACTTTTCTTCTCCAATCATGGGAAATTTTAGCATGCATATCGATGGGCTCTCTGCTTTTCTCTGCATGTCCATGCCACATGACCCTTTGTGCATGGCTCTCTACTAACACAATAAAAAGTAACTTTAATTAATTATTGTCTTGGCCCTTCCTACTATGACATCTTAGCTCTTTTGGCCTCTGTGACCATACTCTACTCTCCAACCACTCATTGATTGTCTCCTTTATGGACACACTACACTACAACTCACTCTTTTTGTTACCTCAAACAAATGATTGGCTGTATCAAATGATTTTATAAATTTAACTTACTTCCACTAAAGAGGAAAGCAAAAAGGCATGATTTGTAGGTGTATGATGGTAGATAAAGTACTACTTTAGAGAAAGAAAAATAGATCAGTCAAACAGCCTTCCAGTGGAAGTAGTACTGACAAACTCGGTAGGAATGCAGGCATGGCCACTGATTACTATTTGTTTTCCTTTTTTATTCTCACCTATTACTCAATCACTCAAAAATGTCACTATTCACATATACAACATTTTTACAAAATTCATCTTTTCTCACACAAATGCAACTAAATATTAAATCATCTACTTTTTATGCCCGTTCTTGATTTCTGATTTTCCTCTCAGCCCATTCGAAATGTCTGTACTAGACTCATCTCAACAGTGTTTCCTCATTTGCTGATTCACTCTTCTAATCTCTTTTTCTTGGCTCTTTACTATCTTCCTAGATTAAATTCAAAATGTTCGCCTTCATTTGCAAAACATCAATGATACTGAGCCTTCCTACATCTCCGAAAAAAATACTATTCTCAAACTTTAAATGTAAGAAAAACTTTAGTATTAAATATAGCATAAGATAACCATACCAATAGCTGAAAAGTTAATAAAGTCAGAAAGAACACAAGTTTCACCGGTTGTTCAGCTGCTTTACTTTGATAATGAATGCCATAACATCTCAGTAGGCTTCATTACTTTAGATGAAAACTTTTAACAATACAAAATGTATCAAAAACAGAGGTTAAAATACTAACATTCTGATTGCCATATATTTTTTCAATATTTATTGTAATTCCATATCCCATACAGTTTTTGTCATTTTTTATTCCTCAAACAAGAAAAAATATTAAAAAAAAAAAAGTTTTTGCAGTAGCTTGAGTTAGCACCTTTTTTTTTTTTACAAGACATTTAATGAGGATTTATCTACAATATACAGCTGGGCTAATACAAAATCTCAATCTTTCTGCAGGAGAGTAGTTTTTAAAAGGGGAGCTAACAAAATAGCTAAACTTGCTTTATTTTATTTATATTTTAGTGAGAAGGAAATGTGGATGTTTCAAGGTAGCCTTGAATTTTATTTAGATATAACAATATCTGATTTTTATTTGCCCCTGATCCGCTGTTGCATATGAAGGGGCTCTATATACTACCAGTGTTAATGAAAGACAGTAAGGGACGGAAACTTGGGAATGCATAAAGAGAGTACATAAATATGTAGCTGACCCTACTGCCTGACGCCAGTCTCTGGTACAAGCACCATTCCATGATCTAGTATAAAAAGGGGTGAAATATCTTATATGTCCGGTTTACAGATTGCATAAAATATTGTACATGTGGCGGGACAAGTATGGGCACAGTATGGGCACATTTAATCAGGAGCTGGGTGCACCTTTTGGATTTTCACCTTGGAAATCAGATTTTCAAGAATCAACCCTGTTTTTTGTATGTAACTTAGTTATTTTCCTTTCAAATTAATGGAGATGGTTGTCACATTTGAATACCACAATGGAGAAAACTTCAGAAATCAAGGTTAATGAGCTTTAGCACATCCATATTACTGGATTTGATTCTAGTTAGTTCAAATATTTGAGATGCTTAGAAAAAGTGGGCATCAAAAACTAAGTTCCTGCCCTTTAATAAATTATCCAGTAAGGAATCTCCGCAAACATCAATGGGCAAACACATGCTGGGAAGCTGAATAAATAATACTGACTGTAGGCAAGTTAGAACTGTCATTAGAGCATGGATCTATAATTATTATGTGTTATACACTCTGTTCTTATTTTCTGCTATTGACCTTGACCGGGCACGATCCATTGGTGGCTTCCCAAAAAAAAGACACACAACACCTGTTGCAAGGACACGTGCCCGTAGTGCTTTACGTTATTAATAAACACAACATTCAGTTAAACCTTGGCGGAGGAGGAGCCCGGGCCTTGACCGCAACCCTGCACCCTAAGCACGCGCTTAGGGCCTCACATTTTTGCCATCAGCACACATTCCTAGGGTAGGGATGACCCTTTTTACTATTGGGCTGGGCAACTCTCCCACCTGCCGCTGTGACATAGAAATTACCATTATACTTGGAACAAAATTGACTCATACAAATTAATATAACGTTTTATTTTTAATTAATACTTTTCTCTCTTATCCATGAAAATACAAATCCATTCAAATGTTTTGTGAACATCCTTTACATCCTTTATTAATAAAATAACATCCTTATATCCCAAAACTAACTTTCCCTCTAAACTCTTATAGCTTTTAACTATAACATTAAGTTAGGGAAGGTGTGTATCTCCTTGCTATCGGGCCATGGAGTGATCCAAGATGGTGCCCATGCTGCTGGGAGGCAGAGCAAGCCACTCCCACCCATGCAGCCTGCCAATCACTCCTCAGCAGACACCAGAGGCTCCTCTAGGTCAAAGGTCCACAACAGCCACCCCCTTTTCCGGGTCTGCCTCCGGGGACCTCCATTATTTTTGACGTTAACAAGCCTACTTGTCTACAGCTACAAACTTCTCACACAACCTGACATTAGATGTGTTTATGATTCTCCTGACAACCTGACCTGGACCCTACTTAAAATTCTATCTTAGTCAAATGAGAGTTGAGTAACCACCAGATACAACAGACTACACTTACCTTGTTTATTTATTTATACATCAGCCTGGTGGACAAAACCAAAAAAACTCCACATGGAGTTTTACTTTGAAATAACTAAATCACTATTGCAAATGCAGCTGCAAAGATAAGTCTTATTTGGTTGATTGCCAATTAGCAGAATGTGTTAGGTATAAAACAGGTCTGGCACTTAGCACATGATACAACTCACAGAATTACAAAAATTGCAAAAGAAGTGTCAAGAGAAACAGTCTTGCAAATAACAAAATCATATGCCAAACATGGACAAACTGCGCTGGCAAAGAGCAACAGTGGTCTCAAATTGATGATCACCCACAGGGACAGACATACATTTTACATGATAGTTGATAAATGCCACAAAATAAGGCCTTATTCATTTGCAGAGATTTGAATCAGTACCTTTTTGATCCACTGTCAACAAAAACTGTATCCAGCGAGCTTCAAAAAGCTGGAATCTATAGCAGGGCTACCATGTAGGGCCACCCAAGATGGGCAAGTCAAACAAATCGTGGTCTACTGGAGAAGAAACTGGCCAACCCACTCCAGTATTTTTGCCATGTAAACCTTATGAACTGGCACAACCATACACAAGATGTGCCTGGCAGTCCATAAGGACACAAATATTCAAACACGATGGGCTGAATAAACACCATTCCAAAGCCACTGCACAAGGAGGCAAAACCGGTTGAACAAGTACAAAACATGTACCCTTAAACAATGGAAGAAAGTAGTATTATATGATGAGTAGTGATGTCGTGAACATCACATTTTCGGTTCGTGAACAGCGGACGCGAACTTCCAGCAAATGTTCGCGAACGGGCGAACCCGGCGGACCGCCATAGACTTCAATGGCCAGGCGAATTTCAAAATCCACAGGGACTCTTTCCGGCCACAATAGTGATGGGAAAGGGGACTAACACCTGGACTGTGGCATGCCGGAGGGGGATCCATGGCAAAACTCCCACGGAAAATTACATAGTTGATGCAGAATCTGGTTTTAAGCCATAAAGGGCATAAATCACCTAACATTCCTAAATTGTTTGGAATAACATGCTTTAAAACATCAGGTATGATGTTGTATCGATCAGGTAGTGTAAGGGTTACACTCGCTTCACAGTAACAGACCAATCTCCCCGTTTAATGCACCACAAACAACCGCAAACAGTCCCTTTGCACAACCGCAAACTCCCCATTTGCACAAGGTTGGATACCAAGCTAGCCATGTCCCGTTCCTTGTCCTCACTGATGTCATTGAAGGTATCTTCCTCCACCCAGCCACCAAGGGTCCCCGAAAGGTGACAACAAGCCCCCTGGGACGCCTGCTGTGTTTGGTCTTCCACCTCCTCAAAGCCACCTTCCTCCTCTGACTCCTCTTCTTCAGACTCCTCTCTCTGCGTTGCCTCTGTCTGCATTATTATAAGGTGTGTACTGTTAAGTAGTACAATTCCTATCAGTTTAATCCCTGTTACGTCCACTATTAGGGGACGTGTATATGGCATTGATTTTTGGAAGCGGGAGATGGAAAAAGATGCTTGGTCGGTCCTCCCACTTCAAATTTGGGGCACTGCGCGTGCAATCTAAGGTGCCACCATATAGGAGTGGTGTGTTCAGTTGTACTATTTATTCCTATCAGTTTAATACCTGTTACGTCACCTATCAGGGGATGTGTATATGGCATGGATTTTTGGAAGCGGGAGATGGAAAAAGATTCTTGGTCGGTCCTCCCACTTCAAATTTGGGGCACTGCACGTGCAATGTAATGTGTCACCAGATAGGAGTGGTGTATTAAGTTGTACTAATTATTCCTATCAGTTTAATCCCTGTTACGTCCACTATTAGGGGACATGTATATTGCATTAATTTTTGGAAGAGGGAGATGGAAAAAGATGCTTTGTCGGTCCTCCCACTTCAAATTTGGGGCACTGCGCGTGCAATCTAAGGTGCCACCAGATATGAGTGTCACTGTGCACTGGCAAAAGTTGGCAGAGTAGGCGCTGTAGGCCTCACACACACGCCTGTAGGCAGGCAACTGATATTCAATCGATTACAGTCAAAAAAGTGTTGTTTTATGTCACTGTACACTACGGTGGCACCAGATATGACATATCACTGTGCACTGGCAAAAGTTGGCAGAGTAGATGCAATAGGCTTCACACACACGCCTGTAGGCAGGCAATTGCTATTCAATCTATTACAGTCAAAAAAGTTTTGTTTTATTTCACTAAGCACAATATAAGCTGTTAGGTGTTAGCCTGTCACACACACACGCTGGCAGGCAAGCATATGCAATTAGATTACACAGAAAAAATTTATAAAATAAAATAAATGATGTTCTAGCCCTAAAAAGGGCTTTTTGGGTTGCTGTCCTTGCAGCAGATATCAGATGAGTCGTTCAGGTCTGTAGTGGAAGCTAAATACACAGCCTGGCTATCTATTTCCGTATTAAATCTCCAGCAGCTACAAAGTACACTATCTGTCCTCTCACAACGAATGCAGCTTCAGAATGATTCTAAAATGTATGCTGTCCTTCAGATGGAAGGCCCTGGAAGGGAGTGTATGCTGCTGATTGGCTGGAATGTGTCTGCTGACTGTGAGGTGCAGGGTCAAAGTTTCCTCAATGATAAAGTATAGGGGGCGAACCGAAAAGAGCATGTGTTCGCCGTCCGCTGCGAACGCGAACATGCCAAAATCGCTGCGAATAGTCCGCAGGCGAACTGTTCGTGACATCTCTAATGATGAGTGATCCTTCACCATGTTTCCTACATTCAAACAAATTTACATTTGAAGAGAGCCAAAGGATGGCTTCAATACGTAATCTCTATTTGTGGACTCCCTATTTACCAGATCTTAAGACCAGATGTTCCAAGAAGGACTGAAGCAGTTCCAGCTGTCTTTGATATTAATATATATTAATATATTGTTAGCGGTTTCCCTTATACCCCCCCCCCCCCCAGTCATGGCCGGACTATCCATTAGGTAAACTAGGTAGCTGCCTTAGTGTGTCTCCCTGTGGGAGGCGCCCATTTTTGTAGCTTTTTTTTAGCCTAAACATTTTTTTTGTTTTAAAGACTAAAAGCTGCAGTTCACAAACTGCCTAAAACAAGAGTACAAAATAGAGTGCAGCTCTCTATCATCCCATGAGGTTCCTGCAACAGAGGAGTATTTGTAAGTTTATACAGTGTAATGATTTCTAACTAAAATGGTTTAATTTAAGGAAATATTGGTAGATAGTAATTTATTGATTATAGTTATTCTGTGTGTATAGTTATTAATACTGTATTATAATAGGTATTTATGGCTTAATATTTATTTATATAATTATATGTACATGTATAAGTTTTTATGCTAATTATAGTTGACCCTGCTGAATATGTGTACATCTGCTTAATTATATTTATTTATATTTTATCCTGGTAAAATATTTATGTATTCGTATAATAATGGTGACCCTGGGTGAATATACTGTATGTAAATATATATTAATTTAGGGCTCTGGCAGAATTTGTATTGAGAAAATAAAAATAGGTGACCCTGGAGTAATTATGATTATAGATGACCCTGATTAGATATGTATGTCTTTATGTAATTATAATTGACAATTGCGGTTGGATATTTATATTAAATTGTTCCCTGGCGTATATCCTGTATATGTCTATAGCAAACCTTGGCTGAATATGTGTTTGTTTGTATGTGACACTGACTAAATCTGTATATACTGTATTACTATGATGATTACAAGTGACCCTCTCTGAATATGTATACATTAATATGATTATAGGAGATCCTGACTAAATATGTGTACATATATAGTATTAGAGGGGGATATGTACATATTTATTTGATTGCAAAGGACCATGCCTGAGTATGTATATATTTGTATTATAATTATAGTGGCCCTTGGTGAATGCTTATATAATATTAAGAGTTTCTGGCCCAGTATGCTTAGATTGTATAAGTAAAAGTGATACTGACTGAATATTATTACATTTATATGTAGGAAACCCAGTGGTGGCTGGTGATATGTTATACTGGGGGGAAGGTAGGCATTTATAGCATTATATATATATATATATATATATATATATATATATATATATATATATATATATATATATGTGTGTGTGTCATGGATTTCCCCAGAGCCCAGCAGAGGCACCACAATGTATTTTATCTAATTAAAAAAAATATTTTTACCTGATTACTTATGCTCTTATTGTGCAGTGGCCCTTTCCCATAGAAAAAGATAAATAATAGGATCCACCATCAAATGCATTCAGTAAGCAAGTAATAGCTTGGCGTGTGTAAAATGGCTGTTATGGGAAAATATCTGTGGTTTGCTCACACACCAAGAGATTTATATACACGGAAAGAAAAGAGAATATGGGTGGTGCATACCTTGGCCATCACTTGCAGGGGTTTCTCAATTTCACTGTGTAGGGGCTCCACCCCCACTGCCTACACAAAGGTAGCAGCTCCATTGTAACCTATTTGCAGCTGCCCCATAAGCTCCGCCCAGTGAGAGTACTTGAGCCATCATAGCCCCATCCCTTTACTGAGCATGCTCAGTCTAAAGCAAAATATACACTGGACAGGCTTTATTTTTAGTCCAGCACAAGAGCTGCCCATGCCCCTGATAGACACAGGTAGTAGGGTAAACACAACTCTTCTTGTGGCCAATATGACAGTTTAAAAGCTAAGATTTTTTTTTAACATATTTAAACTGTATTATGTTTTAATAGCCTATACATAGCAAACAAACCTATAGGATTTATTTGTACTGCACTACAGGGGCCCTTTAAGCCACATATTTTGGTAAGCTTATGATTTTGCTACATCTGCAGTTCTATCATTGCTATTATACTGTATAATATTAATACAATGCATAGACCTAGCATTTAAAGGACCCCTGTAATGCATTTACAAGTGAAGCTCATATGTTTGTTTATTGGGCATAAATGATTAAAAACAGTATGCAGTTTAACATAAATAAAAGTTAATATTTTTTCTTATTTTTTTATTTGTATCTTTTCTAATCAAGAACAGATGCTTATCTCCTTATCCATGTGCCTTGTTGGCATGGCTAGCTCTGCTTGGGGGCTGGACCAATTTGGAGCATGGAAATAGCCTAAGCTAGGATGTCACTGGGGCTTCATTAGCTCTGCCCCCACTATAAACAGAGAGGTTACCAGCTGTATTGTAACCTGCTTGTAGCAGTGCCCCACCCTCTTTACTGAGCATGCTCAGTCTGGACCAGAGTCTGACTGGTCAGACTTTTTTTTAGTCTAGCTTCCAGGCAGAGCTGGTCACGTCAAGTAGGAGGAGATAAGGATCTCTGCTTCAGGGAAAACTGACACATTGAAAAGTAAGACAAGTTGTTAACTTTTATTTATTTTTAAACTACATAATGTTTCTAACAGACTATGCCAAACAAACATACATATGAGATTTACTTGTAAATGCACTTACTGCATTGCATAAATCACTAAAAAAATGTAAATAAAAATATTCTAGAGCTGCTTGTTCAATGTTTTTACTCTCAAGACTATATTTTCATAAGAAATCATCTTTACTACGTGTATTTTTTTCATGCACATATATATATATATATACCTCACATGTCTCCAGGGTAACACAAATCTCATAAATCAATGATGAGAACCTTACTGAAATACACTTGCATTTCCTGGTTTCATGACCAAGGATGTATTAAACATCTTGCTGCTAACCTCATGGTATGATTTGTCTTGTCAGATCGCTAAATTTTTCTATAACAAAATAAGAGATTAGCACTAAATATGCACATTTACAATAACATTTTAAACATTGAAAATGTTATTGCATTAAAACTTATGATCTGAAATTGAGAAAATGTATATTAGCATAAGTGATCGTAGTAAAAAATAAAAATGTTTGTGTTGACCTTGAATGTTATTATTTTTAAGCTGGAATGACTTTTAAATTCTTCCCACTTGATTATTTCAGAGGTTTTTAGAAATGTATTAGCCTCTGGGGTTATTCGGTCAATGAACTGGGCATGCTCTTTGTGCTATTCACCCTGAGTGTCAATTAATTACACAAAATAAGAGACAGTCTAATGGGAGGGTTTTTGCTTAAAAACAGCAATACTCCTGATCAGTCATTTTTTAATTAACGCCCAATTGCAAATATCTTTATTTATAGATAAAATACTAAAGACCCTCTATGGTCAACATTTTTAATTTATCATTTTGAAAGCTACACTTAAATAAAAAAGTAATAAATTAGAGGTTTTTTTTTTTTTTTTTTTTTTTTACACAAATAACAAATAACAAAGGTTAAAAAAACTTGCTGAGGCTGGATAGACAACGGATTACAAATTCTATTAAATTTCTTTTCTTTGTGAAATATGTATATAGGCTGTTCCAATGAGTACTTGGTACACACAGATATACAAATTATTTTTGTATGAATTGTGTACAATTTATGGTTATCCAAAAAGCATGAGAGGATGCAATGAAAGATGCAAATGCTGACCAGATATCTGAATTGCGCCAAAATTCAACAGAATCAGCCTGGTAACTAAAATTGTGTAGGATCTTCTATGTAGTTATTCCTGTTTTATTTAATAATCAGTTATATTAAATCTAATTGTATATCAATTTATAGTTATTTTGTTCATATATACATACTATATATATATATATACTGTATATATATATACAGTATATATATATATATATATATATATATATATATATATATATATATATATATATATATATATATATATATATACAATGCTCAAAAAAATAAAGGGAACACTAAAATAACACATCCTAGATCTGAATGAATTAAATATTCTTATGAAATACTTTGTTCTTTACATAGTTGAATGTGCTGACAACAAAATCACACAAAAATAAAAAAATGGAAATCAAGACATGTATTGTCTTGCAGGAACTGCTGATACACTCCAGCCACATGAGGTCTAGCATTGTCTTGCATTAGGAGGAACCCAGGGCCAACCACACTAGCATATGGTCTCACAAGGGGTCTGAGGATCTCATCTCGGTACCGATTGGCAGTCAGGCTACCTCTGGCGAGCACATGGAGGGCTGTGTGGCCCCCAAAGAAATGCAACCCCACACCATTACTGATCCACTGCCAAACTGGTCATGCTGGAGGATGTTGCAGGCAGCAGAACGTTCTCCACAGCGTCTCCAGACCTGTCACGTCTGTCACATGTGCTCAGTGTGAACCTGCTTTCATCTGTGAAGAGTACAAGGCACCAGTGGCAAATTTGCCAATCTTGGTGTTCTCTGGCAAATGCCAAACATACTGCACGGTGTTGGGCTGTAAGCACAACCCCCACCGGCGGATGTCGGGCCCTCATACCACCCTCATGGAGTCTGTTTCTGACCGTTTGAGCAGACACATGCACATTTGTGACCTGCTGGAGGTCATTTTGCAGGGCTCTGGCAGTGCTCTTCCTGTTCCTCCTTGCACAAAGGTGGAGGTAGCGGTCCTGATGCTGGGTTGTTGCCCTCATACAGCCTCCTCCACATCTCCTGATGTACTGGCCTGTCTCCTGGTAGCGCCTCCATGCTCTGGACACTATGCTGACAGACACAGCAAACCTTCTTGCCACAGCTCGCATTGATGTGCTATCCTGGATGAGCTGCACTACCTGAGCCACTTGTGTGGGTTGTAGACTCTGTCTCATGCTACCACTAGAGTGAAAGCACCACCAGCATTAAAAAGTGACCAAAACATCAGCCAGAAAGCATAGGAACTGAGAAGTGGTCTGTGGTCACCACCTGTAGAATCACTTCTTTATTGGGGGTGTCTTGCTAATTGCCTATAATTTCCACCTGTTGTCTATCCCATTTGCACAACAGCATGTGAAATTGATTGTCACTCAGTGTTGCTTCCTAAGTGGACAGTTTGATTTTACAGAAGTGTGATTGACTTGGAGTTACATTGTGTTGTTTAAGTGTTCCCTTTATTTTTTTGAGCAGTGTATATATATATATATATATATATATATATATATATATATATATATATATATATACAGGGATACCCCCCGAAGGCGCTCCTTGCCAGAAACTGCGGACCTCGCAAAATTTACGGACTTACGAGAAAAAAATACGACCTTGCAAAAATACGACCTTACCGCCTGAAACCCGCGCACATGAAAACATTAAAAACACAATAAATACACACAACAAATACATAAAAAGCTTACCCACAGCAAGGGGGGGGGGCACCCAGGACCTTGAAAACTGAAGTTACACCTCAATATCACTCGAAATACAAGAGTTTAGGCACCCGAAAATCCCCTAAGCGAGAGAAAAAATGTCCGCCGAAAAAAACGAAAACGAGGCTACAGGACTCGAAAAACGCCAAACACCACCAAACACCTACGGATTTTCCGAAAAAGAAAGACACGATCCAAGAACAAGGACGCCAAATCAGCCACAGACGCGTTACACACATTAGGCGCCATTTTACAACACTAACTTACACAATGCTTACACAGCTACCCTAACGGATTTGGCTCGCGCACGCACACTATTTACATTACACACTGCACACATTACTGACACTTACACAGCAGCTCCACAGCATTTAAAACACACATTGTATGCTGCAGCAACATCAAAACAGATTGCCAGCTCTTCTGCACAATGCTTCCTGCATATATTACTTCCAAATAGGTAAAGTATATTCATGTATTATTTATTCATTATTTCATTAGCATTATCAAAAAAAACAATGCTCATAGCACACAAACAACCAACAACCTTGCAATGAGCGCCGAAGGCGCTCAGTGCGAGGCTCGCAATGAGCGACGAAGCATCTTGGAACACCAACAAAATTTACCGCCCTTACAATCTTATTGACGTCATTTTTTGACGGGCAAGTCGCTAGTATATATATATATATATATATGGCAGTATTAAAATTTTAATTCAAATCACATACATTTTATATTCTAGGAAGCCGAAAGTTTCTAATTGCATATATAATATAACTATTTGCACTTTGCGGTGTGCCAGCTATTTTTAACATATTGTCACTTGGACGTTATCCCAAATGCTTAGCAAATCAGTCTCACAGACTGCAAGTCAAAGGTGTAGAAACCTATGAAAAACTGCTCCTGGGTTACTATGACTACCGTATTTCTCATGTATGATTGTACAGCTTTTTTTTTTCAATCTGAGGTTTGTTTTTGAGTGGAAATATATCAGAAACTTAATACTTTCTGCAGATATCTGGCAAGTTTTTGCTCTCGGCAATATTGAAAGATGACCAGATTTATTTTTTATTATTAGAGAATGGTGCATATTTGTAAAAAAACATAAAATTTGAGCACATTGCTCAACTACTAAATTAAATCATATGTTACAATATTTTATAGGATTACTTAACTTAGCACTTGATCGAAAACAATCTTGTGAAATTGGTGTAGACATGAAGTCAATACCACCCAAAATGTAGAATGGCCAAAGACGGTATACAGTTACTAAAATGATAGCAGATTGAATAATGTGCCTGATTTTGAGAGATTAGAGATTTTAGAGATATAGATAATAGTAACATTCAATAATTTATTAGCAATAAAGTCAGAGTTTGAAGAAAATAAATTCAGTGAGATAAGGAGACACATTTTCACATTTATTAAAAAAAAGGTTTATCTACATTAATGCTGAATTGTCCCATTACCAGAGAGACCTTTGGGTATCTGGATGGCGTAGAAAGTTATTTTTTTAAAAGGGGGGCTATATCTCAAAAAGAAGGGAGATATGAGGAGTGTCCTCCATTGGATCGCTACCTTGTTGTGGTAAAGGGACTTGTGTGCCTAAAGGAAGCTGTGTGCTATAGCTATAGCTGTAGGGTCACCCAAGATGGGGCAGATCAGACCTGAGATGTCAGACAAATTGTGGTCCACTGGAGAAGGAACTAGCAACCCATTCCAGTATCTTTGCCAACAAAAACATATGGATAAGTACAACCAGAAACACAGACAGATGTACCTGACGTGCTGCACCTTTTAAGGTCACTGAGAGATGGACACGACTGTAGGACTGAATAACAACAATGAGGAGTTTGGGAGTATACAATGTGGGTTTTACACACTCTTGCTTGGTTGGTGAGTAAAGAGACTCTTCAACCATTTTGTATATACATGTTTCACCTATGTTAACTGATTTTTTTTTTTCCATCTTTAAGTCGTTTCCGACTCTGTGACCTCAAGGAACATCACACACCAGAGGATCTTTAAAGCCTTAGTGTACACAATTATTGTTTGCTAGGAAGAGCTCCTAAAAATAAAAATATACAGATTTGCATTAGTGACCTTCTTCAGAATAATAAAACTGAAATTATCCTATTACAACAATATAAATATTAGTTACTGGGTTGTACCATAAGAGATGATCCAGTGATCCACCAACAAGGATCTAATGTCACACAGACACAGCAAAATACAGTTACAATATTTCACCTAACAAACACTGAATTCTCATGACATTTCAAAGTCACACTACTTTAAGTATTAGTAATAAAAAATATTGATTGAAATATTCTTCATGTTTATGTATATTTGTGGAGTGGCACTTCTCCAAATGCCAATGTTCCATTAAGGTAATGAAATAGTATTATCAGGTATTGGCACTGATACAATTCAGCTTGGATAGATAAACATTTGAAACAAATACATGGTTAAACAAAGATTCTATGTTTCGTACCCTGGAGAACTTTTATTTGTTGTATTTGTTTACTCTTCATGTAATTGGGAACAGAAATATCAAGACAACTGTGACTTATATGAAAAGAAGAACTCTTGTGAGACAACTTTTATTAAGGAATAACTAAAAATAATTCACAAAAATGCTGTTTATAGACACAGAAATGTAATAAAAATGAGATTGTAGAAAAAAAACTTTAATATTGCTATGTTACACAGTATTTCATGGACATTTTAAAGAAGTAAATAAAACTAGAAGAACATAAACAAATGATAAATCAAATGATAGCTAATAATAAAAAAGTAATTGGAATCGTGACTTTTTTTAGATCTCTAAATTACACTGGATACAGGTTTACAATAAGGAACTGTAACAGACCTACAAGAATTTTGGAGTCTTATTCAATTCCATATAATATCTAACTGGAGACATAATGATATGGCACCAGAAGATGATCCCCTCAGGTCAGAAGATGCCTACCACTTTACTGAGGAAAAGCAGAGGGCAAGTACAAGTAACACTAGATCTAATCAAGTGGTTGGGTCAAAGCCGAAAGGACATGCAGCTGCAGATGTGTCTCGAGGGGAAAGCAAAGTCCGCTGCTGCAAAGACCAATTCAGAATAGGAACCTGGAATGTTGAACTATGAATCAAGGCAAACTAGTTGTGGTCAAGAATGAAATGACAAGGTTAAACATTGATATCCTGGGAATTGGTGAACTTAAATGGACGGGAATGGGACATTTCACATCAGACAACCACCAGATCTTCTACTGTGGTCAAGAATCCCCTAGTCAATAAAAGAGTGGATAGAGTGTTACTATTATGCTAGGAGATTGGAATGCTAAAGTAGGGAACCAAAACACAACTGGAATAACTGGCAAATTTGGACTTGGACTACAAAATGAAGCAGGTCAGAGATTAGTAGACTTTTGTCAAGATAATTCTCTGGTCGTAGCAAACACCCTCTTCCAAAAGTCTCAGAGACGACTCTACACATTCTACATCACCAGATGGGCAACATAGAAATCAGATTGACTATACGCTTTGCAGCCAAAGATGGAGGAGCTCTATACAGTCAGCAAAAACAAGACCTGGAGCTGACAGTGGCTCAGACCATGAGCTTCGTATTGCAAAGTTGAAAATTGAACTGAGGAAAAGAGGGAAAATCATCAGACAAAGTGGATGCAAAATAAATATTATCCCTTGTGAATATGCAGTGGAAGTAAATAATAGATTTAAGGGACTAGACATGGAAGATGGAATGCCTGAAGAACTTTGGACTGAACTTGCAACATTATCCAGGAAACAGCAATAAAGAATATCCCTAAAAGAAAGAAAAGTAAGAAGACAATCAATGTCTGATGAGGCTTTGAAAGTAGCCCAGGAAAGAAGGAAAGCAAAAGGTAGTGGAGATAAAAAAAGATTTGACCAACTGAATGCACAATTCCAGAGGATACAAGAAGAGACAAGGAGACATTTTACAATGAGCAATGCAAAGAGATTGAAGAAGATAACCAAATGGGTAAATCAAGAGATCTCTTCAAGAAAATTGGGAACCTAAAAGGCATCTTTCATGTCAAAGTGGGTGTGATAAAATACAAAAATTGTAGGGACTTAACAGAAGAAGATCAGATAAAGAAGAGGTAGCAGGAATACACTGAAGATCTATACAGGAAGGATCTTAACAGCAGTGATGACGTCAATAATTTGTCCAATGAAGTGGAGACAGACTTCTTGGAGAGTGAAGTGAGATATGTCCTAGGATGTCTTGCTAATAATAAGTCTGCAGGAGGTGATGGAATCCCAATTGAATTATTAAAAATTCTACAGGATGATGATGTGAAAATGTTACTTGCCTTATGCCAACACATTTGGAAAACTCAACAATGGCCACCCAATCCCCACAAAAGGCACTACCAACAAAGAGTGCTCCAATTATCAAACAATTGCACTCATTTCACATGCCAGCAAGAAAATTATTAAGATTCTGCAAGCTAGACTCCAACAATATATGGACCAGGAACTACTAAATGTGCAAGCCGGGTTCTGTAGAGGAAGAGGCACAAGAGATCAAATTGCCAATGTCCTCTGGATAATAGAGAAAGCAAGATAGTTAAAAAAAAAACATTTACTTCTGCTTCATAGACTATTCTAAATCATTTGACTGTAAGGATCACCACAAAATGTGGTGTACCAGATCATCTCATCTTCCTCCTAAAGAATCTGTATATCGACCAAGAAGCCACGGTCAGAACCGAACATGGGATAACAGAATAGTTCAAGATCAGAAAAGGAGTGCGACAAGGTTGTATATTGTCACCTTATTTATTCAACTTATATGCAGAGTACATCATGCGTAAGGCCGGACTGGATGAATCCAAAATCAGAATCAATATTGCTGGAAGTAATATCAACAACCTCAGATACGCCAATGATACTACTCTGATGGCTGAAAGTGAGAAGGAACTAAAGGACTTATTGATGAGGGTAAAAGAAGAGAGTGCAAAAGTTGGCCTGCTGCTCAATGTTAAAAAAGATGAAGATCATGGCAAACGGCAATCTCACTTCCTGGCAAATAGACGAGAAGAATTGGAGGCAGTGACAAATTGTATTTTCCTTGGATCCAAGATCTCTGCAGATGGTGAATGTAGTCATAAAATTAAAAGATGTTTGCTTCTGGGGAGGAAAGCTATGGCAAGCTTGGACAAGCTTGTAAAATTAAATATATTAAACTATCAATAAAAGTCTGCATAGTTCGAACTATGGTATTCCCAGTAGTAACATACGGATGTGAGAGCTGGACCATAAAGAAGTTTGAGCACCATAGAATTTACTCCAAGAAGATCCAATAAATCAATACTTCAGGAAAAACAAGACAAAATCAAGTCAAACTGTTCACTAGAAGGCATGACCATGAGGCTAAAGCTCACATATTTTGGCCATATCATGAGTAGGCAGGATTCCCTAGAAAATACTCTGATGCTGGGAAAGATTGAAGGCACAAGAAGAAGGCGGGGAGAGGCGGAGATAGATAGATGAGGTCACTGAAGCAATGAACATGAACTTGATGGAGCTCAGAGGGGCCGTGACTGAGAGATGCATCTGGTGTGCTGTGGTCCATAGAGTCACCGAGAGTCAGAGGTGACTGAATGACTAAACAACAAGAAAAAGAAGTGAATGAGAAGAGGTTGAGTGTACCAAATAATTATTCAAAAGCTACAGCTTTGGCATTTGCTCAATCTTAGGTTGAACATCTTTTACATACTGTACGATTTGTAATGCAAAAAACAGGGGTGGCTCTGGAGAGGATGTTAGGATTTCCCTAATGTGAACAGATTAGCCAATCATTGCCTCAATAATTTTCATTCACTCTCTGTACCAGTTGGGAATATGTCAATGTTCCCATAAATATTTATCTTTTTGTATATTTTTATTTCTCTATATAACCCACCACATGCATAATTTTATAGGTCACTTTGTGATATTCTGCTCTGTTTCTGGTTTCACTCCTATTAAACATTCCCTGACTCCCACCAGCAAGGTGATATATATTACTGACAGTTCATGCAAAGCTATTCCAAGTGTAATTTAAAATCTGATTAACACCTGATCCCACTAACTCTCATTCTACCATGATTCTGATGTCTGACATATTGGGATATAAAAGGTCACAGGACATGTATCATAATGATAACCCAGACCTCTCTTTTCCTTTTTTCTTTTAGCCATAATTACTGCAGTCATATATTAAAAATATATACTGCTTTAAAAAACTACCGAAACTAGGCAATATGTTTTATCAAATATGCTGTAGAGGCTTATACCATTTCGGGTTTGCTAATTAACTTCCTGAAGTGGGAGGAGACTTTGAATGCTGATGAAGTTCTATTTGCATGGAGAGGGGGTCTAAAATACTAATAATTTTAATAGAAGAAATAGAAAATCATTAGTTTACAAGGACATACCCTTCTGAGCTAGCAGAATGAGCGGAGATTACAGTAACATGTAATGGTTGTGTTTATTCATTTATTTGAATTTTAAATTAATATATATTAATCATATATTCTCTAGAGCCAGGGTAGTCAATTGGCAGACCTGGGTCCATATCAGGATATATATCAGGACCTTCAGTGGGTCATTACATTTATCATATATCTAAATACAGTCTTAAAAAGGCTGAAATAAGCAATCAGTTACATTGTGTAATTTTCTAAAACTTAATTCCTTACTATTTTCAATATAATTATATTAAAATATGTATTATATGTACCTTAAAATAAAAACAACTTCATTTTCTTGAAGACATTGCATTTGTAGAAAATAATTTATTACCTCTACATTAGAGGATGCTGTCATGCTGCCACGTGTCTCCTCAGTATGTTTACTCCTAGATGTACAATGTTTACTGTGTGCGACACATTTACAATTAATTTACTAATTACTTGTATTGCTGAAATGTTCCGATGTCTAATTCCAAGATATGTAAAAATAAAGTATCATATCTGAAAAGGTGCATAAATAAATTCTACTAGAAATATCTATAAGCTGTTTGAAAAAGCTTATAACCTTCAGACTTAACATACACAAATTGTATACCAAATTGCTCTTACTGCCTTGATGTCTGCCATCTTACATATGCCACCATCCTGTCCCAAACCTTACCTTCTAGCCTCAAGGCTCTTTGGAGTATGGACCTTCACTCTATTCCACCAAGCTACCTGCTGACCCATTTGTATTGTACTTGTATTGTATCTGGACTTTATTCTACATTGTGAATAGTGCTAGAGAAGATGATGATGATGATGATGATATAAAAAGTATAATAATAATAATAATAATAATAATAATAATAATAATAATAATAATAATAATGATAATAATGATAATAATAAATTAGAATTTTGTTATTCTACATTCATTGGTTAAGTGAGTGGAAGTAAGTTTAAATAAAACATGCACACCGCGCTAGTATCTGAATTCTTCTTCATACTAAAGATGGAGGATGAAGAGCAGTAAGGCAATTCTTGGTGTCAATATACCCCATTTTTATTAAGATTCATAAATGATTTGTATATTTTAAACACAATGAAAATAATGAGTTTGGATATTAATTGCTTTATACAAGTTTACCACTTTGTAAAATGTTTGTGCAATGGCACTATATAGTTTGACATTAAGACCAAAAAAAACCCATTAGGGAAACGAAAAAACAAAAAAAGAAAAGAACAAAGAAAATACAGCTTTAGAAATAATTTGTCGTTTGCCATTTTCTAGTAATATCTAAATATACAACTAAGCTTTCCTAAATGTGAAGTTTTATGTTGATAAATTTCACCTACTTCAATTTTATTATAAAAGGCCCTTTGGTGTCATTTGCACTGAGTTTATATTTTGTTTGTGATGTCTTAACAGAAATCATTCCTGTCTGATATGTCAGGAAAGTGTTGGAACATTGCGTTACAGCCAATTCTCACTTTTAACTTTGAAGCACAGACTGCTTTATTATTTACAGACACATCATACTTAAAGAACCACTGTATGAACATGTCTTTGCATTCTATGTGATTCAAATTGCAGCTCTGATCAAGCAGTTCATGCCCTCCTCTGCTGCTTATTTTCTCTAGGATGCTTCTATGTAAATTATGGAGGGGGGTGCATGAGTGTACACACAGCTGCTTCTGTACAAACATATGTGTCCTAGAGTGACTCAAATGCCAAGGAGGACACGTAGTGCTTGATCAGAGCTGTAATTGGAATAGCATGTAAATAATATTTAAAAATAAGTATGGTTTTTTTTGTTAATTACTCTATTGCGCCTCCTATTCGTTATTTACCCTAATAAGACTTAGCAATTTCATGCTCCATATTTTCTCTATCACGCTCCGTTGTTGTCTTCTGTCACTCATGATTATCATAGAGATTATTTGCTCTAGTGCGCTTATCCCTTCAAAGAGCCACATAATTATGCTCTTATTTACTCATTTGCTTTTGTGACCATTTTTAGTTTATTTGCTTGTCTTGTCCCATACAATCGTCTTTTTCCTCATGCGCTTATCATAATCCTTCAATCAATCCCAAGTGTCAATTAGTCGCTTATACCCTTTTTGTACACCCCTTAGTCAGTTGTACGCTCTTATAAACCAATATTTTTTGCTATGATTCCTATAATACACTTCAGAGTTCCTTACTCACTCTCAAACACCCCATAATCATTGTTTTTATTTATTACTCTTGTGAGTTTATTTTCACAATTCACTGACATGTGCCAATTTCCTGCTTAATCTCTTTTGCACCAGCTCACAATGACCCCATAATCACTGTAATATGCCCCATAATAACTTAGTCATTCTTGTTCAATCCTTAATAATTTATTTTGCTATCATGCTCCTAATTATTATATACTTTTTCATGCACCTCTCCAGCTACCTACATACTTTTGAACACTATATAAAAGCGTATTCTCTAGTTGTGCACTTACAATTCTATTAAGTACGTTTCTGCACCCTATAATCACTTATTTGATCCTGCGTGCCCCATCAATATATATATATATATATATATATATATATATATATATATATAAACACTCATGCAGATTGTTTGAGATTCATACACACCATAGTAGCTTATTAGTTCTCAGAGGCCTATATTTGAGTTTACATACTTCATAATTGCTTACTCCCTTATTTGTTCTCATATACCCTTTGCCTTTTCACTCTCATGCTTAAATGGTCTTTTATCTGCTGTCATGTGCACAATAATTATTCCTCATTTACACCCGTGCAAAACATAATCGTGCATTCATTTTCATATACTTCATTAAATGCAAATACTCTCTCGTCCACCCCACAGTTCCTTATTCCTTCCATTGTGCCACAGTTCACTTATTCTCTCTCATGAGTCCCATTCCTTTTTATTTACTTTTATTATTATTATTATTGTTTATTTGTAACGCACCAACATATTCCGTAGCGCTATACATAAGTTAAGTTACAGGCAATGACAAGTACAAGATTCACACCTTGCAAAGAGTGGATGGCCCTGTCTTTGAGCTTGGAATCTGGTGTCCATAGCGCTTTCCTCAAAGCACCGCTCAGGATTGAAACTCACAGACTTACAATCTGAAGGTTGAAGTTTGTATGTGGTACAGTAGGGAGAGAGTAGTGCTGAGCATGTTTGGGTGGAAGGTTATAGGCTTCTTTAAAGAGGTGCGTTTCTATTGAAGTTTTGAAGGATTTAAGGCAGGAGAATAGTCTGGTGAAGCGAGGCAAGGAGTTCCAGAGAATTTGGGCAGCACATTAAAAGTCCTGGAGGCGGGAGTGAGAGGAGGTGACAAGAGTGGTAGAAAGAAGAAGGTCGTTAGCAGAACGAAGAGGGGGTGTGGGGGAGTATTTGGAGATGAAAGCAGAGAGGTTTGGGGGTGTGCTGTTGTTGTTGAGGGCTTTATAAGTTAGGGTCAAGATTTTTTTTCTGGAGGCAAAGGGAAGCCAGTGAATTAATTGACAAAGCGGAGCTGCCGATACTGAACGATGAGCTCGGAAGATGAGTCTGGCGGAGGCATTCATTATGGATGGAGCCATACTCACACTCACATGAGCCACATTTTCAGACTATAAACCATAACACACACTAATGGCGAGACTCTAGTAAATCCTTGTGCACAATTGGTTATTGTGGAGCAACAGAGTAACCAAGTTGCTCAAATACCTCTGTCAAATGACATCAGATGTAGAATTTTGGATATTTTATTTGATGTTTTGGCTCAACTTGTGGAAGAACTCAAGAAATTAACTCTACCTTTTGCACATCAATTGGACTAAACTACAGATGAGGCTCAATGCAATCAACTTCTGGCCTTTAAGCTACCAACACCTGAATCGAGGTGGACTTTTTCTTCTGTAAACCTCTGTTGGGTAACACAAAAGCTATTCATGTTTACGGCTAATTGATGTGTTAGACTGGAAAGTAAAAGTGATGGTGCCCCGTCAATATTGGGGGAAGAAATCTGGTTTTGGTGCCTTGGTGCATCGGAGGCTCCACACGTGGAGCTAATCCATTGTTTTCTACATAGACATTCCTTAGCATTAAAAACACTCACTCCAAAACCTAAATCAGCCATGGATGCAACTGTCCAAGCAGTGAACTTCATACAGTCTTGAGCTCTGGTCCACAGACTCTTCAGGATACTCTGTAAATAAGTTGGATCTGCTCATGTTGCTGTACCACACAGAAGTATGCTGGTTATCAAGTGGAAGAGTCTTCACTCAGGTTATGGAACTTAGAAAGGAAACAGTCGAATTCTTGAGAGAAAACAAAAACATACTGTCTTTGAAGCCCAAGATTTTATTGGGTCATTGGCCTACCTTACAGATACAGTTTGAATGACCTCAGCATTTAACTTCAAGGGTCAGAAATAACTGTCCTGGAGGCAAATGAGAAAATCACTGCTTTCCAAGAAAAGCTAGCTCTCTGCAAAACATGCATGCAGAAGTACAATTATGCAAATTTTCCTACTCTGAAAAATTCTTACAGGAGAAAGCATCCCAGGTTGGATACAAAGTGATATAGTAAGTCATTTGAAAAATATCATAGACACATTTGAAAAATACTTTGTTCAAGAAGAATTGAGTGGATGATGCTGACATAAGGAAAAGTGACCGCACTGATTACAGAGCAAGATTTTGCTGAAAAGTTTCTTCATTCCAGACATTAGTGAATTTTGGTGCTCACAAAAAGAGGTATATCCAGTTTTGGCAAAAAAAATACCCTTTCAATCTTGATTCCATTTGCAACAACGTACCTTTGTGAATAATGATTCTCATCGTTGGTATCTGTGAGAACAAAGGCAAGAAATCAGTTGGATTCCATTCATGACATGCGGCCAGATTTGTCTAAAATTATACCCAAAATTTTGGGGTCTCATTGATCAGAAGCAGCAACATGTATCTCAATAAATGACCCTCAGGAATTCAAGTGACTTCACAATCATCCTAAAAAGACACTAAGATGTTCTAGAAGAACAAAATGTTTGGTGTATCTGAGGATGCTAAAATAAAATTTCCATGTACCTTTCGTAATTTATCCATTATTAATCGCTTTTGCAAAGGAAAGGAGGTGTGAACATTAAGTTTTCTTTCGGGGGAGTCGTGAGACTAAAAAGGTTATGATCACTGCTTTAACCCCTTTATATATAGCCCTCTAGTCAGGCGTGTCCATACATTACATTATAATCTACACCTCACAATCAAGTAAAAGCACCCATACTTCACAATTTAAGACACCCCTCATGCAACTAGTTAGCTTGCCCTTTCTTCATGCTTCAAGCTCCATCACATTAAGCCGATGAAGCTCACTTTACTTCCTGTTTGAAGCTCAACTGTACTTAACATTAAAGCCACAATTCCTAATCTAGTAAAGCTCATCCTTCCTTCAAGTTGTAAGCCACACCTCATTCATCTAGTAAGCTTGACCATTCTCCAAGCTTACGTTCTATCACATAAAGCTTGTAAAGTTCACTTTCTTGATGTATAAGCCCACCTGTAGTTACTAGGGAAAAACTCCACGTCAAATAAAACTCACCATCATTCAAGTTTAAGCCAAACATTCCTCTCACTAGTCATCATATTTTTACATTAAATCTATTAGACCGTGAGCTTACTCCCTTGTGTCTCCTTTCCCCCTCCTTTTCCTTTCTTGTGTCTCCTTTTCCCCCTTGTCTCCCTCCCCTGTGTATCTTTTCTCCCCTCTCCCTCCCCTGTGTCTGTCCCCCCTCTCCCTCCCCTGTGTCTGCACCCCCTCTCCTTCCCCTGTGTCTGTTCCGCTTCTGCTACGGGGTTGTAGAGATGAGCGCCTATGCCGCTCATCTCCACCAGCGCAAGATGGCGCTGCTTGCCTGCAACTGCGGCCCTTGCTTCCCGCAACGTTAGCAACAATCCGTATTGCTGACAACTATATGTGTGATATATATATAATATATATATTTATATATATTTACACATTATAAATAAATATTTATAAATCTATATATATATATATATATATATATATATATATATATATATATATATATATATATATATATATATAAAAATAATTATATATATATATATATATATTTAATATTTATAAATCTATATATAATGCTGTTTTTTTTTTTCTTGAATAATATGCATAAGCTCTATCTAATACTATTAAATAATGTTCAGCTCATCTAATATCTTGTGCAGAGTTTATTTTTTGACCTTGTTTATTTGCCAAATCTTGTTATTCTTGGCTTCCTGATGTGATAAAATGGACAGAGCTTGCATTTTCACAGTAAGTTTTCTACTGTAGTACTAAAGAAACATAAGCTTAGTTTGACAAGTCAACTGAGCAAAGATGATATGAAAGTAATGTGAAAATATGTATTCAGGACTCTGGGTTGCCTTTAACTGGATGGGCATATTAAGTCTTGAGATTCTGTTTGAAAAAAATATTCTTTAAGAACCTTCCCTTTTTGAGGACAAGAATACAGCTCAGACATGTTTGATCATATCATAGTAAAAAGTATGTGCAAAGAGATCTTATGTGAATAAAAAAAGAAGTTGCATGCAATCAAAAATGTTGCTTTAAAACAGTGGATTATAATTCTGAAAATAAATTGATCTAAAAGTAGACTAAATTGTATTATCAGATGATTTACAAGATCCCTATGCCTAGATCTGTATGTTTCTGAGGTCCACAGAGTTCCACATTGCATATACATTGGGCCAGATTCTCAATTTTTTATGATGAAGAGTTTTGATAGCTTGCTGGTGATAACACTAGCATTCACAAATATGTCTATATACAGAATGAGGTTGTAAATATATTTCTCTCTCCTCTTTTTCTACTTCACAACACTTACAAATAAACATATTGATCTGCAAATGATGGGTTCCCTGGTGGTCCAGTGGATAGGATTTGGTGCTTTCACCACTATGACTTGGGTTAAATACCAGTCAGGGAACCAAGAGGTCACACTAGCCTGAAGCAATGCAGGGTTGGGCCTGGTCTGTACTTGGATGAGAGACCACCTAGGAATACCAGGAGCTGTAGGCTGTGGCCAACTGGAGAAGGAACTAGCAACCCACTCCAGTATCTCTGCCATGAAAATCAAGTGGATCGGAATGGTGTGTTGCAGTCCATGACTCAAACAGAAACACTGCAAATAATGAATTTGAAAATGTAGTGACAATACATGAATTTATTACAGTAAACCTTCGTATCACCAAATAAGTCATAAGCAAATACACACTACTAAATTAGATTTGCCATACCTCCTGTGATTTGTATTATAATGCAAGCCTAGAGATAATATTGTTACTTCTCAGCTTTTACTATAAAGAAAACATATCATATATGTGCATATAACTCACACAGATTTGCTGAAGATTTGTATTATAATACATCGATAGACAATTATTATGGAATCAAGTACATGACCATCCAGACAATAAGTATGGGAGCAAGTACATGACCACCATCCCAATGACGAGATCATTTATCATATTCTTTATTAGTTTAATTAAGGAAAATTGCTTAGGAAATGCAGTAAAAAAGATTAAGACTAGTGATTTACATACACCTCCAACGTGACTTCATGGTGATGGTGTTCAAAATTAAAACATAGATATAAATGAATGCTGAAATGCTTCAAATATAGTTATCACAGACCCGTATCTGGTACAGCATAGTCTATGACAACTGATAATTTTGGGAACTCGCTCACACCCCTTTAATACTTCCTACCCCTCTCTACCTCCATGCTTGTGTCAATCTTCCCAACCACCTCACCCTTCTCTCTAGCTTCATTTCACTCTCTCTGGCCCTCTAATCAGGCTAGAATGACGTATCTAAATATGCCACCCATCAAACTACCATCACTAGAGAGAAAGCCCCGATCAAAAGTAGTATCCATTAATGTCAATCTAATTTTGTTATGCGCCTATTAAAATATAGTTTTCACTATATTTTTGTTTCCTAAAATTTAATGTTTTCACTTCAATATTTATATTAACCCAAATGAAATTAATGAACAAAAGTGCGATAAGTTCCAATTTTGTCTTATATCGTGAAAACAAATTCTTACCTGGTTTCAAAATGGCAGCTAAATTCCTTCCAGTTGATTTACTTCTTGTAATTAAATTAAATAAGTCAATCCTGAAATGCCTATTGTACACAGTATTTATATTAACATGAAACTCATACACAGATAGGGTGCCTCATGAAAAAGGCATATTACACCAAGTATTCCAATTGGTACCTTACCGAAAAAGTGAAACAGATGATGTTTGGCTCTAATATATATATTTTGTTGCCATAAATTTCATATTCAACGACTGAAATATACTCTGTACGTTAACAAGGCACATTTGAGATGGAATGGATGCTTTATAGACTCCATGCATTTGAGTATGAAGTTATTTGTACACTGGTAAATTAAGGTCATATAAATAAAGTAATATTTATATAGCTAAAGAAAGAACTGGAGAAACCTAAAATAGCACTTACTTAAAAGTGCTTACAAATCAGTGACTAAGAAAGTCATAATGTGAGAATAAAAAAACTTGGTGTGATTTATGTTTAAAATTCATTCTCTGTAGAAGTATATAGTAATAAAAAATAACAAACACGAACACACAAGCTAAGGATTCAAATGATATTTAGAAACAACATTGTGCTTTACACATGCAGCTACATAACTAAAGCATTGTAATAATTAGTGTTTTTTAATTTAGATTAAATACCATTTTATACAAAGGAAACATAAATAAAAAGTAAAGATATAGAAAACGGTATTATATGTTGATGGTACAACTTTGTATATTGTAATTAAATATATTTATAAAACCATGCCTAATATTGAAAAAAAATACCAAATGAAAGAAAGGAAGGAAGGAGAAACAAAACAGAAGAAAATGTTTTTTCTTTGTTTTTATTATGTTTTACGTTTTTTTTTCTTTATTGAGTGGTCCTGATATTGGATTTTTGCAACAGCTTCCTTTCCTATAAACACCAAATTAGTTTACTAGTTCAGAAGCAGTATAATCATATGGTAGGTATTGTGTTATTTGATGACTGGTGCCTTATTTGTGAACAGAAAAATAAACTCTAATTGCTTAATTATAATTCAAAGTCTTAGTAGGTAGACTAGCCTCCAGCCAAGAGCAATTCCCCAAAATTCCAATGATTTACAAGGAACATTTGTCAGGTGCCCTATGTAATAGTCTTCTGTAGGATTGAAGGAACATAGAACTGATGCCTTTGAATTATAGAGTTTGAAAACAATGTTTAGAGTCCCTACTACAGGAAATCAAACCAATTAAATTCAGAAGTCACATAATTAGTGAAATGATGTCCACCTGTGTGCAATCTAAGTGTCACATGATCTGTCATTACATGTGCACTACTTTTTTGAAAGGCCCCACAGGCTGCAACACCTAAGCAAGAGGCACCACTAGCCAAACACTGCCATGAAGACCAAGGAACTCTCCAAACAAGTAAGGGACAATGTTTTTGAGAAGTACAAGTCAGGGTTAGGTTATAAAAACATATCCAAATCTTTGATGATCCCCAGTAGCACAATCAAATCTATCATAACCAAATGGAAAGAACATGGCACAACAGCAAACCTGCCAAGAGATGGCCACCCACCAAAACTCACGGACCGAGCAAGGAGGGCATTAATTAGAGAGGCAGCACAGAGACCTAAGGTAACCCTGGAGGAGCTGCAGAGTTTCACAGCAGAGACTGGAGTGTCTGTACATAGGACGACAATAAGCCATACGCTCCATAGAGTTGGGCTTTATGGCAGAGTGGCCAGAGGAAAGCCATTACTTTCAGCAAAAAACAAAATGGCACGTTTTGAGTTTGTGAAAAGGCATGTGGGAGACTCCCAAAATGTATGGAGGATGGTGCTCTGGTCTGATGAGACTAAAATTTAACTTTTCGGACGTCAAAGAAGGTCCTATGTCTGGCGCAAACCCAACACATCCCATTACCCAAAGAACACCATGCCCACAGTGAAACATGGTGGTGGCAGCATCATGTGGTGGGGATGTTTTTCTGCAGCCGTGACTGGGAAACTGGTCAGAGTTGAGGGAGAGATGGAAGGTGCTAAATACAGGGATTTTCTTGAGCAACACCTGTACCACTCTGTGCGTGATTTGAGGCTAGGACGGAGGTTCACCTTCCAGCAGGACAATGACCCCAAACACACTACTAAAGCAACACTTGAGTGGTTTAAGGGGAAACATGTAAATGTGATGGAATGGCCTAGTCAAAGCCCAGAGCTCAATCCAATAGAAAATCTGTGATCAGACTTAAAGATTGCTGTTCACAAGCGCAAACCATCCAACTTGAAGGAGGTGGAGCAGTTTTGCAAGGAGGAATGGGCAAAAATCCCAGTGGTGATATATGGCAAGCTCATAGAGACTTATCCAAAGCGATTCGGAGCTGGTGGCTCTACAAAGTATTGACTTTAGGGGGGTGAATAGTTATGCACATTGACTTTTTCTGTTATTTTGTCCTATTTGTTGTTTGCTTCACAATAATAAAAAAAAAAACATCTTCAAAGTTGTGGGCATGTTCTGTATATTAAATGATGCAAATCCTCAAACAATCCATGTTAATTCCAGGTTGTGAGGCAACAAAACACGAAAATGCCAAGAGGGGTGAATACTTTTGCCTTTATATATATATATATATATATATATATATATATATATATATATATATATATATATATATATATATATATATATACGCTGTATAGTACATTTGTGTTCACATTTGTACATCTAAAATAAGTAAAACATTTTGTTTCCTGCTCAGAATTCCAAGAATGACATTTATTACACTGCATTCTGGGAATCTGGACAGGGACATGAAAATGTGCCCACAAAGGCTTTGCTTTTGTAATCCAATACTGCTTTAAACATGGCTTTCTTTAAGCATATGTCTGCTGTATTACATAGCCTTAAGCAAAAGCTCCGGATGGATTATACATAAGCTAGGAAACCTACTCACGTACAGCTATTTCAAGGTTACTGCCTTCCATCAGCGTGGGGCCGGTTCCTAGCTTGTGTAGTCGATTTTGTTGGGAGGTAGTTTACCACAACAATCATTTAATTTTTGGTGGGCAAAAGAGCGATAGAAGCCTCCACCTACAGTAGTACATTAAATAAATATATATATATATATATATATATATATATATATTGTAACGGTGTTCAGGAAGGACAGATAACCTGCACTAGAATCCAGCAAGGGATCTACATAAGCAGAAGAATGAGTAGGGCTGTACATTCATGCTTGAACAGAAGGGGAGCGTGTGTGCTGCGGCCTAATCAAGCCAGTACACCTGATCTAAGTCAGGAGGATTTAAAATGCTGCGGTGTGAGCAGAGAGGGGGCTAGCTAAGTTCCCTGGAGATAAGGAGCCTGGAAGAAACCTTGAGCAGAGAGAGCTGTTTTTGAGAAGCTGCAATACTGAATGCTGGAGTGATGTTTTTCTGGAGCTGCAAGTAAAAGGTCTTGCTGGATCTGCAAAGAAATCCTTATTAAGTACCTGTGGGACACTGCTGAGTTACCTGTCTGGAGAAAGCTGCATGGCAGACTGAAGCTAGTGAGGAGACGGACACTCCACTTACCATAAGGTCAGAAACCTTTTACTTAAATTATACCCCAGGGTAGAGGCTGAGTGCTTGTCCTGTTAAATTGCAGTGTTCCTATTGCAATATCAAAGGGTCCCTGGGGTGAAGCATATGGGAGAGAAGGGCGGGCCCTATGCTTCATCCAAGGTTATTTAAGTGAAGACGTGGAAAGGCCACAGGCTGGCACTATATAAGAGACTAGTCGTAACCTGGCCACAAGGTGGCACTACACCACATATACAAGACTACGGATACTGTAAGAGACTATCTGTATCCGGGCCACAAGCTGGCGCTATAAGGGACTGTTTGTATCCTGGCCGCAAGGTGGCACTACAAGAGACTGTTTGTTTTCTTTATGAATTATAATTTAACCTGTAGTAGAAGAGCTGCTCAGGTTATAGTCAGGGTGTTCCAGAGTCTAAGTAAGCCCATTTACGTAGATGTTTATTTTTCTAACTAAAAGCTATTTAATTTTTTGTTTTTGTAACTACTCAATAAAAGATATAAAAAGAGCCCAGAAGTCTCTACCATTTACAGTCCATCAAAGGGTACCTTGTTACAATATATATACAGTATATATATATATATATATATATATGTATATATATATATATATATATATATTCAGTGAGTATTTAAAACTATCCAAAAGAAATGCTAACAGCATATGTGATGGTTTTAACATGGATATATAGCTCTGTGCAGTCCATATTCAAAATGTTACGTATGTTTTTAGTAAGTGCTTCTTTGCATTAAACAGGTCACATTTTTTTGTGGGGGATAGAATACAGACAGTTGTGTACGAGTAAAGAAGTGCAAGAATAATTTTACTTCTTATGTGATATATATATGGATGTGCTGAACAGATATAAACATAATGTAAGTGCTATGCATTTTTCTTAGGTGTTAGCTTTATTAGTTTGTCTTTACTCGGTCTCTTCCCTTCTGTATCATTTTGCACCACACTCTGTTATATTTTTGGGCAGATTGGTTACTTTGCTAACTTTGCCTCTTGTATACTAAAAATATTTCAGCAACGTTTTTAAACTGATTTAGTAGACCAGTGGTGTTGAGTGCAGCCAACAGTCTGCAGTCTTTTTCTGCTTGTATATTCAGTGGTGTTTTAATTAGTTCTATTACAGTCATTGTAGTCATGAACTTGGGCTTAGTTCAGTTACAGTCATTGTAGTCATAAACTTGGGCTTAGTTAAGTTACAGTCATTGTAGTCATGAACTTTGTCTCAGTTCAGTTACAGTCATTGTAGTCATGCACTTGGGCTCAGTTCAGTTACCGTCATTGTAGTCATGCACTTGGGCTTAGTTCAGTTACAGTCATTGTAGTCATGCACTTGGGCTTAGTTCAGTTACAGTCATTGTAGTCATGCACTTGGGCTTAGTTCAGATACAGTTATTGTAGTCATGCACTTGGGCTCAGTTCAGTTACAATCATTATAGTCATGCACTTGGGCTTAGTTCAGTTACAGTCGTTGTAGTCATGCACTTGGGCTTAGTTCAGTTACAGTCATTGTAGTCATGAACTTGGGCTTAGTTCAATTACAGTCATTGTAGTCAGGCACTTGGGCTTAGTTCAGTTACAGTCATTGTAGTCATGTACTTGGGTTTAGTTCAGTTACAGTCATTGTAGTCATAAACTTGGACTTAGTTCAGTTACAGTCATTGTAGTCATGCACTTGGGCTTAGTTCAATTACAATCATTGTAGTCATGAACTTGGGCTTAGTTCAGTTACAGTCATTGTAGTCATAAACTTGGGCTTAGTTCAATTACAGTCATTTTAGTCATGCACTTGGGCTTAGTTCAGTTACAGTCATTGTAGTCATGTACTTGGGCTTAGTTCAGTTACAGTCATTGTAGTCATGTACTTGGGCTTAGTTCAGTTACAGTCATTGTAGTCATGAACTTGGGCTTAGTTCAGTTACAGTCATTGTAGTCATGCAGTTGGGCTTAGTTCAGTTACAGTCATTGTAGTCATGAACTTGGGCTTAGTTCAATTAGTCATTGTAGTCATGAACTTGGGCTTAGTTCAGTTACAGTCATTGTAGTCATGTACTTGGGCTTAGTTCAGTTACAGTAATTGTATTCATGCACTTGGGCTTAGTTCAATTACAGTCATTGTAGTCATGTACTTGGGCTTAGTTCAGTTACAGTAATTGTATTGATGCACTTGGGCTTAGTTCAATTACAGTCATTGTAGTCATTCACTTGGGCTTAACAGGAGTGAACCTGATTATGTGAGCAGACAGATACTGAAATACTGGACTGTCAGACGTCAACACTCAATTCTCAATTTTAGAATTGCTCCTTTACATTACTGTTTAGACACATCACACTTAATTTAACGCTTGTGGTGTTACTTATCCTCCTGCCAGCACAGTGGAGTGATATGGCTTATAAAAGGGAAATGCCCTGTATTTTACTTAAAAAAACAAAAGTTTATAAAAGCTTCCCTCAATTTTTTTTATTAATTTTTTTTCTCCTTTGTTCATCTACAACTTACATAGGTACATCATCAATTTCTAAAAAAAATGCTTTTATTTCTTATGTAATATGATAATTAACTTAAAAATTGCATATCAATAGGATACAACATAATTCTAGCAGATCATAGGGTACTCTGAGAGACACTGTTTGTTTTAAAAAAATTACTTTATTCATTTTGAAAATATGTACTTGGGCCTGTTAACTCAATAAAAAAGATGCGTACGTTTTATCTCTGCTTGAACTAATATCTAATAACTCTGTAGTGTATGCAGTTTATTTACAGATTTGTGTAAAGGTAAATTGCTATAATTGCAGGACATGTGGTGTATAATAGAATTCAATGATACCTATACTACAATTTAATTACGATTATATTGGTATTAAGCAAAGCAGGGTTTCTTAAAAGATAATGGTTGAGTAACCGAATTTCCTAATTATTAAACTAGATTTTTTTTTTTTATGAAAGTCATTATGTTCAGATAATGTTATTAGTTATGCTGTTTCATTTTATGTTCACTGAGATCCACATTTCAAGTACATCGCTTTATATACAAGTCAATACAATATATATTAAGTGAGCCAAGTAAAACTATATCAGTTTATTCTAATTCTAGGATAATTATTGGGTTTTATAAAATTTCTGCTTATATTACATTGAACATTATATTAATCGCGTGCCAGAAAACACAGTTTAGAATAATAAATTATTTTTTGTATAACCATGAATAAATGCATTTGAAAGGTTAGCATTATCACTTGCTGTGGGACTGAAGAGCAAACACATTCTCATAATGATTTTAGTAATTTGGAAACACTTCTCAGGCTCACATGCAATTGTTAAATCATAATGAGCATGTGCTGGCCCTGCAATCCCCATAAGGAGTGACATTGCTTATAAGTAACAGATAACATGGATAGACAAACGAAGCATCGATGAGGCTGATTCATAGGTATAACATAGTTCAGGCAAAGCATTAGTGTGAAACGTATGTTCATATGATTATGGAAATTAGCCTGGCGCCTTTATTTATTCTGATTAAAAGCAGCAGTGATAGAGCTAGTAAGGGAATGAGTGGTTAAAAAATAGCCAACATATTTTTGGTCTTTAATAACTATTGATTGGGTCAATGTGGTGAGGGCTAGATTTAGTAGCAAATATGAGATATGTGAGTCCATTCATTTACAAATACTGAAGCGCTGACTATCAGAGGCACTACTTAACATTGAATCTATACGCTAATAATAGCCACATTAAATTCCCCTAATGTGTAAAACCACATCTCGTAACGTAGCCCGCAAGACTTACGGCTATTAAATTGGCCTCTTAAAGCGGACTGCTGATGACTTGCAGGGTAGGAGAGAGAAAACCCTATGAGACGTGAGAATTCGACTTGCGAGCCGGCAAATCCTTTGTTGTTTCAAGCCTGTAACTGTTTCATTGCAATCACGCTATTAAATTGCATCGAAATCACTGGCGTTCAACCCTGTAACCTACAAATGGAGCCAAGAAGCCAACAAATGCTAGAGAGGACCAATCCATAGAACTTTAAATGCAAATATACACACACTACTGCACTTTTATTAACCTGCCTGGTGGTATGATTATGTCAGTATTTAGAATGTTAAAGCGGTATATTCAAAAGATTCTGACATTATCATACCACCTTTAGACACAATTACCCCTCCATTTCCCTCCTTATCCTCCTCCTCCTCCCTTTCTCCCCTTCCTCCTTATCCTCCTTCCTTTCCTCCCTTCCTCCTTATCCTCCTCCTCCCTTTCCCACCTTACCCCTTCTCTTCCTCCTCCTCCCTGTCCCCCTTCTCTTCCTCCTCCTCCCTTTCCCCCCTTCTCCTCCTCCTCCCACCTTTCCCACCTTCCCCCTTATCCTCCTCCTCCCTTTCCCACCTTCCCCCTTATTCTCCTCCTCCTCTTCCCACTATCATCCTCCTCCCTTTCCCCCTTATCCTCCTCCTCCTTTTCCCTCCTTATCCTCCTTCTCCCTTTCCCCCTTATACTCCTCCTCCCTTTCCCCCTTATCCTCCTCCTCCTTTTCCCTCCTTATCCTCCTCCTCCTATCCCCTTATACTCCTCCTCCTTTTCCCCCTTATCCTTCTTTTCACTTCCCCCCTTCTCCCTTATCCTTCTCCTCCTCCCTTTACCCTTATCCTCCTCCTTTTCCCCCCTTATCCTCCTCCTCCTTCCCCCCCTTATCCTCCTCCTCCTTTTACCTCCTTATCCTCTTCCTCCTTTCCCCCTTATCCTCCTCCTACTTTTTGCTCTTCCTCCTCCTCCTTTTCCCTCCTCCTCCTTTTTTTACCCCTCCTCCACCTTTCCCCCCTTATCCTCCTCCTCCTCCCTTTGCCCCTTATCCTCCCACCTTCCTCCCTCTTCAATCATCTCCCTATCCCCTTTCCCCTCTCTCCTCTCTTCTTACTCTGATCCCATGATCTGCTGCTGATCCCTCTCCTGCAGCTCGTCTTCTTGCTGTGACCGGGACCGGCATATGTTAATGACATAACGTCACATGTCCGTCACGTCATTAGCATATGCTGGTTTCGGTCACAGGCAGAAGACGCACTGCAGGAGAGGGATTAGCGGCAGGAGCTCACTGGATGATAGTAAGAAGAGAGGGGGAATGGGATAGGGATGTTATTGAGCGGGGGGAAAGAGGGAGGATAAGGGGTGTAGAAGGGAGGAGGAGGATAAGGAGGAGGAATGTGTGGCTCGGGTTACCGCTTTAGGTACGAAAAATTAACCCCGAGCCACGCTCAGGATTATTTTGATGAAGGTCCGCAATATCCTTTGAGAGTATGTGACTCTATTTCTTCTATCTATTGCAGATCTCTTAGCCAGATTTGGGGTATCTCTTAGAGAACCTTCCAGGAAGGGGGACCCACCGAGGTCATAGGCCTAACCTTCCATGCTATCTCTGTTTATTAGATTGTATATTTTTCATTTTATTTATGTTGTTTGAAAAGAATGATGTGGACTCACTTTTTAAAGATAGCGAGAAATAATGTAATAAAGTTTAATTTTTAGGTACTCCTTACATTTTATTGATGATAGTACTTATTATCAGATATGAAACACCCTAGGGTTTGTTTCAAGCTAGCAGTTTGTAAAGTATTTGCCTTAGAATGCTACTTGTATGTAGCTGTCTTAGATTTTCCCACCTTTATTACTGTGAATTCCATTATTAAAAACAGAAGAATTATTTATTTAAAAATGAATAAGGATGCTAGTCAACACTCGGGCAAGGTCCTACCTAGCCTTCCAGTAAGGAGGAACACAACCCCTTGTGGGTCATAGATTAGGTCCTTGTGTCCTTTGTCACTTTTCTATATGTAATTGTTTAGCTGATGGCAGATGTAACTAGCCTCACATTTTAGCCTCATTCAATTTGGCCTCTGCAAGTTCCAGGATATAAGCCATATGTCTGCGTGCCCGCATTGCGCACAAGTTATGGTGCTATTAAATTGAACCGGCCCGCATAGCCAACAGGCACAAAAATCAAAACCGTAAACCATGCACAAGTACGTAGCATTTCAGGGCGGGAACATGATCAATTAAGCAAGGCCATAACTCTGATTTAGAAACAGCCAATAGGAAATGAGACTGTCCTTATTACGGCAGTAAAACTTGGAGGTTACATGTCAATCAATTAGGTTCCGGGGTCCGATATGCGATCAGACTCGCAAACCCGCAAAATAATAAATAATAAAAATGAATACAATACAGTTCTAGTCCATATGGGTGGCCTGATATGTATTAACTCATTGATTCCCGAGATCGATTTAATTATTTGTCATTGCCGATTTGCGGGCTTGAGACTGTTTTTCATCACTTTCCCCGTTACTTACAGTGCAGTATTGATTTTATAATTGCTTTTACAGTGCTACGGATATGTCATTAGTTTTACCTTTACGTGTACGTGTGTGAACACAGTCACGGGCTTGAGGAATTGAATAGCAATTTATGATTGTTTCAAGCAAATATTAAATTACTAGCGAATTGCCCGTCAAAAAATGACGGCAATGAAATTGTAAGGTAGCTAATGCTGTTTGGTGTATAATAATGAAATATGTAATACATTACTAAATGAATATACTTTACCTATTTTTAAGCATTGTGTTGAAGAGCTGGCAATCTGTTTTGATGTTGCTGGAGCATTAGTGGTGTGGAGCTGCAGTGTAAGCGTGCTGAATGTGTGCACTGTGTGGTATGAATATCCGTAGGTCGTTTGTGGCGTTTTGCGAGTTTCTTGTGGTGTTTTGTGAGTTTAGAGTGCTTTAGCCTCGTTTTCGTTTTGTTCGGCGGCCATTTTTTCTCTCGCTTACAGTTTTTTTTAGTCTCTAAACTCTTTTATTTCGAGTAAAATGAAGGTCTAAGTTGCATTTTTGAGGTCCTGGGTGCTCCCTCTTGGTGTAGGTAAGGTTTTTATGTATGTGCTGTGTGTATGTATTGTGTTTTACATTTTGTAATGTTCGTGAGTTGCGTCCGAGTGTTGCGAGTCCGTAATGTGTGTGAACGTGTGTCGTATGTTGTTTGCGAGTGTCGTAATGTGTGTGTCGTGCTCTTTGGGTTGCGACGTGAACTTTGCGAGGGTCGCAGTTGCTGGCATGGAGCGCCTTCGGCGCTCCATGCCAGCAACTGCGGCCCTCGCTTTGCGGGGTCCTCAGGTGCTGGCATGGAGCGCCTATGGCGCTCCATGCCAGCAACTGAGGCCCTCGCTTCGAGAGGGTCCTCAGTTGCTGGCAAGGAGCGCCTTCGGCGCTCCATGCCAGCAACTGAGACCCTCGCCCAGTGCCCTCGCTTCGCAAGGGCCACGGCACGCTGCGCGAGCCACGGCCCTTGCTTTGCGAGGGGCACGACTCGCGTAGCGAGCCCGCAGCGTTAGCAACAACTCACAGCTATATATGGGATGTACAAATGTTCACTGCAAGCAGATGTTAGTTCTTAGTTTTACATTTTTATTTTTAAATTGTAATTTTTTTTTACTACAGTTTGCCAAACACGGTGATCAAATTTTATTTTTGTATTAAAATTGTATTTTAAAATATTGATTTTAAAATGTCTCCAACAATCGTGAACAGCTCAAGAAAGCCATATTTTTTATAAATCCAGAATCAAACCAGGCTAATGGCCAGCACTATGCACACCACTGCCTTTTACAATATGCCCCAAAACTCACGCTTCCTGAAGCATCTGTAAAAAGGTTGATATCATGTGGAGATACTCTAAATCTTCCTTGCAAATCTTCATTTAGCGAATCTGTTAATCTGATAAAATTATGCATTTTTTAACTCCAGCTGCAGCCAGTGATAATTCGTCTCCCAAAAACTCTTCCAATAGGAATTATCTGGCAAGCGAAGTTCAATTTTCCTAGCAATTACTGCATTTTTCGCAATGTCATTTTCCGGCATGCTGATACTTCATTAATTATAGCATGCAAATCCTCTACCTTGTCCTCTGGCAAGGATGATTCAAATCTAACCAAATTTAATGAAATACCCAGGAATTCAATAATTGTCACATGCCCAACTGTTTTTTCATGTGCCAATGGAATGCCAAAGTTTGGTGCCATACAGTATTTACAAAACAACTCATGAAATACTTGCATTGTTGAAAGGAAGGAGCTACAAAAAGAAAGTCATCTAAGTAATGTATACAAGACTTGTCACCTACTACCCTTTGCACCACCCATGGCAAGAATGTACTAAATTCCTCAAAATAAGCATGAGAGATTGAACATCCCATTGGCAGACATAGATCCACATAATACTCTACTTTGAATTTACACCCTTGAAGGTGATAAGAAGCAGGAAGAACCGGAAGGAGCATAAAAACTGACTATAAATTTAGCCAAAAAAACTCCCCTCCCAGCTTTTTTACCAAGTTCAATTGCCTGATCATACGATGCATAGGGTACGGATGATAGAGATTTTTCTATGTCGTCATTAACTGAATGACCTCTGGGATAAGACAAATGATGAATTAGCCTATACTTGCCCACCTCCTTCTTTGGAACTACTTCAAGGGGTGAGATATGTAGATCCTCCAATGGTAGATCATTAAATGGCCCTGCCATCCTTTCCATTACCACTACTTTTAATAGCTTATCCCGCACCACCCCTTCATGCTATCTAGCAGAAATCAAGTTACCTGGGCACCTGCGCCTGCCCAGCAGAGTAGACGGCATAACAAAACCATAAGTAGAATCTTCGAATAACAATTTAGCTCCCCTTGGCCTCCTACCATACTGTTTTAACCACGGCACCATCTTTTCTACCGGTATTGGCGTCGCCCCTATTTTGCTTACCTGCTTACCCTGGCCTGAGTTTTTTGTAACATCTGAACGAGGGATGAGGGTTTCCACATTCCCCACATTCATGTTTAAACCTGCAAGCTGTTCCCTATCTACATGTACCATCATTATATTAGAAACAATATCCTTTTAACTGCTCCTGTCTGTGTGTTGTAATTTGGCCTTTCCACAAAGGTCCGAAAGGACCCCATCATTCTAGATGGAGTAACAATCATCATCCAGGAGCCTATATGCCGATCATCCCATCTCATATCCTTCATGACAGCCAAACACTGACAAAAATGCTCATCAAATAACCACCAGGCCAACCGCCCATAGGCCCAATGGATATTTTCTATCTCATCGAGATATAATGCAGAGCAGTTCTCAGGGGATTTTTCCCCAATAATACTGCATCCAGTTATTAAATGTTTTTGGGATTGTCCTAAACCTTTTTTTCCTTTCTTCTACTTCTTTTTTAGTTTCGTCCTTCCTGTCCTTGACCTCAAAATAATTGTCACAGGGAAGGAGCAAAAAAAATTCTATACCATGACTTGTAAAATCACCCACCAACCTTCCAGCACCCACAAGGTTAAAACCTTATTTTTCCAAATACATTACATTCTCTTTTTACTAACTAAAATCATACAAATACAAATCATGCAAAGGGTCAGCCTTCTGCAGCTCATGAAGGCAAAGGCTCTGTGGTACTTGCTATGCCACGAATCATACTAGCCAATCAGTGACCATTTCTCAGCAGCATGTTGTTGAGACTTTGCCTCTGATTGGCTAGTATGAGTCACTGAACTCATGTAGCTCAGCAGGGTGGTAATGTCCAATGCTTAACTCATTATGATCAAACCATTCTTATTCCTAGCACAAATGGGTTAATAAAAAATAGCCATGCACATGATGACTAGGTGCATTAATTAGTTATCATTAAATAATGTTATAATATCAACTAGTATTTTCCTAAAAAGAAAGATCCATATCTTTATTAATAATTACTGATTATCTAATTTGATTTTGGATCCATTATCTTCAGTGAAAAAGGTGGGCATTGCCAGACCCCAAGACTATACCCATTTAATTTTAAGCCCAAAATTACCTTCATACAGCCCATATGTCTGCGGGCTAGAAATTATTTAATTGACTCAAGCCTGCAAGTACAGGCTCACAGGCACCACACGCAAACCATGATCCTGTACGTAGCATTTCAGGGCATGATTATGATCAATTAAGCAAGCCCGTAAGTTACATTTTAGTCAATAGTAAATGAGACCGTCATCATGACGTCAGTAAAACATGGAGTATAAACTACGATCAATTAGTGTTTAGAAGTGCGATCTGCAATTGGACTTACAATCCAGAAATGTAGAAATCTAAAAAATCAATAAAACAACTGTTCTAGTCCATGCGGGTTCCCTGATATGTATTAACTCCTTGATTCACAGGATCAATATCATACAGAAATAAAATGAAAACAAAATATTTTTTTATTGCAGATTTGCGGCAATTAATTCTAATGTCTTTCATTACTTTCCCAGTATTTGTAGGTACAGTAGTGTATGTTCATTTGCTTTTTCAGGCTTGTTGAATTGTAATTAAATATGGATTTTGCGTCTTTAGCACTGGTAACATTTACGGGCCTGAAACATCAAAGAGGAGATAGGACGGAGTTACGTTTTTGACAACCGCAGGGATTTTGAGTCTGTAACTGGCAAATCAAATGTGACTAGCAAAAAGCTGCCTATTGAATATCCATAACTTTTACTGGCTCCATTACGGGCTTATGTAATTGCAAATTGGACAATTGAATAGGGACCCCAGTCGTTTATCCTGCAGATAGCTTGCAATGAACTCAACAGAACATAGAATCATTGCATATATATTTTAAATCTTAAATCTTGTGTTTATTATTTATGTATTTGTTTGTTTATTTTGCATACCCCATTATTACGATTGGTTTTTCAAAATTCCATAGTGGAAGAAATTGACCACAGTTATTCTTTAATAACTAAACTCTTTTGGGGCTTAATATTATAAGCATAATTGTATTTATTACAACGGAAAAACTAGAATTTAGCCAATAAATATATAATTTATATGTTTTGCAGAGCAGTATATAAAAAATGATGTCTCTGCTTACAGTACAAGAGATGGCACTTGCTGAATAGTACATTAAGGTTATCTGTCTGTATTCTTTCATGCTTTTATATTACACAGAACATGTTGTACTGTCCTTTTCCCTGGTACTACACTACAATAAGGTTTTGTGAAACTAGAAAAGGTATAAAGCCGGTTTGAAACTGCAGATATATCTGATTATGAGATTTTTGCAGATAAACTCTGAAGTATATTGGAAGGAACTGGGGTCATCTACTCATAAAATCTCATCCAAAACACACATTTAAAGTTCAAGTTGTTGGAAGTAATTTGAAAGGGACACCAGGAGTAAATGCCATCTTGGGTGAATTATTATTCTTCACATATATTGATTGACTTTTTATTTAGTCATTTTAATATGTACTTAAATAGCTGCCATGTTTTAGCTAATTAATTCTAAGGAAAGGAAACGTTTATAGCAAAGGTTTTAACGTTGTATAATGTTTCTGTAACAATGATTTTTCCAAATTGGTGTAGCAGTTATATTAATTAGTTGAGATGTCATATGTGTACTGATATCAACAATTATTAAAAAAAATAGTATAGGTTCTTGACAACTCAGAAATATTAGCTCTATAGTACCATAAGGAAGGGTCCAGAAGAAAGAGTTTAGAAAAGGATCATTAGAGAGGATGGATTGTAACAAGTGGAAGAGCAACCGCCGGTGCAGGTGGCGTAAAGCACCGCAGCCCTGCCTCTGGAGGGCCCCTAGTCCAATCCAATTAAAAAAAATGTATATGTTTATTTCCATAGTGCAGGGCCCCCATCCCGGGCCCATACCCTCCTCCACTCCAGCCATAGTCTACTCCACCTCAGCCCTTGCCCCCCTCCACACCAGCCCATGCCCCCCTCCACCCTAGTCCATGCTCTCTCCACCCCAGACCATCTCCACCCAACCCATGCCCCTCGGCCCCCTCAGCACCCCCAGATTTCCCCTGTCATTGTTTGCTTCTACTTACCCTGGTTGGCTGTAGTCCAGTTCTGTGCTTCCTCTGCACCTCCCCTGCTAAGACTTCATTCTACAAGGTGTGTAATACAAGCAGAGGATGCAGGAGGGCATTTATTGTGGCACTGAAGGGAGTTGGGAAGAAGTGCATGTAGTCATGGTGAAGGTTGACCAGTAGAACATCATAATTGAAATCCGGAGGAGGGACTTCTTCGTCTTTGGCCATAACCATACCTATCCTCATCTTCAGTAAAATGCTTACTACAAATAAAAAATAAAAAAAAATAAAGCCAGAGGTCCTAGTCCAATATCAAATCTATCTTGTGCTAGAGTTTCTTATGTATGAAAACTCTTAAACACATATGCAAATATTCAGTGCAATCACCGATTCTTAATATTTGGTGTCAAGCCAAGGAAAACTTTCTGTGCTATTGTCATATGACAGCAAAATAGATGATGCCATTAAATAAATGTAACCCCCTTTGAAAGTTTCCATAGAAAACATATGAATTATGGTTATTTTTATCTATTTGTCTCCCCATGCAGTGCCATGTTGTATGTAGTTTGATAACTATACCCAATGGAATCTTATAGAGAAAATGACAACAACATTTTAGTCTAGTGGCACTTTTATAATTAATTATATAAAAAGACTCAACTGTCTTCTTAATGTGATCTGTGTCAGATTAACCACGGAGAAAAAATTAGATAGGAAAGTAGTACAACTGAACACTCCAAAAGATAATTAGTAATAAATGGTGGATTTATATTGTCCAGTTCAAAATGAATAGAGCTGAGGACAAGCATAATCAGACATATCACTTATTGCCTTCAACACCCTTCAATCAGACACCATTACATGTTCTCGTAATAAGCTGCCTAATCAGACCTTTTATTGTTCTTGAATAGCAATAAAAGATAACATTGCAAATGGATAGCTGATGAAGTCTGATTATGCAGGTTTACATTTTTATCATAATACATTTTTTTGAATGTGCATTTATGATGTGGTCTGTTGTAAAAAATATCCATGTTTTTTTTTAATTACATGCCTTATACTGCTTCTTTTGATTGTTAAAGGAACATTGAAATATTTTGTGGTCTTTGTTGCATCTGAAAGGGGCATTTGATTATGTACCATTGTTTTTTTCATATGATGCTATCAAGGCAGAAAAAAAACATTCAAAGTGTCCATGTACAGCCAGTCTCTGTAAGTGCCAATGTGCATCCTGTGCCTGTAAGAGCCAATGTGCAGCCTGTGCCCGTAAGAGTCAATGCGCAGCCTGTGCAATAGTTCATCAGTTCAAATTAAAATGGGAACATTTTCACCTGTTTGGAATTCATCCTGCTGTCCGGAATGGATTAAGGATAAGAACTGAGGTACCACTGTATAAATATAGACAGTAGGGGAGAGAGAGAGGAGGGGGAGGGAGAGAGAGGAGAGGGAAAAATAGAGGGAGAGTAAGAACGGAGGGGAAAAGAGAGAGAGGGGGGGAGAGAGAGAGAGAAGGGATAGAGAGGAGGGAGAGATAGGAGGGGGAGAGAGAGATGAGGGAGAGAGAGAGGAAGGAGAGAGGAGGAAGAGAGAGGCAGGAGGCAGAGAGGGGGAGAAAGAGGAGAGAGAGAAGAGGGAGAGTGAGAGGGAGACAGAAGGTGGGATGGAGGGGAAGGAAAGGGAAGAGAGAGGAGGGAGAGAGACAAGGAGAGACAGAAGGAGAGAGAGACAGAGGGAGAGAGAGGGGAGAGAGAGAGACAGATGGAGAGAGAGAGACAAAAGGAAGAGAGAGAGGGAGAGAGTGGAATGAGAGGACAGAGGGAGAGAAAGAGAGGGAAGAGAGAGAGGATGGAGAGAGGGGAGGGAGAGACAGAAGGGGAGAGAGCGGGACAGAGAGAGAGAGAAAGAAGAGAGAGAGATGAGGGAGGGAGAGAGAGGGGAGAGAGAGGAGGGAGAGAGAGGAGGGATGGAGAGGGGGAGATAGAGAGAGAGAGAAGAAAGGACTGAGAGAGTGAGATTGTAGGATATATATACAGTATATATATATATATATATATATATATATATATATATATATATTTATATATATTTAATTTTAAAATGTATAATGTTCGCAATGTGGGGGCAATCTCAGGGATGGTCCCGGGTGTCAAAAGTTCTAGTTACGCCACTGCATTAATCATATTTTGTCCTGTTTTGGTGATTCCAGCATGCCATTCTCTGCACAGATGAATTTGTGAAGGGTTAACTCTATTTTTGCTTATGCTCACTACATGGAGCTGTTGCTGTTTGTCGGTCTGGTGGCTTACCAGTAACAGATGTAAACAGAGAAGTTCAGTATTCTATTGGTATATTTGCTATTTGGCTGCATGTAAGATGGGAAAGTAAAAAAATAAAATAAAGCTAGTAATTAAATAAAAATGTATTTTTTTTTCTCAGCACTTTTATTAAAACCAACACAATCAGTGAAAGTGTAGCTCATAATAAAAGACTTAGACCTCCTGAGGACACATAATAAGTTTGGATAACATTAAATGTATTTCTGATCAAAACAGGTCATTAAATGACTACAGCAAAAAAGGCTTTCTTTCTTTGATTTAATACATGCACCCACTTCTAAAAGTTAGTCTGTCCTTGTACATTAATACAATTGTATAAAACTATATATATTGTCAGAATGCTGAATGCTTCTCAGTCATATCTAATTGATACTATCTAACAAATACAGAACTCCATACAGAGAGGTTCTTAGGCAACCGATTATTTATTTCTGTATGTGTCTGTAAATGGTACCAAAGGATATTTATCCAAATTGATTATATAAAATACCTATAGATCTAATCTGATAATATATTATGGATATAATATGGATTATAAACCCTAACCAACTGGATATTTATCCAGACTTACTACCTTAATTCAATATCTACAGAACCGATAATACATTTCCAGTATATGGACTAATCACCTGTATCTCTATCTAACGAGTCTAGGGTCTTTTGAATTAGGAAGTTCAATACCAGTAAATATCTCTGACTTGGGGATTTCTTTTTGATATACATTAAACAATATTGACGTCAATCATTGGAATTGACATTTTTTTATATGATATTAATAAAAGTAAAATTTTATTCAGAAATATATTTGTGTCTGACACTATTTTGGATTGACCTCTTTTGAAAGCATTTTACTATCATTTGAGCAAATATCCAACTAGTTAAGAAGTGTTTATTCTCTTTTATTTATTGGTATGGGTTTTCCTTGCAAGTAAAGGCTGATAAATTGCAGAGTGCACTAATTGTGCCAAGGTGAGAGGGTTGTGGCTTGACTGTTAAACTAGTATAAAAGGTTTGTGAGCTGTTTTGGCATTGTTTGCAAGAGGATTTTCCTTTAAAAGTAAAGGCTGATAAATTGCACTAATTGTGTCCAGGTGAGAATGCAGAAGTTAATATAAACAGGAGAAGGGGCGAACTTGTGAGCTTGCGAACATTTTTAGTATCCAGTGCAATTCTAGTAAAAGTGTAGGAGTTTATATAAAAGGAGGGACTTCAAAGAAAAGGGAGGGCAGATTTATTATTACAAAGGAGGAAAACGTTATACAAATATATTATTTTATATTCTTTATTTTTCCCACTGATATTTTGTAGACAATAATAATAATTATGAGTCAGTCCAGTGGCAACCTCACTCACTGTACATGCTGTCATATGTATGCAATACTGGAACAGATGATCAAGGGTCCATACCTCTGTGAGAGTTGTGAGCATGTTGCCTCTCTGGAAGCTCAAATTGGAGATCTGGAGCGGAGAATTGCAGCACTTAGTGATGTTGCTCCACTGGAAAGGGGGTTGTTGCCCTTGGAGCACAGTTTAGCTGGGCCTAGCATGAAGGGAGGACCTGGGGCTATTGAGGATGTCCAGGGAGGTAGCTGGGTTACAGGTAGAAGGGGAATCAGGGGGAACAGGAGGAGGCAGGCTAGTTCTGAGTTTGCAAACACCAACAGATTTGCCAGATTGAGTGAAACTGTTGGGGATGTCCATTCAGGAATGGCAATGCCAGATAGAGCTCTTCCCTCTAACAGCCGGGAGAACAGTTCTACTGGGGGAGTGGGAGGGCAGAGTAGGCAGAGCAACAGACAGGTTTTGGTGGTAGGAGACTCTATTATTAGGAAGGTAGACAGGGTGATTTGTCACCCAGATCCCAGCAATCGAACAGTTTGCTGTCTCCCGGGTGCTCGGGTTCAGCATGTTGTGGATCGGGTAGACAAATTATTGGGAGGGGCTGGGAAAGAACCGGCGGTTTTGGTACATATTGGTACCAATGACAAAGTTAGTGGAAGATGGAGTGTTCTAAAGAATGATTTTAGAGAACTAGGTGATAAGTTGAAGGCAAGGACCTCCAAGGTAGTATTTTCTGAGATACTACCAGTGCCACATGCTAGCCCAGGCAGGCAGAAGGAGCTTAGGGTGGTTAATGCGTGGCTAAAGATGTGGTGCACTAAGGGGGGGTTTGGGTTTTTAGAACACTGGGTTGACTTCTCACTTCGGTACAATTTCTACAGCAGGGATGGATTGCACCTTAATAAAGAGAGAGCTTTTGTGCTAGGGGATAGGATGGTAGAAAGGCTGGAGGATTTTTTAAACTAGTAGGTGGGGGGTAGGGACTAGATAGAAGTAATGGGGTAGAAAGTGTAGAGGGTATAAGGTATGAATTAACAACTCATAGGGGAGGAGATGGGGGAGGGGTAGTATAGTCAATAGGGAGGTAGTACTTAGTAACTCAAGTACAGTGACAGGCACTTCAGAACTACAAACTCATAACATAAGGTGTATGCTTGCTAATGCCAGAAGCTTGACAGGAATAAATGGGAGAGTTAGAATTATTAGCAATTAATGAAAAATTGGATTTAATAGGTGTTACCGGTGGGATGAATCTCATGATTGGACTGTTAATCTGGATTGTTATAACCCATTTAGGAAAGATAGAGGCAATGGTAAAAGAGGAGGAGGGATTTGTCTCTATGTTAAGCCTGAATTTAAGCCTATAGTCAGAGAAGATATTTATGTAGGACCTAGTGATAATGTTGAATGTTTGTGGGCTGAGTTAAATAGAGGAGCAGCAAATTTCAAAAGAATATTAGTAGGAGTATGCTATAAACCCCCAAATATTACCCTGAAATAAAGTGGATAAATGAGACCAGCAGTTCAGCTAAGGGGGGCAGGTTCTTGAGTACACTCGGGGATCATTATCTGGCCCAGTTATACAAGAGCCTACTAGAAATTAAGCTATCTTAGATTTAGTCATCACAAATAATATTGATATAGTATCAAATGTTGGAATAGGGCAACCTTTGGGAAACAATGACCACAACACAGTCTCATTTGAGATTGAATAAAAAAAACAAAATTTTAAGGAGCCAACAAAAACTCTTAATTTTAAAAGGGATGATTTTAGCGGTCTAAGGGCAGCAATACAAAGTGTAGAATGGGACAGAGAACTGACAGGTAAAAATACTGGACAACATTTAAATCCTTACTAAATATACAAACATATCGGCATATACCATGTGGGAATAAAAGTAAAAGGAGTAAATCCCATCCAATGTGGCTTAACAATGATTTCAAGATCAAGATACAGAGTAAAAAACAGGCATTTAAATTATACAAACAAGAGGGGACAGAGACTGCTTTACGGGAGTACAAGAAAATCAAAATGACGTGCAAAAGCGTATTAGACTGGCTAAAATAGAAAATGAAAAATTCATTGCAAAAGAGAGTAAGACTAACCCTAAAATATGTTTTAAGTATATTAATGGGAAGAAGGCCAGCAAGGAAGCTATAGGAACATTACAACGTGACACAGGCCGTCTGATAATTAGTGACCAGGAAAAGTCAGATGAGCTAAATAGGTTCTTTTCTTCGGTATACACAAGGGAGGTACCAGTGGTTGGGACACGGCAACAAAATGGGGCTACAGTACACTAACTTTGCCAAATAATTGGTTAACTCAGAAAGTAATCCAAATAAGGTTGGAAAAAATAAATGATAATAAAGCCACGGGTCCTGATGGAATACACCCATGGGTACTGAGGGAACTGGGTTCTGTAGTAGCCAAACCATTATATTTAATTTTTCAATATTTACTCAACACAGGGTCTCTACCAGATGACTTGAGAAAAGCAGATGTGATACCTATATTTAAAAAGGGAGCAAGAGCAAATACGGGGAATTATAGACCAGTGAGCCTCACTTCTGTAGTGGGGAAGCTTTTAGAGGGTTTAATAAGGGATAATATACAAGAATATATCTATTTGAACAGGATTATAAGTAGGAGTCAACATGGATTTATGAGGGATAGGTAATGTCAAACAAATCTAATTAGTTTCTATGAGGAGGTTAGTAGGAACCTGGATCAAGGCAATTCAGTGGATGTAGTCTTTTTGGATTTTGCAAAAGCTCTTGCCACATGGGAGACTATTGTGCAAACTAAGAGATACAGGAATTGCAGTAAATATCTGCTCATGGATTGAGAGCTGGCTAAAAGACAGGAAGCAAAGGATTGTTGTAAATGGAACATACTCTGATTGGACTAATGTGGTAAGTGGGGTTCCTCAGGGTTCAGTATTAGGTCCTCTCCTTTTTAACATATTTATTAATGACTTAGAGGTGGGATTGGAGTGGGGTTTCTCCATTTTCGCTGATGACACGAAGTTGTGCAAGGTAATTAAATCAGATAATGATCTGCTTTCCCTCCAAAGGGATTTACATAAAATTGAGGAATGGGCATCTAAATGGCAGAAGAGATTTAATACGACTAAATGTCAAGTTATGCATCTGGGAAAGAAAAATAGCCATGCAATTTATAATCTCAATGGAGCAAATCTAGGTGTATCGGATATTGAAAGGGATTTGGGAGTGCTTGTGGACAACCATGTAGGTAACAGTGCTCAAAGCCAAGCAGCAGCTGCAAAAGCAAATAAAATATTAGCATGTATTAAGAAGGGTGTAGAAGCAAGGGAAGCAAATATAGTTCTGCCACTATACAAATCTCTAGTATGCCCTCATTTGGAATATGGAGTACAATTTTGGGCACCACTTTATAAAAAGGACATTTTAGAGCTGGAAAGGGTACAGAGGAGGGCAACAAAACTAATAAGGGGAATGGAGGGGCTAAGTTATGAAGAAATCCTAACCAAATTAAACTTATTTTCTCTAGAAAAAAGGCATCTAAGAGGAGATATGATTACCTTATATAAATACATCCAGGGTCATTTTAAAGATTTGTCAAGGGAGCTTTTTGTGCCAAGAGGTTTTCAACTGACAAGAGGACATCCCTTGAGGTAAGAAGTAAAAAGATTCCACCTTCAAGAAAGAAAAGGGTTCTTCACAGTAAGGGTGGTTAATCTGTGGAATTCTCTAACAGAGGAGGTGGTGACAGTGGATTCAATAGATAACTTTAAAAGGGGACTGGATTTATTTCTAATTAAAAAGGGAATTCAGGGTTATCATGGATAATTAGAGAGACAGTATTGATCCAGGGAGAAAATCGGTCACCAGTATTTTCCTTCCTCTGGATTTATTAATAATTAAAAACAAAATAAAATAATTAAATAATTGATTAATGGTTATTTAACAACTAATTAATTAATATTTAATCCACATATTGCAGATCAGAGGAGATCTTAAAAGGTTGAACTTGATGGACTGAAAGTCTTTTTTCAACCTGAATTACTATGTAACAATGTTCTTATCACTCACTATAAGGGTACAACCTGCCTTAATATTAATAAAATATAATTTCGTTTTAATAGTTCATCATCAGTGAATCTTTGAATTTGATGATAGCAATGTATGCAGCTAAAACACAGTTGGATTGAGTGGTGTACGAAGCTGGGGCATTTCATAAGACTAGAGAAGATTCTTACTAAGGTTTGTCTGACAAAAATCCCACAATGGTAAGATCACATAATATTCCCGTCACTTCCAAATTTGCCCCCTCATTTCAAAGAGAAACAATTTACTATATTACATCTAATACCATTTGTTTTATTTATTCTAAATTACCTTGCTATTAAAATGTAAATCATGGGTCTATCTGCAGATATTATAATGCAGATCACATATTGAATGTATTTAATGTAACCATTACTGCTAAACTTATAAATTAAACTACACTCTACATGTTTCTGTATTGTGATATGTCTGTTTATTAGGCACAACCTTTAATATGGGATGATTGTTTGTTACTTAACCCAGCAATATAGAGCAGAGAGAAAGAGAATAATATTACAAAATAATAATACATCTGTAGGCACCTTGCTAGCATTAGTGAGGTGCTCTAGAATGACTCATCAACTTGGGACTTAGTGATCTCTGTTGGCCATCTTTAATGAGAATCGTTGGCGGTAACATTGGAATCCAGTCCACCTACCCATCATAGTTTTCTTAGTTACATTTCTAATACTTCCATGTGTACTAGACTTCTTTTAGTACGTCAGAACGTGTAGCATTCATACCCTAAAAAGTAAATCGATTCAAAGTTTGTTTCTTGGCAATAGTGCTGTCTTGTGATTAACTGTCTTATAGTACATGGGAAAAACTCCACTTTACAAATAGCTAGATGTGAGGAGGGTGAACCTAGTCAAGTCAAGTGAAATATATAAAGGAGAATATTTTAGCATCCACAAATGTGGTTGGCACACAGACCTCCAACAGTACAGGACTTTATTGTCTCTCTACTTGTGTATTCACCTTCATTCTGGATGAGCCCAGGTTGTTCATTTTTCATTCATTCTTATGAATCCACTTGGATTCAAGCAGAGTGATACTGAAATACTGGACTGTTGGCTGCCCTCATAGGACTGGTTTGGCCACCACGGATCTACAATTTACTCTAATAGTTCCTACTAGGCACACTGGACTTATTTATGTTTTATGCTGCCCTGGGCCATTAAGATGTTTGCATCCCCCACTTGCAGCTCATGTTTTTCCCTTTCTATATCTTACATCCATAGGTTTATCTGTGTTTATGTCTATATATATATATATATATATATATATATATATATATATATATATATATATATATATTAATATTAAAAAGTTTTCAAACGCACTTACAGACATATTGCTGCATATATTTCCGTTTGCATACAAACTCATTTTTGCATACAAGACTGCTGCCCCCTGAAAATGTGCTGCCCTAGGCCTCGGCCTTGTGTGTTTAGGCAGAAACAAACCCAGCTTCGAGCAAACCGCGCTGCTCTGTAATACTTGTTTGTAGTATACAACATAAAAGTAGAAACTTCTCTGTGTGTTTTAACTGCCTAAAATACAGGATTATTTATTTTCAAAAGTAAACAGCATGTTGGACATATTGCGTGTGCTGTGTTCACAATATGACATTTTATATTGTTTTGTGTTCTGTTCTATTAAAGATAACATTGAGTTTAATATGATAGTGTCTAGACAAAATACATTTGAAACTTTGTCTGCACATCATTTTAACTACTTGTAATCAATATAGAAGTTTCTTGCATTGTGGATCGGCAGTGATGTTTAAAGCATATTTTTGCTGTTATTAGGCTCCGTAAAATGCATGAGTATTATTATTTGATATGGAAGTAGATATGATATAGGCTGTTAATTTATAGAGTTGACTTGGTAGTCTCCTGATATTGCAATTCCATTTGGAAAAAATACAGCCATTTGCAAAGGTGGACAAAAATATGTGAAATTTAGGAGGCAGGCAATGGCCGGATTAAACATTAGGCCAACTGAGCAACCGCCTAGGGGCGCTTGCCTGTGAAAAAAATGGTTCCTGGCCCTATGCTATAGTTCATAGAATGGCTACTAGGGAGTAACGACCTAGAACAAGAGAGTTACAACAGGAAAAGGAACTTACACTCACAAAAAAGGCAAAAATGGGTTTGAGCATAACTTGCATACTCCTCCACTTCATTGCCTAGGTCAGCGGTTCTCAACCTCTCTAGTGCTGCAAACCTTTGGTAAAATTTCCAAAGTTGTGGTGACCCCTAACAATAAAATGAAAGTCAAATTACATACAATTACAATTTCTGATGTTTTTAGGCAACCCCTGGCAAATCATCATTCAACCCCTGAAGGGGTCACGACCCACAGGTTGAGAACTACTGGCCTAGGGGCTCCTCCACTTCACTGCCTAGGGGCTCCAAAAAGGTAGATTGGGCCCTGGAGGCAGGACTATATTGTAGGAGATACGCTGGCTGTTTCTAGGAGCATGGAAGAAAGCCCTTCATAGAGGTGCACTATATATATTATAGGATCAGTAAAAATTGGCTATACATTGTACTAGCAGTTTTTATATTTAATAAATAACTACTTAAAATGTTTAAACTTGATTTTGCTGATATTTTATGCTAATATGAGGCTCAGTATGATAATGTGCAGCTCACAGTACTTGATAAGGGTGGGAGTGGGATCTAACTGCCAGATAACATTGCTGGTCTTTGTTTTGGCCACTGCAGAGACAGACAAGCAGACTTCAATTCTAATTAGAATATAAAAACAGCTAATTAATATGTTTTTATTTTGTATCGTACACACCAGCAAATTCAGCCCCCACACCAAGACACAAAAATGCATAAGAAATAATGAGCAGATAAGACAAGATGTTTACAAGGTCAAATAAAAATAGATTATTGGATACTGTTTGGCTTTGTCGCTCCCTGACAATGTGCATGTAAAACACAATTACTCTCTAAATAACAAACAAGAAAGTGACACAACACTAAAAATTGAAAAGGATATAATTTGGTCCTTATCCACCAATATGCAATGAAAGTCCCAGATGGTGTATATTCAAACCAACTATGGCGGATTGTCCTTAAAGGGATATGGAAGACTTCTTACTAGGTATATAATACTATCAGCCTTATTCTATCCAAAAGCAAGGTCTTCACTAACTAAAAACTGTAGGTATCAATTTACTTTTATGTACTTTATTTTAATAAGAAGCATTTAAAAAGTTCTCTTTTCTTACATGAAATTAAACAAATAGTACATGCTTTGGTTTGCACTCTGCACCTCAAGAAGACACATACTCTCTAGTACTGGGTGTGCTGTGTTTTATATTAACCAATCAGTGACCATCTTTCTGCAACATGCTGCTGAGACGTAATCCCTGATAGGCTAGAATACTACACTGCACATCCAACCCTACAGAGTCTGCAGCAGGCAGATACAGGGACTATTTGTTTGATTTTAGGCAGTAAAAGCAGAGCTTATAAGCGCTTCTTAATAAAATGAAGTACATAAAAGTAAAAAGATACACAGGGATATTATATACCTAGTAAAATTCAGGAACTTTCCATATCCCTTTAAAGGGCAAGAGAAAAACATTTTGTGATTCGCTAGCACGATTACAGAAAAAAAATTGCATTAATATGTGCATTTTTTACTAAAAATAAAATCAAATAAAATCTGTGTCCACTTGCTTTTGCATTACTGAGCCAATCAGGTTTCAGGGGTGTGTGTCCCATTCAAGTCAATGATAAGACTGCTTATATTTCCAGTTTGAAGGGAATAGAATTTTTTTATGGTAGAAAATTCAGATTTCAGCTCGCTTGCCTCTCTGGAATTTGAAAAATGCAGAGCAGTGATTTTTGAGGTTTGGTGCTGGTGTAGAGATCAAAAGAAAAAAAAAACCTTAACAAAGCTATATGTGCAGCCATGGAATGCTGGACTCACCTACACAAATCAGTTATGGGTTAACTGGTCAGTGCAGTTCTGAGTCCAGGGAAAAACTGCTGTCAATGCTATCTTTCCTATAGACAATCATCATCACTATGTGCTCCTCGGCTATCTGTTATTACTCATGCAGCAGTCAGTAGGCAGGATATACTTTGTATTTAAATAGAGGCTTAAAACGTAAGATTTTTTTTTATCTGTTATTAGTGTAATTAAAAAAATAGATAATTTTAACATACAATCTTGTGTTCTTTCACACCATGAAGAGCACTTACAGCGAGGCCCTTTAAGATAACATACAGAAACTAAATTCAGAAGCTAATACAAGAACTTGATTGTATAAACCTGATCACGCATTTATCTATAATATTAAATTGATGGTGTACATTATAAAGTGTGCAATGAAACCAGACAGACTTCGAATAGAATCCACAAGCAAAACAAAAAACAACTAAAATACCAAATGTTCATGAGCAAATAATGAACATTTCTCAGTAAGCTCTGCAGAGTTAAAGGTGAAGAAATTGTGTTTTCAAATGTCAGACACTAGAACAAAAGGACATAATAGAATAAAAAATTAACAGCAAAAGAATACAATGGCACCAATAATACCAGTAAATGACACAGTTATTTTAGTACTATTTTTTTTACAGTGCAATCATTTGATGTTATGAGTAAAAGAGACCGGATGATTACGCCATTTTCTGTATGTTGTTTATCATATTAATAAATAAATTATGAGGCCACTGGGAGGCAGTATTGTCACTTTACTGCTGCCCTTTACTGTCATTAAACTATATACTGTAGATGTTACTATAGTAAACAAAAACATACACAACTTAAATAAACAGAAACTATACATGTTTAACAAATTCTGCTTAAAGATACGATCCCAACATATGATGGGCAAAATAAATAGTATATTTGTAAGTCTATTTGAAAGTCTAAAAATAAGTTAAAAAGATGTATTTTTCACTCAGGTTTCCCAGAAATACAGTTATTATACTGCACTCTGGGGACTGGGCGGAGACATGCAAATGATGATACAATGTATCTTACTCTTAAATCCCAAATACCATTTTATACATGGCTCCTTTTAAGCATTTGTCTGCTGTATTACACAGCTTTAAGCAAAGTCCAGGATGGTATAGAAAATAAAGAGTTCATGTGTAAGTCCATCTGAAAGCCTAAAAACTGTTAAAAATGAATTACTTGCTCAGGTTTCCTAGAAATACAGTCATTATACTGCACTCTGGGAAGGGACATGCATATGAATGTATCTTACTCTTAAGTCCCAAATGCCATTTTATACATGTCTCCTTTCAAGCATATGCCTTAAGCAAAGTATAGAATTGGATTGTGTATATATATATATATATATATATATATATATATATATATATATATATATATTGCATTTCCCCGCCTTTTAGACATGCAAATGGGCTTATTAATGTATTATTTGATATATATATATATATATATATATATATATATATATATATATATATATATATATATATAATATTGATTAATGTTGATGACTGTGGAGGAACCTGAAGGAAGTTGTGTGTGGAAGAGGGATGTTTGCATTCCTGGAGACCTGTGTTTGTATTGAAGGTATCTATTTCTGGGCCTGTGTGGGCAAAGGGGTGTGGTGTCAAGTTCAATCTCAAACTGTTACCAAGTAATGGTTCTGGACGTCAGCCTGTTCTTTCATCCCCCACCCTTCCCTCGAATGATAACTACACAAACACACTGCCATCAGTCCGCTACCAGGATGTGATGTAACAGACACAAAATGGATTCCTGACCTGCAGCCCCATTAAATTTGAAGCCCGTAGCAGCATCGGCACACCCGCAAAGGCTGCGGGCTTGAAATTCTGCTGCGTTACAGAGCTATTAAATGTAACCATGCCGTGAGTTACGGGCCGTAGGCGCAAACCCGTAAACCGTTATTGAATGTGCGGCCATGAACATGATCAATTAGTCAAACCCATAGTTATGGGTTTAGATAGAGCCAATGGCAAATGAGATCGTCATCATTACATCACCGAAAAATGGAGGTTAGATTTCAAAGCCTTACATGTTTTAATTCGAGTTTCGATCGGACCTGCATTTCAGAAATAATGCAATATTAATAAATCAGTAAATATGATATTCTAGTCCATGCGAGTTCTATTATATGTATTAAAAAAAAAAGATGACTTCCTAGACTCCCTAGTGCATAACACTTGATTATTTGTTATTTTACTTTTATTATGCAGTTAAATAATACACATAAAGGTCAATAAACATGAATTCAAAAGAATTAAAAACAATGATAAAGTGGTGAAATAGTGTTAAAAAACAAAGGTGGTAGGAGTGTCAGGTTTGACGCGATTGACGCAAACCCGGAAGTGCTGGGTGCTTAAATATGTGGGACCACATATCAGTAGCGTGTTGCAGAATGTTGCTGAGAAATGGTCAATGATTGGTTGGTATGAGGCTCAGCACAGCAAGTTTGTGTCTTCATGAGCTGCAGTGGGGAGACCCAAGCATGTTTGATTTTAGGCAGTAAAAACAGGCTTATAAGATAAAGTACATAAAATGAAATCGATAAACAGGAATATTATATACCTAGTAAGATCCAGGAACCTTTCGTATCCCTTTAAATAGAGTACAGCACCTCCCTGTATATTTCCTTATCAGATGCCACCTCTATGCACTGAAAGCCGAGGTCAGACGGAACAAAGAAGCACGTAAAGTGGTGACAAGAAGCCCTTTGTCTAGAAGAAAATATATCACCTTTTTCTGTTTGAATGCGTTGGCTGCATCACAAACAAAAACCAGAAACCGGAGGAGAACCAGACTTGGAGGGATTTGTACTTTTTCCGATGATTATGTGATTGGAATATTGTGCACAACAGTAGAGATTTTTGCTTCAGTCAAATCTTATGTTTTTGGCATTTTTAAATAACTAAATGTAATATACAAAATATACTTAGAAAACTAATAAATATATAAGCACAACCATTAAATTTAATTTTTTCATGCAATTAGTCCTTATTGAGTGGTTCCATTTTCTTGGCAGCATCTTTCCCATGTGTAAACTAATGAGTTTCCATTAGACATAATGAGAGTACTTGCAGTTTTAGATGCCATATTTCCATTGCGCATTCAAAGTCTCCTTCAATGTCAGCTGAAAACTAAAATTATAGATTCTGCCGCAGCATAACTGTAAATAAAGGGTAAGAAAATAAAATGTAAATGTATATTTACTAAATTATGAGCCATTAAGAATATTTGTTGAGTGTCACCATATGTTCCTATTTATAATAATTGTGGGCATCTGCCCTCCGGTGTCTATTACTGATTTATTATTAAATACATGAATGAGTTGTGTAACGTCTCAGCTTATTAATTAAAGGCACCATGCTGATACAAATATTAGCTTAGATATATAAATACACAGTGCACAATACTGGCATATTTACAATAAGCAACAAAACTGTAGAGAACGCAAAAGATAGACTTTATTGATTTTTTTTCTATATTGTTTTTTTAACTGTTTATTTTCCATTTTGTAACAAGGAGTACAATACAATGAACATTTTTTCATAATTCAAAAGTTTTATATATTGATATATTGATTGTCGAATAATTTGAATTAGATAGTGTCCTTAGATATTTATCTTAAGATATGAAACACCTAACTTACCCTTTAATAATGCCATCATTCGGTGTATAAAAACAATTAAACACGATAATGGGGAAAAAGATTGTAGAAAGCAGAATAAATAAATATAACCTTTATATTTTGCAGATTGTATATGTGTCACGATCCTACAGCTTCTGTTATCTCACCTAATAGGACGTTTGTTGTTTTGGAATATCCCTTTTAGCAGGAATGATCCCGGCACAGCATATAACTTCCACTGATATCCATGAAGTGCAGGAAACAGTTCAGTCAAATATTTCCAGTGATTAGGAGCAAAGTATTAGACAGGCCCTGCAGAAATAATTCCCTTTAGTAGAATTATTATCCATCCAGAATGAACCATACACAATGCTTATGTAAGTTTAAACTGAACAACTCTTTATTGATGTACACACACATATTTATGCACCACAGTACCCAGTCTTATTCAGCCTCCACCCTAGCCATGTGAAAAACCCATCCATCATCAGATATCAGCCTTACTTCACCCCTCTGGGTTCCTGGGGTCTAGTAGTATGGAAGATAGTAATTTCTCCAAGTACCAGGCTTCCCAGGGGATCTTTGATCAGAGCTGGAGGGGGCTGTAATTTTAGGTACATGTAACTGGTTGTCATAGCAATAACAGATAAAAGGGGTGCCATGTGACCTTCTCTCTGAGCTGTGGTTGCTCAGATAATTACCTGAAGGTGTAATTAAGAGTTGGGACCCGGACATACATTTCTGGCGACAATTCTAGCACAGATCAGACGCCCACCTCTGTCATTAGATTGCTAGCTTATTGCACTAACCTTAAAGTAACCTCCACCTTCCTGTGGACTTGGCACAAAAATGGCAACCACCCAGGGCTATTACTCTCGTCCCAGCTGAATATTCAATTTTAATTCAAGGCAAGCAATTTAACATCACAGTGATCCAAGGCTATGCTCCAACCACTGATGCTGAAGAGGCTGAAATTGTCCAGTTCTACGAAGATATTCAACAAGATATATAACACCAAGAAAAGTTGTTGCTATCATCATATGAGATTGGAATTCTAAAGTAGGGAACCAAAAGACACCTGGAATAACTGGCAAGTTTGGCCTTGATGTACAAAATTAAGCAGAATTATCTGGTCATAGCACACACCCTCTTCCAACAGCCTCCAAAATGACTCTACAGAAGGTCAACATAGAAATCAGATTGACTATATTCTTTGCAGCCAAAGATGGAGTTCTATACAGTCAGCAAAAACAAGAGCTGGAGCTGACTGTTGCTCAGACCATGAGCTTCCAATTGCAAAGTTCAGAATTAAACTGAAGAAAAAAAGGATAATCATTGGACCAAGTAGAAAATGCAGTGAAAGTAAAGAATGGTTTTAAGAGATTAGACATGAAAAATGGAATGCCTGAATAACTTTGGACGGAAGTTTGCAACATTATCCAGGAATCAGCAACAAAGAATATCCCTAAAAGAAAGAAAACTAAGATGATGATGAGGCTTTGAAAGTAGCAGGAAAGAAGGAAAGTTAAAGGTAATGGAGATAGGAAAATATTTGTCCAACTGAATGTAGAATTTCAGAGGATAACAAGAAGAGACAAGGAAACATTCTACAATGAGTGAGGTATAGAGATGAATGAAAATAACAGAATGGGTATGTCTGTTAAAGAAAATTGTGGATCTCAAGGGCACCTTTCATGCCAAAGTAGGCGTTATATAGGTATAAAAATGGCAGAGACTTAACAGAAGAAGATCAGATGAAGAAGAGTTGGCAGGAATAGACTGAAGATCTGTACAGGAAGGAATTTTAACAGCAGTGATGACCTTGATAGCTTGTCTAATGAACTGAAGCCAGACATCTTGGAGAGCAAAGTGAGATGGACCCTAGGATGCCTTGCTTATAACAAGGCTGCAGGAGTTTATGGAATCCCAATTGAACTATTAAAAACACTGTGAACTTGTTGCTTGCCTTATGCCAATAAATTTGGAAAACTCAACAATGTCCAATAGACTGGAAATGGTCAGTCTACATCCCAATTCAAAAGAAAAACAAAAAGCAGTGCCAAACGGTGCTCCAATTATGAAACAATTACACTCATTTATCATGCCAGCAAGGTAATGCTTAAAAATTTACAAGCTAGACTCCAACTGGGGACTGGGAACTACCAGATGTGCATGCCGGGTTCCGCAGAGGAAGAGGCACAAGAGATCAATGTCTGCTGGATAATAGAGAAAGAAGGGAGTTCCAGAAAAGCATTTACTTCTTCTTCCTACACTATTTTAAAGCCATTGACTGTGTAGATCCAAACAAAATGTGGCATGTTCTTAAAGAGATGGGAGTACCAGGTCATATCATCTGCCTCCTGAATGTGGACGAAGAAGTCAAGGTCAGAACCGAACACGGAATAACAGAATGGTTCAAGATCGGAAAAGGAGTGTGACAAGGTTGTATATTTTCACCTTATTTATTCTACTTACAGTTGCAAGCAAAAGTATGTGAACCCTTTGGAATGATATGGATTTCTGCACACATTGGTCATAAAATGTGATCTGATCTTCATCTAAGTCACAACAATAGTCAATCACACTCTGCTTAAACTAATAACACACAAAGAATTAAATGTTACCATGTTGTTATTGAACACACCATGTAAACATTCACAGTGCAGGTGGAAAAAGTATGTGAACCCTTGTATTTAATAACTGGTTGAACCTTCTTTGGCAGCAATAACTTCAACCAAACGTTTCCTGTAGTTGCAGATCAGACGTGCACAACGGTCAGGAGTAATTCTTGACCATTCCTCTTTACAGAACTGTTTCAGTTCAGCAATATTCTTGGGATGTCTGGTGTGAATCGCTTTCTTGAGGTCATGCCACAGCATCTCAATCGGGTTGAGGTCAGGACTCTGACTGGGCCACTTCAGAAGGCATATTTTCTTCTGTTTAAGCCATTCTGTTGTTGATTTACTTCTATGCTTTGGGTCATTGTCCTGTTGCAACACCCATCTTTTGTCGAGCTTGAGCTGGTTTAAAGATGGCCTTAAGTTCTCCTTCAAAATGTCTTGATAAACTTTGGAATTAATTTTTCCTTCAATGATAGCAATCCGTCCAGGCCCTGATGCAGCAAAGCAGCCCCAAACCATGATGCCCCCACCACCGTACTTCACAGTTGGGATGAGGTTTTGATGTTGGTGTGCTGTGCCTCTTTTTCTCCACACATAGTGTTGTGTGTTTCTTCCAAACAACTCAACTTTAGTTTCATCTGTCCATAGAATATTTTGCCAGTACTGCTGTGGAAAATCCAGGTGCTCTTGTGCAAACTGTAAACGTGCAGCAATGTTTTGCTTGGATGGCAGTGTCTTCCTCTGTGGTATCCTCCCATGAAATCCATTCTTGTTTAGTGTTTTACATATCGTAGATTCGCTAACAGCGATGTTAGCATATGCCAGAGACTTTTGTAAGTCTTTAGCTGACACTGTAGGATTCTTCTTCACCTCATTGAGCAGTCTGCGCTGTGCTCTTGCAGTCATCTTTACAGGACAGCCACTCCTAGGGAGAGTAGCAGCAGTGCTGAACTTTCTCCATTTATAGACAATTTGTCTTACCGTGGACTGATGAACAGCAAGGCTTTTGGAGATACTTTTATAACCCTTTCCAGCTTTATGCAAGTCAACAATTCTTAATCGTAGGTCTTCTGAGAGCTCTTTTGTGTTAGGCATCATTTACATCAGGCAATGCTTCTTGTGAAAAGCCAACCCAGAACTGGTGTGTGTTTTTTTATAGGACAGGGCAGATGTAACCAACACCTCCAATCTCATCTCATTGATTGGACTCCAGTTGGCTGACACCTCACTCCAATTAGCTTTTGGAGATGTCATTAGTCTAGGGGTTCACATACTTTTTCCACCTGCACTGTGAATGTTTACATGGTGTGTTCAATAACAACATGGTAACATTTAATTCTTTGTGTGTTATTAGTTTAAGCAGAGTGTGATTGTTTATTGTTGTGAATTAGATGAAGATCAGATCACATTTTATGACCAATTTGTTCAGAAATCCATATCATTCCAAAGGGTTCACATACTTTTGCTTGCAACTGTATATGCAGAGTACATCATGCGTCAGGCCAGACTGGATGAATCCAAAGCCGGAATCAATATTGCTGGAAGAAATATCAACAACCTCATATAGGTCGATGATAATACTCTGATGGCTGAAAGTGAGGAGGAACTAAAGGAGCTAATGATGAGGATGGAAGAAGAGAGCGCAAAAGCTGGCCTGCTGCTCAATGTTAAAAAGATGAAGATCATTTCAAACAGCAATATCAGTTACTGGAAAATAGATGGGGAAGAAGTGGAGGCAGTGAGATTTTATTTTCCTGAGATCCAAGATCTCGTCAGAGGGTGACTATAGCCATGAAATTAAAAGATGTTTGCTTCTTGCAAGCTTGGACAAGCTAGTAAAAAGTAAAATTATTAAACTATCAACAAAGGTCTGCATAGTTAGAACTATGGTATTCCCTGTAGTAACACATGGATGTGAGAGCTGGACCATAAAGAAGTATGAGCACCATAAAATTGATGACTTTGAATTTGAATTGTGAACTACTAAGAGTCCCTTGGACTATAAGCAGATCCAATAAATCAGGAGATCAACACAAACTGTTAAGTAAAAGGTTTGATCACAAGGCTGAAGCTCAAGTATTTTGGCCAAATCGTGAGATGGCAGGATTCCCTAGAGAAGGCTCTGATTATGGGAAAGGTTAAAGTCACAGGAAATAGACGGGGGGAGGGGGGATTCATAGATGAGGTCAGTGAAGCAATTAACATGAACTTAATGGCGCTCAGATGGGCAGTGACTGAGAGATATACCTGGCATACTGAGGTCCATCGGGTCACGGAGAGTCAGATGCAACTGAACAACTAATCATCAACAACAACAATCACCAGAATATACATTTATCCCCTGACGTCATTTAACGTAGCCCACAGTGAACAAGATGGCCGATACCATGCACAACCACCAATGACAATCATGGCTTCCAGAGTCCCGAAACCAGCTCAGCGGACATCTGCCAGAGAAAGGAGAAGAAATAGTGGCCCACTCATGATGGTTCAGGCCCCTGTCATTCCAACAGTTGTTTTAGGGTCTCCCTGGGCATAATATTATGAAATTATTCAAAGCAGTGTGGACCCATTTTGCTTTCTTACCTGCTGCTGCCTGTTTCTTTCTCGGGAGAGTGTGGCCTTGTAAACTAATGAGTTTTCATTTAGACCTGTCGACATTACTAACAGATGTAACTGCCACACTGTCATTGTACAGACACATCCTGTGTATTCATCTTAGGAAGCTGATCTGCTGAAACCAAAATGGCAGAGTCCACAGCAGCATAGTTGTGACTATTATGTTATTCCTTCTATTAGCATGGTGCTAATCCCATACGATCTCATAATAGATAATTAGCTGAAATTACTTAATATATACAACACCAAGGTAGCTAATTGTTTGTATATTTGAGAAAGGCTGATGTGGTTGCCTGGGGTAATAAATGGTGTTGAGTGGATTTATACAGCATATAACAATAGCTAGGTAGATATGGCTTCCTATAATGATGTTTTACTGGATTAACTTTGCATGATATCTTTAAACATAGAAAAGGTTAGCTTGGTATTGCAGGAAAGGAACATGGCTAGGTATACTAAGGGACTGGAGTCTTTATAAGGTCCTGGAGTCTGGAGACCATCATTTTGTATGTATAAACATACAAATATTTTAACATAATAGCAGTGAATGGGTCTACTATTTACATAAAAGATAAAAAAAAACAGGACATGTAATAATGATGTGGGGGTCCGGAACAAATAAGCCTTCAGTCCTGATTCGGACCCAGTCCCCCTATTGCAGCTATGGTTGTGTGGAGAAATAGTTGCTTGGGTGAGACTCAGTACTCACCAATGACTTGTTGACAACATTATAAGAGTATTTTCCAAACACAGAATAGCTTGAAGACTAGATTTACACAAAATGGAAATATATAAATCAAGCCCAAGACAAGATGATTGAACAAGGAATTAGTATCCAATCATTGGAGGAAAACATGACAAAAAGCTTTTTGACAGCCAAGACTGACAGACATATCCAAGTATGTGTAAGTGTTTCTATCATCGCACATGTATAACATTGTTTCTTGTTTTAGTCCTTGTCTTTGGATGTTTTATTGTTATGTTATGTTAGAGCATACAGAAAATACTACTATATACAGTATATATATGTATATATATACACACTGATGTGCTCAAAAGTTTGCATACCCTTGCCGAGTTGGTAATATATTTTTAAAGAAAACATGGTAAAGAAAAAGGCACGGCTTCATATGATTATAAGCTCAAAAACAAGGCCCTCCATTCTTTATAAGGTGTTAAGTTTGTTTTTTGCCTTGTACTAAACCCCTGTACAGCGCAACGGAATATGTTGGCGCAACATAAATAAAGATAATAATAAATACTTAGGTACTTGAATAATTTAATATTGCCTACAATATCATGGTAGTTGTTTTGCTGTTGCCATGTTATACTTGTTAATATGTGATGTGCAGTTATGGTTGTGTGGGCAAGCCATGTTGTTCATGGAGGGGCCACAATATAAGGTAAATCATAGTTATTGTAGGTGTGTGTGGCCTTAACAGGAAATATTGTATTGTTGTGTTCATTTATTATAGTATGGATAGTACCCAGCCATGTTCCCCAGAGAGCTCAATAAAATGTGCTACTAGGTGTTCCTGGGGATGTTGGGTACAGGGGACCAGATGCCCCATTGAGAGGGGTTCAGTACTTCCCAGGAGGGGCCAGCAGACACCAGGACATGGGACATGGGATATTTAGCCATGAAAGGAGTTAAGCAGACCCTGTGTCTCTAGAAGAGATTTGCATTTTCACCACCCTGAACAGACGGCTTCCTGACAGAGGAAACTTGGCATAACACTAAAGGGTGAATCATCTGCCAAGTACAAAGGGTCTATTTAAGTTATTCAGCCTGTTAGGCTGTAGCACCACATGGGGTGATTAGAAAGGCGGACATTACTTGATTGACAGGCCTCCCCACATGATCAGGGTGGGTGCTGATGGGGATTGGTGAAGATATGGTTACCAAGGGTTGTGTTATGGATAAATATTTGATGTGTGTTTATCAATAGACAGTTGTCAGTTTGGATATACATAATTTACGTATATTATTCATTCTGGCAAAGGAATAATCCTATACTTTGGGCTGTACCTGATTGACTAGAGTGACAGTGCTATCCTGCTATCTTGGTGGTCCTGTTTGGTGTGAAAATCTTGGTCTAGGATTATTCACACAAACATCTGGGTAGGTCAGAACCAGGTTCTGGGCAAGCGCAATTGAAGTAGTGGTTCATGACAAAAGGCAGACAGTGTTTATCCACCAACAGGTGTTTTTGAAGCCTTACAAAAAGCAACTATAATTTATTTTTTGAAAATGTGTTTATAAACCTTTAGTGTGTGCTTTTTCACATTTTTTTTTATTTTTATGATAAGTTGTTTCTTTGTTAAGGCAGAGCAGTGCCCTTTCAGCTACATATTAACGTATGTGTTTATAATGTTTAAAACATAAAGTGTCTGTGTAACAATTTAATTGTAACAAATTGCAGTGTTATTAAAGATACTATCACACTCTAAAAACAAATTGTGTAAAGTAATATGCATTGTTATTCAAGTGAAATGTGTTGTTTAATTAAACTTTTTGAAAATAAATGAGTATTTTATTTTTATTTAATGTATAAACATAGATTTCACTGCAGACAAGAAGCAAAATGTCCAACTGGTGTGGTCATTGTATGTACCATCAGGTTTCACTATCAGTGACCCTATGGACCACGCCACGTCATCTTGTGTCTGGTTGTGCTTATCCATAAGGGTTTAATGGCAAATATACTGCCAGTTCTTTCTCCAGTGGTGCACAATTTGTCTGACCTCTCTGCTATGACCTGCACATATTGAGTGACCCTACATGTTATAGCTCACAGCTTCATTAAGGTACACAAGCCCGATCACCACGACAAGGTAGCCATCCAGAACTGGAGCCTTATGTTAGTCAATCTTAAATACCTTAAGTATGTTTGACCTTACCACTTGCACTGGATGGCTGTGATAGTTATATTCTATTCATGTGTTTGCGTCACTCGTTGTATCCGACTTTCTGTGACCACATGGACCTCAACACACCATTCTGATCCACTTGGTATTCATGGCAGAGATACTGGAGTGGGTTGCCAGTTCCTTCTCCAGTGGGGCATAGCATACAGCTCCTGGTATTCCTTGGTGGTCTCCTATCCAAGTACTGACCAGGCCCAGCTCTGCGTGGCTTCAGGGTGGTGTAACCTCTTGGTTTCCTGACTGGAAATGAACCCAGGTGACAGTGGTGAAAGCACCAAATACTAACCACTGAATCAAAGGGGAACCCTTATTTATATTCTACTGTTTTGTAAAGTAGTCGTTTGTCACTTTCGCACCATATGCCAATCACTGCATCTATTTTATCTAGTTTGTATTTGTTTTTTATTTTTGATATTTTTATTGTATTTTAGCATAGTTCTTTATCATGTAAAACCTTTATTTAAGCAGAGTTAAAATACAGGTTATAAACTGCAAGTAGCCTAAGTGCATATTATTTCTATGGATCCCACTGTCACCCATTTGGGCTAATACCCTAAGGGTAGGCAGGGGATTGAGCGCTCAAGAACACTCTTGTTTAGCATTACACTGAAACATATGGCTTAAGATGTGCCTTATCCAGTTCATTACACTATATATATATATATATATATATATATATATATATATATACACACACACAACTAGGGAATTGCCCATCAAAAATGGCAGCAATAAAATTTGAAGCCTGGCAATGCGATTTGCCACACAATGCGAGGTTCTGCCCCATCTGAGTGCCATGTGTCTCTTTCCACCATCTCCCCAACCTTTCGGACGTTAAAATCGTAAACTGTTGCGTGCCTCCCGATCAGCGGTAAAGTTCTACGCGTTTTGTCAGTGATCACATCCATTGACATAAGAGCCTATTGTAGGCTGTTTTAAAGTCTTGCTGGGCTTACGATGGGCACCATTGGTTCTCCATGCGTGCCCTGCACTCATTGCAGCCCCTGAGCCTTTGGCACTCATTGCAGCCCCTGTCATTTGTGAAGTCCCGCGTGCACTCAGTGCAAGGCCTGCCATGAGAACCTTCGGCGCTCATTGCGCATGCGCAAGGGCGTAATTTTTAACATTGTTGACGACAACTCGCAGTACGACAACTATTTTATGCGATACTCATCAAACCAGACGATAGGATCTGTGACCGAAAAAGTGAGGATCGGGAGGCCCCAGAAAAAACGTGAGGAGGATCTCCTGCGATGCGGCTTCCATACCTCATGTGATGGAGTTTTCAAATTTGAGTGCTTTGTCATTTTATTCATATTCTACAACGTATTTGTTATTACTATTACTACTATTACTTATTGCTATTAATTGCCAGGTTCTAATAAATCAATTCAGCCGTTTTATTCATACAAGTGAGCAAATATTCCTATAGGAAACATACCATGTTATCACCCCAAAATTCAACAAAAATAAAAATCAAACACCCCAAACCCTCAGAAAATACAAACAGATAAATGAAAGTCAAAACATTATAAAGTTATAAGGTAATTTAAAAAAGAGTTTATAATGGATCATATGAGAGAATCTTAACTAATACTCATTAGATTGTAAGTTTGCGAGTTTTCAATATTTTAAGGTGCTCCACACATACTATTCTAACTTAAAGACAGGGCCCTCCATTCTTTGAATTGTGTCAATTTAATTTTACCTTGTGCTTATCCCTTGTTCTGAGCTACAGATAAATAAAGATAATAATAATAATAATAATAAAAATAATAATAATAGAGCATGGCTGTTCTTTCAGGAGTATGGAGGGCTTGTAAAATAATGCGCTTTCCATTAAATCTAATGAAAGCAGTGGAAAATGCAGCTGCCATACTTGTATTGTGAAGATAGAATATTTCTGTGCATGCAAAGTCTCCTCCCATGTAATGAAGTATCAGATATCAGAATGGTACAATTCCCTGCCGTACAATTGCATATATAAGCTAATACAGGTTATATTTTATAACTTTCGAAAATCAGTGTGACAATTCTTGTGTGCAGTTCCTAATAATAATAATATATATTAAGTGGGCATTTTAGTGGGCATAGCAATCATTGTGTGTGTGTTTGGATGCACAGTGTATAATATATATTGGCAGTATGTGAGATACAGGATTGTCTAACTGTGCATGACTGATCCGGGCTTGACTGAGTGCTGCAATGATTAATGATTTAAGTCAGGCTAAATCAGTGTTGGCCATGTCTGACTAAAGCACTTGTTTGCTGTGCATGACTTGTCCTGGCATTACTGGTGCAGGGGGGGGAGGATTAACTGTGCATGGCTGGGTGCTGAAATTACCTGTTGTGTAAGAATGTGATAGCAATAATCAGTTGTGTTTGTCTAGACCTATCATTACTGGATACATCAATGACAGGCAGAGTTTACATATAGCTATGTACTTGTGTATGGCTGTGTAAAGTGATGCTGGTTATTTGAAGGCTAGTGGTATATTTCTTGGCCTCTGAGGAAACCACCACAGTGGTGAAACGACCGTTAGGCTTTTTCAAAATAAGTTACTCTAGCAAGCTCAGTTATTATGGATATGACTAGCGACTTGCCCGTCAAAAAATGACGGCAATAAGATTGTAAGGCAGGTAATGCTGTTTGGTTGAGACATTAATTTTGTTGGTGGTGCGAAATCCTTTGGCGCTCATTGCAAGCCTCGTGCTGAGCGCCTTCGGTGCCTTCTGCGCTCATTGCAAGGCTATTGTGAGGCTTTTTTTCTGATAGGCACTTTTAATGTTATTGTTTGGTCGGTGGTGATGTGTTTTTTTGGCTTATTGCAAGGCTTTGCGTGCTATGAGCAGCGTTGGGGGTTGTTGTGGGTGGTGCAGTGAATGGCTTTTATGTTCATTGAGAGTTTTTTTTTGTGTATATGATTTTTTGTATGCTAATGAAATAATTTATAAATGAATATACTTTACCTATTTGGAAGTAATTTATGCAGGAAGCATTGTGTTGAAGAGCTGACAATCTGTTTTGATGTTCCTGCAGCATATAATGTCAGGTGGCACTGTTGTGGAGCTGAAGAGTAAGTATCAGCAATGTGTGCAGTGTGTAGTGTAAACAGGCTGTGTCCGCGAGGAAAATCCATAGGGTAGCTGTGTACTTCCGCATTGTGTAAGTTAGTGTAATAAATTGGCGGTTAATGTGTGTGGTGAGCGACTGTGGATGATGTAGCGTCCTTGTTAATAGTGTTTCTTGTACCTCGTATGGCTTTTTGGAAAATCCGTACGTGCTTGGTGGTGTTTTGCGTGTTTAGGGTCCTGTAGCCTCGTTTTCTTTTTTTCGCCGGTCGTTTTTTCTCTCGCTTAGGGGATTTTCGTGTTTGTAAACTCTTGAATTTGGACTTAAATTGAGGTGTAACTTCCCTTGCAGAGGTCCTGGGTGCCCCCCCTTGCTGTGGGTAAGCTGTTTATGTATTTGTTGTGTGTATTTATTGTGTTTTTAATGTTTTCATGTGCGCGAGGTTCGGGCGGTAAGGTCATATTTTTGCGAGGTCGTAATATTTTTTGTCCTTTGTATTTGTGGATGATAAGTCCGTAAATTTTGCGGTGTAAGTTCCGCCTGCGACTCATTGCAGGTGACATGGGAGCCTCCACCTCCACAAATGCGGCCCATTTGCGGACCTAAAGTCGGAGGGGGTCGTAGGGATGAGCGCCTACGGCCCTCATCAGCAGCGCAAGGAGAGCCTTCGGTGCTCCTTGCCAGCATGTGCGCTACGCGAGCCCGCAAGCGTTAGCAACAACCCGCATTGCTGACAAGTATATATGTGATAGATATACTTGTGAGTTTCCAGAGAGGGCATTAGGAAGGGGATAAGCAATAATATTTGTGAATGTAACAGCTTGCAAGGTATGTATTGAAAAATTATTTGATTTTAACCTACCCTATTTTCCATTTTCTTTTCAATGAAAGGACTTTCAAAAAAGCGCATACATACATTTTCTCTGTTTAATTCTATTTATAGTAGGACATTTAGACCCTCATTCAATTGCAATTTGGCCAATTGAATAGGCCTCTAAATAAGCACATAACATATATTTTTTTAAGAAGTTTTTAGTTAGTGAGCATCTATCCAAAAGCAAGGTTTTCACTAACTAAAAACTTCTTTAAAAAAAATATGCTATGTGCTTATTTAGAGCCCTATTCAATTGCCCAAATCGCAATTGAATAAGGCCCTTAGTAAGCTTTGGGGCTTCTGATGGAGAGAGCCTTCCATGCTGCAGGATCCACCAAGATCATAGGACTTATCTTCTATGCTATTTTTCTTTTGAGTTTGGATGTCTGTTTTGCGTTAAAGTCAAAATTTCATTATGTTTTTTTTATTTTTATAAGCTCTCAGATTCAAATTTAAATTAAATTAAAATCAAATAAAGTGACTTTTTAGCTTTACTTTTTATTTGTTCAGATAGTTTATCAAGACTGGTGCTAAGCACCTAATAATCACATGTAATAGTTGTCAAACTATGAATCATTGTCACGCTTGCGAGCTGTTGAAGCACAAAAGTCTTCCGAGCTCAAAGCACTTAGCCGATGGGCACTGAAAGCGTAGCAAGGCGAGCACTTGGAGCGAGGCGAGTAGTTGAGGTAATTGAAACACGCGGGACTTAGGCACAAATGAGCGCCGAAGGTGCTCCTCTGAGCCTTGCGAAGAAAGGCTAGCCGTTGAGGCATTGAAAAACGCGGGACTTAGCCTCCAAGCAGTTATGAAATGCTGTATCGCCTTAGGCTGCAAGCAGTTGAGGAGAGTGGGACTTAGAAAAACAATTTGCAAGGTGCAGAACTTAGAAAAAAAAATACGAGGTCGGAAAAATATGAAGTTAACGGCCGAACCGTGCAAATCGAAAAACTCACACACAGCACGGGGGGACAGCCAGGACATCTGAAAGTGAGGTTCCATCCGAATTTAAGCCAATTTTGACGAGTTTCTGTCCATTGTTTTTTAATTATAAAACAAAATTTTAATAATTAAAAGTGCATCTGTCTGAAATGGATTTTCCAGTCAATTAAAACATCTATCAAAGCCAGCCTCATTGATAGGGGATTCTTTTTGGTAGGTGGTCTAATATATAGGGTGAAAACAAATGTAGAATCATGTTGATACCTAACATTTCCTGAGCCTCAATCTCCCTTCCTGGGACAGCCTGCTTGTTTCTCTTTGACTTGTGATGCAGGCTGCCATGTTTCTTAAGATGCTTCACATTGTAGCTGTGACCACATAGATCTAGAGACTGCCTGTCACCGGTCAAGCATTCCTACACAAATGTTTCCAAATATTTTAAGAAATGTATTACCTGACCAGAAGTAGTATTTAGATCTCTACTTTTACAGCTGTGACTTGAAACTCTTTGCACAGTAACATGTGTTAGGCCACATCATGAATAGTTTGAAACTTTTTTGTCTTTGACATGTTAAATAAACTTTGCAAAACATTATCTATTAATGACTATATATATATATATATATATATATATATATATATATATATATACTCACACTGATTACCTTCCTGCCCCCTTCCATCTTCCCTCTCCCTCTGGGCTCCCTTGGCGCTTCTCCCCTGTGCTTCTTCTGGCGCTGGCAGTGTATCCCCAATGATACTACATGTGTGTGATATCATTCAGCATTCCCGTAGGAGAGAAGAGTAGTGAGAGCAAGGGAGCCTGGAGGGGAAGGAGGGGGGCAGGAGGGGCCAGGGAGGTAGGAAGGAAAGGGGTGGGGGTCCGAAGGAATATTATAAAAAATAATGGACAGTACAGGCCCCCCCTAAAGCCCTGCCCCAGTGCATTGCACAGGGTTCACCGGCAGTAGTTCCGCCCCTGCTCCACAACACTACCCCTCCATTGGGGTCTTACTGTCCATAAGCTTCCTAAAGGACATTAATATTCACTAGCCCCGATTAGCCAAGGGGCTCCATGGTTCCTAACACTACAGCCCATGGATACTTACACCTATAGGATACTTATGGATCCCCATGCCCCCTGAGATAAGAGGGTAATTGCAACCCCTCCCATAATCCCACCCTGGTCAATCAGGTGGGGAATGGGAATCATACCTAAAGCCTTCAAACCCATTCTAAAGAACTAAAAAATCTAAATAGTGGGCAAAACAGAGATTTATATTTCAGGCCACATCTATTTCTTTGTCTTGATAATAATAATACAGCATCTATTTTTTTTTTTTATCTATTCCATGCAATTATGTTGCTATGAAACCGCCATAGTGTTGTCTGCTGATCAACTTCCTGAGGTATGAGAAAAATGTAGAAAAAGCGTACCAGCACAGTGAGAATGTGGCAGCTAAAACTGCCACATTGCTTTATAAGGCTACAACCTCCTAAAACAGGTGCAGAGAGGATCTGCTCTGAAAATAATCCCTGCAGTAAATAACAAATGCATGTAAAAGCCAAATATGTAAAGTTGTGTTTATTTATTTTTTATTTCTGTTTTTGTTGATCATTCTCAAGTTTAATTTTTTAAATGAAAATATAGAAAAAAAATTGAACATTTTCATTGAATCTGTAGTGATTAGCATTGTAAAATCACATGGCGTTCTGCTTCACTCAATTTCCAAGGTGGCAATCTTGTTTTAGTAACTTTAAAAGGTGTGTTTCCGTAATTAATTATCTAAGGTGCAAATGTCCTTGAGCTTTTCTTTAAAAGAAAACAGTTTCCATTCTGTGAAAGTTATAAAAAGCAGCTATAAGTCAAACTGAACACCAAAATAGCATTTCTCTGTATTTGCTTTAATTTTGTCACGGCATCGTAATAAAACTCCTCAATTCTATGCTATGAAACTTAAAGCAGGATAAGAAGTTACTTTTTGGGAATGTTCATTAGAAATGTCACAATTTCAGTTAAAAAATCAAGAATAATATTGAACAAGGAATTTGCTTTGCCATTTGTTATTTTATCCCACTTACTGCAGATCAGAGGATATCTTAAATGATTGAACTTGATGGGCTAAAAGTATTTTTTCAACCTCAATTACTATGTAACTAAATACACGTACAGTGGGGGGGGGGGGGGATTTGGTGCGATTATTCACAAATGGAAGAAACAAAAGGTCAGTCTCGCTCAGTCTGGTGCTCCATGGAGGATCTTGTTAATGATCTCAAGGCAGCTGGGACCATAGTCACCAAGAAAACAATTGGTAACAGACTACGCCGTGAAGGACTGAAATCCTGCAGCGACCTTGAGAAGGTCCCCCTACTCAAGAAAGCACATGTACAGGCCCGTCTGAAGTTTGCCAATGAACATTTGAATGATTCAGAGGAGAACTGGGTGAAAGTGTTGTGGTCAGATAAGCCCAAAATCGAGCTCTTTGGCATCAACTTAACTCACTGTATTTGGAGGAGGAGGAATGCTGCCTATGACCCCAAGAACACCATCCCCACCATCAAACACGGAGGTGGAAACATTATGCTTTGGAGGTGTTTTTCTGCTAAGAGGACAGGACAACTGCACCGCATGAAAGGGACGATGGACGAGGCCATGTACAGTCAAATCTTGGCTGAGAATCTCCTTCCCTCAGCCAGGGCATTGAAAATGGGTCGTGGATGGGTATTCCAGCATGACAATGATCCAAAACACACAGCCAAGGCAACAAAGGAGTGGCTCAAGAAGAAGCACATTAAGGTCCTGGAGTGACCTAACCAGTCTCCCGACCTTAATCCCATAGAAAATCTGTGGAGGGAGCTGAGGGTTCGAGTTGCCAAACATCAGCCTCAAACCCTTAATGACTTGGAGAGAAACTGCAAAGAGGAGTGGGACAAAATCCCTCCTGAGATGTGTGCAAACCTGGTAGCCAACTACAAGAAACATCAGACCTCTGTGATTGCCAACAGGGGCTTTGCACCAAGTACTAAGATGAAGGGGTCAAATACTTATTTCCCTCATTGACCTACAAATCAATGTATAACTTTTTTGACATGCGTTTTTTTTTTGTTTTTGTTATTCTGTCTCTCACTATTAAAATATACCTACCATAAAAATTTAAAACTGATCATTTCTTTGTCAGTAGAGAAACGTTCAATATCAGCAGGGGATCAAATACTTTTTTTCCCCACTGTACACCATGGCCTTAAATCTTCTACCCTCCAACATCGGAATAATTACCTATCTTGCATTCCTCTATTTTCTGGAATATGGTCCCTCCTGAACATAATCAACTAATTTATGATATTTAAAGATATCAGTCATGTTACCCCAGTCGTTTTTTCCCTGAGCATCTCAAACTGTAGTCCATTAATTACTAGGGGTCCATAAACTGGGATTACAAACAAATATGAAGAAAACTTAATAAAATGAATAAAAATGCATAGAAACAGTATAAAAGTGTCCATATTCCAAGCTGTATAGTTTACATGTGCCAAGAGTCAACAATATATAATAAATCGGCAAGATGCAGGCAGAAATATCATTAGGTGGTCCACAAAGACCCTCAGCAGTAATCAAGTAACTCCCTTGTCAATTTGTAAGTGGGTCATCTGAAAAAAAACATTTGGAAATCACTTCAGTGACCTATACATATTAAGGACATGAAGTCTTTCCTTATGATCTTTTAGATCGTACACCATTTTGTTCACCCTCCTTTGATTTGTATTTGATAATTTTTTAATAACCTTTTAAATATATGATCAAAGTATTTTTGGTGATATCTGATCAAGGATCTCTAGAGTGAAATTAGAACATGTTATTTTTGCTGCTAATTTCTCAACCAAAAGGGCAAGGATCCCACTGGCCTTTTTTGCAGCGTTGTTGCATCTCCATCAATTTTTAAATCATCATCACTAAATAAATATAACAACTTCCAAATGCTCTTTTTTTGTGTTGTTATCAACGAACAACCAACTATATATCCTACTATTCACTTGCCCGTCACAAAGGACAGGATAATATTTTATATTTCTGCCCCCCCTCTCCTGTTTCTCCCCCCCCCTCTCCTGTTTCTCCCCCCCTCTCCTGTTTCTCTCCCCCCTCTCCCTTTCCTCTGTTTCTCCCCCGTCTCTCTCCCCTGTGTCTCCCCCCCTTCCCCCTCTCACCCCTCTGTGTCTCTTTCCCCCTCTCCCTCCCCTCTGTCGGTTACCCCCTCTCCCTCCCCTGTTTCTCTTCAAGTAAGGTGTGTTGGTGCAAAAATACATGCCTAAAAAATTATACTAGCCATTTCTAAATATAATGTTGTGTGTACATTTGGGCAAATATTCTTTCTGCTGGTTCTTGCCAGTTAGCCTTTTGAGTCCTGGTTGTTCACTGCATCCTCCCAAGATTGTTAAAGAGGGAGAGAGTCAAATCTTTCCTGGGAGAGACATTCTGCTCCATAGCCTCTGATGACAAACTCTGGTATTGCATAATTAAGTTTACTATCACTATTTTTGTGTGTTCCCGTGTCATATTATCTGGGGGGATTTGTCCCTTGCATTCTGGATCGCTACCTTGTCTTGGTCTTGGAGCTTGTGTATTTCAGTGAAGCTGTGAGCCATACCATTTCGGGTCACCTAAGATGGGCAGGTCATAGCAGAGAGGTCAGACAGGAGAAAGAACTATCAACCAACTCTTTTACCTTTGCCATGGTAATCTTATGGATAAGCAGAACCAGAGTCATAACAATTGTGCCTGGTGTGCTGCTGTCCATAGGGTCATGGACAGACGGTATGACTGATCAACTAAACAACAACAAATATACTTAACACAAGAAGCTCTACACAGAACCCTGAAGCACACTCATAAATATCACTTTATCTGCATATAATACAATATCCTATCCACTTCACTCCCTTTGAATCCAATCCTAGATTATGTTGCCTGCACCCTGGTCTATCACTTTACTTATATAAACAAAAACAAATACTAGATCAGTCTTACAAGATGTTCCTCCTATCGTGAATCTTGTACTTTATTTGACATTAGCTACTCACCAATAAACACGTCAGTAAACACTATAAACATGTAATGCAAATTCAGCTGAATAGAGTACTCAGCTCACCTTTTATCTTGCAAACGCATTCCACACACAGAAATATCTGTATAAATATTATAAGTTTGCCATGCACGTATCTCTCCGGGTTTGTGGCCGTTTTTTCAGGCATTTTGATGGAGGAACATAAAACAGAGGATATAATACTTTTCCAAATTTTACGACAATATTAGCCGGTGATACAAAATAATAAACCAAAACAAGTCAAAGAAAATAACTGGCCTAGCTTCACTGACGCTCTACCTTAACTTATAGATTGTTTACCTAACTATCCAGCTCTGATCCAACTAAACGTGGGCGGAGCAAAATCAAAACCAACAGTCGAATAGGACACAATCGCTAGTCTGTAGTTTTCAGATCTCCAGGTCTCCACTCTGCTCCAAGCAATCATAAGCTCCAAGCTACTGTCTCTCTGTCTGTTACTTTTTCCAGCTTCAGACAAACTGCTCACTTCACACTGTATGTCTCTTTCTTAAACTCAAATAAACTCTGCACACACTCCGCTATGTGTGTGTGTTGCTTCAGGCCAGACTGTTACACTTAGTCCACCAGTAGCCACACCCAAATTCAAGGAGCAGTCTTAAATCAGATCTCTCCAGCTGCATCTAATCAACTGCCTATTAAACTTAACGCCTTCAGTCCTACTGGTCAAAGAGAGCTTTGTCAAGTCTGTGGCTCACATAAACCTCATAAACCACATAAAGTATTTAAACTAATCTCCTCATCCTGTCGTACATTGATAAAAAATCTATACAATCCTTCTCCATGGCCATAAGTTTCCTCTCTGCAATGTTACCTCATCATTGTTTTCTAAGTATGATAAATTTACATTTATATGGCAGCACAAAATTTACTCCAGCTCCATCCTCTCATGTTTTCATGTTGTCTATCCCATCAGTAACTGGATATATTGTTAGCAGTGATGTCTAGCAGTCAATTTCCCTTGCAAACAAATTGTTTGGAAAGTATATAGTTTCAAACAACAGAAACCGCATATAAGAATTTAAGAAAGAAGAGACAGGTGGTGCAGCCTAATTTTAAAACCTCAGAGCAAGTCAAGGCTGAAAGTGAGTTCCAATAAATATGAAAACACATGACTTTCATTGTGTTATCTGCCCGTGTCTCTAAAGATCACTTAACAATATGGAGAAATGAATATTAATAAATAAACGTGTGTTTCATGGCAGCCACACAGAAAAGCTCAATGCAGTGTATTATAAATATAAACTATAGCTTAGTGCACCCTGTAGCCAGGATGAAACTCTGGCATATGCATCATTGGAAAGTGCATCCAAAATTAAGACCATTCATTTTATTTAGCAGCAACAAAACAAACAAACTTAGAAGTATAGATTTTTATAAACGTTTTTAAAATCTTTCAAAAGTAATTAAAATTTGGATTAAATATATTAATTAGAATATAGTTTTCCAAATTGTGACAACACTTTCATGTGATACAGTGGCCCTGAAAATTATTACAAACAGTGATAATCATTAATTAATAATAATATTTTATTATAATATTCAATTGAGCAATTGTAAGTTACTGGAGCCCGTTAAGTGAGGCCATAAGTTAATTTGCTATTCAATTGGCGTCTTTTTGCAGGCTCTGAACTGTTTACCGGTGGTGGTGGTGGTTAAACCTGGAACTTACAGCCTCCCAAAGCCTTTAATCTTTCCCGCCCGCAAGAGTTACGATGGCTAAAATCGCAAATCGCTTTTCAATTGCTCAATTTCCTCAAGCCCGCAAATGGTTTCACACCCAAAATGGCAAATGTAGGAGAAAATCCTATGAATGCTAGAGAGGAACCGCAAGTGGGTTTAACCCCTACCTGTAGCACTGTAAATAAAAAATCAATACTGGCGTAAATGACGGGGAAAGCAATGACAGACATTAGAATTAATTGTACAATAGTCTCAAGCTCGTAAATCGGCAATATAAAAAATCATATTTTTTATGTGTCATTTCGGGGTTAAATCGGTCTCAGGAATCAATGAGTTAATACATATCAGGACAGGCATATGGACTAGAACAGTATTGCCATTCATTTTTATTATTTTGTATTTTGCGGTTTTGCGAGTCTGATCGCTTATCGGACCCCCAAACCTAATTAATTGACATGTAACCTCCATGTTTTTCTGCCGTAATGATGGCAGTCTCATTTTCATTTGGCTGTTGCTAAATGGGGAGTTACAGGCTTGCTTAATTGATCATGTTCCCACCCTGAATTGATACGCACAAGTGCATGGTTTACGGCTTTGGCGTTCAGTCCGTAACTTGCAGACTTCTTACATTGAATAGCACTGGAATTGGAGACGATCGGGAGTCTGCAGACCCACAAACATATATCCTGCCTTGTAATTTAATCTGGCTCTTTATTATTATAATTAATATGTTTCATTTAGATTATAATTATTTTTAGCTCTTTGTCATATTGTTTGCTGAAACATTAATTTTATTTAAGTAATTAACCATAATAAATAATCCCATGGAAATAATCACACTCAAGACATTGGCATTACAGTCACAAACAATTGTTCCAGAAAAGCATATTTTGGTCTCAAGACCCAGTGGGGTTTATTTATCAAGCAGGGATAAAAGTAGAGATACATGGGAATAAATGGGGATAAACAGGGATAAGCAGAGTTAAACAGAATTAAAATATAAAATACCTCAACTTCCTATGTTTGCTATTGGAGCTATTTATCACGATAAACATTAACTCTAATAAACATTTGCTATAGAAAATGTCGGAAATGGGGATATTTGATTCTGCATTTTTATTCCCTCTTCATAATTATACTCCGATCAAAATAACAAAATAACTTTAAATACTATGAGGTTCATGCCCCTAAATTTCTGTACAAATCTGTGGTGCAAATATTTTGGTGCATGACTGGTTTTGCAGTTATTTCTGTGAAATAGAGGGGCAGGAGCATGTGTAAATTTGAAACCCAAACTATATCATAACACCCTTCCTCGGGAAAACAAACATGTGATGAGGTATATATATCATAAATGGATGAAATGTCACATGTGTATCCATGGTTTACATATTGCATGTAAGAGTTTAAATAATAAGTAACAAGATATTTAAACATGTTAGTGCATTGGACGTAGAGGTTTCGAACAAATGATGTTACGGTACTGTGTGGTATTAAAATGTGCAATACTCTGTTATAAATATTAATATTAGTATAAACAAACAAAACTATTGTTCCAGGTGCCTAACACCACTATTCAACCAACAATAAAACTGGAATCTTTATGGACACTTCAGAAAAAACAAAGCTGTATTAAAAACACATCCAGGATTTCAAAAGTACTTCTACCAATCATAAAATACCAAAACAGAGGTGCTCAATCAGAGAACAAACTAACCTTAATAGGTTAGTTCTATGGACATGATAACCCACTCTGAGAGCAGCCTCTTTCAGCTCACTTGTGACCTTCACAGGGAGAAATATCCTGTAACATATCAGTCTACCAATCATAGGCTGAATAGGGACCACAACAAATAGCTACCACAATAATTCTCCTAGCCATAAACATGGGGGGAGTATTTCTATTACTCCACTGCTACCACAGTCTCTTCAATTCTGACCATAACTACTGTATGAGGGGAATATAAATATTTGCTGTCACATTACTTCTAGCCATACATATGAAGGAGACCTTTCTATTCCTTCACTGCTTTTACTTAAGATGCTATTGTTTGAAATAGGGTGGTAGCCTAATGGGTGAAAGCTTGTAAACATGGTAAGACATGCGTCTTGTGTTAATCCCCATATAGCCTAAGTAAGGCTGGCTTTATGTTTAAAAACACTTAAAACCAAAATAGGGATCCCTAGGATAGAAAAAAATAATTGTCTATTTGACCATACAAGTTATAACTGTCCTAGAATAATTTTCCTTGGGCTGCCCTTGCAGGAACCTCATAACGCTAAGACATACACTAGCATTTCTAAGTGTTACTAAATCCCAATAAAGCTAGATGGCCATTTCACTGCTGTTATGTGCAGCTTTCTCAAAGGCACAGGCATAGAAATATCTCCGTCATGGGTATGGCTAGAAGTGAAACTATTGTGGTAGCTATTTGTTGTGTTCCCTATTCAGCCTATGATTGACAGAAGTACTTTTGAACTCCTATATGTTTTTTAATTCAGCGTTGTTTTTTTTCTGAAGTGTCAATAAAGATTCCAGTATTATTTTTGGTTGAATAAATATTAATTATACACATTATTCCAACAACTGAACAACTGAAAAATTTAAAGATTGGCAGACATAATGTTTTATATTAAGAATATTTTGGGGAAAATAAACAAATTACAGTTTTGACCAACATAAACCAATAGAAAGAGAAGACAACTACAAAAATATCTGATTGAGTGGAGACTTCTCATTATCAAATGGGATCTGTTCAGATCTATGGAAAATATGGCCCTCTGATGGTTCCTTTGCGGTAGATAGGATGGGAAGATTAGATGGGCCTTTTGGTTCTTGATATTAAACCTATGCTACTATATAGCAATTTTCAATACAACCCAAGTACACCCTTTGCACCTCTAGGTAGCAAGCACCTCCTTTTCTGTAACTCCTGAAATTAATACTGTGGCTTTAAAGAACAGTGTACCAGGATGCAGGCTTACTAGCATCATGGTGTAATATTATGGCTCTTAATCTAAAAAATAGTTAATATTTTGTTCAGCAATTGACTGCTCCTGTACATCTGGGTTTTTGCTTTGCCTTTGCCAGTGCAAAGCAATAAATTACTGAGACTATTCCTACTTAAAGATACTGATTGATTCTTTGAGTTAGGCTCCAAGCTTTCTGACACCAACCACTAACCATTCGCTCCATTACTTTAGACTTTGCTGCCAATTCCTAATCTGCTGACAATCACTTCAATACAGTTCTTGTATGACATACCTCCGTATTTTGTTTATCTACTGACTTCTGGATGCACTCCCCTCCTTTATAAATATCTAAATATGAAAGAGTTATCCTTGAAGACTATATACTGATCCTCTTACAAACAATAGTATTTCACTGAATAATAAGTGAATTATTGCATATTTTATGATTACAGTTTTATGATTTTATAAATTAGTTTTGTACAATTGAAAGATAGTTGTCATTGCTTTAATTTTATTTATAAAATGTGAGTGGTGCTAAGAGACAAAATCAAAATGTCAAGTGAGTGGCGCTAAGAAGAGACCTCAAGATTTAAAATGAGTGGTGCTAAGAAGAGACGTCAAAATGTAAAGAAAGTGGCTCTAAGAAAAGGCCTCAAAATGTAAAGTGAGTGGCGCTAAGAAGTGATGTCAAAATGTAAAGTGAGTGGCGCTAAGAAGAGACCTCAAGTTTTAAAATGAGTAGTGCTAAGAAGAGAACTCAAATAGTAAAGTGAGGGGCGCTAAGAAAAGACCTCAAGATTTAAACGAGTGGTGCTAAGAAGAGACTTCAAAATCTAAAGTGAGTGGCGCTAAGAAGAGACATCAAAATTTAAAGAGATTGGCCCTAAAAAGAGATGTGAAAATGTAAAGTGAGGGGCGCAAAGTAGAGACCTCAAAATGTAGGTGAGTGACACTAAAAAGGAATCTCAGAATGTAAAGTGAGTGAAGTGAAGATGGCATCTTAAATTAATTACTTTGAATTGCGAAGTTATGCACTTGAGTGTCTTTGGCCTCGTCATTACAACAAGCCAGTGGACAACTTCATCTTTAAATTTCAGTAATTAAAATGTTGTATGTGAATTTTAAAATACTTTTCAACTTTAAAATACTTTTTAACTTTAACTGGCTAAGTTCTCCTGTAGTATAAAATTTTCAGTGCTAATAGATTATTATGAGATTGATTGTATAGGAGAGATTTTGATATGCAGCCTTATTAAATTGTTATTCGATAAATTTAAAAGGGCTCTATTTAAGCACACAGCATATTTTTTTAAAGAAGTTTTTAGTTACTGAACTTCTATCCAAAAGCAAGGTCTTCACTAAATAAAAACTTCTGTAAAAAAATATGCTGTGTGCGTAAATAGAGCCCTTTTAAATTTACTGAATTGCAATTTAATAAGGCTGTTAGTGTTTTAGACCAGTGACTTTCAATGTTTAACTGGGGTCCTTCTGGTTACCTTCCAATGCTCACGGGGACTGCAAGAGCATTATTATTTATTTTTGCCTTGATATACATTTTTAACATATTTATTAATAACTTAGAAGTAGGACTGGAAAGTAGTGTCTCCATTTTTGCTGATGACACGAAGTTGTGCAAGGTAATTAAATCAGATAATGATGTACTTTCCCTCTAAAGGGATTTGCATAAATTAGAGAAATGGGCGACTAAATGGCAGATGAGAGTTAATACGAATAAATGTAAAAATATGAATTTGGGAAGGAAAAATAGCCATGAAATTTATAATCTTAATGGAGTAAATCTCGGGGTATCCGATATTGAAAGGGATTTGGGAGTGCTTGTGGTCAACCACCTACGTAACAGTGCTCAATGCCAAGCAGCAGCTGCAAAGGCTTAAAAAGGATATAGAACAGGGGTGGGCAAGTTCGGTCCTGGAGGGCCACACACAAGCCTGGATCTGAAGATATCCTTTCTGTGCACAGGTGAGTCAATCAGGATGACTAAAGAAGTGATTGACTAACCTGTTCGCAGCAGGGATATCATCAAATCCAGCCATATATGTGGCCCTCCAGGACCGAACTTGCCCACCCTTGGTATAGAAGCAAGGGAAGCAAATATACTTCTGCCACTATACAAATCCCTAGTATGCCCCCATTTTGAATATGGAGTACAATTTTGGGCACTACTACATAAAACTGGCATTTTAAAGATGTAAAATGTACAGAGACAGGCAACAAAACTAATAAGGGGAATGGAGGGGCTAAGTTAGAATTACACAGTTACATAGTAATTAAAGTTGAAAAAAGACTTTCAGGCCATCAGGTTCAACCTTTTAAGATCTCCTCTGATCTGCAATATGTGGATTAGTAATTAATTAGTTGTTAATTAATTATTAATCAATTATTTAATTATTTTTATTTTATTTATTTTTTTAGTTATTAATTAATCCAGAGGAAGGCAAACAGAAAAAAAAACGTCTCAAAGGGAATTTTTTTTAATTTCCTTCCTGACCCCAGATACTGGCAATCAGATTTCTCCCTGGATCAATACTCTCTCTATAATAATCCAGGATAACCCTGAATTCCCTTTTTAATTAGAAATAAATCCAGTCCCCTTATAATGTTAGCTATCGAATCCGCTGTCACCATCTCCCCTGGTAGAGAATTCCACAGATTAACCACCCTTAATGAAGTGGTGCCCAAAATTGTACTCCATATTCCAAATGAGGGAGTACTAGAGATTTGTATAGTGGCAGAATTATATTTGCTTCCCTTGCTTCTATACCCTTCTTAATACATGCTAATATTTTAGCTGCTGCTTGGCTTTGAGCACTGTTACCTAGGTGGTTGTCCACAAGCACTGCCAAATACCTTTCAATATCTGATACACCTAGATTTGCTCCATTAAGATTATAAACTGCATGGCTATTTTTCCTTCCCAGATGCAAACCTTTACATTTATTTGTATTAAATCTCATGTGCCATTTAGATGCCCATTCCTCAATTTTACGTAAATCCCTTTGGAGGGAAGGCACATCATTATCTGATTTAATTATTTTGCACAACTTTGTGTCATCAGCGAAAATGGAGACCCCACACTCCAATCCTACCTCTAAGTCATTAATAAATATGTTAAAAAGGAGAGGACCTAATACTGAACCCTGAGGAAACCCACTTACCACATTAGTCCAATCGGAGTATGTTCCATTTACAACAACCCTTTGCTTCCTGTTTTTTAGCCAGCTCTCAATCCATGAGCAGATATTTACTGCAATTCCTGTATCTCTTAGTTTGCACAATAGTCTCCCATGTAGCACTGTATCAAAAGCCTTTGCAAAATCCAAAAAGACTACATCCACTGAGTTGCCTTGATCCAGGTTCCTACTAACCTCCTCATGGAAACTAATTAGATTTGTTTGACATGACCTATCCCTCATAAATCCATGTTGACTCCTACTTATAATCCTGTTCAAATAGACATATTCTTGTATATTATCCCTTATTAACTCTTCTAAAAGCTTCCCCACTACAGAAGTGAGGTTCGGGCGGGCACCGGGTAGTATGCTACAGTTCATTGAGGGAACCATAAATGCCAACATGTACTGTGACATGCTGAAGCAGAGCATGATCACGTCCCTTCAGAGACTGGGCCACAGGGCAGTATTCCAATACCGACCCCAAACAGACCTCCAAGACGACCACTGCCTTGCTAAAGAAGCTGAAGGTAAAAGTGATGGACTGGCCAAGCATGTCTCCAGACCTAAACCCTATTGAGCATCTGTGGGTTATCCTCAAATGGGAGGTGGGGGAGTGCAAGGTTTCTAACATTCACCGGCTCTGTATTGTCATTATGGAGGAGTGGAAGAGGACTCCGGTGGCTGCCTGGGAAGCTCTGGTGAACTCAAAGCCCATGAGGGTTATGGCAGTGCTGGAAAAATAATGGTGGCCACACCAAATATTGACACTTTGGGCCCAATTTGGACATTTCCACTTAGCGGTATTTCTCTGAATTCTAGGCACGAAAAAAGTTTTTTAACTTGTTTTAGACATTCAAATGTGAACATATATATATACTGTACTAATGTAGGTTGAAATAGCAGCAGGTTCAATAGATATATATTTAAACTTGAACTGATAACATTCTGCAAGTCTTCTGGGTTTTGTATACATTGCTAATACAATCAATGACAATTTTTCATATGCAAGGCATCATAACATCCACTTCAATACTTGTACAGAACCAGGGCAACCATTATCTTCCCTAGAGATTCTGATAATATATATATATATATATATATATATATATATATATATATATATATATATATATATTCTAGATATATTATACCATATATATATTGACCGGTCAGACGGTGACAGTTGTTATCGTATTCTATAGGGATTTTGACACATACATATCTTCCAGATATCTTATTCCATATATATATTAATCCAGTCAGATAGTGATAGCTGTTATTTCACTTTTTTCCTGTCAGCAGCATACTCACACTTCAGTCAGAGCAGACTTTTCCACAGCGCAGGATTACATAACTGACAGATTACATTGTCTCTTTAAACTTTATCTCCCCCAGATTTTTTTTGTCTCCTACGCCTATTGTTTTAACCTCTGTAAAAAACAAACAAAATATTGTGTCATGATCTTACAGTATTAGCTGCTCTTTGATTTTGCAGTAATCTAAAAAGACAAGTGTCATTTGGACATCAATCTTGCACAAAATGTCCTATATTCTATGTCAAACTAAATTGCTTTTCACTGGGACCTTGCAAAACAAATATTAGAGAAAGCTCTTTATGTCTCTGGTAAACCCGTTAGACTTTAATGCTATTGCACTGAATAGTTTTCAGTGTCCTTAATCCCATTACTCCAGTCCAGTAATTTCAGCAATTCATCTTTTTTTAATATATATATATATATATATATATATATATTTATTCTATGCTTTTTTTTATTTTTAATAGGCTCTATGTGTGTTTTATTATTTTATGAGTATATCATTATTAAATACTTCATTATTTAATTAAATGTTGATTTGTTATATTGTTATCTATTATTTTATTTGTATGACACATTTATGTACATTACATTACTTTAAAGAGGTAAAAGTGCTTAATTAACTAGCTGGATGTGCAGTATAGTGTCCTAGCCAATCAGGGGCTGGGTCTTAGCAGCATGTTGCAAAATGTTTCTGAAATGGTCACTGATTAGTTAGTATGATACATTGCACAGCAAGTACTACAGAGCCTATGTCTTCATGAGCTGCAGAGGGCAGACCCAAGTAGGCAATATTTGTTTGATTTTTAAGCAGTATAAAAAAAGTAAATAGATACACAGGCATATTATATATCTAGTAAAATCAGTATACTTTCCATACCCCCTTAAGCCTAATCAGGAAATGTTTTCATAATTACAGCAACTAAAAGTTCAAATTTAGTGAAACCTTTGTAAAAAGAACACCAAGGGTTCCCTGTTTTAAATATTAAAGGGTCAGTTAATTCAGCACAACTTGAAACACACCACTATAAAGTACTCCTAAAAACATTTTGAAATACTTTTTGAATGTTTGAAATAGGTGCCCTTTTTCACAGAAGAATCATAAATTAAGTGTCTGTTTACATGAGACAGATCTGACATTCCACCAGACAGACAGTTTTCTGCAGAGAGTGGAAACAGAAAAAGGGTTAACCCTTCCCAAATTCATCTGTGCAGGTAAATGACTGCTAAAACCTCCTAAATATGTTACTTGTGTGTTAACTGATGGCTGATTAGATTCCTAAATGCAGAGAAAAAACAAAAATATTGTGTTCACGGAGCTTGCAACATCCGGTGTCGGCAGATGTTGTTAATCATGGAACTGTCAGCAGTGTGTTTGTAAACAGACCTAAGATCATAGTTTTTAAGCGGTTATTAGTGTAATTAAAAAAAACAATAGATAATTTTAAAACAGCATCTTGTGCTCTTTTACACCATGAAGAGCACTTATAGTGAGATAGATGGCCCTTTAAAATAAACTACCTAAGAATGTATTTAAATATTAAAAAAGCTCTTTTGTAACCTTTAAAAGCTCTTTTGTAACGATTGTGGTTTAAGAGCAATCTAACACATCCGTGAAGAAGTTTTCAAAGTGGTATCAACCGGCACAACCAGTTCACAAACTGATGCTTGGTTATTATAAATATAAGAGACTTGCCTGTCAAAAATGACGGCAATACAATTTGAAGACTGGCAATGCTATTTGCCACACAATGCAAGGCTCTCCCCCTTCTAACTTGCCGGCTTTGCGATGAGCGCCTTCAGCACACATTGCGAGCCTCTCTCAGTGTCTACTTTACGGGCATCGCGATGAGCGCCTTTGGCGCTCAGCGCAAGCCCCGCATTTACATCTTTGCCGCTCATTACAGGCCTCGCCAAACGCGCCACTTTCATGCCTCTCACAGAGAAACTTCGGCGCTCATTGCAAGCATCGTCCACCGTCTACTTTACAGGCCTCACGATGAGCTCCATTTTTATCCTCGCTTAGCCGATTTTTGATCTCCGAAAAACGCCAATAAAAACGAAAATTAGCAAGTAACCTCACTCACAGGCTCACTGCCTCTCCCTCTGTGCTGTGTGTGAGGTTGTAAGTAATTTTTTTTATTAATTGGCGTCTTTTGGTGGTCTTCCGACGGCTTCCGAGTTATAGACTTGAAAAAAATATGGTCCGTTAAAACCATAATTTCTTCAAAGTCTTGCGTCCCTCGCGATCAGCGCCGAAGTCCTACGGCCTTTGATGCTCATTGCTGGCATTGCCATGAGCGCCTTTGGTGTTCATGTCAAGCCTGTTTCAAAGTCTTGCGGGCCTTGCACTCATCGTGGGCCTGGCAATGAGTGCCTTTGGTGCTCATTGGCAGCCTTTTTCAAAGTCTTGTGGGCCTCGCGATGAGCTCCTGTGGTGCCCATTGAAAAGCCTGCAATGGGCGACTTCACTCCATGCGCAAGCCTGTAGCTTTTAACATAGTGTGACCGACAATTCATAATTACCACAACTATATATGTGATTCAAACAAAAAGTGTGAAATTCTGGAGCAGTTCCTTATAATTGACAGTTGTGGATATTAAGACCAGAATTTTGCTATTATGTTTAAAGGAACTATTTGGAGCTTTAGAAAAGTTAACAGCTAATTAAAATAGGCACAACTGAAATGTTAATATTGCTTGACATTTCACATAATAACCTAGTCTTCAAGTCTCTCGGGGCTCTAAACTATGCTCATCTGGATCACATACAATTTTCTGATTTTGTTCATAACTTGGCGTTTTGACAACTGATATTTTACTTTTTTTCTAGTTTTGCTTTTCATTGCAACATCTGGTTGGTGACATTTTTTTTCACCTTTTGCTAACTTGTTATTTCTCGCCAATATTTATAGAAATTCATTATTTAATTTGTATATAACACACTGTACTTGAGAAGGAAGAAGTCTATACATTTCTAAAATGCGTATACAAAGTTTTATGATAACATCTTAGGGTCTGAAAAACTACAGAGAAATGGTACGGATAGAAATCCTACATAAATATTGTATAATAAGTATTTATTTTTTATATTCTAGTATTATTGTCTATTTTACCTTCTATATAATTAGGAATATTTTTTTTTTAGTACTTACAGGTGTTACTCAATGGGATATATTGATCAAACTTGGAAAACAAAGTAGGGATAAGAGGGGGTACATGGAGATAAGCAGAGCTAAGCCAAGCTAAAACGTACCTCACCTTACATTTTCTATGGGAGATAATTATCAAGCATAGATAAACATAATTTTTTGAAAAATAGCTTTTATAAAAAAATATCGGAAATGCAGATATTTAATTCTGTTTTTTTTTTTAACCCTACTGAATAAATATACCCCAATATTTTATTTAAGTGAATAATGACTACGTAACCAGTATACCACCTGAAATGTTTAGGTCCTTGTACATTCTGTAGGTTGTTTTTTTTCTTCTACACTCAATCTAGTATCACCATTACCGTAGTAATGTATGTTAACCATATGGCATTATCTCTTCACAGTACCACAGCACTATGCCTTGTAATTCAATGAGAAGGGCAATACTTTATTGACAGGCACATGTATAGGCGTGAAAAAATGGGGAATTGTTACACAGTAACTTGGAGCTACACACAGCATTATGTTCGTCCCTGAACCTACTTCTCTCCACTGCTAGGGATCGCCAGTTAGGGTGGTGCTTACTGGCGAACCCAGGATTAGGATGCCATGCCAGGAGCTCTGAACCCCGCTCAAGGTCACCAAATACTTGGCTCTCTGGGAACATAACCTATTAACCTGCCTACTTGATGCCCACCACTGGTGCATAGAACTACAACTTATCGTTGGACCTCTCATTTACACCACAATTTGCAATTGCCTAATAAAGATGATAACATCTCGGTTTAGAAGTTTCTGTAGGGTAAAGCCCAGCCTGATAGGCGCAATCATTTTTTAGAAGATTTTGATGAATCTCCGATAATAATTACAAAATCCAATGAATCTTTGTATAGGACTGATGACAGGGGACATTCACCGACGGCTGTTACTTTGGAGGGATCCATGAAAAACCCTTCGGGTAGACTACATAACCTAAGAATGGAATCTCGCTCTCTTGTAAACCACATTTCTCATTTTTAGCTGATGAGGAGGTAGGACTTCAAATTTCTAAAACTGATGCTTCCAGGAACTGATGATAACAAGCAGAGAAAATATCAATGTGTGCAGAATAGGAAGAGGCCACCGTATCAAGAACCAATGGATGACACTTGGCAGCTTCCTGTAAATCGATAGTGGTGTTATGTCTAGTCATCCAAGGAAACCTCAAAAATAACAGGAGTCAGAGGGGATTTGATGATAAAGAAGATACTTTTCTCAGTGTGATTTCCAGCAATGGTTGGCATTACAGGTTCAGATGACAGGGGTTGATTATCCAGGGTGGTAATTCAAAACTCCTTAGAAAGTCTTTGGACAGGTATACCAATGCTGTGAACATACGGTAGGTATCATCAATTACATTTCCTCCTGCTCCTGAATCAATAAAACTTTAGCTGAGACAGACAACGAAAAACATTTTAGGAATACTGGAAGCATTAGATGATTTCCAGGTGGAGGTGTAGACAATAAAGACATGGGATCAAGCTGATTCTTTTTTTTTCCTTGACTTTAGAGTTTAGCTGCAAGAATTCTTCAGGTGACTCCAGAATGGGAATGTGAAGCAGATCTCTGTGAAGATTTTTCACCTTATCTCATTTTATCTCACCAGCACAAGCTCTTTAAGAAGAACATTAAAAATACACTTGTGTTGGCATAACCGAGTCCCTTTAACTGTGATGGGTTGTCTGCAACAGTTCAGACATATTTCAATGCAAAAAAAAAACAAACATATAAGAGAGGAGGGAGATCTTATTTTTCAAGTTTGTTATTTACCAAAGTTTTCTTTACTATCGCAGATGTTTCCTGGCCTGTCCCTAAAGAATGTTTTTAGCTTTTGTTTGTATCTTTGTGTGCACCATTTTCCGATTAGTAAATACCGTTGAATAATCTTAAACCTCCTTTTTGCATTGATTGTTCCATCCACTTAAAAAAATAATTCTGTTTTATTCCTTGTGGATGAGAAATTACCTTACTGATGTTAGTTTACTTTTAATTATATTTTGTATTTGTTAAAATTATAGAGTGAAAGACTGGGAAGATTGTTTTTAAACACACATGTATGATAGACAGTCTTTTACTGTGAGTGTTCGATTATACAAACCCCTGTAAGGCTGCTTTGGTCCTACAGATATAGCTATTACATGGCTCCTGCAAAAAAAAAAAAAAAAACTTCCATAAAATGTACTGGCTGGGTGGTATGGCTGCAACTATCTTGATGTAATGTGTATACCCATAGGACACCATGAGTGTGAAAATCATCAGTCTCCATAGCAAAGCAACAAAACACTATTTGCTATCTAACATGAACATGCTACACTAACACTAACATTCTTCAATTCAAATTTGTATCTATATATATTATTATTATTATTATCTTTTATTTGTATCGCGCCAACATATTCCGTAGCGCTGTACAGGGGATAAGAACAAGGGAAATACAAGTTTAACAAAATTCAAAAGTTGAAGAGCCCTGTTTTGAGCTTAGAATCTTAGCAGAAAGTGCTTTATCCCAAAGCACCCTACAAGACTAGAAACTCGCTACTTACAATCTAACGATATATATATATCTAATCTATATCTATCTAATAAGAGAAGGAGCTTACAAGCTGAATATCAGCTTTTGGCCTCCCTCCTACATTTATATAGGATTGCATATATGTGTCAAGCATATTGCGGCAAATCAGAACTGAGTATTTGAATTTTAAAACATTGATTAGTTACTCAGTAACTAATCAAAAGAGGGTTCCTCCCATTTTCTGACTGGTTTAGAGTTTAAAAAAATAGAATGCAGGAATTGAAATCTGCACATTCTGATTGGTTTACGCTTTTAGCCAGTCAGAGAGCTATATTTTCTACTATTCTGATTGGTTAAAGTAACAACCTGGCATAATAGGGCATAATAATAGTGTTGCCCTTATCTGACTGACTATTGAAAGAGCCCACGAGCAAGAAAAAATTAAGCTTTACAATCTCTTCTGATTGGCTCATTGTTGTACTCAGTAATAAGTCAGCGTTTTAACATGCAAATAATCAATTCTGATTGACCGAAATATGATTGCCACATATTTCATCCAATTAAAAGCCCCCCAAAAACATATAAGGCAGAGGTGCGTCTAATAGCCTTTAAATTGCATGGGAGTTTCTCGTCTAAGTAGCTCAGTTAGTTTCATTAATTTTATTTGTCACAGAGCAATGCAATCTGTTTTTTTTTTGGGATGGACCTTTCTGCGGGCTGAACAGAGGAGCACAGATGTTCAAGCAGGCAAGAAGAATTTCCCAGAGGGCTAGAAATGAGGAACCATGGCTTCCATCAACATTAAATATTCCTGCTTATCCAAGGCTGAAGGGTGAGGGTGAGGACCAGGGCATCGCAAATTATTACTGGACATGACTGGAGGGTCATCCAATAAAGGTAATGTAGGGACTGTGGATTATTATGAACCCCGGTGGAAGATAGTGATCCTGGGGGTCCATAAGAGACTACCATTGTAGGGGGTTAATATTAGGTGCTGTGAGAGTCCACAGGGACCCCTATGGAGATAGGTAAATGCCCTATGGGGGTCCATATGAACCTCATTAACTAGATCTTATATATAGGGGTAAAGGATTTGCCTCCAGAGTAAACAGTGATAGGGCATTTGGAAATCTGTAGTTACCCCCATATGGGGATAGGGATCAGGGAGGTTTATGGGCCTCCTACCCGAAAGCACCGGGAAGTGTGGGGTAAGGGGGGCCTCATGGTGTAGAAGCTGCACCAGATCTCATTTTAATTATTGTGGGGTGAGGCATTGGTGGAGTAGGTCATAACCACACCTGAATTACTTTTATTTATTTTAACCCCATCCCTACTGCTATTGAATCAAGGAAGGGATTGCTTTAATTGCATTGAGATCTGTTATATGTCATGATAGGGTTATCTGGGTTCACTTTACACTTTAGTTTTAGGACCACTGCAAAAATCTGCGGAGTTTAACGAGGACATGTAGGATTAGTCTAGGTTTGTATGGGACCATGTGATCTCACTTTAGGTAGAAACGCACATAGAGAAGGGAGCAAGTTACAACTATCACTTACTTACACTTAGGTCCAATGTGGGTTTTTACTTGTAAGATTTTGTATGGGAGTCATGTCATCGAGCCCTGAGCTCGGGAGTAAAGAACACTTCTCCTATTTAAAGTGACATGGAACACAATTCCTTTTTCATGCATGTAAAAGGGCATGCTTTCAAATTTGCCAAATGTGTAATTTGATTGCAAAGAGAGCACAATATAATTGGCAGACAGCCATATACTCTATATTGCTGCGTACTGGCTGACAAAGCCAAACTCACATATCAGCTAAGCATTTGAATTAGTTTTGTTCTGATTTATGCACTTTATTTGAAGAAAAAAAACACTATCATTATCAAGTACTCTCTTTCAGACGCAACAAAGAAAAAAAATGTCAATGTCCCTTTAAAGAATAGGAAACAGAGGCTATAGTTTCATAGCAGCTTTAGTATTGGTAATGGTATAGAGCTCTTAATTTGTAGTCACATTTGATGACTGTAAAGTAGTCTCAGAACAGAATCACTATTTTCTGCCATATATGCTGTCTAATTTTCTAGTGCCATCATTACCCTTTGATTTTGTTATGTTAACTCATTCAATATACAATTTGTTCCAAAATATCTCATTATCTCTTATCTTGGGTCGTCAACTGATTTTACAACCTCATATGTCAAAAGCCAAATAAATATGCTTACCCACACATTAATGGCCACTATAAGTGTTTACAGCTTCACTATATGTTACCTAGCGCCATATTAAATTCCAGCCCCGTAAGTCCAACATGAAGCACGTAACGGCTGCGGGCTTGAAATTTAGACGAGTTATGTTGCTATTAAATTGGAAGGGGCTACAGGTTTGAGATGAAAATCGTAGAACGATGGATTTGTGGTCTTGCGGACTATCAATTAGTGTAGACCGTAGTTACGGGTTTAGACGGAACCAATGGAAAAAGAGATCTTCAGCGTGATGCCACTGAAAAAGGGGAGGTTATTTTTCAAAGTCCTACGGGCTTCAATTACAGTTTGTGATCGGTCCAACAGGCCAGATATAATGCAATATTGATAAAGCCGTAAATATGATATTCTATCACATGCGAGTTACAGTATATGTTGTAACACATTGATTGCAGGGTTCGATATAACAGGAAATATAAACATGAAATATAGTATTTTTCGGGAGACGATTTGCGGGCTTGAGAATGTTATGCTATTAATTCTAAGACCTAACATCACTTTCTCTTATAATAAATGTACAGTAGTGTGTTTTTATTTGCATTACAAGTGCTACTTATTGGAATTTACCCCTCTTGCGGGTGCTCTCGAGCACTCATAGGGCTTTGGGCCCCATTTGCATGTTACGGGCTAGCGCAAGCGTAAAAATCTGAAAAAAGGTGCGGCTTATATTCGGACCAATACGGTATGTTTGTGCTTATCTCGGTATCTAATGCTCTTTATAGTCATCCTCCATTATTAATGAGCAGGGGTGTGTAGCAGCTGAAGCCAAATGGCTGCATACTGTGTGGTGTATTGGAGGCTATGAAGCTAGTTGTGACCCTCTCAGCATGTACAAAATAGCGGTAATGTCACTGCTGGAGGTTGTCAAAAAGCCCCATTAAATTCAAAGCCAGTAAGTGCAACGTGAGACCCGCAAATGCTGCGGGCTTGAAATTTGGCAGAGTTACAGAGCTATTAAATGAGAAGTTACAAGCTTGAGACGCAAACCCGTAAACCATTTGTTGAACGTTGGATGCAAGTGGATTAATTAGTCAAACCCGTACTTACGGGTTTAGATGGCGCCAATCGCAAATTATATTGTCATGATCACGTCACTGAAAAATGGAGGTGGGATTTCAAAGTCTTACAGTTTTCAATTACGAGTTACGATCGGATCCACATTCCAGATATAATGCAATATTAATAAAGCAGTAAATATGATATTCTATTAAATGCGGGTTACAGTATATGTATTAACACATTGATTGGCGGGATCGATATAACACAGAAATTACACATGAAATAAAGTATTTTGGTTGGGCCAATTTGCGAGCTTGAGATTCTTGTGCTATTAATTTTAAGACCTAACAGTAGTGTGTGTACATGTGCATTTAAAGTGCTACAGATTGAACTCCCCCCCCCCCCCCTTACGAGTCCTCTCTAGCACTCATTGGCTTCTTGGCTCCATGTGCGTGTTACAGGGTTGAAGGCAAGTGAGATCATTGCAATTTAAAAGCCTGATTGGAATTGTAGCGGTTACAAGCTTGAGAGAACAAAGGATTTGTGGCCGGGAAGTTCCACGTTCTATGTCCCGTAGGCTATTTTTTGCTCCAAACCCGCAGATTAGCAGCGGCTTGAATTAGAGGGCTAATTTAATAGCCATAAGTCTTAATGGCTACATTATGAGCTACGGTTTTACACATAGGGGGAATTTAATAGGGCTGATAGTCTCTTATTCTAAAGATACTAACTGGAGGAGGCACAAAGCTTTAACTGCTGTGCTCTACATCACAATGTGTCCTCCTTACAAACTCACAGATTCATCTTGCTGTATATGTTTCTGCCTGTGTCCTACACAGAAAATTTTGCTATAGAAAAGGACAATTTATTGAACAGAAAAATATTTGGATGTGCATTTATAAATCACAATATATTTGGTGGCATTTGATGACCATCACATCAAGGGTGGAAGGAATGTGAAAGGGAAAGAGGGGGTACTTTTGCTCACCTTTAAGTGGGGCTCTATGCTGACAGGAATTTATATTATACAACTGTGCCAGGCTGCAATGCACCTTTTTAAAGTATATTCTCTTTTCAATATTGTACAGTTATTATTAAATTAAATTAAAATATTTCACTACTAAATGTGCAGATGGCAAAATGAGTGTTCATTGGGTTGGGAGGGCCTTGGCTATTACAATTATACTGGTCTCGATATTTCTGAAGGAAGCCCAGAAATGTGGTGAGACTGTGTTCAGAGATTCAGATAAAGTTGTGTAGGCAGGTCGAGGAGAATACAATGGAACAGCTGTGAAGTATGTTATGGGCAGTTGACCCTGCCAGAAAACCCCATTTGGATTTTGTTTCTAATGAAGCAGGGAATGCATACATACATACACTCACATACACATAAATATTTTATACACATGGGTCTTATTCACAGAATAGAAATACATTTAAATCATCAGAAGAGGCAAACGGGTGTTACATAGTAATTGAGGTTAAAAAAATACTTTTTACCCATCAAGTTCAACCTTTTAAGATCTCTTCTGATCTGAAATATGGGGATTAGAGTTAAAAATTCCTGACCACAGATACTGTCGATCGGACTCCTCCCTGCATCCAGGGGCGGATTTAAGAGTTGTGACACCCTGTGCTAATATTTATTTGCTGTCCCCCTGTGGAAATCGAAGGGTTAATTTTAATAATAAACATAATAATTGACCCAGGGTCAGCCCCAGGTGGCAAAAGCGCACACACAGACACACATACTCACTCAAAACAGACACACTCACTCTCATACACACACTCAGACACACACACTCACTCACAGACTTGCACACACACTCACACAGACACACACTCACAGACATATACAGACTTACTTTCACTCAAAGAAACACACTCACTCACAGACTTACACACACACACAGAGACACATACACTCACAGACACACACACTCACTCACTCAGAAAGACACTCACACACAGACACACACACTCACTCAGACATACACACTCACAGACACACACACTCACAGAATTACACACACAGAAGGACACACTGACCCAGATGTCCACCTTGATGCCTTCATGGCCACTATGGTACCTTCATGCTCCATCCTGATGGACCCATTTTAATATCCCACCCTGATGCCCCCATATTGATGCCCCATTGTTCACCTGATCAGAGGTCCCAGTTGCAGCAAGTGCAGCAGCACCACCAATCGTCGGTCCCTGCTCAGGTCTCGGTGGATGAAGATGAGGCTCCGCTGCACCAGTACACAGGGCAGGAGGCAGAAGATGAGGGTGAGGGACTGCCCAATGCACATCATGGCCGCCCAACGCGCAAGCAGTGCCGCCCCATCCTCTCCCAAGATGGCTACCGCATTCTTCTTTGTTGTCCTTTTCCAGTTCTAAAATGTCCTTTTTATGAAGTGGTGCCCAAAATTGTCCTCCATATTCCAAATGGGGGTGTACTAGGGATTTGTATAGTGGCAGAATTATATTTGCTTCCTTTGCTTCTATATCCTTCTTAATACATGCTAAAATGTTATTTGCCTTTGCAGCTGTGGCTTGGCATTGAGCACTGTTACCTAGGTGGTTGTCCACACGTACTCTCAAATCCCTTACAATATCCGATACCCCTATATTTCCATCATTAAGTTTATAAATTGCATGGCTATTTTTCCTTCCCAGATGCATAACCTTACATTTATTTGTATTAAATCTTTCTTTTTTATTGAATTTGAAGAAAATATAATATTTACAACATAAAAGTTAAAGAATTTTGTACTTACATTTTAGAAACATTAACATACATAACAAATACAACACGAACACAATATTGACTTGGGTAAAGTTACATAAGATAGCAAACCACTGCGAGTGCAGGATATAACAGCGTTATACTAACGAAAGATCTTTATCTTGATCCCAAATTTTCCATTTATAATTTTTTAAGTTTATTAAACCTTGCTCTTGAAGGGATTTTTCTAAATCTCTGTTCTTACCTACCAAGTTTGTAATATCATACCATGAGGGGACCGAGGACTTATTCCATTTCTTAAAAAATCATTAGATTGGCAGCCATAAAAATCTGTATCATGAACGCTTTAACATCCAGAGATATAGGAGTTGGAAAAATATGGAAAAATACAACTTCCACAGACAAGCACATCTGAAAACCAAGAATAATATCAATGTGACGGGAACAGTCAGTGCAAAATTGTTGGATTATGGGACATTCCCACCAAATATGAGAGTGGGATCCAACGTAACCACAGTTCCTCCAACAAAATTTTTACTTTTCATTTTGAGATATCTGAGCTATTTTTGTGGGGACTAGATACCATTGATTGATAAGTTTTAAGTGAACCTCCCTGTGAGATATACTTTTAATTAACCTATCAGTGAATGATAATGAATTACACCATGCTTCTTCGTACCAGGAGCATTTAAGATGGTATTGCCAATTTCTGGATTTACCAGTCATCTGTTTATCTATTTCCTCTCTTAATATATTATGACATTTAGATATTAAATGCGTCCTTTCTTTCATTAATATAAGTTTTTCAAAAGATGTTAGAGATCTAAGAGTGGATTGAAAATAAAGTGAACTTCTGTATGATGCAGTTAGACTGTTATATTCCAACCAACATCTAGGAGGAAGAGCATAAAGTTTAACCAAATCCTCAAAAGAAGCCTAGGAATTATTAATAAAAAGATCCCTTAGACATTGAATACCAAATCTGTCCCAAAGTCGCAGAAAAGGTAAATCCAACTCCTTCTCTAATAGAGAGAGAGGTATAATGCGACAAGGGAATGGCATTAATTGAGCTCTTAATTTGTACTTATACCAAACTTTAAACCTTCAGAAACAATATCCGACCCATCCAAAAGCAAATCTCTTTTAAAATCTTTTCTGCATAGCAGTGAACTCAAAGAGTTGTTCACTGCCAGACTAGCTTCTATCTGCCACCATTTGGATGTTTCGTGGGTATCAAACCATTTTAGTACATGTGAGAGCACAGTAGCGTTGTGGTATGTTTGGATTATTGGATATGCTAATCCACCTTTATTAAACTTTCTGGAAATTATACATTTTTTAACCCTATTTGGTTTTCCTTGAAAAATGAATTTATCCAAAATTGATTGAAATTGTACTAAAAGGGTTCTGGATAAGAAAATAGGCATTGATCTAAAAGCATAACTCAGTCTCGGGAGAAGTGACATTTTAGCAGCTGCTATTCTGCCTGGAAAGATTTAAATTCGGGTGTTTCCAAGAGGAATCGATGTCAGAAAGTTTAGATAATAACAGATTATAATTATGTTTAATTCTAAGTGGAATAGAACTATAAAAAGTAATTCCCATGTGAGTTATGCTGTTAGAGTGCCAATTATACTGATATTTAAGTTTCAAATAATCTTTCTCACAATTAGATAAATGAAAAGAAAGAACCTGCGACTTAGCAATATTTATTTTATAATTAGAGACTTTGCCATAACTATCTATTGTTGCATGCAGAGATTTTAGGCCGTCAGTGGGGTTAGAGACAAACACAATCACATCATTAGCATAAAGCATAATTTTATGCTGTAAATTCCCAATTGTTATTCCCTGTATTTGGGAATTAATTCTAATGGAAGCGGCTAGCGGTTCCATTATTAAAGCAAAAACAATGGGGGAAAGGGGACATCCCTGTCTCGTCCCATTGGTAACTCCAAATGTATGAGTCTTGAAACCATTGCCAATGACCGAGGCATATGGTACAGTGCCCCAATGACTTTAGAACCAAAGGAACCAAAGCCAAATTTTTGGAGCGTGTGCTGTATAAATTCCCATCCGACCCGGTCAAAGGCTTTCTCTGCATCTATAGAAAGAAAAACTGAGGCCAGAAATTTACGTTTGGAGTATTATATCAAATCAAACAATCGTCTAGTATTGTCAGAGCCTTGGCGGCCACAAATAAATCCTGATTGATCAACTGATATGAGTTTGTCAATAACTCCACTGAGCCTATCCGCTAAAATCTTAGCATACATTTTTAAATCCACGTTGAGCAATGAAATAGGCCAAAAGTCTTTGCATTCCAGTTTCCCAGTTTTCTTTTTGGGTATAGTGGTAATCAGGGCTTCTGTCATTTCAGCGGGGACTTGTCCCTCTCTTTTAATTTCATTATAAACATCTTTCAAATAGGGAGATAATGTTGGAGCAAGAAGTCTATAATAATAATTTCCAAAGCCATCGGGACTTGGAGCAGAACCTAGTTTCAGTTTTAACCAATGTACTAAGAATCTCCTTTTCTGAGAAATCAGCATTTGAAGATAAGCAATCACATTTTGACACTTGAGGTAAATATATCTTATTAAGAAATGTTTGAATATGCTCAACAGAGGGTTTATGGAACAAAGGGTCAGAATCCAGATTATATAAATTAGAGTAATACTCTTCAAATGCTTCTGCAACCTGGATAGGGTTAATAAGACAGGATCCCTTATGATAAAGGTGATCAATCCTTTTTTTTGGAAACATTAGATTTAAGTTTGTTTGCAAGCAATCTGCTTGCTTTATTTCCATAGTGATGCATGTTCTGCTGTAAGAGCCAGATGGAATTGTCAAATCTATGTTGATTAATGGATTTAATCTGTAATTGAATTTTTTTATCAAGTTTAAATTCAAAACATTAGGATTAATTGTATTTTTATGTTCCAAATTGTACAACTGTATATACAGCTCCCTCAAAGGGGTGCCTCTTTCCCTTTTCCTTTGACTCTGCCATTTGATTAGTATCCCTCATATCAAAGGCCTTATGCGTATTCCATATAGTAATTTTAGACCCAACCGAAGCTTTATTAATTGCATAAAAAAGGTTGATTTCTCTCAGCAATGAACGGCTTGTATCGTTGTCTAATAGGGTAGAATCGAGTCTCCATGATTTTGTATGTGGGGAGAATTGATTAGAAAAAAGTTCCAAATTAAGTGAGGCATTGTCAGACCCTTGACCCAATATCAACTCTTGAGATTCTTTTTAAAGTAGCAATGTTAACAAAGAAATAGTCCAACCTAGAATAGGACTGAAATCTTGGAGAGAAAAAGGTGTAATCTTTTTCATTAGTGTGCAATACTCTCCAAGCATCATTCAGATGATAATTTGATAACAAAGATCTGAATTGTTTCGATAACATTGTCAAGGAAAGGTCAGGTATAGGATGATTAGTGGAATTTCTGTCTCTAACCGGGTCAGAGATAAGATTAAAATCTCGACATACTATTATGGAACCTTGAATGAGTTTATTAAACTTTCTTAACATTTTATTCAAAAATTTAATTTGGGATTTATTGGGAAGATATATGTTCATTATAGAATATTTTTGTTGATTAATTAACCCTATCCATATTATATATCGACCCTCAGAATCAATTTCCACAAATTCCTCAGAAACAGAAAGTCTGTTACTGAAGAGGATCAAAGCTCCTCTTGCCTTTTTCTTATAGGTCGAATTGTAAATGGTTGAATAATGTTTATTTAAAAAGTTTGGGACACCCCCTTTCTGCCAATGTGTTTCCTGCAAGCAGATTAAATCTGCCTTCTGTTGAAGGAAACTTTTTTTTTTTTAAATGCGTTTGGCTGGATTGTTCAAACCCTGAATGTTTTGCGTTACTAATTTTAAAGTCATACTGCCAAAAACTCAAAAGCAATGTGAATCAGTCCACTCTCCCCCACAGCAACTCTAATCCCAGTCCCAAGACACAACAAATTACAAATAAAAAACATAAAACCATCACCCCACCAAAATTCATTTGTGTATACCGAGCCGTACATACCTCGATAAAAGAGGGATCCAACCCGGGAAACACTGATGTCAGATGAAAGCATCTGATGGCATGTGCCGATGCTCCAAATGTAACCTTATTCAAATGACATTATCTCCAATATCTGAACATATATCTGAGCTTACCAATGTCAGAGATCCATCATGACTTAGTATATCAAAATAACCCCAACCACAATCTACAGTCTATCAAATCTTATTATTTTAAATTCATTGTAGAAATGTCTTCTTATAAGACATCATAAAAAGTGCATATGTGCTTCTCAACCAAATTATAATATCAAAGTGTCCTGTGTAATAATTAGGGCTACAAGCCCAGGAAAAAAAATGTTTTAAATACACAGTGTAAAGTGATTCTTTCATTCTCCCCAATCTATTCATATAATACCTCAAAGAGTACCCTCCCCTCTCCTCCCATTCCTAACCTACACAAATATAAACATAAACTAAAATGGGGAAAAGTTTACCTTATTTAGGAAATTATTACAATTTCATTAAACTTTCCCCTTCTTGAACATCATTAATAATATGTCTGTGATTTTTAAAACAACATATCAGTTTACTGTAGGTGGATTACCCCATTTATTGGGGATTTGTTTCTCTCTCAAAACTTTTGTAATGGGTTGAAATTTTTTACGTAGGAACAAAGTATCTCCTGATAGGTCTGGGAATATTTTGATATTTTCATATGGAGAGTCAAATGTTTTTTTTTGTTAAAGGAAGCTTTTAATATAGCTTCCCTGTATGCATATAATGTGATTTTACAATCACATCTCTAGCAATATCTTTACCCATATTAGATGGGAGAGGTATTCAATATACTCTGTCTATGGGTATATCACCATATAGTTATTTTTTAACCAAATTGGTCAGAAAAGTTCAATAAATTGATGCAACTCTTTAAAGGTGACTGTTTCTGAAATTCCCTGAATCCTAATATTGTTTCTTTTTTCAAATTCAACAAATTTAAGGAATTGATCCTTTAATTTCTGTATCTCCTCTTTAAGTCCCAAAATCTCATTCTTTAGTTCTTCATTATTTTTCAATAGAATCTCTTGGGTCTGTTCAATACCTTCAGTCCTAACAGACAAAATCCCAATATCTTTAGCATTATTTTTAATTTCCATGGTCAATTCTTCTTTGATGGAGATCTGAAACTCCTTAAGAAGCATTGACATAGTGTTTTTCATTGAAGAAATAGTCAACGGTTCTTCCAAAAGGGTCTCTCTCACTGACTCCTCCGGTGAATTTACGTCAGCTTCTAAAAGAGTTTCAGAGGATTCCATCAAAGACTGAGAGGGAGAGTATGAATATCTTTTTTCCTTTGTATTATTTTTTTCTCCAGGGGAAAGAAAGTTAGCTATAGATTTAAATCTATTATTATTATTTTTTTTACTTGCTTTACCCCGAGGAGGTTGATTATCGTTACCCTTTTACATTGCAACGGTAAAAGGTCAAATTTACCCTTTGAGGGTAAAATTGAATATCTAGCTAAAAAGAAGGGACAATATTTCCCAATATCCTTGTATTCTTTATAAAGTCAAAACGTTAAATGTAGCATTAAACCTATTAATCAGAGTTGAATATAAGCCCTTGACTATACCAAAAAAATAAACTAATAAAAACCTCTGGACCCTATTAGAGTAGGTTTAGTATTGTTTACAAAAGGACTGTACAAAAATGAAAAATAAGCCTAAAAGTTCTTCAACAAACTATGACATTTGAAACCACATATAACGTTTGTACAAGAAAACCCCTATAATGAATTACACATTGGTGTACAAAAAGAATTACTTGTATCAATTAATCATCCTTTAAAAAAAAATAAAAAAATCTCTATCGATGAAAATTGTTATAGAAGGCTTTTATATACAAAATATCCTTTAAAGTTCTGTGAATGTCCAGCTTTTAATAATCTCAATAAATTGCGGGGAAGACCTCCCCTCCCTTTCTCTTCTTTTCTCTCTTCTCCTTTCCCCTCTTTTTCTTTTCTTCTTCTTCCTTCCCCTTTTAAAAAAAAGCCCCAAATATCCACCTTAAATGCAATAATCAGATGGGGAATAAGAAAACCAAACTTCAGGGAAAAATAAGAGGTTGCTGCACTTATCTCTAGTCTCTCTTAAGACTCCATACTTGGTCAGTGATATATCATAGGGGCTCATAGACTGTACCCTGGAACTCCTTTCATGATCTCATCAGCCTGAACCCCTCAATCGCAACACAGTGGGAGGACTGATCTCCAAACAGCAACCTGCACCCAAACAGCGAGCCACAGTGTGGTTAAACAGGTTATACCTCAGGGAGTGAGATAGTGCTGTGCTTATCTTTAATCTCCCCTAGAACTCCAGACATCACCAGCAGTAGCAGAGCACCCAGAATCAGCTCCTTGTAGCTCCCTTCAAAGTTTCCTCTGGGTCCCAAGATTGTATCAGATGAGTAGCCCAGCGTTCACTTCACGGCAGCAAGATATAGGCAGAATAGTCCATCATGTCACCAGGCGGAACAGCAGCCACGCAAATAGCGTGGAGCTACAATGTAGCTCACCAGACTGCTGCCTGGATAATCAGGGGTTAACTCCCAGAAAACAACCCAAGCACTTGTTCTCTGTTGCTACACACCAGCAGTAATATCTAGCAGTCGGTAGCACGTATGACACGCTGAATGGCGTGGGTGGATTATCATTTAGGCCAGTGGATAAAGAAAAAAAGTCCCCAGCCTCACACAGGCTATGCATGTATGGCCCATTGTGGCAAAAACAATTAAAGCCTCTTCACCACCTTTGATGTCGTTGTAGGACTCCACAGGGGAAAAAATAGGTCTCCCTTCTTATTGCAAGCAATTTAAAACCGCATATAAACTTGCGGCATTGAAAATTAGACTTGGAGAGCCTGAAAAACTAAAACTTTCACAGGAGCAACGGTGGTGTGAGCCCGGTTAGTCAGACATTCAGACTTACCCCTTCCTGGGCGTGGCCGAAATGTCCTATTTGTATTAAATCTCATCTGCCATTTAGCCACCCATTTCTCTAATTTATGCAAATCTCTTTGGAGTAAAAGTACATCATTATCTGATTTAATTACCTTGCACAACTTAGTGTCATCAGCAAAAATGGAGACACATAAATGCTGCATAAATGCTGAGGTCTTTAAGAAAATCATCCATACTACTATTAGCATCACAGAGTACTATATATTTGTTATTTATATGTTCTAACACAATATCTATCTATCTATCTATCTATCTATCTATCTATCTATCAGGCATTGTACTGTAGCACAATGGTTTGCTGTGGTTCGAGCAGTAACTGTGTTAATCCACCTAAAGTGAACAGAACAGACAGGTAGAGAAGACATCTTCATTCTGATTGGCTAACGTAGTGAACAGAACAGACAGGTAGAGAAGACATCTTCATTCTGATTGGATAACCCATAACGTTATCAATTAATAAGCAATTAATAAGCAAGAGGAAGGTCTGGAAGTAATGTAAACAGGAAATCTTCAAAATGAAATAACTCAGCTAAAAAAATTAAATTTCAAAAATTCAAAAACTATTTTTACATATTTTAATACAATCTAAAATTACGTGGAAGGCCAGTTTCCCTTAAAGTGTGCTCCTTTTAAATCTACAGCCATATATAAATAACTCTGTAAGTAATTGCCGGATAAGAAAAAAAGGATAAGAAAACTCAAAAAAGTACAAATTAATTTTTTTTCTAACTCTATAATAGGAAATCATAGGAGTTACTACAATGTGATACAAGCAAAGGCTGAACAGTACTACACTAGAGGTCGTATGTGGCCACTTACTGAACAGAAGCAGCAATGGATAAGGAATAATCAGATATTTCTTAGCCAGGTGGGATGGTTATATTAATACTATAAACACTATAATGCACAATGTTATACACATTTTAGACACAAAGCATATATTACAGCAGTCTGAAGGTCTGGCATTCTATGGGAGTTAAAGAAAAATTGAATTAAATAAAGGTATACGTGGGCATAAATACACAGGGTGTGGGGGAGGGTCTCAGGTTGAGAGGGGATAGGGTATGTACTTGGATGAAATACACAATGAATTTAAAGCAAAGATGGTTGAGAAGAATGTGATCACATATATAGTTGTAAGCAAGCAGCGCTTGCCAAAGGCGCTCCTTGCCAGCAACTGCGGACTTTAGGCCCGCAAATGCGGACCCTCGTGAAGTGAGGGGCCACATTTGCAGAGGTGGAGGCTCCCACGTTGACCGCAAAATGTAAGGACTTATCATCCACAAACACGATCAAAAATACGACCTTAGCGCCCGAAACAGGCGCACATGAAAACATTAAAAATACAATAAATACACACAACAAACACATAAAAAGCTTACCCACAGCAAGGGGGGCACCCAGGACCTCTGAAAGTGAAGTTGCACCTCAATTTAAGTAAAAATACAAGAATTTAGACACCCGAAAATCCCCTAAGCGAGAGAAAAAATGTCCGTTGAAAAAAACAAACAAGGCTACAGGACCCTAAACACGCAAAACACCACAAAACACATACGGATTTTCCAAACAAGCCGGACGAGGTCCAAGAACACGGACTCAAAATCAGCCACAGCCGCGTACCACACACATTAGGCGCCATTTTACAGCACTATCTTACACAAATGTGGAAGTACACAGCTACCCGAACGGCTTTGCATCGCGCACGCACACTATTTACACTCCACACTGCACACATTGCTGATACTTACACAGCAGCTCCACAGCACTGATGCTGCAGCAACATGAAAACAGATTGCCAGCTCTTCAACACAATGCTTCCTGCATATATTACTTCAAAATAGGTAAAGTATATTCATTTATTATTTTATTCATTAATTAGCATACCAAAAAAAAAAGCACCAACGCTACTCATAGCACAGAAACAACCAACAGCCTCGCAATGAGTGCCAAAGTCGCTCATTGCGAGCCACGTGATGAGCGCCAAAGGTGCTCAGCGGGGGGCACGCAATGAACGCCGAAGGATCTCGGAACACCAACAAAATGAAGGTCTCAACCAAACACCATTACCTGCCTTACAATCTTATTGCCGTAATTTTTTGAGGGGCAAGTCGCTAGTAAAATGATAAATTTAAAAGATAAATAGAGAGTCCAGGATATCTTTATCAGCTAAGATAAAAATGATATACATTGATAGTTCATAAATTATTATCAAAATAAACAAATATTTGCTTATAATGTAATACTGTCTAGAAAAGCGATTGACATGAGTGCCTGAAAAGAATAAAAAATATGAAATAACGTTCTTTATGAAACCGTTTAGCTTTTGTACATCAAAATAATTTATATGGAACTATTATGGGTTAGTCTCATTGTTCTATTGAAATTGCATTACCACCAAACTATCCATAGGACTAGCCATTTCTTTATATACTAAATCATTTTTAAAATATGCATCGGTTTCTCTGTAAGGCACAGTATGCAAATAAGTAACACATTAAGCAAATTAGTAACACAGTTTACAAAATTAGTCTTGGTGTCAACTAACTGATTTATGGCAACCAAATAAAATAGCGCACAACTCTGTCATATATTTGCATACTATGCCTCTAATTTGCATATTGCACTACTAATTTAGATATAATCATACTCATGAAAAGGTTGTATATCTGAAGAATTACCTAGCACAAGTTATAGTGACAATTTAATGTTCATGTTATATATGGCATGAATGTCATACAAGTTCAACACGACTGCTGTGGGAATATTATGTACTATCCAGAGACAAAACAAGTTCAACATTCTCAAGACACAATCGAGGAGAGATAAAAAGAATTCCATACACAAATTGTTCATGAACAGTGAATCACTCTAAGCAGCAAAAGAATAAGAATCTTTGCAATTTAAGACAGAGGTGACCTTTTAAAAGACCCAGAGAAATTACACTAAGCAACATTTTTTTTATACATTATAGAGGTCAACGGAGGAGAAATTAAAATATTGTATTAAAATATATTTGTTTTTTTTAAGATGTGCTAGTTCTTATTATGTTGTTTTAATTAATAATAATAGCACAATATATTATATGATCAACAAGGTCCTTTAGAGCAGTGGTTTAAAACTGCCAGGCTTAGGACCGGTACCAATTCCAGAGACGGAGCCTACCGGTCCAAAGGAATAAGGAAAGCCTTACACTTTACATACCATCACCATTGGCCGCAGTTATAGATACATTATGGAGGAATTTATAAGGAGTTAGCCTGTACTCAAATTAGCACAAAACTAGATGAAAATTCAGGAGGTCACATGAAGGTACCCATGAGCACTGGATGGTGACCAGCTGGTACTAATAAGCATTCAAATTTGTTGCCAGTTCTATCTACCATCAGGACTGAAGCTGTCACGTCTACAAGAGGCTCTGCAAATACCACTAGGCCTCATACCACCCACTCAGTATAATCTCGCTCTCCAACTGCCATTTTTCACATGCCATTTTGTTTTAGTTTTCCTCTTGACCGAGACCCTCACATGCCATTTTTGTTTTAGTTTTCCTCTTGACCTAGACCCTCACATGCCAGCGCTCTTCTGTCTCTGACCTCATGTAACTCTCTCTCCCACCTACCCTGCCCTCACCAACCCACCTACCTATGATTCGTTTTAATTTATAGTGCAGGTTTAGTACTCACCTCATTTCTCACAGCTGATACACCCACTACCTTAATTACTAATTAACCCTCTTCTCTATTTTCTATTGCCTGTGAAGCCCTTATTTCTCCCTTTAGATTGTACGTTTTCAATCTTGTATGGAGTTTTGAAAAATGCACCATATATATATAAGATTTTAAACTCAAAAACAGGGCCCACTACTTTTTTGACATGTGTTTAATATTGTATTTTCATTTTCTTCTTTATACTTCTCTGTACAGCACTACAGAATATTTTGGCACTTTATACAAACTGTAATAATAATTGTAATTTTACCAGTCGTCCCAAGACCAAAAAAGGCGGTGAACCACTTCTTTGCAGCTAGGGTGTTTTAATAATACAAATATACAATATGTGTACAGTAAGCGATATTAATAATTAAGTAATTAGCGACTTGCCCGGCAAAAGTGACGGGGCAATACAATTTGAAGCCATGGGAATGCTGTTTGAGACATAATTGAAACCGTTTTGTACTGTGAGGACCTTTGGCGCTCATTGCGAGGCTCTCCTGTCGGGTACTTTTGGTCCTCTGAGAGAGATATATATTTCTATGTATATGTAGTTAAGTAATAATTAATGATTTATTCAATAAATTAATATGCTTTAATTATTTATAATTGATATATGCAACGAGCAATAGGCTGAAGAGCTAACAATCTGTTTGTATTTTGCGTCTGCATAGAATATACATTGTGAGTGTTAGTGCCCTGCTTATAAAGTGTAATGAACGAATGGCACAGTACACATACATGATACATCCAGAGGTGCTCCCGCACTGCTGAACGGCTATGGAGGAAATCACGCACTTCAGCAGATTTTCATCACTACAAGTTTATGCTACGTTCCTACTCCTCCACCCTCAACCTGGCCAAACAGCACTACTTCACATCACGAATATCAACTCTGGCCTCCAACGCCAAACATCTGTTCACCACTTTTAATAATCTCCTCTGCCCACCACCTCCTACCACCCCTTCCTGTCTCACGGCCGTAGACTTCAATTCAAACCAACCGCAATGAACGCTTATACTTATCAGGCAAACTGAAATATATAAAAAAATTACTTTATCTCCTCACATCTCTTTTTTTGTTTAGAATTACATGCTAGGCAAAAGACTGACTTCAAGCTTTAGATCGAGATCCTATTTGAAAACTGAAGTTTATATAATTTATAGCCTTAAGCCTGTAAAACATAAGGTTAACAAGTAGAGGCATTTACATGCATTATGTCAGTATGGAGTCCAAGATATTTAAAACAGAGTAATTGCCAAGTCTGTCAAGATATGCATAAAAGTACGAGAAAGATGCAAAATACTGCAACGTCAAATAGTTACATCTGAAGAAAAGAGGCAAAATCGGCTTGTGACGTCATTGTGATGTAATTTCCGTGCATGTGTGATAAAAAAGAACTTCTCCTCTGGACTCCCATGTCTAAAAATTGGATTTTGTTCAAAATAAAGATGGCTGTGGCTAGAAATTGGCATGCACGATAAAACAGATGCCGCTGCATATCAGCGTGTGGGAAAATCCGCCAACAACAAAAATTAACGCTTGTAAATCGTTGGATACAGGCATAGAAAAAGGCTTTGGAAATGTCTCAATGCTCTACAGAAGCCACAATAGTTTAGGATAAGCAGGTCAGATACCTGGAGACATGAACAGGGGTCTGTCAGTACTTATGGGACCATAGCACCTGGATGGATGCACATGTGTTTTATCCCTAGTCACATAAAGGGGAAGGACCTTCAGAGTTGCGACCAGTCTGTTAATGGTCCTACTGTAGGAAGTGAAAGGGTTACTCTTCCTACTACCTGACCCCATTCATAAATGGGCACATGAGTTTTCAGAGAAAAAAAAACATCCAAATTTGGAGGAAAAGTACAAGACTGCTTTAGGTTAATGGGAGCGTTTTTTGGGGGGCAGAAACATTTGTCCTAATTAGGAGGAGAAGCAATAACCCATAATTATATATATATATATATATATATATATATATATATATATATATATATATATGTATATTCAAGAGTTAAATTTCTTTCTTTGCCTTACTATCTACTGACCACAAAGTCTGCACAATCTGCACAAATCTCTAAAACCGTCTTAAGGGGATTTTTATTTTGTCAGCAGGGTCCTTATGTTTATATATATACATATAATTTATGTTCCGTTTTCCTACACTTGGTACTTCTCCTTATCACCAAGAAATAGATGTGTAAACGTAATATGTTTGCAATTTGCTGACTATCTGTGTGATATGTTTGTTAGCCACGTACAACTGCTTTATAAGCTACTAGCGACTTGCCCGTCAAAAATGACGGGGCATTAAAAAAGTGTTGAAATGCTGTTTGTCACACAATGTGAGTACTGTATAGACCCCTATAGCACACTAATGAACCCACTTAATAACACTATAAGTGCCATGAGGGTCATCCAGGACTCTCATGACCAAAGTGTAAGCACTACACTATTTTAACCCGGTCTCTATTTAACCCCATTAGTCCCATAAGGGTATATAAAGACCCTCTTGCGACAGTTAGAAGCCTAAGATTAACCCCATAAGTGCTATGAGGGTTCTTGAGGACCCTCATGACTCTAAGTACAAACATTACACTGCACTAAACGCCACAATAAACCATTAAATCTAAACTAACCCCGCTACACTAACCTATTAACACCTACACTACCTACCTACCAGCTAATAAACCCTCCACCCCACTAATTACAGAAAATAATAAAACCTAACTCACAAAAAATAATAAAACCTAAGTCACATAAAATAAAAATGCCTAATTTACAGAAACTAAAAAAGCTACATTTACAAAAAATAAAAAAGGTACATTACAACCACTGCCTCCCACTACAGCAAATAAAAAAATATTACACACTTGAAAAGGAAATACATACAATATATACATTACAATACAAACAAAATAAAATACAATAGCTCCTATCTAAAATACACACATACCCCTCTATCTAAAATACATTTAATCCTATTTAACACACACACATACCCCTCTAATTAGTATAACACACTACATACAATAAATAAACATTCTAAATATTGTAAATATTCTACTTACCTTTTCAGCATGTCCCTGTCCTTCTTAATTTCTTCTCCGGCATGGCCCCTGTTAAAAATAAACATTAGCAGCCTTATTAAATTGTGATTCTGCACATTTAAAAAGGGCTCTATATAAGCACATAGCAAATTTTTTTCACAGAAGTTTTTAGTTAGTGAACTTCTATCCAAAAGCAAGGTCTTCACTAACTAAAAACTTCTGTGAAAAAAATATGCTATGTACTTATGTAGAATCTTTTAAATTTGCTGAATCACAATTTAAGTCTGTAGATTAGTACTAAATACATACACACAAAATTAAATAGAATAAACATAATATAAATTGAACTTACCTCCCTGCGATGTCCCCGTGCTCCTTCTCTTTTGCCCTGGCTGGGCCCTGGAAGAATGGGTGCTCTAAAAAATAATAAAAAAAATAACGGAGGTCCTAGAGTCTTTTCTGGAAGAAAATTGGCAATGGCGCCTCCTGATTGGCTGAAAATGCTGTCAATCAAATTGTCGCCAATCAGAAGGTGCCATGGTGTGAGCCAATCAGAATGGGATACACCCCCATATCCCATTCTCATTGTTTAATGCACCTGTCAATCTTTTTTAAACCAATCAGAAGGCTATATTACCTTCAGCCAATCACAATGGGATACACCTCAACAGGGTGATTGGCTGAAGGCATCTGCGCCTTCTGATTGGCTGTAATCTGATTGACAGTGGCAACAGCCAATCAGAAGGTGCTATAGGCCCAGGGTTGGGTTAATGGGGTTTATTTTGGGTTACTAGTGTAGTGCTTAAACTTTGTCTCATGGGGGTCCTTGATGAACCTCATGGCACTTATAGTGGTATTACATTAGGTATTTAGTGTCTTATAGGGGTCTATATCAACCCCTATAGAACTGAGAGTGTTAATTAATGGATTATGGGGGTCTGTATTGACCCCCATGAGAGACAGAGTTAATGAAGGGATTATGGGGGTCTATATTGACCCACATGAGTTCCAGGATTAATTAAGGGATTATGGGGTCTGTATTGTCCTCATGAGTTCCAGGGTTCATTAGGGGATTATGGGGGTCTGTATTGACCCCCATGAGTATCAGGGATAATTAAGGGTTTATGTGGGTCTTCATTGACCCCCATGATTGACAGGGTTAATTAAGGGCTTATTGGGGTCTGTAGTGACCCACTTTAGTGACAGGGTTAATTAATGGATTATGGGCGTCTGTATTGACCCCCATGAGTGACAGGGTTAATGAAGGGCTTATGGGGGTCTGTATTGACCCCCTATGAGTGACAGGGTAAATTAAGGGGTTATGGGGGACTGTATTGACCCACATGAGTGACAGGGTAAATGAAGGGCTTATGGGGATCTATATTGACCCCTATGAGTGACAGGGTTAACTAATGGATTATGGGGGTCTGTATTGACCCCCATGAGTGACATGTTTAATTAAGGGCTGACGAGTGTCAAGGTTAATTAAGGGATTATGGGGGTCTGTATTGACCCCCATGAGTGACAGGGTAAATGAAGAGCTTATGGGGGTCTGTATTGACTCCCATGAGTAACAGGGTTAATTAAGGGATTATGGGGTCTGTATTGTCCCCATGAGTGATAGGGTTATTTAGGGGCTGATGGGGCTCTGTATCATTTTATTTTATTGCAGGTCCTTTATGGACCTTTACGGACCCGCAAGGCAAGAAATTAGAATTTTGATTGCAGGGGGGTCCCCGATCGCGTGCGATCGGAGACCCCCACTGCAAGGGTTAATGTGGGATTAATGCGGGGACCCCCAGAATTGGTGGGTTAATTTTAGGTGCCGTTGGGGGTACTTAAAGTACCCCCAGGCCAGCCTTAACTGTTTGTTTATGGACCCGCGGCAGGGACTTGACACCTTTTAAATGAAGTGTCCCCACTGCAATGGTTAATGTCGGAACAATGCCGGGGGACCCCCAGCATGGGCTTAATGTGGGCACACATCTGGGCTCCGAAACGATTCCTGTAGCATGGGGTTAATGCGGGGTTCCGAGCTTATCTCGGATCTCTGCAAGGGGTTAATGTGGGGTTCTGAGCTTATCTCGGATCTCTTGGCAAAGTTTTACAGGGCTGGCAGTGTTTTGCGCAGTCCGGGGTCGTGGAGCCTCGTTTTTATTTTTTTCATCTGCCATTTTTTTTCTCGCTTAGTCGATTTTTGAGTGCCGAAACTGGGAAATTTTGGGTCAAATTTGAGCGTAACCTCACTTCCAGATGTCCTGGCTGACCCCCAAGTTGTGGGTGAGTGTTTTTTTTTTTTTATTGTGTTTTAGTGTGTATTTTTCATATTTTTGCGTAGTTTGGGTGGTTAGTGCGTTGTTTTGCAACCTCAGGTATTTTTTTTTCTAAGTCCCGAAGCTCGTAATGTTGGCTCTCAGGCAATGAGGGAGAGGAGGAGGGGAAGAGAGACACAGGGTATGGCGAGGAGGAGGGGAAGAGAGACACAGGGTATGGAGAGGGAGAGGTGAAGAGAGACACAGGGTATGGAGAGGGTGAGGGGAAGAGAGACACAGGGTATGGAGAGGATGAGGGGAAGAGAGACACAGGGAAAGAGAGAAAGAGAGACACAGGGTAAGGAGAGGAGGAGGGGAAGAGAGACACAGGGTATTGAGAGGAGGAGGGGAAGAGAGACACAGGGAAGGGAGAGGACTACGTGCTGTGAGTTAAGGCTTTTGTGGGGGTTGTTGTTACATAGGTGAGGCGCCGTAGAGCCTCCACCTCCATAAATGTGCATTTGCAGCCAGAACTGCGTCCTCACTTTGCAACGTCTCGCAGTTTGACAACTATATGTGATTACATACCTGATAATAATGCAAATAATGTTCATATAATGTTCTGCCTTAATGCCTAATGAACTGAGACAATTTGATATTAACACCTTATGTGTGTTATCATTCAGTCTCACGGATATCCGAGCCAAGAGGAGAGAGATGCCTGAGGAAGATGGATACATTTTTTACACTAGGGTGATGCTGTTCTTAGCAGTGAAAGAAATCCTGCTCTAACAATATGTTATTTAATACCCTGCAGCAACCAAAAACAACAAGGTCAAAGATCTAAACGTCCTTGACTGAAAGAGCAAAGAGAAATGATTAGGAGATACAGTGGTACCTTGGCACTCTTCTTTAATTGGATCCCGAAGGCACTATGGGTGGCAAAAAATAACGAATACCATACGATAAGTAGTTCCCATAAGGAGTATGTAAATTGACTTATACAGGTTTAGTAAGTGCAATGAGTGGCAAGCAAGTGTCGAATGCTAAAGCACTTTTTCCTCTTTGCAATGCATAGAATGCCTAATTTGACGGGTTTTGAAGCCGAGTACCGAGGTATAACAGTACATATCTATTTTTTTTTTTGGAGAAGTTTTCTAAGCTCTGCTTGTTTGACAACTTTGAGTATGACTAAGAGGATACTGTATTTTGGCATGGAAAGTCATAAAGACTTTTAATTAGAATAAATAAATTGTGGTGGTGCTGGACCTTCCTTGGAAGAACCCATGATACTTTGGTGTAGGTTGTGTAGGTGTGAGACGGGTTTTTACATTTCTAGGGCTTGCAAGCTGAGGCAGGTGTCACATTTAATCAGTTCCATCATCTAAAAAAAATATTTCTCCCCTTTCCTTATCTCCCATTTCTCCCCCACTGATATATAAACAAAAAGCTGAAAATAATGTTAGTTTCTTACATACATCACAAATAATCACAGTTTTTCTTGAACGACAGTGATCCTTTAACAGATAATATTTTTTATTTTAATGTGTTGGTTAATATAAAGGCAGCTTTGCCATGTGACAAAAAGATATACTTCAAACATTTTATATTCTACAGATTTCCTCTATATCAAGCTTTATATTTTTTTAAATCACTCATTTAATTGCATAAAAATGTAGTCTTGGAAAAAGTGACTGAACCCACAGAATAAATATAAATTGATGTTTATGAAGTGATGCAATTTCATGTTCTCAAAGTGAATAAATTACATTTGCAAGGACATTAAATTAAGTCGGTGATTGTGTGCAGCCCACACACATCTTCTAAGTTATGGCCCACAGATATAGCATATCAATTGCATTTCAGATGTCTCTATCCTCTAAAACCTGCTCTCGTTCACCTTGAGCTAGGACTCCAATATTAAGTAAAAGTTTCCATTACACTAAGTAGGTGCAAACTGAAAAATGTCCTTCTTTTACAAAATTTACACAGTAACATTTGGAACTGCTTTGGCTTCAAGTGTCACAGTAAAGATCACAATTATTGAAAAACAAAAGTAGACAAATATAATTACAATTGGTATTTATTATTTTTGACTTTAGGTGTTAGATAATGGAGCTTGAAATTGGGGTATCAATAATATATTTGTCGTAAGTGTAACGCTCCATGGGAGCGTAGACACTTACTTCCTAACAGCCTTATTAAATTGCAATTTGGTCAATTGAATAGGGCTCTATTTAGGCACATAGCATATATTTTACAGAAGTTTTTAGTTAGTGAAGACCTTGCTTTTGGATAGAAGTTCACTAACTAAAAACTTCTGTAATGAAATAGGCTATGTGCTTAATTAGAGCCCTATTCAATTGGCCGAATTGCAATTTATTAAGGCTTTAAGTCCGTATAGAGCGGCGCACATGCACAGCTCTGTACGGACGTTGTGAGCGTGCACACGGCAGCGGCTTTGAGCACGTAGTGCTCGTGCATTGCGCGGCAATAGCCGCGAGCTGGATTGTGGAAGAGGCACAGGAGAGAGGAGAGAGACACAGGTGAGGGAGTGGGGGTGTAAACACAGGGGATGGAGAAGGGGGAAAGAGGCACGAGGAGGGAGAGGGGGGTAAGAGACAAGGAGAGGGGGGAAGAGACACAGGGGAGGGAGAGGAGGAGAGAGACACAGGGGAGGGAGAGGGGAGCAAGAGATATAGGGGAAGGTGGCTGGGGGTAAAAAGAATAAATAAATAATATCCTGTTGTTTATGGCGGGCAAACAACTAGTTTAAAACATAAATAACATTAAAGGTTACTCCTCCCTGGTAATTACATTATCTCATATGATTAATGGGATATGGAAGGTTCCTGGATTTTAAATAGGTATATAATACACCTGTGTATCTATTTACGTTTATTAATTTTATTTAATTAAGAAGTGTTTATAAATTCAGTGTTACTGCCTAAAATCAAGCAAATATTACCTGCTTGGGTCGGACCTCTGCAGCTTATTAAGACACAGACTCTGTAGTACTTGCTGTGCTGTGTCTCATACTCAGGGGCATAGGAACTGGGGTGGATTGGGGGACAAATACCCCCAGATTAAATGAACAGGGGGCACAAAAAATAGCAAAATTAAACTTAATCATGGTCTCTGATAGGCTAGGACACTAAATCCAGCAAATTCAAAGTCTGTGTCTTCACATGCTGCAGTAGGCAGAAACAATACAGGGACTATTTGTTTGTTGTTAAATAGTGAAAATAGAGTTTATAAGTGCTTCTTAATACAATAGAGGACATAAAAGTAAATAGATACACAGGTATATTTTACACCTAGTGAATTACAGAAACCTTTCTTATCCCATTAGTTTTAAACTGCTAGAGAATAAAGATGGGTTTGGATTAAAATCATTAAAAGTCTTTGAGAACATTATTATTTTTTTAGAAGAAAAGAGAAAAGAGACACTTCTATATCTAATGGAAAAAAAATCTGGGAATACATTATCAATAAGGAAGAAGAAAAATAATTAAAATTCCTGAATTTATTCACATACACTAAAATATGAAAAATAATGATTAAAAAATAAAAAGATAATTACAAACACATCTGATGTCGGCATCACGTATCGATTAATTGGAGGTACAAAAATCCACCATATATACAGCAATAAGAAAGTAATACCACAATGAGGATGGTATCCAAAAACTTACTTTTTTTGCATGCAAAATGTAACCATAATAATTTATTGCTGTGCCATTAATCAGTCAATAAATTCATATGGTGTATATACATAACAAATTAGTACAAAAATCAATCAATTACATAATTTCACTCATATTACTCATATTCTGATTCCACTGGCATAATTATTAATTAAAAAAAAATTGCTTTAAAAATTATTGAAATCAAGAATATTTTGAGACACTTTAGATATTACTTAATTGATTTTGTTTTTTTTAGTTGCGTTTATATAATATTATAAGGTATAGAATAATCATATGGATTTTGCAATTTAGAAGATCATTATTTGTCCTTACAGTATGGTATTCATTCATGTAAACATTTAAGATTTTTTTACACACACATATATATATATATATATATATATATATATATATATATATATATATACATATAATATTTTATTTTTAATATGAGTTTTTTTTAGGTGGTAAGTATATATTTTTAATTTGGTGTTTTGTGAAGGTCATTTTCCCCATGAGTCTTATATTCAATAAGAGATGTTGTTTATTATGGTTTAGCAATGCATGGTGTACACTTTAGTAGTGTTAACTGATGAGCAAAATATACTTTATATGCTTTGGAGCCAAGCGCTGGTTAAAGATAATAATCTTTGGTCTAGTTATCCAGTAAGATTTACAACATGTCAAGTTTACAAATTAGTTCTGTTAGATCCATCAATTCCATGTGCCCAAAATGACTTAACATGTTTCACACCATGGTGTAATACAAGATACAGTTAATAGAACAGTTTTGTTTATTTATTTATTTTTATTATCCGTAGATGAGATAGAAATCTCCCTGTAATCGTGAGATGTTGGGGTTCTAGAGTTGCTTTTGTATAAATTGGTGTCCATATACAAGATCTCAATATACCTGTGAAAGGAGGAGAGATGATGAAGGGTTAATTATCCATGAATGATACTTACCTGGCTATAAAAGGGTCCTTCAGTAACCAATCCACGGGTCTAGATAAAGCTACCGCGAAACGCACGTTGAACTGATCTTGTCGTTCATCGAGTTTGGTGTTCGAGTGAGCAGTTGGGAGAAGACCGGGGAGTTGTTATGTATGAAGTGCACACTGTATTAGATGTTGAGAATGGCAGTAATGTACATATATATATATATATTATATTGAGAATGGCTATGTCAAATCGGCAACCTATATAAGTGAATACTAATCAGTCTAACAAATCGATGAGTTTATTTTATTTTGATGTATTGGTGGATTGTTTGTTCTAAATTGTAATACAATCTAGCTCTACTATGCACTTTATCATATTTGCTTGTCCTAATTATAAAGCAATCTAGCTCTACTATGCACTTTATCATTTCGAATTATAATAATGATTGGTAGATATAGATAAAAGTAGTTTCAGTATGCACTTTATTACACTGTTATATGATATTGGTAATTTTGCAAATATTTCGGTATAAATATTTTTTTGATCCATGTTCTGTAATTAATTATATTAGTTACTGGTTTATTATTTGTGTAGAGTCACCTTGATTTGTTTGGTTTATATAGATATTTGTTGTTTGCTTCACAAAAAAAAAAACATCTTCAAAGTTGTGGGCATGCTCTGTAAATTAAATGATGCAAATCCTCAAACAATCCATGTTAATGCCAGGTTGTGAGGCAACAAAACACGAAAAATGCCAAGGGGGGTGAATACTTTTGCAAGAGACTGTATATATTTTTTTTTTGTGGGATTATGTAATTATTTGATTTTTATACTAATTTGTTATGTATATACACCATACAAATTTATTGACTGATTAATGGCACAGCAATCAATTATTATGGTTCAATTTTGCGTGCAAAACAGTAGGTTTTTGGATACCATAACTTTCTCATTGCTATATATATATATATATATATATATAATAGTTTTACCAATAATTGATATGTGGGGGCCGACCTCAGATGTTTTTGTAATTATATTTTTATTTTTTAATCAGCATTTTTCATGTTTTTGTATATGTTAATGCATTTAGTAATTTTTATATTTTTTCTTCTTCATTATTATTAATGTATTCCTAGAGCTTTTTCTATTAGATATAGAATTGAAGTGACTTACAACACTTACAAATTGAAGTGACTTTCTATATATTAGAGAATCCTAATGAATTAGTGTATCTGTGTAGAATATAAGTCCAACCTCAAAAAGTGTTATCCATGTTCTTTTTTTGTGAAAGGACATTATTATTATTTTTTCAACTGGGCATGCTCTGGTCTGGTGGCTTATCTTTACGGTTGAGAATTATATGCCAATACAGAATTATATTAAACTGCCATACATTAATCACAATTTGTAATTTAGTTTCATCCTGAGTTAGGACAATAGCAAAACATTTTAGTGCAAATATCAATCATAGAGCATATTATTGCATGTTAACACACCCCATATGTAAATAATGTTTTTACTGTGCTTAAAATGTATCAGTAAATTTAAGCTTACTTACAATGTTTTCAGTGCATATATTAGTGCATACTGTATTTTGCACCTTTTAAAGGCATATTTGCATGTGTTACATCATTAACATGCAGTTATATATTATAATAAATAAATATTATATATTTTATAAAAATATATTAAACTCCCTGGATCTGAGCCTACACTTAAGATAATGGACCCGATATTTATATAAATGGCTGTGTGTTGAGTTATTTTGATGGGACAGCAAATTTACACTGTTATACAGGCTGTACACTTACTACTTAACATTGAAGAAATGCCCCCCTGCTACAATGTAGTCACATGAAAAGATATAATAAAATATTTACAAAAATGTGAGGGGTGTACTCACTTTTGTGAGATACTGTATATGTGTGTAAACAAAAAAACACTTTTAATTATTGGAAAAGAGCTAAAAAAGTCATATAGTGCATTCCTATTTCTTTATACGTACTAGTAGAAATGAATGGCTTGCTAGATATATCCTATTAGCCAGATCATAAAACAAAATACTGCCCATATATAACATAAGATTTTAATTAATATATTGTTTTTACTCATTGTCTCTAAAAAAGTGCAGTTTTTATAATATTACAGAATATATTTATATACATCACTCGACCTTCCCCCACTATGTCTGATATTGAGAAGTCATTGATCATACTTCTATTGCCATATAACTATTTGTGCTGCTGTAACTGAAACCTTCTGTTATACAGCACTTAGCTGTTTTAGGTACTTTATCAATATATAAATAACAGGGACAAAGTGATGTAATTGATTTAAGTTGGCTTCACAAACAAGAAATCAAGAATGACTGATGTTGCCAAATGTGTAATGTACATTTGCACCAGCTACAATATGGGTCTATGGCCTTTTATAATTAAACTAGTTATTTACCCATTAGTATAATATCACATGTGTCTCTTCTTCCTCCATCTCCTGTGTCTTTTTCCTGCCCTCTCCCTCCCCTGTGTATTTTCCCCCTCTCCCTCCCCTGTGTCTCTTCCCCCTCTCTCTCCCCTGTGTCTCTTTCCCTCTCTGTCTCTTTCCCCCTGTGTCTCTTTCCCCTGTGTCTCTTTCCCCCTTTTTCTTTTTCCACCTCTCCCCCTCTGTCTCTTTCCCCCTCTCCTCCCTCCCCTGTGTCTCTTTCTCCGTCTGTCATTTTCCACCCTCTCCCTTCCCTGTGTCTCTCCCCCACTCTCCCTACCCTGTGTATATTCCCCTCTCCCTACACTGTGTATATTCCCCTCTCTCCCTCCCCTGTGTCTCTTCCCCCATCTCTCTCCCCTGTGTCTCTTCCCCCATCTCTCTCCCCTGTGTTTCTACCCCCCTTCTCCCTCCCCTGTGTCTCTTTCCCTCTCTGTCTTTCCACCTTTCCCTTGTGTCTATTTCCCCCTCCTCCCTCCCCTCTATCTCTTTCCCCCTCTCCCTCCCCTGCATCTTTCCCCCACTCTCCCTCCCCTGTGTCTCTCCCCCCTCCGCCCTCCCCTGGGTCTCTTTCCCCCTCCCCCCTCTGTCTCTTTCCCCCCTCCTCCCTCCCCTGTGTCTCTTCTCCCTCTCCCCCTCTGTCACTTTCCCCCTCCTCCCTACCTGATGAGATCAAAATCCAGCTCTTTGGCATTAACTCAACTCGCCGTGTTTGGAGAAGGAGGAATGCTGCCTATAACCACAAAAACACCATCTTCACCGTCAAACATAGAGGGGGTGTTTTTCTGCTAAGGGGACAGGACAACTGCACTGCATCATAGGGACGATGGATGGGGCCATTTACCATCAATTCTTGGGTGAGAACCTCCTTCCCTAAGCCAGGCCAAGGCATCAAAGGAGTGGCTCAAGAAGAAGAACATTAAGGTCCTGGAGTGGCCTAGCCAGTCTCCAGACCTTAATCCCATAGAAAATCTGTGGATGGAGCTGAAGGTTCGAGTTGCCAAACATCAGCCTCAAAACCTTAATGACTTGGGGCCTCATTCTATTAGCGGCCGCAGCCGTTGCGGGGCCGCAAGGACCGGCCGCAAGCTATTCGGCTATTCTATTCCCTTACGGCCGGAGGCTCCGGCAGGCTTGCGGCCGGTGCCTTGCTATCTCTTGCGGCCGCTCGCGCCAGAGGAAAGCCTTTGATCTAAAACGGCCGCAAGAAATTCCTATTTGCAATTCAATTGCTCCGGGAAACCTCTCTGCAAGGCTAAAAGCGAGCCGCTGCTTACTTGCAGGAAAGAGGTCCCGCTAGCACCAATTAAGCACATAAAATAGCTCAAATAAAGCCATCCTGCACTTTGAGAAGACTATAAAGGGATTTTAGGTGTTAGAAAAAATAGCACATAATTATCCTATACTCAAATCCGTAAAATATTTTATTGTTAATATCCGTAAAATATCCATGTAAAAAGTCCAGAGTGCTTGGAGCACTTCAGACCCGCCCACGCCACAGCCGGAAAATAAACAGTTAATTTGAACTCGGGTTTGGGCTGATGTGCAAGCTTGAGAGGGGGTTACTTTTAATCCTCGTGTCCCCCAATATGATCCCTAGCATTTACAGAGCTGTACAGTGCAGGCTTGAATTTATTTTTGCGTTTTTAGATTTCACAGCTTACGGCCGGTTCCAAGATATGCGGCCGGCCGTAAGATGAGATCCTTGCGGGGCCGTATAATAGAATCGCGAGTTAACAGAACTCCCGCAAGGAATCGCAGCCTTACGGCCGATTTACGGCCGGTAATAGAATGAGGCCCTTGGAGAGGATCTACAAAGATGAGTGGAACAAAATCCCTCCTGAGATGTGTCAAACCTGGCGGCCAACGTCTGACCTCTGTGATTGCCAACAGGGATTTAGCCACCAATTACTACTTTGAAGGGGTCAAATACTTATTTACCTCATTGATCTGCAAATCAATTTATAACTTTTTTGACATGCGTTTTTCTTGTTTGTTTGTTTTTTGTTATTCTGTCTCTAAATACACCTACCACTAAAACTATAGACTGATCATTTCTTTGTCAGTGGAGAAACGTTCCAAATCAGCAGGGGATCAAATACTTTTCCCCCCACTGTACGTCTATTTATAATAGCTACAAGTTAAAATACTGTATTTATGTATTTTAAACATTCTAAAAATATTTTGCACATTATTAAGTCATTTACTTCTTAAGAGCGCAGTATACATATGATACATTAGTGGTCCTTCAATAATGCCTTCTTATATATTTTATCCCCTTCTGGATCGTTACCTTGTTGTGACGAAAGGGCTTCTGTATCTCAATGAAGCTGTGAGCTATACCATGTAGGGTCACCCAAGATGGGCAGGTTATACCACAGAGGTCAGATAAATTGCAGTCCACTGGAAAAGGAACTAGCAACCCACTCCAGTATCTTTGCCAAGAAATCCTTACGGATTTGCACAACCAATAGAGTAGATGAGTATAGGTAATTTTGTAATCAAAATTAACAACATTGGCTAACTGATAAGAAAATAAAAGTGACCTGAAGAAGTTCTATTATTTCTTCTTCTGGTGCCTAAGTATGATGAATGAGCCATAGTGCTTTAAAGCGTACTTTTCCTCATCGGTTAGCCATGAGGTATACAATTACTAGAACATATAGCACAAAATATTATAATGGTTAAACAACAAGCAGAACAGACATTAGGCAGTGCATGGTAACCGTCAGCAATGTTTACATGATCCACTAGGACCCTCAAGAACTTTTAAGCGGTTCAAAAAAATAAAGTTTGGTAACTAGGTACAAGCCTTCACCTATGTAATACTCCACATTGAGACGTTTTGCTTGTAAGAAGGAAGGTCCCTATGGCTTACGTTGCTGAATAACCATTTGTTAGGCTCAGGGTGGAAGTTTGCATTTGACCCGCTATAATTGATAATTCAATTATAGTAACTTTTCACGAGAGCAGTGCCCTCATATCCTCATTATTTTTACTGGTATTAGTTGGTATTATTATAGAATGTTATAGAATGCTCCATGTTTAAGTCTCTTTGGCTCCATGATTCAGCTGACTACAGGGAAGTGATAGAACCTACACGCTATAAAGATGGCAGCCACATAAACAGGTATGAAGAAAAGAAGGAGGGGGATTCCCTGCTCAATGAGAACATGACACCAAGGGCCTCATTCAAATGAGATTTGGTCAATTGAATAGGGCTCTATATAAGCACAGAGCATATTTTTTTACAGAAGTTTTTAGTTAGTGAACTTCTATCCAAAAGCAAGGTCTTCACTAACTAAAAACAGTCTGGTAAAAAATGAAAGGCTCTAACCCTGAAAAAATAAATAGTGATGTTATATTATAGTAATGACACTTATTCATGCATGAATAAAAGAGGGGTCTACACAATTAGCAGAAACAGAGCTTATCACTAACATCACTATGTACAGGAATACATGAATTTATTGCAGTTTACTCGACTGCCCATTTTAATTATTATACAATACTGTCCATTTATAAACATACATTTTGTTTTAGATAGGTTTACTCATTTTCTCTAGGAAATATTTATTAATGTTAACAGTGGCGGAGCTAGAGAATGAAGGGCCCTGGTGCAAAAAAGTTTTACGCCCTCCTTCCCATAACTGCTTCCCTCCCGAAGACCCCTTCCTGTAACAGAAAACCTTCCCAAGATCCTTACCCATTGCTGCTCCACTCCCAATATATAACCAATGTACATCACATATAATAGTTGTGGTAATTGTGAGTTTGTTGGTAATGCTATTTTAAAAGTTAGGGGTTGCGCATAACATATCGCGAGGCCCGAAAGTTATGGGTCTGACAGGAGCTGCAATGAGCACCAAAGGCTCTCATCGTGAGGCCGTAACGTGGAGGGGGGAGAGGGTCCGAATGGCTTACAAGTTACAGGCTTCAAAAATATTACGGGTTTAACGGCTGCAATTTTTTTCAAGCACGTAAAGCCATTGGGAAACCCGCGAAAAGACGCCAAATATTTAGAAAATTTACTTACAACCTCGCACATTTACTTACAACCAAGCTAATTTGCTATTTAATTCGCATTTTTTAGAGCTCACCGAACAGCTAAGCAAGGAACAAATTTTGGCCATAAAGTCGTAATTTTTTTTCAAGCCCGTAAATCGGAAACCCATTTCGGCTTGGGGAGAGGCTCGCAATGAGCACCAAAGTCACTCATCATGAGGCCCGCCAGTTTGAGGGTAGAGAGTCTTACTTTGTGTGGTAAACAGCATTGCCAGGCTTCAAATGTTATGCACGTCATTTTTGATCGCTAGTAGATATATAAACATCAACACCCCTCTTAGCATTGATCCCCACCCAGTCCTTGTCAGAAGCCATCCACTCTCAGCATCCCTCCCCACAAAGCACCCAGCCCCTCTCAGCACCCACCTCACTTAGCACCCATTCCTATATCCTTTCTTCCTCCTTCATAGAAACTATACCCCTGTACTTTGAAGCCCTTGCTCTCTTACATTCTTCCCTGATACACATCCCCAGAGTGCTTAACTGCTCCATGCTGCCACCTCTTGTAGGGTCAGTAGAAATGCTCTATTTACAGTTTCAGACTGGGGGTGCGTGCGCCAAGGAGGCAAATGGAGGCCCAGGTGAACCCATCAGGCTGTGACTGGTTGGGCCAGGTTGGGGGCCCTTACACTACAGAAAAAAATAATATGCAAAAAATAAATTGCACAGCACCAGGTTCTGGTGCACTGCACCATCTGCACCACTGGTTGATCTGCCCCTGAATGTTCATATTTTTAAGTATTGTATGTTAATTAGATTTCATGTCAATGACCATTTGGACAACAGTTAAGATTCATCTGGATTTTCTTAACAGAAGATGAGCTATGAATGTGACACTATTGATTCATGAAACAGCAAAGCAAAATACAATGGAGCCTCAAGCTAGGCTCCGAAGCAAAAATTACTCCACTGCCTCTTGGGGGATTTCAGTGGTCTTTCCTAAATATGTCCCTGGACTGTGAGAAAAACACAGTGTACAAAAGATGCAGAAATAGCTGCACTTTGGGACTCATTTGTTCTCATGATAACGATAGTAATTTCTGAAATTGTGAAACTTTAGTATTCAGATTTAAGAAGTTCTCATTAATTACTTAAAGCAAAGGCTATAAAATTGTCTCTTGTTTTCAAAGCAAATTTTAAAAGGTTTACCTGCAGTTCATGTTCTGTTTCATTATTGCTCTTTGACGCTAAAAGGTTTATGGTCTGAAGGGTACTGACAAAAATGCAGCCTCAGAGATGAAAACCTCCAGGGATTCGAATCTCTAAGACATGATGGTTCTGGCCATAGCTGTCATTTTAATAGTCTATTATTAGTCTATTAATAGGCTGAATTTTATCTGCCAAGAATCTGTTGAAACATCCAATGGTGCTAAAAAAGGTGAGATTAACTCTAAAATGTTAGTCTCAAAGGTTATAACAATGTATATGTACATATTGGTATATACTCTTTTGAAGTGCTTCACTTGAAAGTAGACCAAAGTTTTTCAAATATAAATAAAATATATGGCCTTTAATTTATGACATTGTAAATGTTTTTATATTTTGGAATCAACCATTTTGGTTGCAGCATCCTGAGGTGGAGGTGACTTTGAATGCAGAGGAAGTTGTGACAGCTAAAACTGCCAGTGCATTCATTAGGACTCTTTTGACATACCCGTCTTAGAGCAGGAGAAAGGACAGAAACTAAAATCGAACCACTTAATTACAATTAATAATTTAAAAATAAAACATATAGAAAAATTAATCACAGAGGTCCTTTAAGAAATGCATTAGTATGGATAGAGGACCACTGAAATCTCATAGTCATCGTCTATTGAAGAACTAGTCGTGATAATGGGCAAAATGCTATTAGGAGGGAAAATATATTTCTTAAATTACCATGTGAAGATTCCAGGAAGGGGCACTATTCAGCTGCAGAAATGCCTGCCTTTGGCTACAGAGGTATGCAGCTGATTGGTCCATAAAAGAACCAATCAGGGGTATGCAGCAGATTGGTCCATAAAAGAGCCAATCAGGAGGCTTGTCCGTCTTGGGGGTGGATCAAGGGGAGGCAACATCCAGGACATTTTTGCGGGAACATGCAAACAAAAGAAAAATAATAAACTTAAACAACCACATAATGTCACTGCAGGATAACAAATGGAACTGAATAGTTCTTTAGAATCTGAAAGTCTCTTGGTTAGGGAAATCAGATTTTCATGTCCCAAATGCAATTATATAGTAGAAGAATCTTCAATAGAGTGTGTATTTATCTACTTTGACTAAGGAGATAAGGAGAAAGGACTTAGGATGTGGATAAACATTTTAGTGTTTCCTTTCTAATGAAAGTTAAAACGTTGGTATAATATTAGGATCTTTCTCTTAAGAAATATATCAGCATATATCAGACATTTAAACAGTCTCTAAAAAAATACTTGATGGGAGAAGTCCATTACTTTACTCTACTAATAACTATTACTCAGCTCACAAATAACCCCCAAAAATTGTATTTATTCTAATTCTCACTTTGCTTTCTACCTATAGTAAAAATGATTAGAACAATGTTTAAATTATTTGTATGGTCTTTAAAAAAAGAACACAGCATGTTGTTAGGGTGGCAAAATCCCTTTATGTTTTCAGTTCATGTAAAGTAACTTTAACAATGCTAATCTATTTAGATTTATAAGTGTAGCTATTTACATTACTGTCAGATAAAGAAAGAGATAGAAAGGTATTACTAGAGCCAGAATGTTGTTAGAAGATTACCAAAAACAGTTTATGAAGTACGGACTGCAATGTCCTGTTGACCATACCAAGCAAAAGGTGACTAAGGGCCCAATCAATTATTATTTTTAGGAGTTACGATGTATGTTGCACCATAACTTAGTAATGACCCAATCAAATTTAGCCTTTTTTTTCCAGAGCTCCAAAAAAGCAGCACTGAATAGGCAAAAATGCTCAGTTTTAGAAAATTACAGTGACCTGCTTTTAACATTGCTATACACAATTCACTTACTGAGCATAAGCCATTTTTTACAATCAAACTTATTCATACTGAACACCACCTGTAGAAATGCCTGTGAAAATGTATCAAATGACAGATCTGATGCTGAAAACAACACAACCACAGATATAAGGTTAATTGCTAATATCAAAACAGAATTGAGGGGTTGAAAAATGCACTAAACAGCACACAAACTTGGGGATCCCATAAATACCCTGCTAATAACCCCTATCAGCCTAGGGAACCTTGAGGATTACCCCCTTCCACGTTAGAGGGAACCCTGGGGATTCCATTCTATCATGTGGTGAAGGGAGCCCCCAGGTATTCCCGACCCGGCTCACACATTATCCCCACAATAAAGGACCCCCATGGTATACTACATTACCCTTATCTAATCAACCCCTTTAAAGTACCTGCATTGTATTTAAAATTAACCCTAAGTATCATGGGGATCCTTAAAGGAGCCCCATGGTATTAACAATGAATCCTAGATCCTTAAAGGACCCCCACAGTAATCAAAATCACCTCTAGAAAATTAACCCCTAATGTGTATTTTAATACCTCAAGGATCCCTATTGAACCTTATGAATTAAACACCTACACCAACACAAAAAACTATATTCATTCATTCCAAAAAATAAAAATAAAAATGTTCTAAAAATAAAATATATTAGAGAATAAAAATCATTACAATAAAATTTAAAAAATGACATGAAAATAAAAAAGTTAAATAAAAAAAAATGAATCCTGTAAAAAAAAAAAAAGTATACTTTCCTACCATAATGTTCTTCCAACGATGATCACCAATGTCGAGGACCTCAATCTTCTGGACCACCTTGGTATTGGGGTTGTATATGTGTGCCATGGTGATGTGTTAGGGACCCCTGTGGTATGGGATAACATTTAGGTGCCACCGATGTTCTATGTAGGTACCAATAGACCCCCTGTTAGTGAGGATCGGGGATGAGTGGGAGAGGGAATCCCCAAGGTTTCCCTTTAACGCATGGGAGGAGGGAATTCTCAGGAGTTTGTTCCACTATAGAGTGGGAAGAGAGAGCCCCTGTGGGTAGCCATGGCTTGTAGGGGTGATCAGCAGTGGCGTGTAAACCCTCTGCAGATGCACTTATAGGCTTAACCCCTTCCTTGCCAAAGGGGTTTATGTAAATAGACAGAGGAGGGGAAGTGTTTTAAGTTTGCAGCACTGTGTGCAGACTATGGAGCTAATAGCAATGTAGTCTTTACAGCAGTGCTGTGTGGTACCCATAGCAGCATCAGGGCTGTGAGCTTGGTCCAACTTTACTGTGGGGTTTTGTTGAAGGGTGGATTTTGATTCCTAGATTATATACTCAAAAAAAGCCTTATTTGTACAGATACTTTAAGGATTTGAATAGAGCCCACATGTGATTTATTGCTAATATGTTGAAATGTAGTAAGCAGATAGCTTATATGTTTCTTGAGATTTGCAGCTTTGTACTCAACTGTTTGAATGGCAAGATCTGTAAAATTCTGTGTAATGGAGACTATGTGAAATATCCCAGTATGCACATGTATTTGCCAAGTGCGGCATTAGGTTGCATGTGCTCTACAGACTGCAGAAGTCTCTTGGCTTGATGTACATATATAATTGCTTAAAAAAAATGTTAGAGGATTACATATGTAGGGCAGGTATGACAAACTGAAATGAATGAGAAAATGTTACTTGGTTTTATTTTGCCACTCATATTGCTTAGTATAGTGGCAGACGTTTTCCCCTCACTGAAATCTTTCTCCATAGCAGAAAAGCAGCACTTTATTAATTGAGTATAATATAATAAACACTCAGTGGCAAATTTATTAGGTACACCTGCTCATTAATGCAAATATCCAACCAACCAATCATGTGGCATCATGGAGAAGAAATGTGATCTAAGAATAGTGATCTGAAGCTATTGTGGGCACAGGCTCACAAAAACTGGACAGCTGAAGTCTGGAAAAACGTCACCTGGCCAGACGAATATTGATTTCAGCTGTGACATTCAGATAGTAGGGTCCGAATTTGGTGTAAACTATAGTGATCCATTGTGTCTTGCGGCAATGCTTCAGGCTGGTGTTGGTGTTATTGTATGGGGAATGTTTTCTTGGTAAAATTCATGTTTGTTTATTGGGAAGAGGCTATCAAAAACAGTATAAAGGTTAAAAATAAGTTAAATTAATGTTAATACTTATTTTTCCTTTTAAATTGTCAATTTCCTCCTCAAGCAGAGCTGCTTCTCTCCTCCTGACTTGTCAAGATGCCTGGCTAGCTCTTCCTGGGGGCTGGACCATCATGGAGCTTGGAAGCAGGCTGGGTTTATGATATCACTGGACCAGTCTATGGCATCGTTATCTCGGCCACACTGTATACACAGAGGTAACAGCTGTATTGAATTTCCCCCTTTACTGAGCATGCTCAATCTGAACCAAACTCATACTGCTCAAACATTTTTAGTCCAGCTTCCAGGTAGAGCTGGTCATGTCCCTGATAGACACAGGTAGAAGGAGATAAACAAACAATTATGCTTGAGGGAAAACTGGCACATTCAAAAAGTAAGAAAGTGTTAACTTTTAATTATTTTTAAAATACATAATGTTTTTAATAGAAGATGTCCCATAAAAAAAATATCATAATGGAGCAAATCAAGGGGTATCAGATATTGAAAGGGATTTGGGAGTGCTTGTGGACAACCAACTAGGTAACAGTGCTCAAAGCCAAGCAGCAGCTGCAAAGGCAAATAAAATATTAGCATGTATAAAGAAGGGTATAGAAGCAACGGAAGCAAATAAAATTCTGCAACTATACAAATCCCTAGTACGCCCTCATGTGGAATATGGAGTACAATTTTGGGTACCACTTCATAAAAAAATAAATGTTAGAGCTGGAAAAGGACAGAGAAGGGTAACAAAGCTAATAAGGGGAATGGGGGGGGGGTCAAAGTTATAAAGAAAAACAAACCAAATTAAATCTATTGTCTCTAGAAAAAAAAGTGCCTAAGATGGGATAAAATTACTTTATATAAAGACATCCAGGGTCAATATAAGGCTTTGTCATGTGAACTTTTTGTGCCAACTGACAAGAGGACATCCTTTAGTTTAGAAGTAAAAATATTCCACCTTAAAGAAAGAAAAGGGTTCTTCACAGTAAGGGTGGTTAATCTGTGGAATTATCTAACAAAAGAGGTGGTGACAGAGGATTAAATAGAGGACTGTAAAAAAGGATCGGATATATTTATTAAATACATAGGGCATTAAGGGTTATCTTGGATAATTATAGTATTAATCAGGGAAGGAATTTCATTTTTCCCCTTTTGAGACAATTGCCAATGTGTCAATGTTTTTTTGTTTGTTTTTTGTTGCCTTCCTCTGGATCAATTGACAACTAATTTGCATATTGCAGATCAGAGGAGAACTAAAAAGGTTGGACTTTATGGACCAAAGTATTTTTTCAACCTTACTATGCATTAGTAATTAGTAACACTATGTATTACTATGTAACTATGAGACTTATTGGAAATGCACTACAGTAGTACAGAAACAAACAAGCATTACTGCTTCAAATAAATCACTCAAAAATATAAAAATGAAATCTCTGTTTTTCAAAAAAGTCATCTTCACTATGTGTACTTTATTCATGCACATACATATAAAAACATCACATGCCTCCAGGGTACAACAAATCTCATAAATCAATGATAATAGCCTTATTGAAATGCACTTGTACTTCCAAGTTTCATGTCAAAAACTGTATTAAAGGTATATGGAAGTTTCTCTGTTTTTAACTTTCTCTAATCTAGCACACGTTACTTATATCAAAAACACACATTAATTACATTGATTAATTCTATACAAACATAGATTTATTTTATAAAAAAATGGTTTCCACACCCCCCGGGGTGCCTACATAAGCAGCTGGTACGTACCAATAGAAACATTGCATTCAGGCACTGTTTTTAACCTTCACGCCAAACAAAGCACAATGCAGGAATATAAAACAGCAATGTCTGAGCTCCTCCTTGCTTCTTTGTGATGAAAAAAAAGACTACATATCCCATGAGGCTTTGGTACAGAGACCAACTTTCCAGACATTGCAATAATGTTATAGCTGCCTGTGATTGGCAAACATGATTAATGAATTTTAAACTAGTTTTGCTTGGATTTTCAGGGGCATTCTTTCTCAAAATCACCTGCCAGAAAACTGAAGAAATTTGCAAACAGCAGGGTAAGTTTATTAATGCTCATTTAGGGATATTTTGATGCAAACATTTTTTTGCATACACAATTCTCCTCTATCAGATGCAACACACCTGATAGACACAGGTAGAAGGAGATAGGCAGCCTTGCATGAGGAAAAAATTGACAGTTTATAAGCTAAAAAAAATTAAACTTTTATTTATTTTAAACTATATACTGCTAATTATATCACATGCACAGTCTCAGTAGCATGTTTTCTGAGACATGGTTCCTGATAGGCTAGGACACTGCACTGCACATCCAGCCCTACAGAGTCTGTGTCTGTATAAGAGTCAGTGGGCAGGCTCATACAGGGACTATTTGTATGTTTTTAGGCAGTAAAAACAGAGTTTGTAATTGTTTCTCAATAAAACAAAGTACATACAAGTAAATAAACACATAGGTATAGTACATACCTTGTAAAATCCAGAAATCTAAATTTGCCAATTAGCATAATCTAACTACTGTTGCTATAATAATGAACTAAAAAACAAAAAGGTGGTTCCCACAGCAAAGTAGCCCGTAAACTAATTTGCTATTAAATTGGTGAATTTTACAGTGGCTGAGCTAGTGCATAGGGGGCCCGTGTGCAAAACGAAAATTTGGTGGAGGAAGAGACAAAGGTGGGGAGACACATGGGAGTGGGGTGGGGGGGGGGAGAGACATGGGGAAAAGTGACATGGGGGAAAGAGACACTGTGGAGGGAGTGGGCGGGAAGAGACACAGGGGAGGGAGAGAGAGAGTGGGGGGGAGAAACACAGCGGAAGGAGAGGGGGAAAGAGACACCATGGAGGGAGTGGGGGGGGGAGACACAGAGACGGAGAGACACACAAGGGAGGGAGAGGGGGATAGAGACACAGAGGAGGGGAGGGCCGAAAAGTCACAGGAGGCCTGTGGAGGCCATAAGGGGCTGCAAGGAATCTATGGGAGGTCCGTGGGGGCCATAAGGTGCTTTAGGGGCCACAGGAACCCCAGGGGGGCACAGGGAACCTGCAACTGCAAGAGCCTCAAGGGATTTGCAAGGGTCACAGGGGCCTAGGGGCCACAGAAGACCTGCAGGGGCCACCAAGGACCTGTGGGGGCCACAGGGGCCCGGTGGTTCACGCTACGGCCCCTCACCTTCTACACCGATGGTAGCTCCGCCTCTGGTCTTTTAGCAATTTGCGGGTTACAGGCTACAAATCCCTATTGTTATCAAAATCATAACTCAAGTCCGTAAATTTTACAATCACAAATTGCTATTCAATTGCTACAACTCCTCAAGCTCGCAATTGTATTAACGCTAGTAAATGACGAATGTAGAAGAAAATCCTACGAGTACCAGATAGGACTCGCAAGTGAGCAAAACACCTGATTGTAGCTGTAAATGCAAATAAATAATCAATACTCACTTTTAAAGACAGGGAATCGATGAAAGACAGAAATGGGGATGAGATGCATAGGTTTGAAAACGTTAAAGCTGACAGGCCCTTTAAAACTACGTTTTAAAACTCCAAATTTACACATTACGGGTATTAAATTAGCCCCGTTACGTAGCTCACAGTGGACTTGCGTGTTAAGACGCAGGATGGCCAAGAATAGGCACGGTGTGGAGCAACGTTGAACTTCGCAGCCATAAATCCTTTGAACCATTGAGCCCGTAATCGCTATGTTTTCAACTTAGCTATTAAATTGCAACGTAGTCACTCGCGAGCAAGCACATAACACACAAATGGAGCCCACAGGCCAACATGTGCTCGATAGGACATGAAAGCGGGTTAAAGTACAATACGTAGTACTTGTAAATCAAATAAAAACTCACTACTGTACTAATGTTGAAAGGGAAAGTGAGTTAGGTCTTAGAATTAATGGCACAACATTCTCAAGCCTGCAAATCGTCTCAGAAAAATTGGTGATTTCATGAATCTTTGTTGTGTTATATCGATTGCAGCAATCTATGTGTTAGTACATATACTGTAACTCGCATGTGATATAATATCATATTTGCGGCTTTATTAATATTGCATCATGACTGGAATGTGGGTTCGCTCGTTGTTCTTAATTGAACCCGGTAAGACTTTGAAATCCATCCTCCACAATGATGACGATCTCTAATGCCATTGACTCCATCTTAACCCGTAACTTTGTGCTTACTTAATGGTTTGCATTTCAGCCCGCAACTCTGGACGAAAACTGGTTTATGATTTTGCGTCTCTCGCTCGTAACTCACAGCAGTTCTAATTTAATAGAGATATCAATCTGCCAAATTTCGAAGATGCAGCCCTTACGAGCGACTTAAGAGGCTGGAATTTAATATTGCCCTAAGTAGGAAAAAGTTATTAAGTTTGTTTTAATGCGAAAAAATAAGTTATAATGCCACTACCAGACCATGGAGGCACAACTATCTTCATTGAGCTTTAAAGGGCAAGGAAGATCAATCCTACCTGTAGGGTTAGAGGGTTCTTTATCCCCACACAGAGGATAGCTTAAAGGAAACTAGTTGCCGATATTCCAGACCAAGTTTTGGTTGCAAGGCCAAAGAGTAGGCGAGCAGGCTAAAGAAACTTCCTGAGCAGGGAGGAAATACTGGCAAGGCTTGGGAAACCCAGGGGACTATACAGTTAAGTTTACCCATCCCTAGACCACCTTACCCTTTGATAAAAAATATTTTATGGGGTCAGAGAGGAGTCAGGTAGGGGGCTTGAGGCGGATATGGGGTGTACTCACATTTCCACAATAATTTTAGATATTCCGGCTCCTATTAGATTGAATGCGGGGGTCATAAATAATGGCAAGAACTTTCTGATTTATGGTTAACCACAAAACAAAGGATCAAAGGTGAATCACTTGCAGAGCACTTGACACCACTCAGCCATTGTCTATTAAAACGTAAAGTGTTGAAGTTGATAACCCTGTTAACTTTACTTGATGGCTTAATTACATTTTTTAATCTCTTATAGAAGTCTGTAGTATCCATGCACCTCACAACCTGATAATGTGGTGTGATAACTGCTGCGAGCAGTAACCTGCCTAATACAGCACCTTTGGTGAGGTGTACTACTCTGTACCATGGTATAGTCTGTGTCCCCACTGTCTGATACCTGTCAAAAGGTTTTCAGCCCCACCTGCATATTTGGTACTGCAACAGATGTTTTAACATCTTGGGTTCCTGTTCATAGGGAAAGAGTTCATGATTCTATCCTATGTGTCTTATCACGATTAACCCTTCCTTCTCACTCCCGGCACATTTCTGACTTACCCTAGGGGACTTTGCCATGGAGCTCTCCTGATATCTCACTGGTCTTCCTTGAATCTTGCTGATCCTTGGACTTGGTCTAGGAAAATCTCTCAAAACCCCTCTCCTGATCAGTGTTCAACCACAACACATCCTCCTGCACCTTGGACTTTATTATATTGCTCCTGTAGCAATCCTTATGAAAAAAAAATCCCACATAGGAACCCACGTAGCTATTATATGTCGGCCATAATAAAGCTTTACACGTACACATTTGAGTGATAGTAACATGTGAACGGTTACCTGCTTTAATATGCAATTACGTGGCTAATGCAATGTGTGATGGAGAATCTCTGTGGGAACTCTTACTGAGCCTAAACCTAACATGTAAAATGGGAACCTTAATACACAGAAGAAATATACTGCAATCCTAGACTGTTGGTGACAAACACAGGATAGACTTTGTAACCACTGGTCTAATCACCCAAAACACTGAATCAGTTTAAAAACTCTACTGAAAAATATGTAATGTACAAGAAGCAAATAAATATAAAATGAAAGAAGGGATCATCCAACAAATGATTTTCAATGTGTAACTAATAAGGATAATGCATAGCACCTACATATTTTGCTCACTTGGTCAGTAAACCAAATTTATTATAAACTAGGTATCCTATAAGTGTAATTGAAAAGTTTAAAAATAGTATAATACAGCTCTGGAATGCTCTATGTGAAAAGGGAGAAAAAAGATAAGATATGTAAAATGTGTTTTTCTTTCCTTCAGTCATGTCTGACTCTCAGTGACCTTGCAGCAGGCCAGGCACATCTGTTTCTAGCTGTATTTATCCATGTTTTTCTTGGCAAATATACTGAGTAGGTTGCCAGTCCCTTCTCCAGTAAACCGCAATTTGTTTGACCTCTCTGCTAGGACCTGCCCATCTTGGGTGACCCTACATGGTATAGCTCATAGATTCATTGAGGTGCACAAGTCCCATGATAAGGTAGCGATCTAGAAGGGGGTATGATTTGTAATGATAACCGATTTGTTTTCTACTATGCATTAATACCTGTTGATCTTCAAGCAGTGCTGCCAATGCTGTATAATGTCAAACCATAAAGTTATAAAATACGGTGCAATTAGTGATCAGTGATCTCAGAATGATGTATTTGGATGACTCTTAAGAGCATTTCCTCTAAAAAAAATTCTGTTGTCACCTTCTGTTACTAGAAATGTATATCGATATGTGGAAGACATAAATTGTCCTTTATATAAACTTATTTAGTCTTTATAAAGCGATAAATGAAGGTGTCATATGTTTTGTTCAGTTGTGTGCGCGGTCTCTGTTTGCCTTCTGGTTCCCTCTGTGCCCCCTCTCCCTCATTGCTCCTTCTCTCTTAGTGCATGTGCAATAGCTTGACTGTACAGCACATGTGCAATATTGAAGCTGCGACACACATGCTCATTTGCGCAGCTATGCCACGCATGCAAACAAAGGATGCATCAGTTGCGTGATTATTGCCATTGCACGGACAATCAGCATGTGAGTAATGCCTGCACAGAATACGACGCGCAGGCTTTACTCACATCTGTTACCTATTATAGGTGATAGGCAACATGCCTGTCATTAATCTATTAACATTGGCACTATTCAACTGCATTGATTTTTTGACTTCCTTCATTTGTCTTTTTGGTGGGAGTCATCGAATATTTCACACGTAACATTAAATCACTAGATAAAGAGGACTTTAATGTATTCTTGTAGCATTTACCATAACAGTAGGCTAGAAAACATTGTAGACATTGCTATTATGAAATGTTTCACAATCAAAAATGTATCGATTCGGTCATCCATGGTTTGTTAAAAGATAAACCTATGTGAGATGTTTCCACAGGTCAGATATGGTTATGTACACTTACATTATCAGGTAGCACTACTTGGAGATCAACATGCTGTAATGTGCTCTCTGATTATGGGTGTATGTTTTGTGTACAAGAATGGTGAATGTGTTGGCAGAGTTGTGGTGCATATTAGTACTGCAAGCTCATGCTCACCTTGCAAGGTCTCAGGCCAGTCCATGTACAACAGTCCTGTAATACCAACCACACTGGTCAAGGAGAACTTGCTTTTTCAGGATCCCCTTCCACGACCATCTGTTACTTATTATAGGTGATAGGCAACATGTCTGTCATTAATCTATTAACATTGGCACTATTCAACTGCATTGATTTTTTTACTTCCTTCACTTGTCTTTTTGGTGGGAGTCATCGAATATTTCACACGTAACATTAAATCACTAGATAAAGTGGACTTTAATGTATCCTTTTTGCAGTTACCATAACAGTAGGCTAGAAAACATTGTAGACATTGCTATTATGAAATGTTTCACAATCAAAAATGTATTGATTCGGTCATCCATGGTTTGTTAAAAGATAAACCTATGTGAGATGTTTCCACAGGCCAGATATGGTTATGTACACTTACATTATCAGGTAGCACTACTTGGAGATCAACATGCTGTAATGTGCTCTCTGATTATGGGTGTATGTTTTGTGTACAAGAATGGTGAATGTGTTGGCAGAGTTGTGGTGCATATTAGTACTGCAAGCTTGTGCTCATTTTGCAAGGTCTCAGGCCAGTCCATGTCCAACAGTCCTGTAATACCAACCACACTGGTCAAGGACAACTTGCTTTTTCAGGCTCCCCTTCCACGACCTTTGAGGGATCACCACCTGTAGATACGGTTCTGAAGCTTTCTCAGCCATCTTCCTCTTCACTACGGCTCGGCAGTCATCGTACCAGTGCTCGACCATCCCTTACATAAATTCCACCAAGTGTGAAAGAATGTGAGTCATTCTTAATATGCCTCAGGACTAAGAGATAATGGAAGCCACACAGATACAATGGGGAAGGAGCTTAAATGAGATTTGCTGACGTTTTAAGACTTTTTCTTTCTTCTTATGACTGAACAATATTCTAGTGTTACTTATCTCTGCTTTGTTTTTTATTTTTGTTCTAAAATCTAAAATAGATCTACATTTTTAACCATATTATATACATTTAAAATAGGCTGTATATCATGAGTACTCCAAGAGTCATACTTGTTAGCACTTAAGTGTATATGTGATTTCCAAGTTGATTAACATTGATTATATATTAACACCTTGTCTGATCAAATAATCAGTCACAACAAGGTAGAAAATCATGTATTTTTTTATGTGTACAAGACTCTGGAAGGAACTCTTTATTTGATGTCGTGTCCCAGGAGGCTGCTGTTGCTGCAGATATAACAAATATAACAATCTGCTCATGGTTCCAACATAGAATCAAAGTGATATCCTCTTCTAGTATTTAATGCCCTATACAATGTCAGGCACCATTTTGGTTTGGCAAACAAACATTTCCTAGAATAACCAATACTACTGTTCAGATAATTTTGAAAGAGTAAAACTGACTTCATTACGGCCCAGATTTGTGCAAATAAAGTCCTGTACAAAGCTTGTCAGTGTCATGAGAACGGTTAAAAGAACTACAAATTGTAAAATTGCATTTATTTCAATCCTAGACTCAAATTTCAGAGCTGCAGAACTCAAAGAGCATGTTTTGTACATAAAACCATACCATAAAGTTGTAAAAAGCACACTAATTATTTTAATATTTAATCCCAATGACTCATACAGAGCCACATTAAATTGGGTCTGATCGTAACTCATAATTGAACCCGTAGGACTTTGAAATCCCACCTCCATTTTCAGTGACGTAATGCTGATGATCTCTGTTTCCATTGGCTCCATCTAAACCCGTAACTACGGGTTTGACTAAGTGATCATGTTCATGGCAGCACATCAAACGTGCAAAATATGGTTTACGGGTTTGCCTCTCAAGCCCGTAATTTGCAGCATGTTCTAATTTAATACCTCCAAAAATCTGCAAAATTTCAAACCCGCAGCCGTTGCGGGTCTCACTTTGCACGTACTGGCTTGAAATTGAATGTGGCACATAGTTGTTCTACTATTCAGTGGGGTACTCTAGATACACCCACAGACCAAGCACACATGTAAACATTTATTCAGGAACAGGACTCTTTAAAAAAAATAAAAGATATTGTAAACCATTTTCAAATACCATATTCAGAAGCAACAAAACCACAATAACAGATTTTATGTTGTTTTGTTGGTTTTAGTAAGTGGTAACTTTTAGATAAGAAAGTTGAAAATTCTTTTGGCTTAAAATGATCTGGAATTTATTTACAAAAGTTTTGTAGTTAAATAGTAATTGAGGTTGAATAAAGATGTTCAGCCCATCAAGTTCAACCTTTTTAGATCTCTTCTAAACATTATAATATGTGGATTATTTATAACCTGGCAATAATTGTTAATTGCTATTTATTAATTGATCCAGAGGAACAAATACAAATATATCCAACCCCTTTTTAAAGTTATCTATCAAATCTGCTGTCACCACCTCCTTTGGTGGAGAATTCCACAGTTTAACCACCCTTACTGTGAAGAATCCTTTTCTTCCTTTAAGGTGGAATCATTTTTCTTCTAACCTCAAGTAATGTCTTATTGTCAGTAGAAAACCCCTTGGTACAAAAAGCACACTTGACAAACCCCTATCTTAACCCTGTATATATTTATATAAGGTAATCATATCTCCTCTTAGACAACTTTTTTTTCCTAGAGAAAATAAGCTTATTTTGTTTAGTCTTTCTTCATAAATTAGCCCCTCCATTCCCCTTATTAGTTTTGTTCCCCTCTGTTGTACCTTTCCCAGCTCTAAAATGTCCTTTTTATGAAGTGGTTCAATATCATACCCCAAGATTTGCTTCATTAAGCTTATACATTGCATGGCTATTTTCCCTTCCCAAATGCATAACTTTACATGTATTTGTATTAAATCTTATCTGCCATTTAGATGCCCATTCCTTTAATTTATGCAAATCTCTTTGAAGGGAAAGTACATCATTTTATGATTTAATTACCCTGCACAGTAATAAATGTTAAAAAGGAGAGGACCTAATACTGATCATACTGAACCCTGAGGAACCCCACTTACATTAAACTAATCTGAGTATGTTCCATTTACAACAACCCTTTGATTCCTGTCTTTTAGCCAGCTCTCAATCCATGAGCAGATATTTACTGCAATTCCTGTATCTCTTAGTTTACACAATACTCTCCCATGTGGCACTGTATCAAAAGCCTTTGTAAAATCCAAGAAGACTACTTCCACTGAGTTGCCCTGATCCAAGTTCCTACTAACCTCCTCACAGAAACTTATTACATTTGCTTGACATGACCCATCCCTCATAAATTCGTGTTGATTCCTACTTATAATCCTATTTAAATAGACATATTCTTTTATATTTATACTATCCTTTATTAACCCTTATAAAAGCTTCCTAAATACAGATGTGAGGCTCACTGGTCTTTAATTCCCCAGATTTGCTCTTGCTCCCTTCTTAAATATAGGTATCACCTCTGCTTTTCTCCAGTCAACTGGTAGAGACCCTGTGGTGAATCTTGAAAAATTAGATATAAGGGTTTAGCTATTACAGAGCTCAGTTCCCTTGGATGTATTCCATCAGGACCTGGGGCTTTATTCACATTTATTTTTTTAACCGCTTTTAGATTTCTTCCTGCGTTATCCAATTATTTGGTGATGGTAGTGTAGCCCCATTTTGTTGCAGTGTCCTAACCAGTGGTACCTCCCTTGTGTATACCGAAGAAAATAACCTATTTAGCTCATCTTCCCATTAATATATTTAAAAAATATTTTAGGGTTAGTCTTACTCTCCTTTGCAACTAACTTTTCATTTTCTATTTTAGCCAGTTTAATAGCCCTTTTGGTGCCTTCTTGATTTCTTTGTACTCACGTAAAGCAGTTTCTGTCCCCTCTTTTTTGTATAATTAAAATGCTTGTTTTTTTACTTCGGATCTTGATCTTTAAATCATTGTTAAGCCACATGGGATGTGATTTACTCCTTGTATGTTTATTTTCACAGGGTATATGGTGATAAGTATGTATATTTAGTAATGATTTGAATGTTGTCCATTTATTTTCAGTATTTTTACCTGTAAGTTCTTTATCTCGGTCTATACATTGCATTGCTGCCCTAAGCCCAGTCAAATTTGCCCTTTTAAAATTAAGAGTTTGTGTTGGTCTCTTACAACTTTTTTTTTTAATTCAATCTTAAACAAGACTGTGTTGTGATGACTATTCCGCTAGGGGTCCCCTATTTTGATATTTGATATTATATCAATATTATTCATGATGACTAGATCCAAGATAGCTTCATTTCTAGTAGGTTCTTGCATAACCTGGGTCAAATAATGAACCATGAGGGCAATCAAGAACCTGCTCCTCTTAGCTGAACTGGTCTCATTCATTAAGTTATTTAAGGATAGCTAAAATTTCCCATAATTAGAACTTGACCATGCTTAGATGAATTTTTAATCTGCAGCAATAATTGCAATTCCTCACCTTCCTTTATATGTTGGGGCTTATAGCATATTCATACCAATAGTTTTTTAGGATTTATACCGCCACTCGACAATTCAACATTATTGCTAGTTCCAGCATATTTTCTCTGACTAGACGCTTAAAATCAGGCTTAACATACATACAAATCCATCCTCCTCTTCTACCATTACCCCTATATTTCCTAAATAGGTTATAACCATCCAGATTAACAGTCAAGTCGTGAGATTCATCCCACCATGTTTCTGTAATGCCTATCAAGTCTCATCTTTCTTGTACCACTCATAATTCTATCTCGCCCATTTTCCTTAAGTTGCTATGACTCTGAAGTGTTGAAGTCCTATTGTCCATTACTTTCATCTGGGCCCTTCCTTCACCTTCTCGTTTAAAAACTACCTCAGACTTTCTACCATCCGCTCCCCTATCACACAAGCTCACTCATCATTAAGGTGCAATCCCTCCCTGTTATAGAGATTGTACCCAAGAGAGAAGTCAGCCCAGTGCTCTAAAAATCCCAAACCCTCCTTAATTCACCACTTTTTTTAGCCATGCATTAACCTCCCTTAAATCCTTCTGTCTCCCTGGGCTAGCACGTAGCACTGGTAGTTTCTTGGAAAATACTACCTTGGAGGTCCTTGCCTTAAGCCTATTTCCTAGTTCCCTAAAATCATTCTTTAGGACACTGCATCTTCCACTTACTTTGTCATTAGTACCAATATGTGATAAGACCGCTGTTTCCACAACATGCCGAACCCGAGCAACCGGGAGAGAGCAACTGTTTGATTACTGGCTCTGCCTTCCTCATAATAGAGTCCCCTACGACCAAAAGATTTCTGTTGCTCTGCCTATTCTGCCCTCCCACTCCTCCAGTAGAACTGTTCTCCCGTTTGTTAGAGGGAACAGCTCTATCTGGCATTGCCATTCCTAAATGACATACCCAACACTTTCAATCAATCTGGCAAATCTGTTGGTGCTTGGCAACTCAGAACTGACCTGCCTCCGCCTTCTGATCCCCCTTTTAACTGTAACCCAGCTACCTCCCTAGAAATCCTCACTAATCCCTGCTCCACCCTCCATGCTAGGCCCAGCTAAACTGTGCTCAGTGAGCACCAACTCCCTTTCCAGTGAAGCAATATCATGAAGGGTTGAAATTCTCCTCTCCAGTTCTAAAATTTGTATAAAGGTTTTTCTAGAACTTAACCTAATATATATATATATATATATATATATATATATATATATATATATAGTTTTTCTTTCCTTTTTATCCCCTTTTCTTTGAACTCCTTCCTTTGGTTTAAACTCTCACACTTACACAAAAACTGCACATACACTAGAACTGTTCGCAAGCTCCCAAGTTTGCTCCTTCTCCTGTAAAAAATGGTTCTAACTACTCACCTGAACAATTATTACAGACCACAGAACAGAAAACACCATTAAGTTTCTAGCACTTATTCACATTTCAGATTAAATCAGAACACACAAGTGCACACAGAAAAACCTTTACACAGGCAGTTGTGGATCTATATTTTCTAAATGTATTCAAAACTACAAGAAATCACTTAAGGAAACAAAATTGTGGTCCTCAACACACAAAAGCACAGTAACTGCACACTACAGCGTGTATTTACCAAGCCTACAATTGAGCAGCGTTAAGGAGGGCGATCTACTAAAGGATTGCGTGGGCTGTGATGGCAATTATCCCCATGGGAAATAGAAAATATAGAATACCATGAAGTACATCATGGCTACTGATCCTTCAGTAAGTCTGCCTCATCACAGTCTCTGTAAAGCCTTAGTAAAAAAAATACTACCCCTAGCCCCATCATTCAGTCGTGTCCGACTCACACCATACTGATCCACTTCATTTTCATGGCAGAGATATTGGAGAGGGTTGCCAGTTCCTTCTCTAGTGCGCCACAGCTCCGGGCATTCCTAGGTGATCTCCCATTCAAGTACTGACCAGGCCTAACCCTGCATGACTTCAGGGTGGTGTGACCTCTTGGTTCCCTGACTGGAATCAAACCCACATCACAGAGGTTAAATCACAGAATCCTAAACACTGGACCACTAGGGAACCCACCCCTAGACAGACACACAGCTATACACAGTACCCAAGGAGCAGACACAATCAGATGTACAGATGTCTCAGTTCTTTTGTCAGAACAAAGAAATTCCTAATAGTTAAAAATATAAGTCTGGCTTATAAATAGAATTGTAAAGATAAAGAAAGATGGCTCTAATAATGCAGACATGTGTACAGCATTGAACACTTGTCTTAGATTTACCCCATTCTTTCAGTGCTGTCACAAGAGAATATAATCAGGTTGTTTTTTTCCTCCTGGCAACTACATGATGAGATGGTCATGCTACTCTACTTCGGCAGGTATCAGACAGGTGTGGTGATGGAGTATTATTAGCACTTGGTTTGTGCAGGAGAACATGTAGGATTTGTGGTGATGTCATTACTTTATTCCATGAGCTCCAGGCAGGAGCATTATGCTGGTATATCTAGAAAGTGCTCTGTGTAGGTGTATTCAATTCTTCTCACTTAGGCAGCTCATCCGAGTCTGTTGTGACTTTATTTAAAAATGTATGCACAAAAAATAAAAATATTTCTTATGAAATAATGTGGTACACATTTGAGAATAGCACCCAAAAGAAAACCCAAAGGTATGCCACTTTTGTGATAGTACCTGTATTTTTATTTTTGCAACTGGCTAAAATCATACCACCCTTTCACTTCCCCTTTTATTATAGTTTTTAGAGCAGTTTCTAATTAATTAATAGTTTCTAATTAATCCTTTCTAAGCTTTTTTGATTTTCAGCAGGCAAAAATCTATATTTTTACAAAATCTTAAAGTTAGTCTTATTCTTTAGGTTAGATCTAAGAAGATTTAATGTGATCTCATGTGTCCAGTAGCAACAGACCATAAGACAAAGGATCTGTCTTTTCATCAATTATATAGGGGAATTACTCCAAGACTATAGGACATCCTGGAATGTATGCGTCCATTTCAAAATCCTTTTGAGGCCTTGACATAAAGTATTGCATGTGACAAATGATTATGTGTGCTCCCAAACCAATGTGCCTGCACCTATACCTCATGCATTTGTTTTCAGTCCGTACAGATTCTAAGCAGTCCTTGGTTTTTATATCTACATGTATTTTATAGCTATAAAATATCCTCTTAAAAGTTTTACTATTATTTGAACAGTTGCCAAATAACTCATTGAAATGTGTCACATAACTACAGAAGTTGACCAGATATTATAATTAAAGACATTAAAAAACAAACAAAAACAAAAAAGATCGCTCTTAATATTTCCAAGATTCTATTGGCTTCTCGCAATTCGATTACGAGTTCCCCGCCCACAATCACTACAGGCCAGGCAAAGATGCAAATTTGGTCTTAAAACTCCATTAGTTTTAGCCCAGCCCGGAAATTCCGAGCTCTAAATAATTAAAGTTACACAAAATCGATAGCTCGCAGATTAAGTCTGACCTGCAACTGAAAAAAGTATCAAGTTTTTGTCATTGGCATTGAGAAGGATAGAATAAAAAAAAATGTGTTCCTATAATGTTCCTTTAACTAGGACTAGAAGTTTCACATTTACTTGAAGAAACCAGAGGAAATTACAGTTAAAGTGACACAGCAGAGGTTCCCATAGTAAAATTATGTTGAAGTTTACCAATTTGAGTGGTCAGTCAGCCTGATCCACTACAAAAAGAGGTTAAATAGTTTTGTTAATCAGAGATTATTAAATGTAGTTACTGATAAGCCTCTTCGATGCTTTCTGTGCAATAGTCTTGGTCTGGACCTTCCTAGTTTTTTTTTCTGATGCCAATTGCCCCCAAAACAATGTCTCAGAGGCTTATCAGTAATTAAACACAATGATCTTTCATTAAAAAAAAGATAAGAACCTTGTTTTCTGGGTGGGTCACAGAGTAGCATTATCTTATGTGGTCCACAAAATATCAGAAAAATCTCCTTCTCTAAGATGATAAACCTGGTGAGGACAGGTAGATGATATTTAAACTCAAATGAATCTATAATGCTGCTGAGGTAGTATGTATTTAGTAAAAAGATTCCACCTCAAAGAAAGAAAAGGGTTCTTCACAGTAAGTGTGGTTAATCTGTGGAATTCTCTACCAGAGGTGGTGGGGACAGCAGATTCGATAGATAACTTTAAAAGGGGACTGGATTTATTTCTAATTAAAAAGGGAATTCAGGGTTATCATGGATAATTAGAGAGGCAGTATTGATCCAGGGAGAAGTCCGGTCGCCAGTGACTGGGATCAGGAGGGAATTGATTTTTTTTTTTTATACAACTAACTAATTAATAGTTAATCCGCATATTGCAGATCAGAGGAGATCTTAAAAGGTTGAACTTGATGGACTGAAAGTCTTTTTTCAACCTTAAATACTATGGGCCTCATTCTATTAGCGGCCGCAGCCGTTGCGGCGCCGCAAGGACCGGCCGCAAGCTATTTGGCTATTCTATTCCCTTACGGCTGGGGGCTCCGGCAGGCTTGCGGCCGGCGCCTTGCTATCTCTTGCGGGCGCTCGCGCCGGAGGAAAGCCTTTGATCTAAAACGGCCGCAAGAGTTTCGGCCGTAAGAAATTCCTATTTGCAATTCAATTACTCCGGGAAACCTCTCTGCAAGGCTAAAAGCGAGCCGCAGCTTACTTGCAGGAAAGAGGTCCCGCTAGCACCAATTAAGCACATAAAATAGCTCAAATAAAGCCATCCTGCACTTTGAGAAGACTATAAAGGGATTTTAGGTGTTAGAAAAAATAGCACATAATTATCCTATACTCAAATCCGTAAAATATTTTATTTTTAATATCCGTAAAATATCCATGTAAAAAGTCCAGAGTGCTTGGAGCACCTCAGACCCGCCCACGCCGCAGCCGGAAAATAAACAGTTAATTTGAACTCGGGTTTGGGCTGATGTGCAAGCTTGAGAGTGGGTTACTTTTAATCCTCATGTCCCCCAATATGATCCCTATCATTTACAGAGCTGTACAGTGCAGGCTTGAATTTATTTTTGCGTTTTTATATTTCAGAGCTTACGGCCGGTTCCAAGATATGCGGCCGGCCGTAAGAGGAGATCCTTGCGGGCCGTATAATAGAATCGCGAGTTAACAGAACCCCCGCAAGGAATCGCAGCCTTACGGCCGATTTACGGCCGCTAATAGAATGAGGCCCTATGTAACTATGTGCAAATAGAAAAGAGCAAGGGACCAAAGGCTGAGCCTTGTGGTGCCCCAGCTGCCAGAGGTAGAAGACTGGAAGTGTCAGAGGGGGTGCGGCCTTGTGTAGCGCTGAGCATGAAAGCCAGTTTGCATCGGCTCAAATAAGGGATTAGAGTTAGGGGCTGTACATGAGCCACTCAAGAAGTTTAGAGGCTAGAGAAAGTAGTGACATAGGGTGGTAGTGGGAGGCAGAAGGGTCAAGAGCTTTTCTTATGGGAGTATTTTGTGCATCGTTGAAAAAGTGAAGCAAGAGGTTGAAAATATAAGTTAGGGTTAGGATAAGTGCGGCTGAGAGAGAAAGGAGTAAGTGTGGCAGAGACGAGATAGGTGTATCAAGTAGTGAGGTGGGAGGATGATAGTGCAGAGAATTCTACTTCTGTTAGAGGTGTGAAGGACCAAAGTGTGGATTTCGGGGTGAGGAGATGTCAGTCTCGAATATTTGTGGTCTGCTGCCATTACTGGATGTTGTTTATTGTGTGTATAGAAAAGTCTTCTTAAATGTCATGATCCCTCTGACCCCCCATTGGTCTCAGTAGTTATTACAGCTATTTGATATGTTTTTATGTTGATTACCCTATGTATTTTTATTACTGTATGTTATGCTGCTTCCCTATGTGTTTTTGCCTTATGATGTTAAATTCTGTATGTTCGGTTCATGAAGAGTTAACAGATTTAGAATGTAGTGATGTAATCTGTATCTCTCATGTTGAGGAGCAGTTATTAAAGTTTGCTTTGCTGGTTGATACATAAAAAAGGTGCATTTGTTATTTTAAAGATAAAAATGTTTATTATTTTGCCAAGCCTGCTTTTTGCCTCCTGTGTTCCTGAGCTGGTTCCTGCACTGGAGAAGCCAGAAGTTCTGAGATTACTCGAACCCAGGCCACCCAGGGATGCTCCTGTAACAGTAAGCAGGAGGGTTAGAGGATGAAGCTGGACCACCAAGTCATGACCCTAATGTCGTGAGATCTTAGGGTGTGAGCCAATTAGTAGTTGAGAAAATATATTTTGGCTGGAGTCGAGATAAGGAATCAGAAATAATTTTGATGGGAGAGGTTGAGAGCAGAGGTATATGAACCAAGGATTGACCTACAGTGGATATAAAAAGTCTACACACCCCTGTTAAAATGTCAGGTTTCTGTGCTGTAAAAAAATAAGACAAAGATAAATCATTTCAGAACTTTTTCCACCTTTAATGTGACCTATAAACTGTACAACTCAGTTGAAAAACAAACTGAAATCTTTTAGGTAGAGGGAAGAAAAAAATATAAAAATAAAATAATATGGTTGCATAAGTATGCACACCGTTAAACTAATACTTTGTTGAAGCACCTTTTGATTTTATTACAGCACTCAGTCTTTTTGAGTATGAGTCTATCAGCATGGCACATTTTGACTTGGCAAGATTTGCCCACTCTTCTTTGCAAAAACACTCCAAATCTGTCAGATTGCGAGGGCATCTCCTGTGCACAGCCCTCTTCAGATCACCCCACAGATTTTCAATCGGATTCAGGTCTGGGCTCTAACTGGGCCATGCCAAACTTTGATTTGGATGTATGCTTTGGGTCGTTGTCATGCTGAAAGATGAAGTTCCTCCTCATGTTCAGCTTTCTAGCTGAAGCCTGAAGGTTTTGTGCCAATATTGACTGGTATTTGGAACTGTTCATAATTCCCTCTATCTTAACTAAGGCCCCAGTTGCAGATGAAGAAAAACAGACCCAAAGCATGATGCTGCCACCACCATGCTTCACTGTGGGTATGGTGTTCTTTTGGTGATGTGCAGTGTTGTTTTTGTGCCAAACATATCTTTTGGAATTATGGCCAAAAAGTTCAACCTTGGTTTCATCAGACCATAACACCTTTTCCACATGCTTTTGGGAGACTTCAGATGTGTTTTAGCAAAATGTAGCCTGGCTTGGTTGTTTATCTTCGTAAGAAAAGGCTTTCGTCTTGCCACTCTACCCCATAGCCCAGACATATGAAGAATACAGGAGATTGTTGTCACATGTACCACACAGCCAGTACTTGCCAGATATTCCTGCAGCTCCTTTAATGTTGCTGTAGGCCTCTTGGTAGCCTCCCAGACCAGTTTTCTTCTTGTCTTTTCATCAATTTTGGAGGGAGCTCCAGTTCTTGGTAATGTCACTGTTGTGCCATATTTTCTCCACTTGATGAGGACTGTCTTCACTGGGTTCCATGGTATATCTAATGCCTTGGAAATTCTTTTGTACCCTTCTCCTGACTGATACCTTTTAACAATGAGATCCCTCTGATGCTTTGGAAGCTCTCTGTGGACCATGGCTTTTGCTGTGGGAGGTGAATAAGAAAATTTCAGGAAAGACCAACTAGAGCAGCTGAACTTTATTTGGGGTTAATCAGAGGCACTTTAAATTATGGCAAGTGTATGCTGAATCCTATTTAACACGATTTGGAATGTGATTGCTTAATTCTGAACACAGCTACATCCCCAGTTATAAGAGGGTGTGCAGACTTATGCAACCACATTATTTTTCTTTTTTTCTTCCCTCCACTTAAAAGATTTCAGTTTGTTTTTCAACTGAGTTGCACAGTTTATAGGTCACAATAAAAGGTGGAAAAAGTTCTGAAATGATTTACCTTTGTCTAATTTTTTTGCAGCACAGAAACCTGACATTTTAACAGGGGTGTGTAGACTTTTTATATCCACTGTATAGTGGAGAAAGTCTGCTGAGTTTGTGAGTTTCTCCAGAATCTTTCAGCTGAGCGGGTGCACTTTTGCAGGTAACTCGTCTGCTTATTATCCAATGGATGCTGCCAGGAAGATGTTGGAATCACAGGAAAAAACAGGGATGTATTCTCCGATTGCCCCTATTGGCTAACTAGCAGACCATTTAATTGATTTTCAAAATAAGGAACTGCTGTAGGGGAAAGCAAGGATCCAAGCAACTGTGTAAACTGTAAAAGGAGGATATCATGGTTTGGCAGTTTAGCCTAATACACACAATGATCCTTTTATCTGAAATACATTTAGATGACTGCAAAGAAAACATCCTTTACGGTGTCTCTTTAATAAACTCTCTGTGGACTAAGAGCATTTGACAGTTACAGTTAAATCATAGCCAGTTACAGCTGCAAAAGAAAAAACATCTGTAACTGGAAAATACGTTATATTGTATACAGAAAGTACTTGCCAATGTCTTACAAAATTGAAACTTAAGAAGAATAAAAGAAAAAACACTTATCTCTTTGTATTATGACATGTTGTTGTCATAGTTTAATTTCTTCCAGTAAAACCAGCTGCATTTAAAGAAGCTGTCCTTGTAATAATAACAATTTCCATCTGTGCCTTCAGAACCTAGGAAAATCACAACACGTATATTTTAGTACACTGAAGAACAAAAATTATTGCTTATTATAAATCTTCCCTGTTACTTTGCAACAAACTTTTCAAATAGTGATACAATTAATTTTTGGATGGCAGAAAGAGTTGATTGAATTATACCACCCTCTGACATTTGATTCTATCAAAAGTCTACAGTACAAATGGTTCATCTGTCCCATATTAACTCTTAAAACATTTATTTTAATTTGAACTTGGCAAGAACTTGCTTTCCCAAAAGCAAGAATCAAAAATGTAAAATAGCACACCACTTAGACAGAGGGTAAAGTGCATGGTTATACCATATTTATTTTAAAAATCAAATAGTTTTATTGCAATTTGACTTTGTATTACATACATACTATCAGGTTGAAAAAAAAAAGATTGTCCATTAGAATGTAAAATAAATGTACACTGAGTGTGTGTGTGCTATGTGTCAAGCAAGTGTAAAGCATTGTGCTTTGTTAGTAAAAATATGACAGGACAACACAAAAGATAATTGAAAATAGACCATTGCCACCAAAAATACTGATAAACATGATATGGGGTTTGGAGATATCTGCCAGAAGCTCCAGGGTCAGCGGTTAGGGAAGATCATTGGTCACAACATCTTTTGCAGGACCACTGGTGAGTTTAGGTGGTGCTTTGCTTGAAGTAGTCTACATCAAAGCACTATAAATAAACCACGCACACCAAAGAATGCTTTTTTCCAAATCTCTTTCTGCTGACAAAGTGTTGAAACATCTCCCAGTCACAACTGAGTCTCTTCCAGGCAAAACTGAGTTTTTTAATAATCAGTGAAGTCCCATAACCATTGCTGCTCCTAAACAAAGGATGATCCAATAGTAACATATCCACAGAACCATCTTACATAGTGCCATTAATGGAAAGAATATTGTGAGCTTAAGGAAGAAGGGTCTATCATATGATTTTGTAACCCTGTCAATCTTTAGTTTCTCTTCCTAGAGCTGATGTCTCATTCAGCAAGTTAATCCAGTGTTTGCTGTGCATCAAGTGGCTGTGCTGAATCTTGATTCTGCAGTTTTGTTCTAGCTCTGCCCCAGTATTGGGAGCACTAATTCCATTTAGAAGACTGACTGTTGATTCAATGCTGTGTCATTGCCTGACCATGGTAAGAGTCAACCAAAAGACAGGTTGTTCTCCGCCCTTTGATGTTTTGTTGAACAATGATGCTGGCAGCAACAGTCATACTATGTTCTATAATCTGGATACAGGCAAAATGAATATAGGCTTGGCTTAGTCTTACTTCCAAGCTCTTGTGTTGAATGGATACCACATCTTGCCCTGGGCAGCATTATTTCTTGTGGTGCAAATAACAACCCAAAACACTTCTTCTTTAGCACCCCTCCTATCGCTCATGGTTGGTGTACCTCAAGGTTCAGTTCTAGGCCCTTTGCTGCTCTCCATCTACACATCCTCTCTTGGCTCTAATAAAATATATAATATATATATATATATATATATATATATATATATATATATATCTCACACATATACTAAAATCTATCCTTAGAACCTGATCCATAAACCTATTTTCTAGGTCAATGATGTATCATCACTACAAAAGTTCAGGCCAGCTGCACTGGTTTTACCTCTCTAACAGATCACATATAAACAGCCATGGCAACTTCTCCTCAAGCACTCCACTTTCTCACGCTAGAAAAAACAAATATTAAAATTCCCTTGCTAATCACATGCTGGTTCAACTCTTGTTGCTCTTACACCAGTCTGCCCCTGCTTAAATTCACAATAAATGTTGCTGTTAGGCTAATCTATTTAATTCAAAGTTAAAAGTCTACAGCAATTATCCCAGTATCTCCACTGGTTTCCCCATAGCCTATCAAATAACATTTAAAATCCTGATATAAAATTAACAGTACAACCCTAAATATCTGCCCTTGTCTTCAAATACTCCCCTAACCACCCTCTTCACTCAGCAAATGACCTGTGTCTTTCCTCCTCCCATGTTCAAGGCTTTTCTCAAGCTGCATATCACCATGCAGTCTATATCCTAACTTCTAACATTTAAAAAACTTCTCTTTATACAGTCTCTATACCTACAGGCCGAGACACACAGCCTGCCACCTCAGTGGCTGCAGTTTTTTTCACTTGGTCATTTAATTAATCCAATTAGCACCTCTAGATCCATTGTCTCTTGTTTTACTGCATTGTATTTTCTCTAATAATGTATCTAATAATTTATGTTAACTTTCATTGTACTTTATATAATGCTTTGGAAAATGCTGGTGCTTCCTAAATAAAAGTGTAGTAGCAAAAATAATAATAATAATAATAATACCATATTAGGTGGCTCAGGCTTTCATATGCAATTGCATTTATAAAACTGTATTAAATGGGACAACTTTTAATCAGTACTATTATATTTCACTATTTAAAACAATATTTGGAACCCTCTCACCCTTTACATCATGAATGATGTAATCTATAGATATTGAAAACATTATTGAAGACAAGGACTAGCATCTTCAAGCGTAAAAAAAATCAATTTGAAAAAAAAAGCATCACAAATTGCTGCTTTAAATAATTAAGTAACCATTAAATAATGAAGAAAATGTGCTATGTGGTTGAATGCATTTATTTGTAAACCCTAATAAATGAAAGTAGGACTAAACCATTACAGTAAAAAACACTCCATAATATAGCGAAGATTATATTAAAATAAATATAATACAAATTCAGCCCCTGGTGGCTCTTAAGTGGTGACCAAAACTTTTCAAACACAGATATTTTATGAGCATTTAAATGGAAGATAATTCTATAGGTCTCTGGTATAAATATGTTTGCAACCTAAACATTTTTAAAAGGCGCATTATGAACTGCACTTTGATTAGACATTACAGGAAAAAGAATTGATGGATGGGATATGATAATGATGAATGGGAGAATGGTGAAGTTAATAACCCTTTGATTCCCATAAAATGAGTATTTAATTCTCCAATGCTCTGGGTCCCCTCAGCCAAGAAAATGCTCTCTCTCCAATAATGTTTTTTTTATGAATTGTCACCGGTTTTATTTATTTTATTGTTTGGACTTATGAGCGTGCCTGATTTAAATCCCTTGCTATGTGGGCTGTTACTGATCGCTGTTGGGGGAGTTGAGGCATATAAGATTAATGACTTGTGTAATGAGAAGGTGATATTTACTACCATGAGATCAAGGCAGTGAGCAGCACCTTTTTCCCCTCATTAAGTAAAGGCGACGGGAGAAATTGAGTGAACTAGAGACAAGGGGAAAAATATTCAGCAAACGCAGAGCATACTTCTACAAATCATCACAATGTCACGCCAGCACGACAGGATTGTGATCCCATTCTGAATATCACCAATTACCCGAATTACAGATGTAAATTCCATTGGGTTTTTGTATTAATCTTCACTGTGTCAGCGAAGGGCATGTAGTACGAATAGATATACTGCTTTATTAGGTTGGATTGGAAAAAACAGAAATGTCATTTCTATCTCCAAATAAAACAAAAAATAAAAGGATTTAAGAAAAACATAACAATAAATTATATTTTCAGATGTTTTGGAACAGTCACAGCAGCATCTGTAGCCTTTGAAAAGGTGCCAAACACATATATATATATATATATATATATATATATACACACACACATACATATACACACACACACACACACACTGTAACAATCACTCAAAAGAGTGATAGAAGCTCCCCACTATACAGAAAATAAACAAAACATTCCTGTTTGTGTACACACATTTATATATATATATATATATATATATATATATACACACACACACACATTCATAAAATAGGAGTTCTTAGCTCAAGCATTAAAAAGGTATATACATTGTGTGTGTACTATAGACAATCTAAATACTAAAATGTACACATTACATACATATTTTTATAAGCACAAAATATAAATACTAATTATTAGTTCAAGCACTAAATTAAAATACATAAAATGCATACATCTTATGTATGTGTATATATATATATATATATATATATATATAGATCACACACAGTAGACTCCCATTTATCCGGAACTCTCAAGCAACCAGCTCCTACCTCCACTCCATGTTTCTCCTGAAACTCTCAACTAACCGGCATTTGACCATGCGCAACCGGAATCTGAAGCAACAGAAGATGACCTTGCACAACAGGAACCTCAAGCAACCGGCAAAAGGAGCAGCCTGGAAGTGACCCTGGACATGGATGAAGTGGATCCTGTAGGAGCCCACTGGAAGCCCCTGCCTGAAAGTGACCACTGGAAGCCCCCGCCTGAAAGCGCCCACTGGAAGCCCCTGCCTGAAAGTGACCACTGGAAGCCCCCGCCTGAAAGTGACCACTGGAAGCCCCCGCCTGAAAGTGACCACTGGAAGCCCCGCCTGAAAGTCACCACTGGAAGCCCCCGCTTGAAAGTGCCCACTGGAAGCCCCCGCCTGGAAGCGCCCACTGGAAGCCCCCGCCTGAAAGCGCCCACTGGAAGCCCCCGCCTGAAAGCGCCCACTGGAAGACCCCGCCTGGAAGCGCCCACTGGAAGCCCCCGCCTGGAAGCGCCCACTGGAAGCCCCCGCCTGGAAGCGCCCACTGGAAGCCCCCGCCTGGAAGCGCCAATCTGCAACATCTAACTGTAAGTGCCGATCTCAGGTATGTAATGTATATAAATGAACTTTGTCTCTGTGTGTTTTTTTTTTTTACCTTTGAATGACTCATTTTGATTGGCAGTAGCAATGTAAAAGATAGTTTAAGGTTTTCTAGGGGGTATAGTATTAGTTAGGCTTATTTTAATAGTGACTCTCAAGCAACCAAAAACCACAGTTATCCGGCATATGACAAACCCCATGGGTGCCGGATAACTGAGAGTCCACTGTGTATAATTATATATATATATATATATATATATATATATATATATATATATACACACACACACACATAGGATATTAAGGTATTTATATATACATAGAACTCAAATACCAGTGTGTATGTAATTAGAGAAAGTATTGATCCAGGGAGAAATTCGATTGCCAGTATCTGGGGTCAGGAAGGAGTTAATTTTTCCCTTTTTAGACAATTGGCGAAGTTTCCCTTCGTTTTTTTTTTTTTGTTTGCTTCCTCGGGATCAATTACCAACTAATCTGCATATTGCAGATCAGAGGAGATCTAAAAAGGTTGAACTACATGGATTTTTTCAACCTCAATTACTATATATATATATATATATATATATATATATATATATATATATATATATATATATATACACACACATATTAAAACAAAATCAGTTGAAATGTAAATAAGAAAGCTAAAAACCCAGAGAATATAAAGTAAATAGGTTGAAGTGCAGACACAGACATTCTGTCTAACAATGGAGGGCAGTGACAGGCTGAGGTGTATCTATCACATTGCAGGCAATAGAAAATAACCTACAAGGAAGGAAAACAAGCAGGAAACACAGGTAACAAGACAGGGATGAAGACACAGTGACTGAGAGCCTTGAGGAGGAATGAGAGAGGACAACAAAGCAGGACAATAAATCATTGGACTCAGTGATGGAGGCTGCACCGCCCCCCACCGAGCAGCGAAGAGCAGTACACAAAACCCGCCTCATCCATCACCCAGCGACCCTCCCTTCAGCAGAAACCCTCACCGCTCCCGACCTCCGTCAAGGAGGGACTGACCGCAGCCGCGCCAAATCCAGTCTCTTCAGTGACAGCGGAGGGACACAAAGACAATACACAATGCAATACTCGACGAGCGCTAATAGGAACCAATCAACAGACAACAAGAAGTTGATCCCAACCTGAGCTGAGAGGCGGGGCTTGGCTGGTTGCTAGGTTGCAGAGTGAATGGGAGCTGCGCGGATGGATACCTCAGTGACAGCCCAGGGGCGTGGATACGCGGTTGGTGCAGCCGTTTGTTTTTAAAGAGGCGTCAGAGCTCGCGGGGCTGTCAGTCTCCAGCAGGTGGAAGAGCAGCGCGGTTTGTGCTATATAGGATCCTGTATTCTATCACTGTGTCTGTGCAAAGTGTCTGCGAGTGACTCGTTGTCAGGATACTGCTCTGCTTCCTGTGGTGGTTGGTACCCAAGGACTGTGCACCTGCCTCTGGTCCCTCAGCTGTGCTGGAGTGGGATGGAGAAGTATCTTCCACAGCTCATGGCTGAGAAGGACGCTCTGGACCCATCATTTACCCACGCACTGAGGATGGTCACAGAAGGTGAGAGGGCTGGAGGGGATAACTTATTGTTTTTTTTTATATAATTTATTATATTTATCATTTAGTTTGTTATTGATGATAATAATAATAATAATAATAATTGGCAGTTTTAGGGTATTTAACCCTTACACTAATCAGTGGCCCCTCTGAAATAGTGAAGCCCCTTAATTTGTAATTTGCCTGTGAAAGGGTTAACTCTTTGGTACCTGGTGCTGGACATCATGACTATAATTATAGATTAAAGCCCCTGATACTTTACTCTGTGTGTTGCTGCATGTGAAAGGGTTAAATCCTTGTTACATGAGGCTGGATAGGGGCATTGCCAAAGGGCAATTAACTTTTAGCCTGGGCAAGTGCTTTATAGGTGCACAATTACCTATATATCGGGTATCTTATGGTGGGGGCAGCCATTTGAGCTATGGGGTAGGTGGCATTACATGTGCAGATGGGCTATTACCTATACAGTAGGTATCTGGCACAGGTTTGCATTGGTAATCTATGTTATTCACTGTAATAATGGGGGCATTTGGGTAGCTGTCCCATTTGAGCTATGGGGTAGGTGGCATTACATGTGCAGATGGGCTATTACATGTACAGTAAGTATCTGGCACAGGTTAATCGATGTTCACTGTAATAATGGGGGCAGCTGTGCCAATGATGCTATGGGGTAGGTGGCATTACATGTACAGTAGGTATCTGGCACAGGTTTCCATTGGTAATCTGTTCACTGTAATAATGGGGGCATCTGGGCAGCTGTGCCATTGGAACTATGGGGTAGGTGGCATTACATGTGCAGATGGGCTATTACCTGTACAGTAGGTATCTGGCACAGTTCTTTATTGGTAATCTGTTATTCACTGTAATAATGGGGGCAGCTGTGCCATTGGAGCTATGTGCTAACTGGCAGGTGGTATTGTATGTGTAGAAGGGCTGCTATCTGCTAAGGGTATAATAGGGCAGAATTGGTAGGCTGTTTGTCATATATACAATTGTTATGGGCATTTGGGCAGGGTCTGTATGCCAAGAGGAGGGTGACCCACTCCTCGGAATGTTGACTTGTGTAATCTTCCTTATAAGACTTTTTTTTTTTTATGGAATGGCTTTCACTTGTGACAAATGCCACTGACTCCCTCTGTTATTTTTTTGGGGCTTATAACATACAATACATGTTCTAAGGGTCCCTTAACCCATGCTGGATATGTAGTATTTTGGGTGAGACCAGATCTTTTGCGTGGGTTTTGCTACAAAGCATGCACTTTTAGTAAAATGTTCCCATTGCCACCCTAGTCCTGATTGTATATATGGGATGGTCCATAGCTTGGGCATGGCTATAACTGCAGATCATTTCTAAATCTTAAGGTATTTTTGTAAGACTGGTAAAGTGTACCTATTGCCATCTTAGTCCTGCTGGTATATTTGGCATGCTCAATGTCTTGGAGATGGTTATAACGTCAGATATTCTCTATATCTTAAGGATTTTTTTTACTGGAACTGGTAGAATTGTACCTATTGTCACATTATTCCTGCTTCTATATGAGCAAATATTCCGAGGTGAATTAAAACCGACCTATCCATGTGATTGGTCTGATTGCTAGCCTTTCTGGAGATGTAAAGGAGCCACAAACTTCATTATTACATTCATGCAGGAACATCCCCACTTAAGCATGTCTTCAAATGGAAATGACATTGTCACTTATTTGTGTTGAGCAAAGACTGTTGTCCTTGGGTGTCTGCTTTGTTTAGCATCAGAACATGTAAAGAAGCGAGTGCCAGCAAATTATTATTATTTATTTTTTTTGTAAATCTTGCTGTATTTTTATTTTCAGCATATATTGTTGGGGGATGGGATTGTGCATTAAGATTTTTGGTATTTACACGTACTATGTAAGCACTTAAATTCAGCAAATTTCCTTAAAATAATAGAATATTATATGTATATTATATTGTTTAAAAAAAATATATATAATTATTACACACACTGTATTTTTTGTTTGTTTAGCTTTTATTTTGTATTATATGATTATGCATGTGACTTAACACTGGCTTCTTAAAAAAAAAAAAAATCTTATTTCTTATGTGTTCTCATATTTGTCAGCCCCTGCATAAAATTGTGCTCCCTGGGGTGCTTGCCATGGAAATACTAGTAAAGGGGTATGCCTCATATAACCAGATTTTGAAATTACAAGTGATATGTGAAAAAAAAAATGGTTTGTTACGTACCAGTATTTTTGATGTAACTGTAGGATTACTGGTTATAACAATGTTTTGAGAACCTACATCCTACCAATATTCCTTAGTGTATTTAATGAGCAAGAATACAAAACGGTATGCTAGCTGTAGGACATGATTTGTATGAAAAACGTGTAGGCTAAAGCTCTTTTCTGTTCTGACCTTAAAGGGTGGCAATAGAGGGGCATTGGTTTTGGTCCATGTTTACGCACATACTGTTTTATGCATATTGGCTCCATAAAAAAAAAAAAAAAAAAGTGCTATCTCTCTATTAAGATCTGATTTCAGGAGCAAAAAGTGTTCAACAAAAATATTGTTTTCTGATAGTGTTTGGTATATTTGAACAAAATGACAGTATTGATATTCAATATACCTTATTGATGTGGATGCATAACGTGTAACATTTCTGTTTGTGTTTTTTATTTTTTTTATTTTTAGAACAGCCTATTTTTGTTAATAAGATACCATAGCATATCTGTAAAGAACATTATGCATCCTTCCTTTAACTTAAATATTTGTTGGAAACTAACATAGTTTTGAATTATTTTTTAAATCCATCTTGCGAGACATCTTAGCCATTCGATCATAGGGTCTGCCATTTAGTATGGCTGATGTATAAAGCTGTCCATTCTGGAATAACTGTTCCATCCCGGTTTGGATGATGCTTTAACCTCATACTGATTTAATACAAAATAGTGCATTTGTTATAATCTGGGAAAGACTATGGTGTTAATTTGTTGGGTTATTTATGTCAAGAGCCAGTAGAGTTTTATTTCGAGGCTCTCGTCTGATGCACCTCAGTACTGTATGTACACCTTTTTACCTCTGGGACATACTGCGCTCATGACTTCTCCTTGTTATCAATTCTCATCCCCCAACACTGATGTCACCCTCCTCAGGGATGCATCATTTATGGGAATTCAATTTCAAATTCATGATTACCTAAAACCTACACCACCAAGCATGCATTTGCATGGTGTTTTTAGGTTATTGCAGCTTTTAAGTCTGCCTCTATATAAATATACCAGTATGGTCCTATATTTTATTAAATGAACTGTACCCACCAATTGTTATGCCAATGGTGGCACAGGTGGAGCTAGTACAAGGTATGTTCATTGTTTGGCTCTTACTTGTTCTAGGAAAATCTTTTCGGTTTCACTAGCAGCTGCCGGCATATCCAAACATTAAAGTGGAATGGATGCTGGGTTCTCCAAATATGCCATGTCGTATTTAGCTTTGTCTGGCTTCTGTCCCTTCAGACATTTTCACCAGGAACACATTATCACTAGTTAGAAGTAATACATGGGAATTAGTTGCACTGTCCTACTCCCTTTTTGTTTTTCTGCACAGTGAATTGGGGGTATATGAATTTATATTTTTTTGTCATGTATATTTTAATTTCATTTGGAAATTTGTTATTCATGGACTGCTTTCATCCAAACACTACTTAGAAGTGAAGTTACATTTTGATGGTCTGTTTTTGAGAGCACATTAGCTTCAGCCTTTGCAGAGTATGGTTTTCATGGAATATGTTTCATGCAGTTTGCCTTGTGATGGTTATACCCACCCCATTCTGGAAAAACTTTCAGTACCCAAAACGAACATTAGGAAGGGAGCAATGTATACAATTGCTGTTCTTGGATTGAAAGAGTGAGGTACATTATATTCTCATTTGAATGTCCTTGCCTTTAGACATGCAAAAGTGTGTATGTATGTGTATATATATGTATATGTGTGTGTGTGTGTGTATGTATATATATATGTATGTATGTATATATATATATATATATATATATATATATATATATATATATATATATATATATAATGTGTGTATGTATGCGTAATTTTTTTTTTCTTTACTATTTTAGATGAAAATACTGCACAGTGTGGTGACCTTAACTAGTCTGTTTGACCACTGTACTGTACAGTGGTCAAACAGACTAGTTAAGGTCACCACACTGTACAGCCTGTATCCCCAGGGATATTTTGTGTGCCTGAAGATAAGCCACACTTGGCTGGGTTTGTGTTTGAATATTACGGTTTGATAAGAACTGGCACAATACCGTATTTTATAGTACTGCATAATATACTTGTTTGAGTCAGGATAGAACGGTCCCTACAATTTACAGTTTCTTTAAATGCATATATTCATACTTTTTTGCATGTCAAAGTTAGCTAGCATGTTTAAAATGGCATGCTTATTATTCATTACCTATCTAAATAGCACTGCCAACTTGTACCTTTTTAAATGCAGAATTTATCATATTTGGATGGCCTACTCCAGTGGTGATCCTGAGTAAAAAAAACTGGATCTCTAGCTCATTTCTTTAGGACCTTTTATTGCGTTTATTGTGATTTTGAAGTGGTTAATTGTGCATTGGGTCAAGAGTAGAGTTTTTAGGAATTTTTATTTTATGTGGATTGAAAGTTTTCTTTTTTTTTTCTTCTCTGTAAAAGTAAACCTTGATGGTTTTTGCAAATGTTATAATCTGAATTATGATTGTTGATTGAAAAATATCACCCACAATAACACACTGTCCATTACCGAAGTACACTATCTAATAACCCTATTAGTCATAGAAGTAGGACACCAGTCAGCTAACCTAATAAGTATTCTTCTGCTATATTTGTTGTTGTTAAACTAGACAGATAAATTAGAGCTAAAATTGTGACTTGCAGAGTGTGTATTTCTGAGGCACTTCCAACTTTCTGTTTACATGTTATCTTTTCTCGAAGTTCAAAGGAGGAGATGACTTTTTCAAGAGGCGTAACTGGATTCTAATAACCTGCCAGAATACATTGGCTTGTGTATGTTCCACAATCTTAAAGGGATATGTCTTCTAGATAAATTCCATTATAAGAACCTACTGTAGCTAGAATCGCAATACAGGTATATTGGGCATGGTTTAATTGAATGTCACAACTTCACTTTTCTCTTTATGTATTTATTTATTTTTTAGTAGAGAAATGGCTTTTTATTTTAGTAGTAAGGAAAAATGAGATTACATTTTTACATTCTGCATGTACAAATTAAGAAAAAAGGAATTGCTGCACAACAAATTACTGCTAATTGTGCAAAAGTCTAACTCTCTCTCTAGGAAGCTAGAGACACAGAGACTATAATTACCAATCACGTCAGAATGGATTGTAGGGCAGCATTTTTCTAATGGTTTATTTATCCTTTATGAATGGCCTTATTTACATAGTCATCAGTGGGTTTCCCTGTTTGCCCTCATTGTGGTTCTAATGTAAACTTAACAGTGTTGGTTAATTAAGGTAGGTGCTCATCAATTCAAGAAGTGCTGGGATTTTTATTTATTCACCAAAGGGCTAATACTAATCCACGGTCCACATGCTGTGAAGCAGTATTACTTGTTGATCCTTCTGTCCCTGTTGGCTAATTCTGTGGTTTCTCTTCCTCATCTATTTGCACAGGAAAACATCTGGTACAGATATGTCCATTAATGTAGGAAACAAAGGCTTAATGCATTTAAAACATTAAAACCTTAATAAAGACTTCCTAAATGAATTATGACTATCCTAATGAGCATATGCAAACATAAAGGCTTCTTATTTATTACTCAAGTATTTTTTTAAATGTTAATTTTTTTTTGATCTTTACAAACAAAATGACTAGTCACTAGGCAGGTGAGTTATATTTTTAGACCTTTTTTAAAATGTCAAATCACTAAATAAATATTTTGGCATGTTGTATAGATGCCTCAACCCATTTGCCTTCAGAAACCCTGAAAACGTTCATTTTCCAAAGCTCAGTTGCATGTTAGTTTATTTTAAAAATAAAGAATATCTTTACTTGGCACATACCTTACAAAACCATTGTTTACTTATGTATTCAATAGTGATACCCTCCTCAAACAGCTTTCCAATATATGTATATTATGTATAATTATGTAAGATGAGAATCTGGGCAAAATTGCCTTCTGTCCATTATAAGATGTATAGTGTGCGTGCAAGTGTTCTCCCCAGGCCAATTTCAGTATTCATATTTGTTAGATGGACTATATGTAATGTTGTCTTGCCAATTTAGTAGGCTAAAAGAAAAAGGAGCCCGTGTAAATGCATAAAATGTGAAGAAAGACTTTGACACTTATAAGCACATTTCTGATTCTCCATTATAGTGAGAATCTAAGATTTTCATCTCAATATTGGGCCATAATCAAGAATTTGTACTTTCCTAAAACTGCCAGTAAGGGACTTTAACTATACAGAAGAGCGAGGGAATGGGGAAAACAATTGGATCTGGCTTCCTTGTGCATGATCTTCCATGTTTGTTTTGACACGTGTGCACTCTGATTCCACAAGGATGGAAGCGGTAAAATAGATTTTATTCTTTGTCCGTTCTTCTCTAATAGTTCTGTACCTATGGATTTTATTTACGGTGCACTCTTTTTTGAGACAGACTTGGAACTCTGAAGGACTCATGGTAATAAATGCCAAGGGGGCCATGCACTGGGCAGGGTGAATGGAATGTTAGGACAGATGGTCATGGGGCAGATAGAGATTGCCATTAATAGTTGAAGAATATTATACGGTAGTTTATTTGAAACGACGATTTTCACATTACTCAAAGGGATAAAGTGAATGAATAATATATAAAGAGGAACTTAATATTCACCTTGTGAGTTGGATTGTTTACTTGCAACTTGCTTCCTTATGCCTTAAAGTGTATAAGATTCACTAGATCTACAAGTTGAAAGTTTGGGAATTTACTGTATGTAATGTAAAATGCATATCACATATATAGTTGTGAGCGTACGAGTTGTTGCGAACGCTTGCGTGCTCGCGTAAAGTTTGCGAGGGTCGAGGTTGTTGTGTCGTGGTGTTTGCGTTTTAATGTAAATTTTGCGAAGGCGCTCCTTGTCAGCAACTGCGACCCTTGCAAAATTTACGTTAAAACGCAAACACAACACAACAACCGCGACCCTCGCAAGCTTTACCTCGCAACGCAAAAAACATACAAGACACGTTACTACACGTTACTACACGTTACTACACGTTACTACACGTTACTACACGTTACTACACGTTACTACACGTTACTACACGTTACTACACGTTACTACACGTTACTACACGTTACTACACGTTACGACCTCGCAAACATCACAAAATTAAAAACGCAATAAATACACACAGCACATGCATAAAAAGCTTACCTACAGCAAGAGGGAGCATCCAGGACCTAAAAAAAAAAGCAACTTACACCTTCAGTTAACTAAAAATAGGAGTTTAAACACTAAAAAAAAACCTATGAGAGAGAAAAAATGGCCGCCGAACCAAACGAAAACGAGGCTACAGCACTCTAACCTCGCAAAACACCACAAACGACCTATGGATATTCCGCTAAGACGTATACCACACATTACCCGCCATTTTACACTAATGCGGAAGTACACAACTACGCTGTTTCGGCTCACGCACGCACACTATTACACTACACACATTCAGCACGCTTACACAGCAGCTCCACACCACTAATGCTGCAGCAACATCAACACAGATTGCCAGCTCTTCAACACAATGCTTTAAAATAGGTAAAGTATATTCATTTATTAATTTTATTACATATTTCAGTAGTAGACGCAAAACACCATTAGCTACCTTACAATTTCATTGCCGTCATTTTTTGACGGGCAATTCGCTAGTCTGTATATAAACCAAAGAGTATTGGTAGCGGAAGGAAAGGGATCTACAATGAAAAGATATAGGTTGTCGGATCATGGTAGTAGGAAAAGCTACTTTTTAACCAAAGGCATCTAGTTTCACAAACCTTTTCACTTCCATGTTTGACTTGATTATTTGTGCTTTAAAAAATACTTGCATTATGTTGTACAATGTTAACCAAAAAAAAGTGTGCTATGTTTTCTGTTTTATTTTTTTTATTTTTTTTATGAAGATTGATGGGGGCTTGTCACTCAATGAGCGGTACTATAGCCACACTTTTCTGCCAATAAAACCTACTTTATTACAATATGCTCTGTGCTCATTCTGTTAATATAAGGGCTCTACTTAAAGAACAAATATACAATTAAACATTTTTGCATGTTTAAAAACTTGGAATCTGACTAAGGGCTTAATTAAGCAGTGTAAGTCGTTAAGCTTTTAAATTGGAAACCTGTACAATTTGATGGATTTAGGCCAGTGGTGGTCACGTTTGGTCCTGGAGGGCCCACACACAGGTCTTGGAGAATATCCTTTTGGTGGACAGGTGGGTCAGTCAGAATGATTGAAGAAGCAAACTCTTTTTATTAAACTTGCCCAGCATGTATTAAATCACCAGCTTGGTTTGAATCTTGTCTGTTTTTTCCCATCCCTGAACAGTACAAGTTCTGTGGTAACAGGTGTTCACATGTATTTATCTTCTTCATAGCCCTTAAAGTGTTAATGAAGACATTGACTTTTCACAACTAGATTTTTAATGAGTACAGTCTGAACAGAACTAATCTCCTTTGGATCATTACTTCACCTAATCAGGACATTTTTTTTTTTTATTCAAATCCTGGCAGAGTTCTAATTGGTGACCCTCTGGAGCCTTATAATTGCATATATCTGGTCTTTTGCAGAATACCTAATGGGGTTTGTAATTAAAGGAGAAATGTAGCTTAACCCTTAGGGTAGATCAGATTGAAGTATAAATCTGTGTTCATACATAATGTTAAATAACCTAGATAGGCCCTTCCAAAAAAAGTTACAGGATTGTTCAGCTTGTTCTTGTGACGGCGACACTTGCTTTTCTACCCGATGGCAGATCTACACAATGACAAGTGTTTGGTATGGAATATGTTCTATTCACTCTGTATCCATGCTCAGGATCAACTAAGCCTTACATTTCATATCACAAAGTGGTTACCCACTCAGTCCGCTTGAATTTTAAGTCAATATAGGATAAACTTCCTGTAACATATTACTCTGACCTTGCACAAAAGGACAGACCAGTCCTAAAATGCCAGGTTCTTTACTCACATAGAGGAGAAATGTCAATGTATGATGTCCTGTATCTTCTTCTGGCAATTGATGCCACTAATCTCCTTGGGCCAGTGGTTTCCAAACCTTCCAAGACGGGATTTATGGGTAGTGCTTTCTGCATACAAATGACTCCATTAAAGCTACCAGAACTTGTTTAATATTAACTGTTAACCTGTGTTCAGAATGATACCCATAAATACTGGCCTGTCTGGAGTTCCACAATGAGTTTTTTTTTTTTAAAGACTTGTAGGATATATCAGGCATGAACTCCTTTTTTTGTCTTGTAGGATGGAGTCAGATTAGACTCCTATGCTATAGGAAATGTCTCCTCTGTAAGGAGAAGAGCTAAACATGGAAAACACACCCGAACTAAGAACTATACTATAGGGCACACCAATTAAAGAGTAACTTTTGTGTTCTTATAAGGAACTATTAAGAAATTACTCCTTGTTAAAACTTTTACTGTGCATATAAACAATGAATTGCCATTTTTAATCATTCCTCCAGGCAGTATGAGCTCCTTATCCTGTCACCCCAGAATGATGTATTGTGTGAGTTGGAGCTACCCAGAGGTTAATGCTCTCCAAACAAGCATACCATACTTGCAGTATTACTGGGCGCTCTGGATACCTGAATGGTCATACAATGGCAGGGGCCCATAAATGGCACAATCTAGGTTGCCACTGCACCCAGAAAATAAGTCCACCTTATTTGCTAGCAGGCATGTTGTTGGCCTTCGTGTATCCCAAATAGTCAGTTTCCTTCAATCGGAAATGATCATACGCTTGAGAAGAGGTAGCCAGTGCCAGGATCAGACCACCTGTAGTGGGAGATCCAGCTCACTGCACCAAGAGTGTTGAAATGTGGCTCCATCAATGGGTGAGCTCTATCTGGTCTCATGGATATCTTCTGGTGTGTCAGGTTTTTTGTGTCTGTGATGGTGACAGGGGTATACACCTTCACAGGGGTGGAACATTTCTGGTAGCTAGGGCTCCTAAACTTTGTACTGCTGGCTACCAAATATTTTATTCAGTGTATTATGTATCTCTATCAAGGTTTTCCATCCGCATTCCTTCTGTGATGCAGACTAATATTAAAAATGGAGAACTCTCTATATCACTTTTTAAATAACAAAGTAAATAACCTACATGTTTACATATTTAAAAATGTTATGAGCTAGTGCTTTAAATGCTGTTTTTACTAACTTAAAATCTTCCAAATAGTCCATGCAAACGTCTACCCCTGAAACTCAAGCACTGTGTGTGTCTGTAGTACTAGATTTACTAACCAACAAGACTGTTGGATAGCTTATTTTAATATTTAAAACCTGGTATCTTACCAGTCCATTTAAGTCACTGAAGGAAGCGCAAGATGTTTTATTCATATAAACATACTGAACAATCTTCAATGGGCTAATATATGGTCTTGAAGGAAGTGAAGAGTATTGGAAAAGTACAAGAATTTAAACAGTTTGAGGCTTCAAAATGTAGTCTTCAGAATTTGTAAAGTAATGCTGTGCTGCAGGTTGTTTGGGAACCCATTTGTTTAAGTCAAACAATATGGAACACTTGTATATTCCTACAGAAGCTCTGCGTTCTCACAGCCCATTGTATTTCCATCACCACAAATCTTTCCTCTGAAAATGTACTAGTTGAAGTCTAAATGTTGGCACAGACTAAATAATTGCATGGGGGTTGTATCAACACTTTCAGTTTAAAGAGCGGGAACCATGAGAACACCCCAGTGCTAGGGGTTTGGATGCCATGGGGTGTTCATAGGGATACCTGTGGTATTGGGTAAAAATACTGTGCGTCCATAAGGGCCGCCATTGTAGGTGGTAAATTTGACATGCCATGAAGTCTGTAGGACGCAGTGGCTCCCTGGGGATACACAGACTTATTTCTAGAGGAGAAGATAGCCAGGCATAGGAGGAGGGGCCATCAACCCCGCCACATTTTTATGGAGTGCTTCTTCTTTTAATACCTCTTAGTGGTCTGCTTTTTGTTCTTTCTGTCCCTGTCTTGTGTCTTAAGCAAAGTTCAGATTGTTGTGGCTTTGTTAGTGCAATGCTGCAATGTCTTTGTACTGACACTAAACATGAATTCGGTTTTCCTTTTTATAGCTTACACTTCAGTTTTGTATAATCCTCTAACAGACGTGGGCACTCTTATTACCTAGTATTGAGTGTTAAATTGTTGTCACCCTTGTTCAGTAAAATAGATCTATACCAGATTTTCATTGTCCCTGTACTGATGCCTTTCTTCTACTACAAACCAAAGTAGTTTACGTCTTGGATGTCCTAGGCAAATCTTACTTTGTTTGTTTTTTGTATTGTAATAGTATGGTACATACTTGCCATTCACACAATGAGAGGCTTCCCATGAACACCCAATGGTGATGTGTCTGTGTGCATTAACACATTTTTTTATTTTTTTTTATTTTGTGTATGCATAAAGACAGAAGCAGGTAAAGAGAGCCACCACATGGGGCCAGTCTCCAACCGGACATACGAGTAATTAACCTTGCAGCATACTAGAACCTCACTGTCAAATTCTCATTTGGGCAGTGACCGCAGTGCAACAGTCTAGGGGAGTGAATGCTTCTCCATACCACTCCAACTTGTCTAGTGCCATTACTTGTAACTAGACAAAATGAGAATTTTAAAGTTACTGTAAATAACATTAACATAAAAAAAAAATATTTGAAGAGGGATAAAACAGCAGCTGTGTACATTTTTTTTTTTTTTTTTGTGTGTAAATTACTCCTTGGAGCCGGGAGAAGTTTTTACCTATTGTAAGTTGCGCTTCCTTGTGGTAGCCTTTCAATTTAAAAAATCTTCTCTACCTTAAAGGCCCAACCCAGGTATCTAAAAAAATAAATAAATACATAAACTTTGTATTTATCCCTGTATAATGCAAAATGTAATTCTAATATAGTGGTACCTGTGGTTCTCAACCCAAATCGGTTTCGGACGGCAGGTTGAGTACCAAATTCCCATAAGGAGTAATGTAAATATGTTTTTAGCAAACACTATATGTACCCAGTTTGTTTTTTTTTTTTGCTCCCCCAGACAGGTTGAGTATCAAATGTTGAGTTCCGAGGTGTGTTAGTGTCTCTTTTTTTTAAACTACTGCTAAACTTTAGTCTTTAAAAACACACAAAAAAAAATTCTACAGTTAATGTAATCGGGATACTTAGGCACAGACTGGAAAGTATAGGGTTGCAAATGTAACATCTGTATTTTGACGTCTTTAATCCTTTTGCTTTATCTTAAAACCTTAATCATAGATTCACTATGCCTAGGAAGACTGTGAGCCTTCACAAAGCACAGTGGTACTGAATGTAATCTGGGATTAGTAAAAGGCAAATCCTCCTACCCTTTCAACCTTGAAAATCTGATTAAAGATCTGAGTGCCATTTTGTATATAAGTAATTATTACAGAACCTATTTGGATTGCTCATAAAATGTATTCACAATATTTAAGGAAAATCAGAAGATTTTTCTGTCTGCTGTTCTGTTTAATTATACAGTGAAAAATAAGAATCTTGCTAATTTTTTAACTACTGTATTTCATAATCCTTTTGCAGTGTATTCTGAGATTTACTAAATATACCTGGATGGTATGAATTGGGTGAGATGAACATTCACAATGGTAAAAAGGCCAGTGTAAAGATCCAGTTCCTTAATTTTTAAGTTTTAAATCTTACTATGTATAACTGGAGGTGTCTGTCCGTAATGATGTATGGTAAATAGGCAGCTAAAGGTCTTTATCATGATTGCCATAGTTATTCTGTTTTAACGTGTTAATTGGATCATTACAATGCCCCTTAAACCCCCTGGCCACCCTGCAGGCATTTGAAACATGCTGTGCAGAGAATTGCTTTTAAATGACCAGAAAAACATATACCATATTTAATTAAAATGAGAGTTCTGAATTTTAGTATTTTTTGAATTAATTAGAAGTAAAAGTAACTTGATAAACTAGATGTTTTTAATGTATCATACATTGACTTGGATAGTGGCATCTATAATGTGGTTGTATATTGTTTGTGTTTAAATGTCCTACAGAGCCCAGAATGGCTCTAAAGACACTGAGTGGGTGGGGGGTGTTTTGAAATCTCCAAGTCTCTAAGAGTTGATATAGAAATCCATATAGCCATTAGATGGGAAATGCTCCACTTACCCAGGGCCAGACAGGAGGTTCAAAGGGTGGTTTAAAGGGTCCCAAAATGGCGATCTAGAAACATGTTTAACTCAATTATCCAACAATTTCAAAAGGAAAGCACTTTTTTTTACCCATGCAGAGTAATATAATTAACTGGTTTCATTGTTTTGTTTTCTCCCTCCATATATAGTCATGATATCAGAGTTGAGCATTGCCTATATGCCTTATGTTAGAATATTTGGTCCGGGAAACAAATAAATGTTTCGTATAATAAATTTTAAAAAATGCAATCTTTTTAGAACTGGAATGGGCAGAATTTTAATTCAAAAGGCCATGCGTGTAGTAGTGGCTTCCCCTTTTGAAAGTTATTAGGCACAAGCAATATACAGTGCATGGTTGCCTTCTCGCTCTATTAAAAGGCCACATGTTGTCCATAGCTGCTTTTTTAGAAGCTCATATTTCAGTGGTGGATTGCAATTATTCTTATATTTATAATGTTCCAGCATATTCTCTAGCACCATACAAAGAACAACATAAGGTACAAACTATTTCAGTACAAAGTTAACAAATGGATTGCAATGCTGAGAAACTCCTGTAAGGAGCTCATTACAGGGCACCATTAAAAGTTTTTATGTAGTTCTGGGTTCAATCATTCCAATTGACTTTGTTTATTCTGTAATCTTAACTGCTAAATAGACCAAGCTTTTTGCTCACTTTGCAGACTTGATGGATAATAACAAATAACTCAGGACGGTAAAACTATATTTTTCTGAAATGGTAAATGGATTACTCTTTATTCTTGCCCTTGTGGGTAGTTCTGATTGTGGGGAAAAAACGTTTTGTGTGGACATTCGTGTGAGATTACGGTCTTCATGTCCATCCATCCATTCTATGCTATGCTTTAAAGCTGTGTAATACAGAAGGCAGTAGTGACATTTTTGTGGACTCATTTGTATATTCCTGCCCAGCTTCCCAGAGTTCAGTGCAATAACTTATTTTCTACTCAATTCTGACAAGTACAGTTTTTTTATTTGACTTATTTCAAATTTGAACACAAATTTTTGTATTTAATTACGGTACTCTGTACGGTGGAGGCTTCTATCACTCTTGCCCACCATAAGCTAAATTATGTGGTTGATGTAGTGTGCTCCACTCAAAACAAAAGTAAGATTGAGGAACAATTCATTTTGGGTAACAGTTTTTTGAATAGTAAACCATGTTTTTTTTTTTTTTTCAACAATTCAACTTGCATATCTCTATGAAGACACCTTTTTTTAGATTGTAAGTTTGTGAGGTTTCAATCTTCCGATGTGCTTTAGTGAAAGATCTGGGCCCTCCATTTTCTTCTCTTCATTGTGTTCATATTGTTTTGACTTCAACTTTCCACTGTATAGCGCTACAGAATATGTTGGCGCGTTACAAATAAAGAAAATAATAAAATACTTAGGGCCTCATTCAATTGTGATTTGGCCAATTGAATAGGGCTCTAAATAAGCACATAGCATATATTTTTTTAAAGAAGTTTTTAGTTAGTGAAAACCTTGCTTTTGGATAGATGTTTACAAACTAAAAACTTCTTTAAAAAGTATGTTATGTGCTTTTTTAGCACCCTATTAAATTGGCCAAATTGCAATTAAATGAGGGCCCTAGTCTGCTAAAAAAACAACAAAAAAAACTAGCTCCTGGAATAAGGGGGTAACCAAAACAGATTACAATCTCCTGAGGTACCCTGTCCTGTCCTGTTGATCTGTTAGAGCATGTAGTGAAGGTTTACAGATATACTTGGTTATGTGCTTTTATTATTTATAAATCGTATCTTAAGCAGTTGGCATAAGGTAGCACGTCAAAATAGAGAACTAGAAATGTGTTTAGCTTCATTCAGCAGCCTTTTTTTTTTCTCGTTCAGATTATTATAACTAGAAATGCTACTTCTGGTTACTCCTTTTTAATCTAGAACACTTAGTGTGAAGAAAGAATGGGAAAAAATTAAGATTGCATATATGTGCATATTTTCTTAGTGTGAAGTGCAGTACTATAAGGTGCTTTGAGAAACCGTTATGTGAAAGCATTTTATTTTCAAAGTATAGATGAATAACGATTTTATACAGTAAATACTGTGATCTGATTAAGTAAGCTGTCAGAATACAATTGCATTGCCATTATAGATCTCACGAGACCGTATTACCGGTGTCTCATTTCTAGTGTATTTGTGTTCCTGTTTCACTTTAGATTTTTCCATATCCATAAACTGAAGCCTTTATTCCCATTATCTAGAGTGAAAACTGGAACACTCAGACATTCAATGTTTAATTTGACTCACAAATCTTATCAACATTTTGTTTTGGAGCAATGGTTCCTAAACTGCAATCAAACATTCAGGTGATCTGTAGGGGTGGGTGGGTGCACATGAGTAAAAATGCATAGTAGTACAGTGCTACTTGTACATTATTTCCCAGTCTGTGCAAATTCGACTCTCTACTCCTTTTTATTACAGGCGTCTCAACATTAGCAGGGGTTCTGTTCCTGGGGTGCTTGCAAAAGTCAAAAAACTAAATTTTTCCCTCAGGAAAGGGTATAGTGTTGGGTGGCACTCCCCTCCATGGAGAAATGCTGCATTTGATCCCAAGCATCCTTTCAGGCAAGGTGGTGGGGTTTAGCATCCCACTCTGCACCTCATTGCAGGACTCCCTGCCCAGATCTTGCGTGATTAAACAAAAAAAAAAAATGTGAATGTTGACTCAGCGAGTGTCAAAGGGAGACATGTACTTATTGTTGAGTTGTGCACCACCTATTTAATATGAAGTGGTCCTGGAGTAATTTTGGGTACTCCTGTTTCAGAGTGATATCTTAAATAGTTCCATGTAATTTAGAATAATCAAATATTTGCATAACACAGTGGGGTGTGTGACTTTTTTTTTTTTTTTTTTTGGCAAGCTTTAAAAAACGTATTGCAACTCATTGCAGCATTTTTCATTTTTCTGCTATTTTTCTATTGCATATAATGCTAAACAAAGTGGCATGTTACTATTGGGTTCACATTTCTAAATCTGTTGTATTCGCTGTGCTATCTGACTTCGTTATAAGAATATTCTGCTGGTATTTGGTTTCAGAATCAACAATTATGTTTAAAAATTACTAAAACGGTCTATAATCACATATATAGTTGTGAGCGTACGAGTTGTTGCTAACGCTGCGGGCTTGCACTTTTTTGCATTCGTAGTTTAATGATGGGAGTTGGGTGGGGTAGGTCAAATTCCCATGTCATTAAATTCAATTACTTTATTGAAATGTGGCCAAACTTTCTGCCATATTAGATTTTGCAGATGCTTTATTACATTTTTCTTATTTTTTCTTTCTAGAAATTGAAAAGCTCCAGAAAGGAGAGGAGGCGGAGGAGGAAGATACTGAAGACCAGTACATAGATGTGGTTATAAACAAGAACATGAAGTTATCACAAAAAGTTCTTATTCCTATTAAACAATTCCCGAAGGTAAGTGTATTGGTAGTGTTGAATTTGCCATACATTAGAGAACCCTTGATCATTGTAACCATGAAACCTTAATATTTTATTTTTGAAGTCTTGGGTGATAAAGTCTTTACTTTCACTTTACTATTACATTTTGGGGTCCTTTCTACAGATGAATGAGGGATTTAATATTTATAAGCCATCTCTTCTTTTCCCAAGCAAAGGTATGTCTCCTTGTACTGTATATGGCTAAATCTAATAATATGAATGTGTATATACACACAGTGCCTTTCAAAAGTATTCACCCCCCCCCCCCTTGGCATTTTTTGTGTTACCTAACAACCTGGAATTAACATGGATTGTTTGAGGATTTGCATTATTTCATTTCATTTACAGAACATGCCCACAACTTTGAAGATGTGTGTTTTTTTTTTTTTTTTTTTTTTATTGTGCAGCGAACAACAAATGGGACAAAATAACAGAAAAAGTCAATGTGCAGAACTATTCACCGCCCTAAAGTCAATACATTGTAGAGCCACCTTTTGCGGCAATCACAACTCCAAGCCACTTTGGATAAGTCTCGATGAGCTTGACACATCTTACCACTTAGATTTTTGCCCATTCCTCCTTGCAAAACTGCTCCATCTCCTTCAAGTTGGATGGTTTGCGCTGGTGAACTTGTCTGACCACAGATTTTCTATTGGATTGAGGTCTGGGCTTTGACTAGGCCATTCCAACCCATTTACATGTTTCCCCTTAAACCCCCCAAGTGTTGCTTTAGCAGTGTGTTTGGGGTAATTGTCCTGCTGGAAGGTGAGCCTCCGTCCTAGCCTCAAATCACACACAGAGTGGTACAGTTTTTCCTCAAGAATATCCCTGTATTTAGCACCATCCATCTTTCCCTCAACTCTGACCAGTTTCCCAGTCCGGGCTGCTGAAAAACATCCCCACAGCATGATGCTGCCACCACCATGTTTCACTGGTGTTCTTTGGGTGATGTGATGTGTTGGGTTTGCGGCAGACATAGTGTTTTCTTTGACCGAAAAGTTAAATTTTAGTCTCATCAAACCAGAGCACCTTCCTCCATACATTTTGGGAGTCTCCCACAAGCCTTTTACCAAACTCAAAACGTGCCATTTTGTTTTTTGCTGAAAGTAATGGCTTTCTTCTGGCTACTCTGCCATAAAGCCCAACTCTATGGAGCATACAGATACTCCAGTCTCTGCTGTGGAACTCTGCAGCTCCTCCAGGGTTACCTTAGGACTCTTTGCTGCCTCTCTGCTTAATGCACTACTTGCCTGTTCCATGAGTTTTGGTGGGCGGCCGTCTGTTGGCAGGTTTGCTGTTGTGCTGTGTTATTTCCATTTGGTTATGATAGATTTGATGGCGCTCCTGGGGATAATCAACGATTTTTTTTTATTTATTTTTTTTATAACCTAACCCTGACTTGTACTTCACAACAACATTGTCTGTTACTTGTTTGGTGAGTTCCTTGGTTTTCATGTCAGTGTTTGGTTAGTGGTGCCTCTTGCTTAGGTGTTGCAGCCTCTGGGGCCTTTCAAAAAAGGTGTGTGTGTGTGTGTGTATGTAATGACAGATCATGTGACACTTAGATTGCACACAGGTGGACATAATTTCACTAATTATGTGACTTCTGAAGGTAATTGGTGCACCAGAGCTTTTTATGTGTTTCATAACAAAGGGGGTGAATACATACGCACATGCCAATTTTCTGTTTTCTATTTCTTCAAAATAGTTATGTATATATTTTTCTCATTTCACTTCACCAACTTAGACTATTGTGTTCTGATCCATCACATAGAATTTAGATTAACAAAACATTGAACTTAAGGCTGTAATGTAACAAAATAGGTAAATAGTCATGGGGGTTGAATACTTTTGCAAGGCAGTGTATGTGTATATAATTTTTTTTTTTTTAGGATGAAAGTTAAAAATGGAGTGTTAACTTTCCATACATAGGAAAAGTAAAATCGGATTCTAGCATGATAATGACATAAACTGACAATAGGGCATTCACCTTTCTGTAAACTTAAAGGGCCTCTTAATTCAGCACAGTTTGGACCACATTACAATAAAGATCTTCTAGAAGAAAATTGAAATACTTTTTTTTTTTTTTTTTTTTTTAAATGCCTGCATTTTTTACTGAGCAATACAATACAATCTGTGTTTACATGTGTAATAGACTGCCCACATGCTGTGGCATTTATTGTGGACAATTCGGTTGCAGGGCTTTGTCTCCCTTTCAAGTCTTTGGTAAGACTGCTCACATTTTCAATTTGAAGGGAACAGAGCTTGTCATTTTTGTAATTCCTTATGGCAGAAAATTCAGGTTTCTGTTCTCTTGAACGATGCAGACCAATGCTCTGCTGGCTCTGTGTTCTCTGTGTAGAGACAAAAGAGAAAAAAAAGGAATGCTTAACAAATCTAGCTGTGCAGGCATGGAATGCTGAGCTCACCTAAAAAGGTCAGATATGGGTTAACTGGTCAGTGCAGTGTAAGAGTCCAGATCAAAACTGCGATCAATCACTGCCAGATAAACAATCACCTCACAGCACGCATGGGACTCAATTATCTGGTATTACTCATGCAACAGTCAGTAGGCAGAATAATCCTTGTATGTAAACAGACTTAAAACTTTAGATTTTTTTTTTTTTATCTTATTGGTCTAATATATTATTTATTTTAAATAGATAATTTTAACATATATTCTTGTGCTTTCACTTTATGAACCGCACTTATGCAAAGCAAAATATGCTTCTTGTCCATTCAGGGTCATTCAGAGATGTTGTAGATCACAAGATGCATGTTTGTGTGCAATATAGAAAGTACCAGATTTGTAGCATTTGGAATGTCAGTGCCTCTTGCAATATCAGCATGAAGCTAGTATGTATGTGACCCAAGTAGACACAATTATTGCTTTAATATAGTCTTGTTTACAATTCCTAAAAGAGACCTATATATATCTTCACCCAGCAGGCTTAAAGGACCCCTATAGTCGTGTGTGTGTGTGTGTGTGTGTGTCCAGCTAGTAAAAATACCTGGTGTTTGTGGGAGGGGCCTCCTCTCAACGGTTGACCAGTTACCATTGCTTTCTATCTATGTAGTGCCCTTTTTTATCACAAGTGGAATAATGTAGCGAGAGGTAGCTGAAGTGTACCTGGGGCTATCGGACATCCAGCCTGCTTAGAGGGCCAGATGAGTCCTTGGGCAAGGACAGCTGATTTGGGCCGGATCAGTAGCGACTGAGGCTTCGAGTACAGAGAGCATGTTGGTTGAAAGGCCAAAAATAATAGAGGAAAGTTTGCGAAGGCGGATTAAGGACTGATGGTTAGCTGATGGTTTGGTGCAAAGTGATGGCTAAAACCTGCAAAAGAAAGCAGTGTAAGAGGCGTTTTGGAAGGTGACAAGGGGTGCGTCTTTGGACAGGGACACAGTTTGGCCAGAATGATAGGGTGGAGCCTGTGATAAGTGACTGTTATTTAGTAGAATTGGGCCGAATCGCACAGTGTGGGCACGAAAGCTAAATAGCTATACCTTGGACATGGGCAAGGCAGAGACTGCACAGTAGATTAGGGCCAAATCTGCTACTTACCAGTTTCTTCTGGAACAATTACTTTTTTTTTTTTTTTTTCTCCTGCGGCCATGGGTGCAGGAGGTCAGATGACTGCAAGTGCTTGAGACCCAAGGAGACGGGCATGAAATTGCCAAAAAACTAACGAGACAAGCATTAGGGACAGGCTCAGTGAAGCCAGAGAGGAGAAAGCTAAGAAGCACCCTCAAGACACAGACTAAGAAATGAACGGAGTGTGCAAAGAGGAAGACTGGAAATGCTTATGAAGGCTGAATAAGGCCCTTCCCACAAGAGGCAGAGCGAGAGAGAGGGACCCGACCACAAAATCGAGAGATCTGTCTATCACATATTCTGTACTTGAAATAGAGATGGTTTTTAAATGTTAAATACAGCTTCTAGTTTACTACCATTTTTATATGAAATTATACTGGAGTGGAATTTACCATTTTGGTTTCTGCTAATCAACTTCCTCATGTAGGAGTGGGCTTTGAATGCAGAGGAAGCTTTTATATTTACTCAGTGGCAATGTAGAAACTAAACCTTCCAGTGCTTTCAACAGGACAAGTGCACATTAGTTAACAAGCACATACACTCAGAGTAGCAGACTGAATCCCTGTGTAAATAGTTGTTGCTTAGTTCAGTCATGTCTGGTTGTGCTTATCATATGGTTTTCTTGGCAAATATGCTGGAGTGGGTTGCCAGTTTCTTCTCCAGTGGACTGCAATTTGCTTGACCTCTCTGCTATGACCTGCCATCTTGGGTGATTCTACATGGTATAGCGCACAGCTTTATTGAAGTACACAAGGTAGTGATCCAGAAGGGGGTTTAGCTAGTACTTATGCTTCAAAAAGGTTGTGAGCTACTCCAAAGACCATGTAGAAAGAATTTGACCACCTAGGTCCTTTTTGAATGTTTCAGCTCTGTGTGGTGAATTGTGCACTTCACATCACTTTAAGACGTAGCGACTGCTGGTGACATTCCTTGGGGGCAATGTAATGTGTTGTGTTTTGTTTTACTTATTGAATCCCTTTCTGAGAAGTCAAAAATTACTGTAAAATCCTCAGTTGTCTTACAACTGAAATTTGAGATGCATGAATGAAGACCACACAAGACCCCTGGCATCTCACTGTGATGAACGTGCAGGGAATGGAGTGGCACAAAGTGCTTCTTATGCATCTGCATCTCTAACTCGGGTCTTGAACGCTCAATTAATTCCGACATTGTCATAAGTCATTCTGTTGTAGAATGGATGCTGCGTGCACCGAAGTCTTCCTGCCAGTTGGAATTTCTCTTGGCAATTAGGATTTTGCAGTTGTCAACAATAAGTTGCCTAGTTCTTATACTTGTCATTTCGAGGCTTTTCCTTGACAGTGTTTCAGTCATTTGTTTATTTGAAGGACTAATGAAGGCTTTGAGGACTGTAATTGTATCCAAGTAATGGCCTGCTACAATATATTAAATAGAATACTGCTCTTTTTTAAAAAAATGTTTCAGTTAAAACTGGAAATGCCAAGCCACTTTTTTAAAGGTATTTTTAAGTTTAATGGATTATGAATTCATCGGATAGAGGAGAATCAGTAGTGCACGCAAACATTTTTTTTTGTATGATAAAAATCCCACAATCAACATTAATAAACTTACCCTAGAGTTTGCAAAATGTCTTCAGTTTTCTGGCAGTTGATTTTGACATGGAATGCCCCTGAAAATCCAATCTCCTTTACGGTTATAAGAAACTGCAGCTGGTTTGTCTCTACCAAACCTTCATTTCAAACTATTGTTGCTACCTAATGATCTGAATCCAGGACTCGTGAGGACAGAGTTAACTGAGTAAGAGCTGAATTTCCACAATGATCATATACTAACCCAATCTGACCTTGAACTGCAAGGTGATTTGGCGGTGCATCTTATTTCAAGACCTAGTCCTCATAAGGGACACATGGTTTGAGAATTAGTGCACATCACACCTAATCCCTGCTCTTTGGATTTGTATCCCTTGTGCATGGGGCACATTGATTTCAGAGATCTTGGCTTCTGTTCCTTGGAGACTTGAAAGATTATATATTTTATGAATGTGCTACATAAAATACATACTCTGGCAATAAATAGCAGTACTTTGTATCCAAATAACTACTTTTATCTAATGTTAAAGGGCATATGTAAGCATACAATTTGCTTGAGAAATATGAACAATTGGCAGAGAACTAACTATCCTTAAAGAGATATGTACGTTTCCTGGATTATTAATGCATCTGATGGAGGAGAATTAATAGTATATGAAAAAAAAATACCAAAATAAACATTTAAACACTTACTGTGAAGTTGGCAACATCTATTGTAATTTCTGACCGTTTTTAAAATTAAGGTGAATACCCCCTCCATAATTTTGTTTTTGAGACCTAGCACTGTTAGTTGCTATGGCAACAGCACACTGCATAGACAGGAAGTAGGGATGAGTCCTATACCAGCAATAACTGGGAGGCTGACAACACTGGTCTACTATTGGCTGATCTAGCAAATGCATGTAGATAGTGGGTTAATATTGCTCCCCGGATGCTGCATGCTGATTGGGTGGGGATCAGGAACTTGTGTAGACACTCCCTGGGTGTGTCAACACAATCATTAAAGGGATTTTTAGATATCAATAAAAATAGAATGTTTTATGACATTTGCTGTATACATATAGGCTGCTTTATGCCTATAGAGTGCAGAAATGTATTAATCCAGCTCACTTAGATACTACTTTAATAGGTAGTTCTATGGATATGGTCATCCACTCTGAGAGCAGCCTTTTAGCTCACTTAGCACCTGTATTGGTTATTGCTTATGCAAATGACCCTTAGAGCTTGGTCTCCCTAAGGGTGATGGGGGACTCCAGACGTCGACCCCTTGCTCATCTTCATTGTTGGTATTGGTTAGGTAGTTACCAGCTACACCCTGCTGACAAGGCCCAATTAAGTTCGAAATGTTCATCTAGGTGTTGGGTCTTACCTGTTCTGGGTAGAATTGACTGGTTTTTCGGGGGCCAGATCACTCGAAAGATCAGACTGATACTACAGGATATTTGTGAGGATGCTCTGAGTGGATGACAATATCCATAGAACTACCTATTAATGATAGTGGGTTCTCTGCCTGAGCACCTCTGTTGGTATTGCTCATACAATTTAATTGTCAGTAAATGCTTAAAAAAAACATAAAGGTATGTATGTATTGTTACCTGTCTGTGCTCGGGCTTTCCCCACCTCCCTCCCTTCCTGTACTTTTCGAACATTGTTGGTCTAAAAGCCACATCATGGAAGTCTTTCATCAGAAGATTTTTTTTTAAATTAACAATTGTTTGTAAAATCTTGCAACAAAGAAATATTGACATCACTAATCAGATGGGCGCATGGTCACACATGCCACCAGCATATGAATAAGAGGAGATAAGACCGAAACTACACCGCTAACTTAGATGCTCCTATCCCTCTTACTTGCACATCTCTAAGGTGTTTTCGTTCTTACTGCTTATACGATAAACACTAATTCCAGCTGCATTCTTTATGATCTCTCTGTTAAACAACTCTAAGCATTACTTAACCATGCTTGAGAATGGCCAAAATGTGTTATTAAAAATATTGTATAAATGTTTTTTTGCACACAGTCTGTCTCTGCATACATACCCAAGTGTTAGTGTTGGTACAGCGTCATTAATGCATTCCAAAGAAACCACCACACTTAAAGAAAATAAATAAATAAAATAAATGTTTAAGTTAAACTGAAGTACTTTTGTGTCATCATTGCTTTGTATACAACTTCTTTATTTGCTTCTGTTATACAACTTGCACAATCTCTTAATGGCTTTTCCAGTGGAAGATTGTCCAGGGTCTGATCTAAAGCAACACTTTACTTTTTGCTTACTCGTAATGTGTGCGCATCAAGGCCGATGGAAGCATAGATTTCCTTTTTGTGAAAATGCAGACACGTGCATATACTTATACTCTTAATTGGGAGGTTGTGTCATATCCAATACAGAAAGCTTTTAAACACTATAAATATTTCACTAAAACATCAGTGCACCGTTTCTTTTCACTTTATAAGTTCTTAAATGATTTAGAAATGATCTGACGCTGCTTGTTTTTCTAGTTGCTAGCATAAAGTAAACTTGATCAGTCTCAATGTAATAATCTGTAATCAAGGATTTTGTGTTTCTTACTATAAATGTCCTCTAAAAAAACTAGCATGTTTTATACAGCACTATTGTGTCCCTTTTTTAAGGAATGTCATTCTTTCTAACCATTTAGCCATTGAGCTGTGCACCTGAATTTCTAATACTGGTGCTTAACAGATGTAACCTTTAATTTTTACGTGAAGGGTCGCTTATTTACTGCGATGTGGTCCAAATTATGCTGAAATATCTCCTAAAAGCATGTTGAAATCCTATTTTTTAATTATGTGCATTATTCACTGAGAAATTAATAATCTGTTCTCATGAGTCCCTGACATGTCCATCGCTATAGCCCTGTGCGGGTAGCAAAAGACGGTTAACACTTAATAAATCCATCTGTGCAGAGCCTAGAATGCTGGAATCCCCTAAATTAAGTTGGTTATGGATTTTTAATCCTGCAACAGTCAGTAAGCAGGAAACACTGTTTGTAAACAGACTTCAAACTAGATTTTCTTGAGTTTGTATGTTCAAAATTATACAAATCTTGTGCTCTTTCACACCATGAAGAGCACTTGCAGTGAGGTAAATTGCTCTTTTTTTAAACATGCAGACTGTAAACAATTTGTTATAACCCATTCTAATAAATTGTATTACATTAAATATATGTTTGATTGTTAGAAGATGATAATGGTATTGCTATATATTGTTTATAAAAATGACCAAGAATTGGCTAGGACTGGAAAAAATAAACATTTAGGAGCAGGAAGATTTTTATAGCCAGACAGAGCTGTCTCGAAGCACCTGGAAGGATACCCTCCATTAAGATAAATTATTTCCCTGGAAATTTCCACCTGTGTGGCAGGGATACTAAATTGTGTACTTATAATGTGGAAAAGTATTCAGTTGCCAGAATATATTTTTATGAATGTGCCACTGGTACGATTTTAGTCAAATATTTCTTGTACTTGAGAATTTCTGCTGGAAATCAGCAATTGTTTTGGGGAGAAGCTTGCAATTTCAAAAGTGACCTTCTGTATGAAAAAACGACCTGTCTGAGTATAATCTTTTTAGAATAGTTAAGGCCCAAGCAAAGTAATTACACGCTGAAAGCTAGCCTTTACAAACTTTTTTTCTTTTTTCTCTTGTTTTAAGGGGCTATTAAATGTTAACACCTGCAGAATTACCTGTATATTGAATGAAAATGACTAATGGATTTGGACTATGACTATAATGCTAAAATACTAATAAAGGACCATGGTAGTTGAAGAAAACAATTTATTACATACTTGATAGATAAATAACAAAATCAACAGATGTGTAACCCATGGTTATAAAATGTTGCATATATGTATGTATATTTTTGAAGACTTGGAATATATAAATCTGTGTTTTTATTCCATAATTTGCAGGAGGGGGAACCATAAGGCTTTGAGATGGTTTAATAAGATTGACACCCCCCCCCCCCTTCCCTTGCTGGCCCATAAGCAGGCTGCTTGCAACCATATCTCTCTCCTAAAACAAACACACCTCTCACAACTCCCAATGTGTCATGGATTCAGCCAGGATCCAGTAGAAGCATGAAAATGTATTATTCTTTCTAATTAAAAACTAGCTATATTACTTTCTTTCTTTTTACTTTTAATTATTCCTTTTTAATTACGTTTTCAAATATGTTTTCGTTGTGCAGTGGTCCTTGTTCTACAAATCCTTATAAAAAATTATTTGGCCTTAAATCAATTTGTTTTCCATGGGAAAGACACAGGTAACGCTTGCAGTTTTTAAGATATGTGTTGTTGCCAATGATTTTAATCTAATTGCAATAAGTGACCCTCGCTTCTTTTTTTTTTTTTTTTCACTTTTAGTTTAACTTTGTTGGTAAACTTTTGGGTCCACGTGGCAATTCGCTGAAAAGATTACAAGAAGATACACTGACAAAGATGTCTATTCTAGGGAAAGGTTCCATGCGAGATAAAGGAAAGGTAAGAGACTATACCTTAAATATCACAATAAACTATTTGTAAATGAAGACAGTCTAACTGTAGGTGGTGGGGAGTAAAACATTTTGAATCCAGCTGTTTTTATGCTTCTATTATATACCTCAGGAAAGGTTTTCTTGGAAGGCCAACTAAGAAACCATAACATAAGAAAGACATGGTTTCTCTTTACTTATAAAAAGATACTTTGTACTTCTGAAATAATGTAAACCCATGAGGGTGTGTGAGATGTTAATTCTATTGTGATGAATCTCTCTCATGAGAGAACGACCTATCTATTTCAAAACAAAGAGGCTGAACTTATTCCATAACTGGATCATTGGAAACAGTGTGACGCTCAATGGAGAACTTTAGCTTTACTGCTGCTACACATCACTGTCTAATTGCAGATTAAAAAAATAAACTGAAATATATAATTTTTCATCATTTAGTTTTTACTTTTTTCAATTCGTCTTTTTGGTCCACCTACCAAGCAGGGACGGTTACCATAACCTGACCAATTGCTTCCTTGGGTCTGCATATGCTCTTTAAAGGGCCATTAAATTTGTCACAATTTGGGCCACATCATAGTAAAGATCCCCCTAAAAGAATGTTGATTTTTTTTTTTTTTTTAAATACCTTTTTTAATTTTTGTTTTTGTTTTTTTTTACTGAGAAACCAATTAAAATTAAATCTATGTTTACATGTATAACAGACCGCCCTCTTGTTTTTGCATTACTGCAGCAGGGGGTGTCTCCCATTAGTCAGTGATGAGACTGCTTATTTCAAAGGTGAACGGAATAGACTTTTTTTTTTTTTTTTCTCTTTAGAAAATTTAGGTTTCTGCTGTCTTGCCTCTCTGGAAATTGCGCAATCTAGCTCAGGGGGTTAGTGCTCTGATTTGGTGCTGCTGTGATCTGATGTAGTGATGAAAAGAAAAGATTAACCTCTGTCTGTGCAGACATGAAATGCTGGATTCTCCTAAAACAGAACCGCTATAGGTTAACTAGTCAGTGCATGTAAATGAAGTTCAGGGAAAAGCTGCTATCAATCACTGCCTTCCCCATAGAGTTCCACCAGAGTACGGACATGCAATCAACTATCTGTTATAAATTTTAAATAAGTTGAAATATAATGTGTATATATATGATCAGACTTAAAACTTTATATTTTTAGCTGTTTATAGTGTAATTATAAGCACTTACAGTGAGCTAATTGTCCCTTAATGTAAAATGGGTCAGACTACAAACCATGCAGAAGAGTGAGGAGAATTGTTTCACTGATAAGGTCACAGGTTTGAGTGGATCACGAAGGCTGACTTTCAAGCAGAAATTATAAGCTTCAGCAGAAACTTTTTACCGTATTGGTCCGAATATAAGCCGCACCCGTAAAGTTCAAGGTGAAAAAATAGAAAAAAGATAGTACTCAAATATAAGCCGCACCCGTCAAATAGGAGAGAAAAAGACTCTCAAAGTGATCAGGCATTGCAAGAAACAGGTTTTTTTTGCAGGTTACAGGCTTTACAGGATGTTAGAATCACTAAAACCGTGAATCGCTATACAATACAGCAGTCTAAAGCACGAAAATCGGCACACTTAACTCGCAATCACGCATATCTGCAGTAATTTTGCATTCGCGAATAGAAGTTGCACGCGTCACAAGTAAACTTTGCAAATTGGCAATGATTTTTTGACTGTCGCGAATATAAGCCGCACCCGTAACTCGCAAGCTGAAAAAGCGGAAAAAAGGTGCAGCTTATATTCGGACCAATACGGTATTTATCATTTTTTTTTTTTTTTTTAAATGGGGTTTTTATCTAGAGCTATAGGCAACATATCTGTGTTCCCTAACATCTTTTTTTTTTATTAAAAGAAAAATGTTGAATCAAGCAATGCTTTTGTGTAAGAAATATAAAGAAAACCAGAATATAAGTGAAAGAAGATTTATTCAAAGCTGACATGCAGAGAATTGAAAGCTAATGCTGCTATACAAGATATTACTAGGACTGTGGATCTATGTAAAAGGATGAGTTTGCTAGCTTATGTAAATGTAAAAGCTGCATTTACACCGTTCAGCGTATATTGTTATAAGGCATACATAGAATATGCTTCAAAGGTAGAGTAATATGTTGATTGCGAAAGTGTAAAGTCCTCTAAAACATTCTTTAGTAGGGTTTCTCACTAACTTGCAGGGATTTAAGATGAATTGAGGTTAAAGGGTCATGGAAGGCTTCTGGATTTTACTAGGAATATAATATACCCTTTCATTTTACTTTTTGTGTACTTTATCTTAAGAACTACTTCTAGTACACGCACACACACACACGCGCGTGCAGGGTTTTTGGGACCAATAAAGGTTTCCACTAATACATCTGCAGCTCATGAAGACAGTGTACTCAGAAATCCTGTTAATAAAAATGTTATGCAGGAAAAAATAAGTGCTTAATAAAGTACACAAAAGTACAGATGCATCCATGTCCTTTTACAACAGATTAAATTAACCCTCCTGATGGTCTGGCCATGTCTGTACCCTGAGTCTTAAAGCGGTACACTCGGGGATACTGACATGGCAAGACCTCCTTGTCCCCCCCGACATGTTCTCTGACAATCACATAAACTCTATCTATTCCGGATGACTGTTGTCAGGGGCTGTGTGTGATCTTGCGAACCTCATCTTGCAGACTTTGCTGAAAGTTGTGTGCTGTGAGAGCAACCTGTTGGCACTGTCTGAGGTGGACGTCTGTGAGACCACAGCCAGTCTCAGCAGTTTAACACATTTTGAAGTGTTTTTTCGTTTTCTATTCTGAAAGAGCAGGTACAAACCTTATGTTTTCCATGCTTCTTTAAGCACAGCACTAGATTAGATATAACTTATGTTTTTCGGGAAAAAATATGTTAATAAAATCTACAAATCTAGTTAACATCGTTCTTTCTATTTATTTTTTGTCCCATCTCTGTATTCCTAGCAGTGCTATTCTCAACATCTGTTTTTTATATTATAGGAGGAAGAACTAAGAAAAAGTGGAGAAGCAAAATATTTCCATTTAAATGATGACCTCCATGTTCTTATCGAAGTATTTGCTCCACCGGCAGAAGCATATGCCAGAATGGGACATGCACTGGAAGAAATAAAGAAATTTCTTATCCCTGTTAGTACCCTTTTTTTTATTATAATATGTATATATTCATTTTTGTTTCACAATTTCTTTTTTTTATTTTGTTGTTCATGTTCATCTAAATTTAAAAATTCTGTTGACCCAGGTATCTTAGTACATTTTGGCACCAACGATCGTGAAAGATAGTATCCTAAAGGAATTTATATATCTAGGAAACACGGAAGACAAAAGGAGCTTAGGGGGGGTTAATGCGTGGCTAAAGAAGTGCAGGAAGGAGGGTTTGTGGTTTTTAGAGCACCGGTCTGACTTACTACTCTGTTAAAGTCTCTATAGCTAGGGGAGCGGATGGTAGTCAGGCTGGGGAGTTTTTAAACTACTTCCATTTGAGTCCCTCACCTGGTGCTAATAAAGTAGAAAATGTAGAGGGTCATGAACGCACATACATTAGCAAGTACTTCAAACCTATGCTTGCTAATGCAAGAAGCTTGTCAGGGGAAAATGGGAAAGCTAGAATTAATAACAGAGAATTTGATCGGATAGGCATTTTTGAAAATGGTGGATGATTCGGATTGTTGGACCATTTAACCAACAGATTTAGGAAAGATAGGGGCAGTGGTAGTAGAGGAGGAGGGATTTGTCTATGCTTTGCCCAATTTAAAACTTCTAGTCAGAAATTTATGGTGGAACTAGTGACCATGTTGAAGCCTTGTTGGTGGACATTTTGGAAAAAAATCCTTAAAAAAACTGGTAAGAATATGCTATGAACCCCCAAATATCATTGAAAGGGAGTTGCTGTCTAATTATGGGAGATTTTAACACTGATATAAACTGGATGAATAAGAGTAGCTGTTCTGCTAAGGAGATAAGGTTCTTGGGTACACTCAGAGATCAAATAGGATTGAAAAGTATTGTCTCTTTGCTGATGACGCGTAGATGTGCAAGGGAATTAAATGAACAGGATGTACTTTCCCTCCAAACGGATTTACATTTGTGTTGAATCTTATCTGCCATATTTTTCCTATTCTTCTAATTTTATGTAAGGTTATACAATGCAGGATTATTTTTCCTTTCCAAGTGCATAATCTTAATGGATCAAATATTGAGGTATTGGAGATGGAATGGGATTTAAGGGGCTTGTGGACAACCGCCTATATAACAGTGCTCAATGCCAAGCAGCATCTGAAAAAGAAAATAGTTTTTCAACTGACAAGAGGATGTTTTTTGAGGTTAGAAGAAAAGATTACACCTTTAAAGAGAAAAGAGTTCTTCACAGTGAGGGAGTTAGACTTTGGATCTCTTTGCCAAATGAGGTTAGATACATTTTTGAACAAAAAGGCATTTAGGGTTATCTTGGATTACTCTCTGGAGAAATACACCTTCTCTTGTTATCTGACTGCCAGTTTCTTGGGTCAGGAAGTATTTAGTTATGTGACAATTTGCAATGTGGTGGTGGGGGGGGGGGGGGGGGGGAGTGTAGGGTTTGTTTGCCTTACTATGGATCAGCTAATCCTCATAGTCCATTAGTTGATCATTGTAATAAGTTTTTCAACATCAAATGCTGTATGATGTTTATACTTTGTTTTAAGCAGTCTTGTAAGTAGCTGGTTTCTAGCATTTATTCTTTTGGTTAATTGATCTAAATGTTAAGCCTATCTGTGCATGCTTAAAAGACTTCTAATTTACGCATGTTGCTTGTGTTTGCAAGTGTTGTTTTTCCAAATTATATTTTTTTTCTGTGTTTTTATGTATGTATGGTTTCTCACCTAGGATTATAATGATGAAATCAGGCAGGCACAGCTTCAAGAACTCACCTATTTAAATGGTGGGTCTGAAGATGCAGAAGTCCCAGTTGCCCGCGGGAAGCCATCTCTTCGTACTCGGGGAGTACCTGTGCCCTCACTTGCCAGGTAACCTATTTTTTTTTTTTTTGTGTGTGTGTATTGTGCAAGATCATTATTTTAATTGGGATCATTTAAATTTTTGTACCACTGTCCTTTGCTGATAGGTAACACACATATTATTCTATTCAGCCATCCCACCTGTCAATGCATTGGGAATATAATTTAGAACTACATCCAGTTTACATTTTTAACAAGCTCAGCATTTCTTCATTGTCCATATTTTATGAACTGCCTTGGAATGAGATTTTCTTTCCTTATTTGGATCAGATTTTGGTAGGTTCTCAAAATGACTCATTGAGGAGTTCTGTGGTGGAACCTTTGCCAACCTCTTATGCACCCTCAGTTTTTGAAAAGTAAATTATTATTATTTTTTTTTTTTTTAATTTTGTGTCACTAAACAATTTTCTGCATGAATGAGTAGATTGGGACTTGCTTGTGAAGTACCTGATTTTTATTGCCAGATGGAACGATACCTGCTGTCATAAAAATATTTTGATCAAATAACCAGTAAGCCCATAGACTGTCTATTTTACCTGTCTAAAAACCTTTTTGGCTAAATTAATAATTGGGGAATGTCTTATACATATGTCAGAATTTCTTGAATTTGTTTACTGTATTTGTCAAACTGTTTATCATGATCGCTGGAGGTTTTTGCTAATTAAAGTAGCCTTCTATATTCAAGGCAAAGATTAAGAAAATTTTGGAAATCTGAAAGCTTTCCAGAAAAGTACCCTGAAGTATTGGCAAACCGTTAAACAGCAGAGTTCGATTGGTAGCTGTACTATATTTCTTCACAAAAGCATTGAGGCCAGAGATTAAAATTGCGACTGGAGGGAAATTAGTCTGCCATGGCTTCTTCTAAGAGTCCAATTGCAGTGGGACAAAACTAGGTGCAACACTTACTTGTGTGTATTTTTTACATGTCACTTAGCATTCCAGATTCTCAGCATTTGCAAATCATGAATTCCTCTGATTCCAGAAGGCTCACAGAAATTATAATTCAATCTCTGCAATTCATCATCATAGATTTAAAATAGGCAGGCTTTTGGCCTTTAAACTGTAATGCTCACTGTAACTGCATACTTTCTGATCCACACATTTTCTATGATGGATTGATGATTAAAATCTAAACGGTTGCTTTTCCACATCATTTTTTTTTTATACAAACCTTTTATAAATAGCCTTTATTTCTGTGTTGGCAGCTGCAATACCGATATGTAGTAGTATTTATCACAATGTGGTGTTTGTTTATAGGGGTCGTGGTGGAGTACCTCCCACTTCTGCCGGTGTACCAAGAGGAGCTCCAGCTCCCAGAGGTGTAACTCCATCAAGGGGTTCTTCCACACGTGCTCGTGGACTTCTATCCACAAGAGGAAGAGGAGCACCACCTGCAGGCTACAGACCTCCACCTCCTACACAGGATACATATGGAGAATATGTGAGCATTTTCTTTAAAATCTTAACATTCCTTTGTTTTTTATAATTTTTAGATATTCTCAGTCACTTATTATTCTAGTGATTCTCTTTAAATCAGAAGATAACTTTAAGACTTCATGTAAGCTTAAAAAATAGAAAGTCCTGAAAGAATCAGAATCTACATAAAGTTTATAAAAAAAATATATATTTTTTTTTATGGCGCTTATTTTCCTCCACAGATTAGTAAATAAGCACACACCCTCAAGCTTCACCCTCTAGTGAAGTGCAGAAGCCAGACAAGATGGCACTATCTATACACAAAAGTTCAACATGTTTATATGATGTATGCAACTCTCCATGACTTCATAGATCATAACCATGCGAATGTGTGTTTTTTACAACATCGTTCACAAATGCGAGCATTTCTTGAGTCTCAGTGGTCCTTTTTTTAATGCAAAATTCCACACAAAGTGTTAGGTTATCACATAGTTGACAATGACTTTTGGTAGGATGTGTTTTTTCCCATGGTATTAATGTCTTGGGGCATTCGTGGGTCCTTTTTAAAGAATCAAATACATAAAGCCATAACGAGAGTAGCTTGTTCGATACAAAATTAGATCATTAATAAAATCCTATTCATTTATAGTAGCAATATTCAAAATAAAGCTCACTTCGAAAGATGAGAGCTTTAACCTGCAGATCAGTTAAGGTCATAAAAGGGAATAAGGGGTTAACTGTGATAAGTCTAACTAGTTTTAAGACCATGCGTTTGAGGCCAAACAATCTTTCATAGGCTTTTGCCACAATGAATGCTCATTGCCATGGGAAATTACTTTTTAAAGAACTGTCAGACTCTGAATTTATTTAAATAAACCTTTTAGTGGAATGTCTGAAAAAAAATATATATTTAGGTTGAGAGATGTTAGTCAATAAAATGGTCTTTATATCGGTAGATCTAGGGGGAAAAAAACCTTCCTGGCAATCTGATTGTACCTTGTTTTCATATCCTTTCTATTATAGTTAAGGGACATGACATTATGAAACAAATACATCCAACCCCTTTTTTAATGTTCTCTATTGGAAATGCTGCCACAATCCTTACCAAAAAAAAAAAAAAAACACGATCCGATTGTGGAACTTACCACCAGTTTGCCATTTGCGCAGTATATGGCAGTTCACATTCTCCCTCACGGTGTAGCTTAAAAGGAAGCACTTTATTACACAATGTATAGTACATATTGTATATGTCTTACTACTGAGCATCATGATAATGGCATATGGTTGTAAGGGTGTTGCACTTGGGTAGAGGGTACCATTTAAGTCCTCACTTTAATATGGTACACGTGCTATGGATAAGAAATGGTGCCTGCAAGTCGCTGATAAAGGAGCAATGTGCAGAACCATAGGGATGACACTGGCACTATATAGGAATGTAAAATGCAATGTGGTCCTTTGCACAGAGGCCAACAGGAAGACCTACTCACTGGCTCTGCCCATCTGACATCCTATTGGATACTATACCAGTCTGTGTTTATGTAAAACATTTCCTGCAGGGTGGTAAATTTGAATAAAATAATAATAATATTAGCCATTATTTGTAATGCGCCAACATATGTTTCGTAGAGCAATACAGGGGGTTACGTACAATGCAGAAACCATTTTAACACATTGCAAAAGAATGGCGGGCTCTTGATCTTCGAATCTAACCTACACAATGCTTTCCCAAAGCACGACACAAGATTAAAAACTTGCAGACTTACAATATAAATGGTTTGGGTGTGTTTACAGGAGAGTGATCGATGCTTTGTGCATATTAATGCTGAAGGTTATAAACAAATGTGTTTTTCTGGAATTTTGTGGCAGGAATATCTAGTGGAGCAGGCCAAGGAGTTACAAAAATTAGGGGCAGCACGAAAAGTCCTAAAGGTGTAGTGAGAAGAGGAAATACTGTAATTGGCAGAGGGCAGTTGGGGAAGTATTTTGAGATAAGTGGGTGCATTGTTGGGGTCATGATGTTACATTTTTTTTCTGGAGGATAAAAATGTGCTGCAGACACAGTTGGGTATTTGTGGATGAGTCTAGCAGAGGGATCAATTCTGGATTGGAGTAGAGACTGATGGGGAGGGTGGCGTAGAGACTGATGGGGAGGGTGGCGTAGAGACTGATGGGGAGGAATGCAAGGAGAGAGTTGCAGTAGTAGACAAATGAGATAATGGATTGGAATTTGTTGCGTGCTCTGACAGACATATTCTGGAGATTTTTTTTTTATTTTTTTTTTGTGAAACTGACACAATTTTGTTATTGCTTGTATGCCAGGAATAAGAGGGTTGGATCTAGTACAATCCCAAGACAACAGGCCTGGGTGGTGGGACTGATGATAGCATTGTCAATAGTGAGCAATATTTTAGGATTGGAAGCTGTAATAGAGGGTTACCATTTGAAGGATGATTTATTTATTAACGTAACATAATGATTTTAAATAAATTAAAGGTTCTTATAGCACAACAGTTGTCATTTAATTTTAAAGATCAAAGTGCTTCTGTAGCTCAAAACTTTGCCATGCAAATATACATGGCCTATGTTTTCCCAGTGGGAAAGAAAATATATTAAAGAAAGAACACTAAAACGGACAATACGTTATTCCACTATCTTCCCAGTGACTTGAGAAATTGGAAACCAGGTCCCTGGTGCTGTTCAGGCATCCGTAATAGGTTTCCTTTAACATGTTGGGGTAAAGAAGAAAACCATTGAACGGACATTATTTCACTTAATTTTACTACACTAAAGATAAATGAATTCTGCTACAAAAAGTTAAATAAGAAACGGTTGTCTTATCTGTAGGAAATAATTAAAAAAACTTGTTTTAACACGAGGTATCTCTGCCTCCAACATGACTCTGTAAACAAAGCCAAGGCTACAATAGATTAAAAGAAAATCCAGTTTCATGAAAAGTTAAAGCCTAAAGCAAATACTAATCCGACTTTTGATACTGGAACCAACCCAGCTATCTGTTATTTTGGAACACAAAAATAGAAATTGCTGTTTATTAGACAAGAATAACTGTGCCGATGATTAAGATGGCTTAAGAGAAGTTTTTTGTATGTATAGTCCTGTAAGGTTGTCCAATAAAATCAATGTAACATATCTCTCCCTAGATGATACGGTTAAATCCAGTGCTTTATTGCCTCTTGAAACATAAATTAAAATCTAATAAGGAGTTTGGCCAATAAATGTCTAATTTGAAATATTTCTTCTTTCAGGATTATGATGATGGATATGGCACTGCTTATGATGAGCAAAGTTATGACTCTTATGATAATAACTACAACTCACAAGGACAAAGGTAAGAACTGATTATATGGGTAAGGAATACTTGTAATTACTAGTTTCAGTCTGAATATAGGTGACTGTTCAAAGAAATAAAGCAAATTATTAGCTTATGACTTTATTTGCGGTCTTCATATTTATGATGCTTAAAGCACAACTGTAATGTGTTTTCAAAAATATACTGCAAGCATGACATTTTCTTAAAAAAAAAAAAAAAGTAAAGAAATACATCCCTATAACTTTTCATATGAAATGCATACTGTTGATGTAGGCATGAGAATTGAGCTTGTTGTGTATTTTTTTTTTTTTTTTTTAGACAAAACTCTGATAAAACACTACATTCCTCCTTTGCTGATGAAGATTCTGCGTAAATTATGGATGCATGGCTGTGCGCAGAGCTGCTTCTGGGCTCACTCGCAGACCCTGGTAGAATCGTGTGCATGAACACCACTCTATTTGCCAATAAAAAGGAGGAATGTAGTGCTTGATCAAAGCTACAAGTGGAATCTCCTGCAATACAAATAAAATACTGTTAAAATAAAGTTGTGTTTTTTGTTTTTTTCCCCCCTCAATTCTTGTTCTTTGACATAGCATAGTGGCTATAGGGCCGTATGCATTAAAACAAAAACATACCGTGTTCCGTTAATGGGTATAGTGTTTTCTCAGTATAGGGGTTTGTAGGCAAACTTCCATTAGATCTATTCAAAGCAGTGGTTTTGCATATATACAGAAAAATGGTGGCTCAAATTACAGCAGATAGTTTACTGCCTGTCCTGTATTTTTTTACTTTCCTAAATCTATTACCCATTATAAAGCATAGCTCTTTTACTACGCATATTGTGAATCTGGCACTGCTGAGGCCCATTTATTGTATTCCTTTTTTTAAATCAAATCAAATTAGTCTTCTACCAGGATTTTATTTCCACTCTGAGATTCTATATCTGTAGTTGCTAGCTCAGTCCTATCATGGCCGGCTAGTCCAGGATGTGAATATCTCTCTATTCTGTTTCACTTTGATTAACTGTGTGCTGAAGCATTCTCATTTCTGATTGTTCCACCTGGGCTCATACAGAGACTGACATCTTGGCCTGTGTTGGAAGACAGTTGCCCAACACTTTTCTATACCAAGTTAAGCGCTGAAGACCACATCATATGCTAGCAGTAAAGGAGAACTTGCGTGATGAGGACAGATTTTAATTTCCTTTGTAATAGATTCTTCATTTTGAGTTTACAATCTGTTCTCCACCACAATCATTTTAAGGTTTTGCCAATTAATGACAAAGGATCACAAATGTGGCTAGAACCACCTAGGAGGCTAGATTAAAATAAGTAAATATACTTTTTGTAGTGTTGATCCAGAGTGCATTTATTCCCAGAACCGAAAAGCTGTACGAAACATATCACACCTGTAAATTCTTTTATAGTTGGCTTTTTCGGCAATAACATTGTTTAGATTGTGATAAGATTCTTGTTTATCTCATTCACGAATCTGAATGTATGTAGTAGATTCAACTCTGCTTTAAGCATATTCATAATATTCCTAATTTACAGTATCTGTTAAAATGTCATTTTTGCCTTTCAATTTTATATTTAAGTCATGCTGATTATTAGCGCGCATTAAATCGTGAAAGCAACTGAATGAAAATGTGTCCGAATAGGATATGTGGAATGGCTAAATGCAATTAACAGCCAAGAAGCACTATGCAGAATAGGACTAATTATTTGATACATGGTCAGTATCTGGTGCGCCAACATTATGAAATGTCTGATATGCTCAATGTTTAGGTAGACGATATTTTATATATGCAAAAGAATATAAATAAGGTTCATCACCAATTCATATTATGCAGATTATATAAGATTTATAATAGATTTGAAAAAATAGCTACTATAGGGAAACAAAACTCACTAGGTAGATGCACTACATCATTTATAGTCGTTTTACTGCTATTAAGCAGATGGCAGTGCTAAATCCAGAGGTACTTAAGATCGACCACTCATAGTACTGACAGATGCTGCTGAGCTAACGTGTCAAGGAAAGAATCCTGTCAAGAGAATCTAGATTATGGTACAAGGTTGCAAGGAACAGAATAGGTCTCTGCTTTATTTTTCATATGTTAGTGAGGGTACATTTAGTCAACTTTTTTTTTTCTTTTCCTTTTTTTACCTTGTTTTGAAGTCTTTTGTATGTACATAAAACGCTACTGAACTTGAGATTGCAAAATATTGTATGGATATGTTGATTGGTCCCATTCAGTCCATATGGAATATGTTTGCCTTATGTGAACTTACACGTTCATCTTAAATAGGAATTTTTATATTTAAATATTAATGGGAACTTGATGTCTGTTTCACCATCCAAACCATGCATTGCAGTTTTTGTTAATATCCAAAGCATTGTGGAGAGAGAATTGTGTATACTTGTTTGTTCTAAGCCATAGATCAGGGCTGGACACTGAAATGGTGTCCCAGGGTTAAGAGTGACATCTAAACTGTTCCACTCACCACATTTTAATGTTTTTTTTTTTTTTTTTTGTCTTCATTTTTTTTTTTTCTCCCTCTTTTTCTCAAAATATTGCCATACTGTATTAACTTGAAAAACAATTCCTTGTGTAACTAAATGCATATAGTAACATTGGAGATCAAATGGATAGACTAGCTTTTCCTTTTCCGTTGTCAAACCTATAAGACTTGTGAAATGCAGATGGACCATTTAGCAATGTTATCTGTTAATGTTAGGTCTTGTATTGTAACCCATGCTTCCTTTTGGGATCAAAGCGCTTTAATGGCTGTACAGTGACAGATGTTTGCTATATAGTACATATGTTTGGTTCGGTTTATGCCAATGCCACATGAATTTGCCACCTAGGGGTATCTGGCCATGGGCCTTAGGTTAATGTCTCCCTACCATAGATTGATATGGATACCTTATTTACTAATATACCCATAGACTGTAGGATGCTCATATTGTATTCTTTAAGAGTTTTTATTTAATAGTGATATTTTGGACAATAATTTTCTCTATTTTTTTTGCTAGCCTACCTGAAGATATCCCTTCAAATTAAAATAAATAACAAATTAAATAGTCCAAGATTAGTTCAATGTTAAACTGCTTAGAGAATTATTCCAGTTTGATACCATTCTAGAGGCCTACCTCCATGGTGAACAAGCATTTTTTTTCTCTCCATTCTAGTAGAGTAATATATGTAGATATTGCTTTTTATATATTTGAGTAATTAAGCCTTAATTAACTGTATTGGCTATATCTTCCTTATGGACTAAAATGAAGAGTAAAATAATGTACATACATTTCTCTGGATTGGTCTACATACATGTCAGAGCTGTAATCCTAATATATATCCTTGGATTTCCTTTTATTTCTCAAATGCTCGGCCTTCTGCAAACGCACTGCTTGTAACAGGAAGTGGCGTATCCTTGATTCACCTATAATTAGTTCCTGGCTTGGTTGGTCTTGAGTATTTTGCAGGTTTGTTCTGCTTTAGCCTTGTTTCTTGCAAGTGATTGGTATTTTATCATTAAGTTGTATTCAATTAAAATTGAAAAAATGCCAGTAGCCCTGAAGTCTCTAGTTGTGTTATTCGCCAGCAGAATGTTGAATGACATGTGGAATAGGTGAAATTGCTGTTGAAATGGTCCAGCATTTAGTTAGAATTTGTCCCTGCTGTGTATAACTATGAGGGCACGCCTACAGTTTACAGGATGGAACAAATATAAACTGTACATACTATGAAGGTATTTAGCCGGGGACACTACTGCAATTGCAATGTCGTGTCAAGACTAAAACTTATAGAATTTTTCATATTTCTTGCTATAAATATAAACCAAATGTTTTATTAAACATATATAACAAATTTAAATCTCTATTTGACTCTTCTGTGGCCTTTTTGTTTTGTTTAGCACAGCAGATTATTATGATTACGGACATGGACTTGGTGAAGACTCGTACGATTCTTATGGTAAGTATATAGCAAATGTACCCAAGATTACTATATAATAGCATGATAGTCTAAAAATCTCTAGAAATATTAATGAAATAGGAGTCCTACATATTTATTGTATGTTTTTTGCTAAATTTTGAGCCTGTTCCCTTCAAAGTAAATATGCCTTTGTTTACAAACAATGGTCAAGGTTGTCTTCAAATAAACACTTTTTTTTTTTTAGAGAAGACAAACTACAAGGTTACTTTAACTATTGTTAGCGTGAGATTGTAAACACTTCACTGAACTCAAACTATTTTAAAATCTACCACCAAATCAATTTGCTTATGCAATTATATAAATTGTATTGAATTAAAGAGCAGATAGCTTATTTTTGTGTTTTACTCGTTTAAACCTTTTTGAAGAGCTCATTGAGCTCCGATATTGGAAGTGTGTGCCCTAAAAATGTTTACAGAGGAAAATTAATGGAGTTTATAAATGTTATGAATTTTTAAACCTTAATTTTGTTATAGTATTAGAAATGGAAAAGCATAATTCCTTGTGCAGTTTAAAAATGATATAAAGGTGAATAAGGTGGTCGATTTTTATAGTTTGTTTACATTTTGCAGATTCTAATATGCCTGTAGCAAAATATCAAGAGTTTTTTTGTTTTTTTCTTTTTTCTATATGATTGAGGAATTTTAAATTAAAAAGCTAATGAAATTCAGTCAATAAGGCAGATGCCTCCAAGCTGTTGTCTTATTATGGGTTAGTATTTTTATTGATTGAAGCTACTGCAGAGTAGCCGCATGGATGCATTAGCATATTAATTTACCTAAATGTTTATATATACAATTTAGAAGCCCAAGATTACTATGATTTCCGGCAAGTAGTTAAAATATATAGAAAGTTTTCAAAATGGATAAAGATTTTATTTCTTTTTTTTATTCAATCATGTTGAGGGACTCTGAGGAGTTTTTTTACAATGGGATCCCATCTGCCAATGATGGGTCAAATCTCAGTGGTGGTGTGCATTTGTTCCCCTCTCTCACTTATGACTGACAACATCGGACTCGCCATGCTAAAAATAACTGCTGAGGATAGAGACTCACTTGGCTTTTATGAGGGGCATCTTTGAATTGTTGCTTATTATCCTTTATTTGTTACAAGCCAACATATTCCTTAGTGCTATACAGGGGTTATCATATATTTTTACTTCAAGAGTCTCAAGCTTTTCTCGAAGGATGGATCTAGGCATAAAAAAAAAAAAATATTTATTGGTTTTAGTACTTATAACTTCAGTTTTAGTGTTATTGAGTTTTTGACAATCAATCTATCTTAACAATTTAAACTAACATATCCTTTTGATTGGCAAACTAATTCCATTACCCATTTAGGTATTTAACAAAAATGTAAGCAATATAATCCCAGTTAATTTAAAAAAAAAATAACTGTTTTAAAACTAAAGAACTGCTAATCTCTTGGGAGAAAATAAAGTTATCAAGGCTGGGTTGTAAAAATGTATATTTTACCGAAATTAAATTATATAATTCGTAATATTCAAATTCCTGTTCCAAATGATTGGGTTCAAAAATTTCAGAAGTTAATAGCTCTTTAGTTTATAAAAATCAACAATTAAAAATTCTATCACTGCTAGAAGATTTAAGAGTGAGAGTAGCTCATCCTAATTTGAGACTGTTTACCCGACGCAATAATGCTAAAACTTGTTGTTTGGTGGAATAACAACTCTGAGACCAACCATGAAACACTAATTGAAGATTACTTCCTTAAAGATATTGACCTCCTATCTATTTTTAGGTAAATCCACACACCATAATAGATCTCGAACAGATATTCTCTAATTGAAAAATTATGGAACTTTTGGGTTAAATCAAATTACAAGTGGGCTCAATCAACTTTTTTTTTTTTTTTTGGACTAAGTGGTCCAATTGGGGTATTTTTAGCTATGTAGACAACTTATATATCCATAACATTCTTGCTTTGTTTCAAGAATTAAGAGATGAATATGGCTTACCTTCTTATAATTGGTTGGAATATAATAGATTAAAACATTAATGCTCACGGATTGATTATAATCTGAAACGGAGTAGATTATTAACCAATGTTGAAAAAATGATTAACTCCCCAAATAAACATCTAATCTAGATATTTTTTTGTTTTAAAAAATACCACACTTGGAGGAAAAACCTCCAGAATCCTTTCTTGGGAGAAAGGTATTTGACAAGTTTGGCCAGTAGAAATCTAGTTTAATAGTTTTGAATTTACAAACAAAATTATTAAATATGAACCTTTTTAGAGAAGTGTATCTTAAAGTTTTTAATAAATGGCATCTAACCCCATACCAACTAGCTAAATTTTCTTCTAATTCGGCTGATGCCAAATGTTGGAGAGGTTGAGGGAACACCCCTTCATATCTGATGGGAGTGTAAGATTGTACAAGATTTTTGGAAGATTTGCTTTAAGGAAATTTCTAGTATAGCTGGATTTGATATCATACCAACCCCAGAGATGGCTCTCTTGCACATTTTTTTTTATTCCAATTAATTGGAAATGTAAAGCGCTGATTATTCAGGTAGTGATTATAGTCAAATGGCTGCTAGCATGCAATTGGAAGCAATCAAAGATTCCAGCATGGATTGAAATTGCATCAACTATGAATAGGAATTTAGCTCTAAAAAAAAGATTTCTCTGATTTGGGGATTGAAGGTTTCCCACTTAAGTGGGATGTCTGGCAAAGATCTGTAAATGCTGAGAGGGCTGTTTATTTTAAGAGATGTGCCTTCCTTCTATATATTATTTTTTTTGGTCCGCTCACCCTGCTCATTGGATGTTAAATCCAGCCCTGGCACCTTGCACTCTCACCTCGAGTCAATATATTGGTTGTTCTTAAAATTAAGTAGGATATATTTTTTCAGGCAATGTAATGCTTTCTATGTTTTACGGATTGAGCAAAGGGGTATTAATTAGAAGTTTAATTGCCAATGTGCAAACCTATAAGATGGTGTAAAATCATTGCCAAATAATTTGTAATGTGTTTGTTTTTTTTGTATTGTTTTGTGAAATTTCTTATGTTTTATATGTTGTCAAATACAATAAAAAATTATAATAAAGGAAAAAGAAAATTTAGCTAAAGTATTCCACTCTTCTGAGGAATATTTAACTTACCCTAACCAGATTTGGTTAGACATTCAAAATTATATTATCACTGAACATACAAAATCTTTTTTTATTGTATGAAGTGGGAGGAATTTTTGGATATAAATTTTTGTTTTTTTGTTTTAATGCAGTAATTTTTTTTTTTTTTTTTTACCAGGACAAGAGGATTGGGCCAACTCAAGACATAAGGCAGCACCGGCAAGAGCAACAAAAGGAACCTACAGAGACCAGCCATATGCAAGATACTGATTTCACAGTCTGATGTTGTGAATTATCCAATCTCCTCCAGCCCTGTATACTGTTCAAAGTAATTTTTTTCTATGAACACTCCCTTTATATTATAACAGTGCTAACACTCTGAATGGATGGACTGAACCTAAACTATATTTTGTTGAAAGAAAAAATGAACAAAAAAGTTGTAAAATGACATTGTTATTTCTAGTCTGTATTTGAAAATAGGTGGTCAAAAGAATGAACTTAACTTTTGATTAACTAGTGTTAAACAAGTTAGATTTTACTAAATATGTTAATCCATTCTTTTAACATAAGCGTAACCTTTTTATTTTAAAGGTTTTGGACAGTTTAGTTCTCACAACTTTATTTGAACAATTTGCTACTTTTTTTTTTCTCTTGTAAAACTGCGTAAAGGAGAAAAATACAAATGCAAATAATGTGGTATCTTTTTGTAACAAGTCTTGAAATGTACTGTAGTGTTGAGCAAAATTTACTGTTGCTTAATACTAAATAAACTTTTGAAAGAAAACTCAATGTGTGTGAAACCGTAATTTTATGGCTTATTAAAAAAAAAAAAAGATATAAATAGTAGTAAACAGGGAAAATACTTATAATGTTGATATTTATAAAAGGTTTACACTAAACATTGTTCAGTATGTATTAAAAATGGTATAAACTTAAACATACATTTACTTGGTCACAGTAGGTTTAAATGCTGTATAAAGTATTCAAATGGTATTGATCTGCATAAGTACCACATTAAAACAATGCAAACAAAATAATGTATTTAAAATTGTTTTAAAATAGCCAATGAGATTTCTGATAAAAATGTGACTAGTTTCATTTTGTCGAGCGTTTTTTCACTAGTGCAACTTTGGAATTTATAAGAACTTTGGTTCCTTAATGAGCACTTCGTTCCGTGGTGGAAGCAATTAGCACAAAGCTTATAAAGACTTTCTGACTTGACTAATTGAGATCGCTTTCATCAGTGGCAGAGGATGTGTAACCCTTAAAACGATCATCATTTGCAAAGGTAAATAAATCAAATAAGATTTTAATATTCCTTAATTTCGCTTAATATAACTAATAAAAGCAGGTGGAACACAAAATATAAAGTTTCCGTTTTGAATTTAGATGGCCCCTAAAGTCCCATTTTAAACCTTTTTTAATTTTATTTTTAATCGTATAAAAAGCATCAGTATTCTATTTAAAACAATCTGTAAAATTTCATAACTAAATCTTTGTGACAATGTTCTTGTCCATAAATTTTAATACTCAACCGACTAAAATGTTACAAAGCTAATTTTTTTTTCTTTATTTTGCATATTTTAACTTTTTATTTTATTTAATTTTTTTATAAGTTGGTGTGAAATGTTTCTAATGATGCTACTTCTTCTTGTAAATTGGTGTCTTTTCTTGCCAGGAAGCGGGTAATGTCCTGAAGAATATGAAATGAAGCCAGCAGTACTTAAGAATCTAAGTAAGTGAACAAACTTTGTCTTTTTACAAAACTTTATAGAAATATATTCTGGTCCAGGGCTAGGCAAATTGGATCCTGGAGAGTCGCACACACGCCAGTTTTAAGATTACCTTTCAGTGGGCAGGTGAGTCGGACAAGTTGACTGAAGCGATAGCCTTGCCAGTATGCCGTAGGAATATCCTCAAAACCTGTATGTGGCTCTCTGGGACCAAACTGCTCTACAGCTGTTGTAGTCAATATATGCAGCTGCTTTGGGTGTAACTAAGGGACTCCTCACAATCTGATCATTGTTAAAGGGACCCTATCAATCCAACAATCTTCTTGAAGAGAATTTTTAAACTACAGTAAATCATTCCTAAAATATTTAGAGAATAGTTCTTTAACGTCTACTTACAAAGCAGATATAAGCTTTAAATATGAGACGGCTGCTGCACTCAATATAGGAAGATTTTCTTTCCTCTCAATAGTCCACGATAAAGTCCAAAAATAAAGCAGCGCTTTTTTTTTTATTTATTTTTTATGAATTATCTAAGCAGCATATGAAAGAATATAAACAGTTATTCCTCTAAGGCAGAACGATATCCACTCCTTTTGGTATACGAAAGGAAAGCACTCCCCTAGAGATCAGATCTTAAATTTTTTTTTTTTTTTTTACTTAACTCAAATTCTTTTTTTAGGCCAAGACATGAAATCTGTTGATCTAAACGCTTTATAAAAACCACTTGTGTGTGTATGTTGCATAGTAATTAAGGTTGAAAAAAGACTTTCAGTCAAAGTTCAACCTTTGCAGATCTCCTCTGATCTGCAATATACAGATTAAATATTAATTACTTAGTTGATTGTTTAAAAAAATAATTGATTAATAATGATTATTAATCCAGAGGAAGGCAAACAGAAAAAAATAACCCAAGTAAGACTTCGCCAATATATGGGGTCAGGAAGGAATTGTATTTCTCCCTTTGAGACGACTGGCTATTGGATTTCTCCCTGGATCAATACTGCCTCTCTAATTATCCATGATGACCCTTAATTCCCTTTTTAATTAGAAATAAATCCAGTCCCCTTTTTAAAGTTGTCTCTTAAATCCGCTGTCACCACCTCCTCTGGTAGAGAATTCCACAGATTAACCACCCTTACTGTGAAGAACCCTTTTCTTTTTTTAAGGTGGAATCTTTTTACTTCTAACCTCAAGGGATGTCCTCTTGTCAGTTGAAAACCTCTTGGCACAAAAAGCTCCCTTGACAAATCTTTATACTGATATATATATATATATATATATATATATATATATTAAAATCAAACTTGTATATAAATGTGTGCTGTTGACATATAATAGTGCAGTGGTTTCCAAACCCCTCCTCAGGACCTCCCAGACAGGCCATGGTTTAGGTCAAACTCTGTGAACACAGGTGACGCAACTTGTATTCAGCGAGGCCGTGGAGCCTCAAATTGCTTCACCTGTGTATTTACAGTGTTTGACCTAAATCATGGTCGGTCTGGTGAGTCTTGAGCAGGGGTTTGGGAACCACTGCAATAGTGTATATATCAAAGCCATTATTGGATCGCCCAATCTTGTTTGTCATCACAAATTACAATGGGATTGGCGTTAAGAGCACTTGCGGAGGTGAACCATGAAAGACACAACTGGGACACTGATGGAAAACATTACCCATGTCTTGAAAAGAATTGGATTTGAGTGGGAAAGTGATGATCTGATGCCTACTAACAAGTGGATAAGGCACTACCTTAAAGGAATTTCCTTGTTTCTGTATTTTATTTTACTTTACACGAACTATCTGAGTGGACTATAAAGACCAGAGGACTAGTGCTATACTTTTTGGGCTACATTCTTGAAATACACATTGTGCCGCTTCATATGTACATCTGCAGCGCAGTCTTGAATCGCATCCCCTACAGTTAAAACACTGGGATACACTGTCTTGGGACTTGAAAGTATCCTGTATCTCTAACTAACCCTATGAAATAATGGTTTATGTGTTATTGAGAGGCTTGTTGGCTTAGTAATGCAAACACAAGCTTGAACATTTCAGGTATTTCATTTGGTGGGGGGAATGGCTAGTGCAATGTATAGTCCATTCTGGCTACTTTAGGAATCACTCACAAAAATGATTTTAGATTGGCAGTCAGTTTACATTTATAAATGTATTATTATTATTAATGAACGTGATAGTTGCTTAGTTTATAACAGTCTTTCAACATTTTTAGCAAATGCCTGCATTGTCTTGCATATAAAGGTCATATTCTTTGTCTCCCTGTAATTACACATCTTATCATTGCGGATTACATGATAAGCAACTGAATCCCAGTTCTAGAAGCTCTCATTTAAGGTTAACCACTTGTCTTGTAATTACATGTTTAACAGTTGTTCTAATTTGTTACTTGGGAGTTCTGTGTCCCTTAAGAGTAGTATTTCAGCAGCATGGACCCTCCCTCTTCTCCTACCTAACCTTTCATAAGCAATTGCTCTTTGTCAAAGGCTGACATTCCACTTCACCAACTCACAATGTAAATTGTCATTTTATTGGCTAAAATACGAAAGTCCATTGCAGGTGACTAAACTACACAAAATGCCTGAAGGGAGAGAAGTTGTGGTGGATCACTATTGTTTTAGTGGCTGTACTGATACTCCTAGATAGTATCTTTGTGTTTGAGAATTGGTAATGACTTGTCTGTGGGTTTGCACATGTACAGAATGATGGAGTGTTCAGTCTCTTCCTACAGAACCTGTGCAACTGACCATAAAGGAATTGGTACATGCTAATTAGGAAGGCATTAGCAAGGATTAGTCTCTAACAGAAAGGGTAACAAGACCCAAAGGGGCTGAGACAGGCAACAAAGTTCAGGACACAGATATATATTACACACACTATGTTAAACTATTTTTATATAACCTTTGTACCATTCACTTATGCGTTCTCAATTAATGAGATCACTTTGTAAATGCGCAGAGTAAGGTAAGATGTTTGCAATTCTTAATAGTGGACCGAAAGTTTGAATCTTCTTCTGTCAAAGATCAAGATTTTGCCACAGGCTATCATTATGGCAACCATACATCATCCTGGTTTGTTGGTAGTGGCAGACTCAAAACATTCTTGCACTTCCTAGTTTCTGATCTTACTGTTGGAAGATCAGAAGGATTTCCAGTTAATATATGGCACTATTTTAACATGAAAGAGCTCTGAGGATGTTCAATAAGAACAGGAAATAAAAAAAAAAACACTTGTTCGTTCGTTCGTTCGTTCTTTTTTTTTTTTTTTTTTTTTTATTCTGCTGCTGGAGCAATTTTTATTTTAATCTATCATTATTTGTTTAGTCGCCCAGTCGTGTCACTGTCCATGACCCTATGGACCACAGTATGCCAGGCATATTTATGTCTCTAAAGTATTTTTGCCAAGAAAATCACAACCAGAGGGTTGCAAGTTCCTTCTCCAGTGTTGTAAAATTTTCTGTTGGTTTAGGAGACTCCAAAAACCTAATAAGCTTCTGCTTACATGTAAATCAGCTGATCAATTGGGGACTTGTCTTGTGTTCGATTTCTTACTAGCTGAACTCAACAGACATTAAACCTGCTGCATTTATTTTTAATTATTCTGAACAAAACAGAGGCAATATTGAAAAAGTGATGAGGATAATGTTTTAAACAAGTGTTCAGAAGAGTACGTGGGAAGGCGTGCGTGTGTGTGTGTAAATTTACAGACTTCACTGCATCACTAGAACTCTTGAGGTTCAGGGACAAATTGTAACTAAGAAGGCACAAACACTTGGACAAAGCACAGGGGATGATATCATTAATCATCTGTTTAGTATTTTGCTCACGTACTCCTTTAAATTGTTGATCAGGTGATGCAGAAATCCACAGCACTTTAATATGTGGTACCTGCGGTCTAGTACATAGTTCACAATTCTTCTGGGCTTATGGTATAGAAACAGTGCAGAACAAAAACAAGGAAATATTTTTTTTCAAAATTGTACACTTTTTATATATTTAATTTTTTGTAAATTAGCTGTGACTGATCACCAGTCCCTCTTTACACTATATTTACAAATGTTTGTGCTTTTTTTCAAAGCAATTGTTTTATTTTGCGGTGATACGAAGCATTGCAGAAATAGTGTAGGTTTTGCTCTGGAAAATGCTTTGTAGGTACTCAACCAGCAAAAGAATATTGTCTTAGGCAGGAAAAAATCTTCTATGGTAGAGAGCACCTGACTCTGCTAGAATGCAGGAATATTCCATCCGGGAACATGAATACTTTTTGTGTCCTTTTGATGTAGATGAAATGCAGGAACAAAAAAAAATGCTAAACTATAGTGCCATTGGCTTATTTTCATTTACTTAAATCAGTCAGTTTTGCTCCCTTTTTTTTTTTTTTTTTTAATTGGTAAAGTTTTTATTTGTTTTTGAAATAGCACACATTAAATGGGTTCATTATTTATTAAAGTTGGGCTGACTTGTCCCATGATTATTTCTTGTACAATGCACATGCAACTTGATTATACCGCTCATTTGCACAGTACAATTATGCTCATGTTTCACTATCACAAATGCCTTTTGTAAGCGTTTGCTGCCATTGTTAAAAGGAAAGAGGTTGTCTTTAAATATTCAGCCTCAATAAAATATGTGAAATTTCCCATGAGGTAGTCTGACTGTTACATTAACTTGTATTACACCAATGAGATTTCTATTACATTTTCCATTAGCACAGCAGTAATAATCCTAGGAAAGTTATACTAGTCATCACTTAAAAGCTTGCAGCTCACTGAGGCAGGAATAATTTCCTATTCTCTTTCCAAGCTAGTACAGCCATTTTACAAAAATATTTTTCATGGTTTTGTGATTTTATATATTAACATTGTTTTTTTTTTTTTTTTTTTTTTTCTCCAAATGCTTATTTTGCATACTGTGGTGTTTTTTTTTTTTCTCCAAATATTGGGCATGCTATTTGGGGTCCATATAAGGCTCTGTCAGATTCATTTCTTACAAAGATGTTTGCGACGGACAATAAGTGATATATTTAGGTTAGAGGGGGGACAATACACCTTAAAGTTCTTCATTACATGCAGTCTGATTCGGCTGTCACAAGCTCCTTTGTTCCACAAACGGGTTAGATATATTTTTGAATAAAAAGGGGCAAACTAGATTGTTGGCTAACTAGAATATGGGGAGGTACGGATTCAGGAAAGAATGGTAAACTTTTTTTTTAATTTTTAATCCAAAACCTTTTCTCCTGTAATACAACTGGCAAGTTTTCAGTAGAACTTATGTTGTTGGCCTTTCCTAGGAAATGTTAAAGGCTGAACTGTATATAGTCCAAATTCCATTATCCAACTATATTTACTTTAGATCAATAGTCACTTAATCCTCTAAACTCCCTTTTTTAAGAGGATAAAATGGGGGTATGTTCATGTGAAAACAAGCATAAGAAGGAGACTAGTTTATATTAGTGTAAAATAGTGACTATTAAAAGTGTATATAAGTTTTTTTACCTGTTTAACTTTTTTTCTAATCTAACACCTGATGCTTATATCAGAAGCACACATTGCATGGTTTCATTAAATGCACATACAAATTTTATTTTATTTAAAACTTGTTTTCCTCACCCCCAGAGCTGCTTACATAGAAGCTTCCCCTTTGAAAAAGACCCGTTTGGGTCAAGGCGTACTGCGTGATGTCACACTCCAAGTCAATTTAGGAGAGTCTGTTAGGGAGGGGATTATGTTCCTATTTTAGGACCACAAACCAATATATACTCCCATTATCTCTGAACATTTGTGCTGATACAATTAGACACCCAATCAAGCCCTGGAAAACTAAGTGCCAGCATTGTAACGGAAGGGCACCTGATCAGAGTAAGGAGGATATTACCACTCATGGAGGTAGCCACTGCTAGCGGATTGTTCTTAATGTTAGCAAAAGGGTTTTTATGTCTATCAAGTAGTATGCAGTGAGGAGACACTGTAGTGTGTGGGTGTTACTCTCGTTCTCGTTTGTTCTCGTTCGTCCTGAAACAGAATCCAATTTGCCAGTATAGAAGGGCATATATAAATAGTGAGGATATTAGTCCTACCAATGGAAGTATCCCAGTGGCAAAATGAGCTGCCTATTGTTTAAATAGGAGTATTCCAATAGGAGATTACTCCCTAAACACTTGAAATGCAAACAGTGATACAGAATATAGTCTGTCTCTTTCTACATTTCTGCACCTAGGACATAGAGATCAAGGTGGTTTTTGTATCCGCTCCCATAAGTACTTCTCAGACTCTCCAAAGAGCTCATATCTAAGTCTCCCCATATTAACTTATAAAATAAACAGTAGAATAAGACCTAAAATTGCACATGTGGAAAAAGACTCCTTGAGTAACTTACAACTTAAGAAGTCTATACCTTAATTACTACTTTAATGAACAACAAAGGGTGTTTTTTATACCTTTTTTCTTTTAAATTGTATTTAAATGTCTGTGTGTGCGTCATTGTCCTGGATTAATGTATTTAAAATATAAACTAGAAACATAGAACACTATTTCCCACACTTCCCGTTTCTCATTTCTGCATACATTACTGATTTGCCTCTATCCGATGCATTCATAATCCACAGAACTTAAATATGCCTTCAATAGCGATGTTATAAATTTGTTTTTTGTGTTGTTTTTTTTTTTTTTTTTTTTTTGTAACTTGATTCATAAGTGTGTTCTACATGAAGTGCAGTGCTATATTTTTGCTTGCTTGGTATGGGTGTATAATATAATAGAATACATTTTTCAAATGCATCTAAAGATTTGAGTGAGCTGAAAGAGGAGTTAAAGTTGAGGAAAAAGGGGGACGTAGGCAGAGGGTACAACGGAATAGACCTAGAACCTGACACGTGTCACTTTTATGAACTTGCCCTAGACACCTACAGTATAATGTAATTTGAAGGATACATTTTGTCACCTGGAATTCAGTTTGGACAATCCTGTTATAGGTGTCTAACAGCTTTGTTGGCTACATAGAAAGGTAGTGATTTGGCGTACCGTATATACTCGAGTATAAGCAGAGTTTTTCAGCCCTTTTTTTAATACTCTAGTCACTACCCCCCCCCCCCCTCCTGTGTCTCTTTCCCTCCCCCCTCCTCAGCATAAACCCCCCTCAACCCCCCTCCTCCCCCTAAACCCCCCTAAATACCTCTCCCCTCACTTACCTGCTTGTGCTCCGGCCTCCGCTCCTTGACCCGGGGCGCATGTGACGTCACATGCGCGCCGGGTCAAGGAGCGGAGGCCGGAGCACAAGCAGGTAAGTGAGGGGGGAGGTATTCAGGGGGGGTTTAGGTGGAGGTATTCAGGGGGGTTGGGGTTGAGGAGGGGGGTGGAGGATGGGCGGGGTGGAGGAGGGGGGGTTGAGGAGGGAGGAAGAGACACAGGAAAGGGAGGGGGGGGACACAGATGGCACAAGAGGGACACAGGGGACAGCACATTTCCCACCCTCGGCTTATACTCAAGTCACTCATTTTACCCAGTATTTTGTGGTAAAATGGGTGCCTCGGCTTATACTCGGGTCGGCTTATACTCGAGTATATACGGTACATTGTATGGATATTTAAATATGCATGAATGTCTACATATGGCTGACTTTATTTTTGAACCTGGTCTTAAATTCAAAGCGCTAGACAGACACTTGACAATTTTTTTAGGTGGCTAAATTCAGTTATTTTGTCAAATATGACATCACAAGAATGAGGGCCATATACATATTTTCAATTTTTTTAATATTCTATGGAATGTGACCTTTTGATCGTTTCTGTGACCCGTCTGTTTTGCTGGAATATATTGTGTAATCGTTTTGGCAAGTAAGTACATTGTTGGTACTTTCATAGAAAAAAAACATGGTTTCTTGTGACAAGATTTAGCATTTGCATTTTAATTATCTTGACTAAATAGAGTAATGAGAGGAATAAAATAGGAATATAATTAGAATCCCTCAAAGCCCACAAATGATGGTTTAATGTAAATATATTCCATGTTTACGCCAATACCTTTCATAGTTTTAATATGTACTATATCATATCTTGTGGTCAGCATATAATCAAGATGACAAGACCATGAAATTAGTATATTTATTTAGTTGGGATTGCAAAAGTTTGACCGTAGAAAAGATTATATAGCCTCGCTTGCTGTGTCTTGTATTTATGCTTGGTTAATTTAATCTTCTCAGCAAATATGTGGTTTAATGAGACCTCATGAAATAGCATTTTTGCATTGGCGAGGTTGGCTTCCTGTTTGCTTTTGATGTGGCATGAAAGTAACCTTGTGCCGTAGATCTCCATTTAGTTCCATAAAAGAGTGCATATTTTAGCACTGGAGCAAATAAATTACCTGTGTATACATGTTATTCCTTCATCACCATATTACGTTTTTTAGATTGCAGTAGGTTGCAATTAGTACAGCATTTTCTTTTGGTTCAGATGCTACAAATTGTGTGACTGTTATTGATCCACTTTCTGCACTGCAATGATCAGCTGATGAATTTAGTACATTAAAGGACTAATGTAATTTTTAGAGCATAAAATAAAGGTTGTGATGTATATAATAAAATAACAACATTGGCAGCTATGTAAGACGAGAACATTATTTCTTAAAATTAAGTTCTTATGTGATTGTGCTATTGCATAGAGAACTTGAATCTTTACCTTCCTGTCCAGTGTGTGGGCGTGGGCAAGAAAAGTAAACTTTGCCTTTTGTAGGGAGACTGGTTGTTTATATGCTGGGGGCACAGGGTTGTAGGTATTAAACCTCTTTGGTTCATCTACCCTCCAGTCCCCCACCATAGCATATATCACAACTACTTCAGTCCCTTCCGTCCATAAGCCAGCAGCTAGTGATGGAGGGATAATGGAAGCTCCTTGAACAGTGTGAGGCAACTTGGCCCTACGAGGGGCGCTAAATGTGCATCTCTCTCTATTCAGGTTCTCTACTTTATTCATTCTCAATTGTCGTCCTGGTCTAAGCAGGGAGATACTGAAATCCAGGACTGCCATTGGCCTAGTTAATGTGCTGAAGTAATATTTGAGTTCAATGTGCATGTTTTTGAAAGATTGTGTGACCTCTATGGGAGGTTTTGTAGTACAGAAGTACTTGCAATGTAAGTTTAGAGGGGGCAGAGATGATTATTCACAACTTTTTATTCACTCCCTTTTGGTAGGTCAGAGTTAACCTTGGCATCAATCATCTTGCTACTCAAAGGAATTCTGGTTTGGGTATAAGTGGACACATTTGCTGTAACTAGTCGCACTGTGCTGGAGCTTGCTGGTGTGGTTTATCTGTCTTCATGAGGAGGTTGGATCTATTCCCAGAAGGGAGAAGCTGTAGGTTGACAACAGTTTGGGAAGATCTAAAATATCTAGTAGTTTTAAGATGTCACCCCTACATTAAAGCAGCTTGATTGGTCTTGGTTATGGTGCAAAAGACAGTACTTTTTTTCGGTTGCATGTGACACACTGGTGGAAAGTCAAAAAAGGTCCCCTAACTCATAAGTCTCCTGGGACCTTTCCATTCATATGATCATGTTTGGTGTACGTTCTAAGATTCTTTCCAACGATTAACATTTTGTCACAACCTGCTTCTTCAATGGGGCTTGACCAGAACCTAGTTCAAGCCTACCCCAGCAGGATTACCTCTGGTAAAGAAGATGGCCTCAGGATATCAGGAACACCATATAATCCCTTAGAATTAGGATTAATGCACAGAATGACACTTACACCTTGTCTATGTAAATTCAGATACCACTGTATACCTTTATTAATTGGCACATTTTATACAAGTTTCTGGCACACAGGCTGACCAATCCGTAAGCCCCATTCCTAAACAGGCTGACTTTTATTTACTGAGAAAATCCTGTACCTCTGATTAAATCCGATCTTTTAATCTCATCCAAGTGATTATATTAACTTTAAACAATTGTTCTAACCACTCAGACTATCTGTTTATCTGCTCAAGGCCCCTGTGAGGCAAGGAGGGGGGGGGGGGGGGGGAGTGGCCAGATAACACTGTACATAGTAGGCCTTAATCTTTAGGTGGGCGCTGATGCAATAGCCTGCAGAAAAGCTAAAATGTTATGCAGAGCATAAACCAAAATACAGTATAACAGTTATGTATTTTTTATTGCTTACGGTTAATAGGATAACTTTAACCATAAACCAGATACTTTATTCCTAGGCCCAAGCCATAGCCCAAAACAGTCCAGTCAGGCCCTGGGCATGACAGTTTAATACACACATTCAGGCATTTTGAGACTATAGGAGACTGAACACACATTCTAGAGTTATATGCTCTTCAGTGTCCTTTTTAATTAAGCTGAAATACAAACCATTGTTTTATCTAAATGTGAAAGAGCATGCTTTATTTTGCATAAGAAACTTTAGTAATGTTTAAAACCTGTGTTGTTATTATTATTATTATTATTTTTTTATATTGCACCAACATATTCCGTAGCGCTGTGCAGAAGTTAAGTTCGGATCAAGATGAATACGAATTGATACACAAAAAAACAAGGAGGGCCCTGTCTTTGCGTCTGGCATCCAGTGTTCATAGCGCTTTCCCCAAAGCACATTGCAGGATTGAAACTACCACTCACAATACCTTTAGATTGTAAGTCTGCGAAAGGAGGAAGAAAGAGTTGATGAGCGTGTTTGAGTGGAAGTTGACGCTTCTTTAAAGAGATACAATTTTAGTGAGGTTTTGAGGCCGGAGGATAATTTGGTGGAGTGAGGCATGGAGTTCCAGAGAATAGGGGCAGCACAAGGTGAGTGAGAGGATGTGACGCGAGTTGTAGAATGAAGAGGGCGGGTGGGTGAGTATTTGGAGATAAGAGCAGAGGTGTACGGGAGAGTGCTATTGAGGGCTTTGTAAGTTAGGGTCATTATTTAAAAAAAAAATATTCTAGAGGCTAAGGGAAGTTAGTGGCATGATTGACAGGTGATGCCGACACTGAACGTTGTGTACAGAAGATGAGTCTAGCGGAGGAGTTCATTATGGATGGAAGTGGGGATACTCTGGTGGTGGTTAGGCCAGCAAGAAGCACGTTGCAGTAGTCAAGTAGAGTGACGATGAGAGTGTATTAGGATTTTAGTTGTCATGTGTAAGATAGTGGCGAATTTCCAAGATATTTTTTAGATGGTGAAGACCAAATTTAGTTAGTGACTTTATGTGAGGGATGAAAGACGGTAGAACCCCCAAGACAACGGCCTTGAGAGGTGGGGGTGATGTCGTTGACAGTGAGATGTGTGGAATTGACGCTTTGGGAGAGGGAGGGTAGATTAGGATTTCAGTCTTAGACCTGTTGAGATGGTGGGTGGACATCCAAGGAGGATATATGAGTGGCAGTTGGAGAGGTGTGTTAGAAGAGAGGGGGATATATCTGGTGCGGAGTAGATTTGGTTTTCATCTGCATTGAGATGATACTGAAGCCCAACAGAGTTTATTAGGGTACCAAGTGAGGATGTGTAGATGGAGAACAGGAGGGGGCCTAGGACTGATCCTTGGCAATGCCATAAGACAGGGGGCGGAGAGGTGTCGGAGGAGACGCTGAATGATCGATTTTTGTAGGTATGATGAGAACCACGAGAGAGCAGGTTCTTGAATACCGAGGGAGGAGAGGATATGGTTTAGAAGTGAATGGTCAACTGTGTCAAAGGCAGCAGAGAGATCTAGAAGAAGAATTGAAAAGTGACCTTTTAACGTGGTGGTGAGTAGGTCGTTGGTGACTTTAGTGAGAGCGGTCTCAATGGAGTGTTGGGGCCGGAAGCCGATTGGAAGGTATCAAGAAGGGAGTTAGAGGAAATAAACCTGGTAAGGTGGTTATAGACGAGGATATTAGGGGGCGGAAGTTAGATGCAACGTCCGATTCAGATGAGGGTTTTTTGAGGATGGGTATAATTATGGCATGTTTTAGAGAAGATGGAAATAAGCCAGTATTTAGGGAGCGGTTTAAAATGTGTGCGAGTTGGGATTAGTGGGGTAGAGATGGGAGGGATAAGCTGAGATGGAATAGGATCCTGAGGACAGGTAGTGAGGAGAGTGGATGATAGCGGGCTGGAGACTTCATCCTCTGTAGCCAGTTCAAAGCAGTTCAAAGTGCTTGTGTGATTGGGGAAGGGAGAAGACTGGGTGTTGGTTAGTTGAGCGGGTAGAGTGTGTGACCCACTATGAAATGAGTTAATTGCAGATGTTTTGAATTGTATGAATAAAATGGTTGGTGACGTCTTCAGAGAGAGGAAGGGATGGGAGGAGGGCAGAGGACAGTATTGAAAGTGTCGAACAGACACTTTGGGTTAGATGACAGAGTTGATATTAGTGATGTGAAGTAGTGCGGTTTGGCAAGGTTGAGGGCAGAGGAATAGGAGCGTAGCATACATTTGTAGTGGAGGAAATCTGCAGAAGTGCGTGACTTCCTCGGTAGTCATTCAGCATTGCGGGAAGCCATCTATGTAAAGTGTTTGTGTAGTGTGCCATGGTTGTGGATGAGAGCAAGGGAGCCTGCGTGTAGTTATGGGGGCAAGGGTGGAAGAGAGAGTGGAGTTGAAGTATGAGGTGGCAGTGTCAGGGCAGTTGAGCTTAGCAATGGGGTTGAGAAGGGGTTGGAGCACAGTGGAGAGCTGTGTAGGGTCAAGTGCTTGTAGGTTTCTGTGGGTGATGGTGGCAGAGATTGAAGAAGGGTGGTGAGAGGAAGATGTGATGTTGAAGGTAAGGAAGTGATGGTCAGGTAGAGGGAGTGGATGGATGACTGGGTTGGAGGTTGTGCTGATATTGGTGAAGATGAGGTCTAGAGAAGGTCCAGCATGAGGAGTTCACAAATCGAAGTTGAGAGGCCAAGAGAAGCGTTGAGTGCAAGCAATTTGGCTCCTGCTGAGAGTGTCGACAGCAATGGTAACATCTCAAAGTACAAGGGAATGAACATTGGAGGAGAAAAGGTGAGGGAGCCAGGCAGAAAAGTGATCAAGAAATTGAGGGAGTGCCTTGTGGGCGATAGATCACAGCTACGCTTGAAGATAGATAAGAGGCAGATAGTATGAACTTCAAAGGATGAGAATTGGAGGGCTGGGACAGGGGGCATGAGGTGAAATGTACAGCGAGTGGAAAGCAATACACCCACACCACCACCTTGTTTGTTCCCAGGTCTAGGTGTGTGGCTGAGGTGAAAACCACCGTGAGAGTGCTGCAGGGGAGGCAGTGTCTGAGGAAATATAAATAATAATGATTTACAGGTTTAACTTTTTTTTTTTTTTTTTAATACAAAACGTTGGTAATGTTTACAGCATGCTCTTTACATTTCAGTGAGAGCCAGTAGATTGAGGGAGTTGATAATGAAAAAGTTGTGAGTTTATTGCAGATAGACCGTGCGATCCAGAGGGCACAGGAAAAAGGTAGAGTAGAAGGTTTGTGACAAGTGATGGATTTCAGATTCTTGGTGTTACGGGTGTTTGTGCCTGTTGGCTTCAAGGTCAGCAGAGTCTGCATATTTCAGATATGCTTTGTACATCTACTATTGCTAATTGGTTGAATGTGGCAAGCCCCATTTGATAAAATTTTGTATTCTTTTGTGTGCATCATTTTGACAAATAAAAAAAGGATACATTCTTAAATACCCTCTTTCAGATGCAACCAAGAAAAATGAGTTCAATGTCCCTAATGCAATAGTATTCTTAAAGACATACCGTCTAGCTTCTTTAACAGATGCAGCCAATGATGTAATGGCACTCATCCTAAAAGCATTTCCTTTTTGTCATCGTCTAGAGCCAGTGCGCCAGTTTGTCCATTTTCAATTAGAAAAGCATTAGCTTTGAAACTTTATAGTCGTCTTGAAAGACGTCTCCTAGATTAGGCATGTTAAAAACAAGCATTTTTCTTGTAACAGGCTTTGTTTTGTCAGATACATGAATTAAACAATGTTTTATTTTCTAAAATGTTTCATTGCCTTTTTTTTTCTTTTTGCATAATTATAATATTTTGGAATATGAATTTAACATGTTCCATTTTCTTTCAGGGGCTTTCCACGCTGCTATTGGACTCCTTTGAAGCTCTACCAATGTGCCTAAGAAGCGGTCATTACTTGATGGTGATGCATCCATTTATTTTCCCATAATATATGGAAAGTGGATTTTCTTTTATTCCATTGTATAGAGTGGCCAGATATTTTATTTTAAAAATAATGAAATCTATATATATTTTTATTCTGAGTAGGGGCACTTAACATATTTGTAGCAATCAGTATGTTGCCTTCTGGATTTGATTCCATGTAGGCTGGAGTGAAACCTAATTTACTTGAAGCCGGTTAGCAGAAATCATGGCATTAGATTTATTCTTCAAAAAGCAATCTATCAATTCTATCCAGGAAATAAAATTCATGGTCATTGGCTTTCATCTGGTAATTGAAATAGACCAGATCTATTGATATGATGAAAACTGGACACATTTCCTGCAAAATACACATCTTTCATACAGCATTACCGAAAACGATCTAAGCTGACAGCAGATTTAAAGTCCGCTGGCAAAGAAGATTAATGTATTCAACCTCATACTTCCAAAATTCATTAAAACATTATATACAAATTACTTTTTGAATTCTATGATATAATTTTAAAATATTAGTAATGTCATTTACTTGATCAAATGCTTTAGAACTATGTTCTATATCAGTATGTGTTGTAAAAGTAAAATAAAAATTCGACTAATGTGGTGATTCCCTTGAAGGTTACTTGAAGACTAGATGTTCATTTCCATTTGGTAATATTCCCACTAGTCATTATTGTAGGTATTGATTCCCCTTGATTGTGTGTGCACTTTGATTCTCATATAATCAGTCCCACAGGAGTATGTTTTTAATTACATGTGTTCCAGCTCATTAAAATTAACTTATAGTGGTTTCATTTGTACCATTTTGTTAATTTGTGGAGTTTCAACATGTGATCCTCAGTAGACACCTTGGTGAACATTGCGTCATCCACTCTAATGAAAAACACCAAAGCAACTGTATACGGTTTATTGCTTATTTAGTCACACGTCTTAAGTTATCCTGATCACGTTTGGAAAATCTTAGTAATGCCATGCTATGCAACTTGCAAATCCACAAGGAAGCTGCAGCAACATTCAGTACAACTTGCTACATTGTGTTCAGTATGTACTATACATTATTTTTTTGAACTAATAAAGATGAAATATTTTATACTATAGTTTCAGCTTCTACAATGTTTTTTTTTCTTGGAAGTTTTGCCGTGGTATGCAGATCAAACCTGAAACATTGCACTTTAATAAAATCTACAAATATAATGAAGTACAATACAATAAATCCAAAGGCTATGAAACAAGTAGACTGATGCAGTTTCAAAAAGGTGCCTGTTGGCGATCCTTAAGGAGAGGAGTTTAAGAAGGAAGAGCATTAAAATCTTGAGTTTCAGTGGGGTATTGGTAGTACCATATGTGCTTCTATGCATCTGGACAGTTGGGTAATACAGATGGTATCTCAACTTAAGCTCTCAAAAAAGACTTGGCAGTCAACTGAAGGGCCCCTTATAGGATCTTTAGAAGAATCTCCCTTTCTGCGGGGGCGGGGTTTCCTTACTATATTGGTGTTCAGGTAACCAAACTAATCTTCATATTAATAGTTAATTAATCAAGTCTTCGAGAAAACAAACGACAAAGTGCAGAGCAATGATTTAGGAAAATTAAAGTGCACACCAACTATTTTAATATGAGGAACTATTGGATTTTTAGGCAAATATGGGGTTTACGGGAGGTCTAGAAGTAATTGGTTTGCCTGACTTTTGTAAAGTTATCCTAACTAACAAATAAGCATGGTTGTAGGTAGAACCTTCATATTCGAACACTGGGCACTTAGATATATTATAAACAGTAAGTAGGGAAGTGTAGAATAAGCTGGCCATAGCGCTCATAGTATAGAATGGCTGGTGGTGGGAAGAAAAAACCGCAAGTGAGCCGATGCCGTGGTACTATTGTAATGTCTTGCTGGATCGTGGGATATTATTACAAAATAGTGTCATCTGTGTAATATTTTTGGAACTTTTTACAGACATTTAGTACTATTGCTGCTTTTAAAGCAAATCTGGTTCAAGAGTTTACATTTACAAGTTCAGTAAAAGTGGGTAAACGTCTGTTTTAACCACTCGTTCAGAAATCTTAAAGTAGCAATTTTGTGTGTAGTAGCCCAAGTTTATAAAGTACATATGTTGAATAAAAGAAACATAACATTTTTTTAAAGTTTCGGATTTGTAAATACAGTAATGTAGCATACCGGTATATACTGGAGTGCATCCACTTTAGTTATTATAATATAGTCCATAGCTTGGATTCAGTGCACAAAGCTTTGCAGTTCAAAACTATGCGGGGATATAAATTGTACTGTAACTGTGAAAATCACAAATGCTCGAGGCTTCTTTTCCCCATAACATATGTATACAGGGTTGGTATATATAAATGTTTTTTTTTTTTAGGTATCAAAAAAGTTTGTTACGGAACAGTAACAAATTTTTGGGAAATTGTAGTGTTTCTGTTAAAATAGATGCAATAAAATGGCTGCAGGGTGATTGACTATTTGAGCCAGTTGGGTACAATGGGATGTGGGAATTGTACAGGTTATGGGTGAGAAAATAATCTGGTTTCCAAAGATGCAATTTTTTTTAATTTATTTTTTTAACTATGGCAAATGGAGACTTTCACATGGTACAGCTCAAGGAATATCTTACCGATGAGAGTGAGGAATTCTCGGGAATGAGCAGAGTGCAATGAGGGCAGATAAAGGGGGGGGGGGGTGCATCTGTTTCAATGTTTAAATTTAGGCTATGGAAAGCCAAAGTGGTGGTGAGGTAGTTTTAGTCTCTATTTTATATAGTGGAATTGGAGGAGGTCGATAAGGTGAACATTACAACTATTGTGTGATACTGTTGCACTTATGGCATCTGCTTCATCGTCATAGAATGGATTTTAACCAATAATTGGTGACATAGCAGCTTTACAGCAATCTGGTTCACAAATTTACACACCGTACAATGAGAAAGTGGGTCAACATCTGTGTGCTACAAATTCAGGGATTTTAAGGTATCAGTATTAACTTAATTAATAATGCCTAGATATAGATATACAGTTTAAGCAACCGAAAATAAACAAGTTTGTATACACAATACTTAAGTATTAAAGGACCACTGTACTCTAAAAATAAAAAAAAGTATGCACCTCTATACTTGCTTTGTTTAAACATTGCAATACTAGTGCGGCCTGGCTCTGTCCCTTTGGTATAATTGGGGCCGGGCCTGCAGTAGTACCTCTTTAATAGAAGTTGATGACCGTATTCCACAATGGGAATGGATACTGTGCAACTATTCAAATAAAAAATCCCCTAACATTGTTTTTAATCATTTAAGAGATTGAGGGATCTCTGTTAGCAAGTTGCCACTGGCAAATCCAACTGCCTTTAAGAAAATATCAATAAACTATAGCAAGAATGTTGTAGATATTGATGAATGTTATGCAAAGGAAACATACCTAGAGGCTAATGTTCATAGCCATGCTGGCATCAGGAAGCAGACGAACAAGATCCACATATAGCATATTGACAAAGTAGATAGTAAGGACTTTTTTCACTCGCAAGTGCTAAACTCTGGGATTATTTAGTGTTTTTAATTAATGTTTATTGCTCAGTTTAACAGACTGTCCTTTCTCCCACTCTAATAGGTATTGTATAAACAGTCGGCCTACACAGTTCTTTTTTTTATACGCAAACTGTTTAATAGGGTTTTCATTAAGGCTTTAATTTTGCACACAATATGCATGATTATTCAGAAAATAACAAGATAAAGTGATTTAGTTAATACATTATTACATACAATTATTTTTTTTTTGGCCGAATACTCCCCAAAAGGCTTAATTGCTCTGCAGTGTAGTTCAAATAACCACCAAGTATCACTCTTGTCTGTAGACATGCCTTTTCATTAGTACAAACTGATAACCTTTTAAAGGGCCACTTAAAGTACCAGTTGTGGTCTGCAACATCAGATAGTGGGTTTAAAGGTAAGCAAAACATGTTATCCTTTTATGACATTGATACTGACTTGATATAGGTATAGACATTTCAGTTGTATTTGAAATTCCTCCCTGAAATGCTATAATCTACTGAACTTGTTGGGTCCAAACATTATTTGGCGGAAACTCCTCCTTGCAACTAGTCCTCTGCATAGATAGCAATGTGTAGAGAGCACCTGCCTGCAATGTAATCATTCCAGAATTCAAACCCTTTTATGCCAGTTTTTTTCTTGTAGAACTTGTTAACTTGTTTAGAAATCGGTAAGGTCTGCAGTATATTTATAGTCACTCCTTCCCCTCATAAATACTTCAGAGTATCCCACTTTCCGTCACGTGTCCTCTGCAAGGCTGGTACCATATAAATGGCAAAACATGAAGTAAATGAGATGCACAAAATGCTTGGACTCACTTGTGTCTGCTATAGTCCGTCTCATAACGTAATTCACTTGACTGATCACATCAAGCCGTCCAGTGTTCCCTGCTCATTATATATGCAACTACTTCTGGGACTTCCTAAATGGCTATGCAGCCTTAAGTAAATTGCTGTAACAATACCGAATAATTATATATAAAAAAGTTCCATGTCCATTAATCTCTTTTCCATGGTCTCTTACTGGGTTATCATTAATTTTTAACTCAAGCCTAAATCATTTGAATAGTATGTTCAGCTGAAAAAAACTTGTAGAGTAAGTTATGTCGCATAGTACTTTAATACCTAAATTTGTCTTTCTGATTAAGAACGAACGTCCTATATTACTTAATTTTAAATGATATTTGGAACTTCAACCATCAATAACTTTAACACTCCCTCCGCACTCATTTGTGAAAATTAGTGATGGTTGAAGTTCCAAATACGGTATCATTAAAAACTATAGGTAATAACTTTAAAAGACGAAACATCGTAGTGCGCCATTTTGTGCTGTCAGTCTTTTTAATCCACACTGTCCCGATCTTCCAACGCAGATCGCAACTGCTCAGAGAAGGACACAAACGAACCGGAATTCAAGCCAGCCTTCAGATGTTCTTACAGTTCCCCAACAGACTCCTAGCATAAGACTATAATCTCCTTAGTAGTAAAATCATGATAGGATCGCTATATTATGATAGCATGTATAGCCATACATAGAGCAAAACCTCAGTGATGGACCTGTTCACCTTGTTAAATGTGAGGGCATGTGTTTCACTTTGAGGAAAGTACACACTTTTTCCACTACTACTACTAGTGCTCAGGTAAAGCTAAATACTGCCTGCAGGAATTGATCCTTTGGCCGTACTCATCAAGCCTCCATAGACAGTGGGTGAGCGGTCTAGTGCACTAATTGCGACAGACAGTAAAACTAACCAAGAATCTGTCTCTTGAAATTAAAGTGGTGTCAAGTGCCTGTAATTGCAGTTAACCATTAATGTGATTTATTAATGCCGTCTAGCCTAGGCCCTCCCGCTTACTACTATGAGAGCCCATTCATAAAATTATGAATCGAGTGGAGAAATGTGTAACAAATGCAATACTGGTGTACCCCCCGATTCTTTCCAGGGCAAGTGTAAGACCCTGGCTTCTCCACAGTCCTACTGTCTTTTACCCAACGTTTCACACCATCCACTTCCCAGGCACTATGTCAACATGCGGCTGGGTTAATCCGACCAATGTGTATGGCTGATTATCAGGCCAATTAAAGACGCTTATGTTGGCCACTGGCATCCTGGCACCCACAAGCTAGCGGGTAGCTCAAAGCCTTACCTCCGATCATCCTATACTTAGGTTAGGACCAATTCCTAATCGGGGCAAACAAGCCAGCGAACTACCTACTAGAGAGGATCCTGTTTGTTTAGCCAAACAAACCCACTGTTTTATGGCTTTGAGACGGTCTAAAATGCCCAAAGTTTGAATAAAGGTTATGGTCTCTTGGATATATAGTAATGGTGTGTTTTATTGAGAAAAGGCTGGGTTACACTACTTGCCTTATATCAGGAGGCACCAAACAGCAACAACGTACTGGCTCCGTTCTATGTGTAGGATTGGTCCTCTGACCGTTTCAAGCCCAACCAAGACAAGATCCTGACATACCCTTGGAACAAGATTCTTATTCTTTATTAATGAGAGATCATTGCATTTAGTTACGGAAAAGTCCCTGATTCTTTTTTTTTTTTTTCTGTGTAGTCTCCTGCCAGAAGGAGCATGCACATCACCTGCCCAGAAAACAGTGAACGGGCTTATAAACAATTAAATACAATAATCTCCCTACCAAGACTTGTTCAACCTCTTTGTGGGTGGATATGAATGGCTAACAGCTCAAAATGGCAAAGTTCAATGTTTTACTGTAGAAAGATGCAATTTTGTTTTTGTAACATTTACTTTACCACTGTGTCACTTTCGCCAGCAGTGGTACAAGATTGTGTAGGCAATGTTCATCCTCAACTGTGTAACACCTATCAGATGGGCACCATCATAAAGGACATATAACTTAAAGGGACAGTATAAATGATGGGTAAAGGGCTGTGAACATCTAGCCCACCACTTGTTAAAGAACGACAACAATAAAGTATTTAATTAAAATTAAAAAAATACTTTACTACCTTTTGATGTGTTGAGTCCTTCTCTAGCTCCGTCCCTGCACATGACTCACTTTCTTTGTGTAAGATCCCTATGAAGTACCACAGTACAATAATGTGTTTTGGAGTATAAGAGCATATTAAGCAGGAACAATAAATAATGCAAGTTTTTAATTAGAAAAAAATAATGTGTTTCTCTGCTGAAGGCATCCATGATATTGTGATGGAAACTGAGGATGTAAGAGGGGTGTTTACATTTCTGGAGAGGAATATTAGCACCTATTGTTGCTAATTGCCTGCTTCTTGACCTGTGAGTGTAGTGTCTATTAATGTCACATTGGTATAGCTCTTTTCTTCAATCAGATCCAAATATCTAAAGAGTCAGCCCGACCTATCCCTACCCCCACTGAGTGATTGAAAACACACCCTCATGATCCAACTGTAAGGAAGAGATGCAACAAAGACATAGTATTTTTCCCTTTTTCACAGTCTTATTAAATTTAGATTTTTATGCACAGTCATGTAACACTTAATTCATCACACTTTGGGCCACATCACAGTAAATATCGCTTAAAAGCATGTTAAAATACTTTTTGAATTATTAAAATATGTGCATTTTTGTACTAAAAACTCAAATGAGATAAATCTGTGTTTGCATGTGTCACTGACTGCCCACTGCCAGACCTGCAGCGCCCTGTGTAGTGAGCAAAAGAAAAAACTAAATGTAATCCTTACCAAATCCATCTGTACAGAACATAGAATGCTGGAAAAACCTAAACAGGTCAGTTATAGGTTAACTGGTCAGTGCATTCCTGAGAACAGGGGGAAAACTGCTATCAATCACTGTCTTCACTATGCGCTTGACTATCTGTTATTACTCATGCAACAGCCAATAGGCAGGATACATTTTGTATGTAAACAGACTTAAAACTTTAAATTTTTTAGCTTAAAAAAAGATTTTTTAACATATAATCTTTTGCTCTTTCACACCATGAAGAGCTCCTGGCCCTTTAATAACGTATTTCATTTTTCTGGTACTACAGTAGTCCTATTTTATTTTGGAAACATTTCCATACATTTATTTGGCTGGATGTGCTCATAAAATATTTAAACCCACAAGAGAGCATTTTAGGCGACCTAATAACTTCTATATTTATACTGAATTCAAAAGTTTCTACAAAACCATTTCATTTAAGTTAGACTGAATTGGAGAAGCAGCTAAAGAACAGCGTTCTACCAGGTGCCAAAGGGTAATGTAATATAAACCTCCATATGTGCAATGTGCGTAATCCCAACTGTCTGCTTCTGTTACTTTTTTGGGCGCACTTTGCTGAGCTCCCTAGCCTCTGCTGTGTGTTTTCACAGCGCAATTTACTTGATTGACAGTTTATGACATCTGTTGGTACATTTAATAAGAGTGTTGTGAAACTACTTGTATAAATTTGCCCTTATTCCAGTCCACAAATGTTACTCAGACTTTTCAATACCAATTAAGCTTTAACATCCGTATGCTTTTTTTTTTTTTTTAACCTCTTTTGCTTAGTGAACATGTGTCAGTAATCATTTTTTTACTCTATAATTTGTTAATAAAAATGCATAGTTATTTTATGGTAATATCAAAGGATAATATCCAAATTATATGAGGGGATTACTGTGGTAATTTTTTTTCTATTTGGTAATTCTAAAAAATAAAGGTGATAATGGGGAAAATGAGATATATACTAGTCAAAAATGGGCAAACATGTAAATTATAATAAATACTGTATTTAATATTTAATATTCCTTACTTTCTGAAGACAGTTTGCCCATAATTGGGTGCAGTTTCCCAAAATGTGGAACCTCTATATATAAATCTGCCCCTATATACGTCTAATCCAATATTAGGCAAATTAATGCTCCTACAGTATATTCATCCAAAACACACAGAAACATTGGACAACTTCTTGGCTAAATCGAGTGCTGGTGAATCGTCGATTAAAGGGACAAAAAAGATATGGATCACCAGAATTGGATTTAACTTATTGTTTAATGGAAGGTGACTCTAAACATTAATTCCTTGGCTCCTCTTCAGTTTCTTACATCATCGCTCCTCAGTAAAGGCAAAGTCCTGGTTCCATTTTTATTTATTTACTAGCGACTTGCCTGTCAAAAATGACGGCAATAAAATTTGAAGCCTGGCAATGCTGTTTGCTCTCCCACCTCTAACTTGTGGGCCTTGCGATGAGCAGCTTCGTCGTTCATTCCAAGCCTCTTCCCCCCCCCCCCCCCCCCTACTTTATGGGCCTTGCCATGAGCGGCTTTGCCCACTCATTGCAGGCGTCAGACAACCCACAACTTTCGGGCCTCGCAATGAGCGCTTTCTCACCCCTGTGTCTCTTTGCCCCCCTCCCTCTCCTATTTTTTTTCCCACTTATCTCCTTCATATGTGTCTCTTTACCCCCACTCCCTCCCCTGTGTCTCTTTCCATCCACCTCTCCCTCCCCTGTGTCTTTCTCCCCCCTCTTCCTCCTCGGTGCTCCTGTTTCCATTTACGAATGTGCGTTATTTTTTTGAAGCCCGGGCGGAGCATCTCCCCCCTCTCCATTGCAGGCCTTGTGATGAGTGCCTTTGGCGCTTATTGGTAGCCTCTTCCCTCTCTACGTTACAGGCCTCATGATGAGCGCTCCCGCAATGAGCGCCTTTGTCGCTAATTGCAGCCCCGTCAAGCCGTCACTTACCTTCCGCGCTCTTTGCAGCCTCCATCAAACCCATAACTTTCAGGCCTTCGGCGCTCATTGTGCATGCACAAGCTCATACATTTTAACATCCCGTGACAACAACTCGCAATTACCACAACTATTATGTGATGAAAGAGCTCGGAATGGATTATTCCAACTTTAATTAATTCCTATGGAAAAATGGAAACTATATTCATCCAATTCAATATCCATCCCTCAGGAACTGATTGATGAATATAGAGGTTCCACTGTATAGGACTACAGTGACCATTGAAACCAGTTAAAAACCACTCCCTCTTTTCCAGTAACATCTTGGTGGATAAAGCATCAAAAGCTCCTCCATTATTTATAGGGAAACCAAGTTACCGTAAGTCAACCTGTAAAATCTGAACCTTTTTTTATAAATCTTCATTTTCCTGACATCGAGTCCACATAAAGTAAGCATATAACTTAAGATGTCATACTGACAAACACAAAGGAGTACTAGGCTATTAAATGTTACAGGGACATGAAAGGATCCCTGTTTTTAATATTAGTATAAACTACATAATTGTGTATTTGCATATTTAAAGATAATTTTATTAACGTGCATAAAAGCTGTTTTTACTCACTGCAACCTTCCGAACAGTCCTTCAAAAGGTCCAATGCTCCTGTTGACCAATATTTTACTCGTATCAATGGACCCAAACTACTCATCAGCGCATATTCTTTTTTATAATTTGTTCTTCTATTGTATTTATTGTATCTACTCTAGTTAATTATACACTTGGAAATGGTGTTACAGAAAATCTTGGCACTTAATAATAAAGTAATAATAATAAATCAGCTTGTTCACCTCTGTAATAATGTGGTGAAGAGTCCACCGAAGCTCTCGCCCACTGAGTTCCTGGTGTAAGTATTCAACTCTGACAAATCAAACAACACAAAAGTAATAATGATCACATAGCACTGTTTATTATACTTAGCATCGGCTGTTCAATCACACAAGGCTGAGGGACCCAATTGAATTAATCGGCACAGCAGAACGGCAAGAGATAGTGAAGCACAGATCTTTCAAGGTTGGAGAACAGCTTGGCATGGTACCGATATTTATAGGAAAACAGGAAGTTCTAATGATAATTATTGCACATTTTTTTGTCAAATAAAAAAGCTTCAGGAGCAATTAGAGGGTGTGACAGTTGGAAATGTCTCTGCCTCTCATCCCCATCTTCTTGTGCCCTTAATCTTTCCCAGCATCAGAGTCTTCTCTAGCTAATCCTACTGTCTCATGATCTAGCTAATCCTACTGTTTCAGCCTCATGATCAAACCTTCTAGTGAACAGATTGTCTTGATTTCCTGTAGTATTGATTTATTGGATATTCTTGCAGTCCAAGTGACTCTAAGTAGTTTTTGCCAACACCACAATTCTATGGTGCTCTATCTTCTTTATAATCCAGCTCTCACATCGCATAAAGCATCAAAAGCTCCTCCATTATTTATAGGGAAACCAAGTTCGGTCAACCTGTAAAATCTGAACCTTTTTTTATAAATCTTCATATTCCTGACATTGAGTCCACATAAAGTAAGCATATAACTTAAGATGTCATACTGACAAACACAAAGGAGTACTAGGCTATTAAATGTTACAGGGACATGAAAGGATCCCTGTTTTTAATATTAGTATAAACTACATAATTGTGTATTTGCATATTTAAAGATAATTTTATTAACGTGCATAAAAGCTGTTTTTACTCACTGCAACCTTCCGAACAGTCCTTCAAAAGGTCCAATGCTCCTGTTGACCAATATTTTACTCGTATCAATGGACCCAAACTACTCATCAGCGCATATTCTTTTTTATAATTTGTTCTTCCATCGTATTTATTGTATCTACTCTAGTTAATTATACACTTGGAAATGGTGTTACAGAAAATCTTGGCACTTAATAATAAAGTAATAATAATAAATCAGCTAGTTCACTACTGTAATAAGGTGGTGAAGAGTCCACCGAAGCTCTCGCCCACTGAGTTCCTGGTGTAAGTATCCAACTCTGACAAATCAAACAACACAAAAGTAATAATGATCGCATAGCACTGTTTATTATACTTAGCATCGGCTGTTCAATCACACAAGGCTGAGGGACCCCATCGAATTGATCGGCACAGCAGGACGGCAAGAGATAGTGAAGCACAGATCTTTCAAGGTTGGAGTCAGAACAACTTGGCAAGGTCTCCATATTTATAGGAAAACAGGAAGTTATAATAATAATTATTGCACATTTTTTGTCAAAAAAAAAAGCTTCAGGAGCCATTAGAGGGTGTGACAGTTGGAAAAGTCTCTGCCTCTTGTCCCCTTCTTCTTGTGCCCTTAATCTTTCCCAGCATCAGAGTCTTCTCTAGCTAATCCTACTGTCTCATGATATGGCCGAAATATTTGAGTTTCAGCCTCGTGATCAAACCTTCTAGTGAACAGATTGCCTTGATTTCCTGTAGTATTGATTTATTGGATATTTTTGCAGTCCATGTAGTTTTGGCAACACCACAATTCTATGGTGCTCTGTCTTCTTTATAATCCAGCTCTCACATCCGCATGTTACTGCTGGGAATACAAGATTTCTAACTGCAGACTTTTGTTGATAGTTTAATATCTTTATTTTTTACTAGCTTGTCCAATCTTGCCATAGGTTTCCTCTTTTGCTGCCATGAAATTAAAAGACATTTGCTTCTGAAGAAATCTTGGAGCCCAGGAAAATAAGATCTGTCACTGCCTCCACTTCTTCCCCGTCTATTTGCCAGGAATTGAGATTGAGCCGCAGGCCAGCTTTTGACCAAATTAAAAATGTATTAAAAAATAATTAAAATGTCCATTACATGGCATCAAGCATAACTGCTCTCATAACCACAGACTGCCATTAATAACTGATGACTTAGGCATTCTGGGATTGTTTGAATCTATTCTCGAATGCTTCTCCCTTTCTTCCATGTGGTTCCATTATGTGAGTGAATTGTGTTATTTTCTTCTTATTCAATTCTTTAAATTTCTTGCAAGACTCATTCATAAAACATACCCAGATTGATTTCTTAGACGTATTAACATATTAACAGTGCCAATTCAGCGTATTGCATAGATATATAATTTGGACTGTGGTATTTACGTCATTCTCTCTGAATATCATTTTTATTCCAAACAATAAAATAAATGTAAGCGTCGCCTCGCATCTGTGTATTACTTATTTTATATGAAGAAAACTGTAATAATAGATAATTTTTAACCATTTTGTTATTCAACCTCTGCAGTGTACCCAAAAAAAAAATATATGTGAGAGCTCAATGAAAAGCAACTAATTTCATAAAGATGAATAATCTGGTTGTTTCTTAGGTTTAAATGAGTATTCAATATACATGTCACACATAATAGTGCTTCAATAATAAAAAAAAAAAAAGGCATATTTACAATCAAGTATTTTACAGGTGATGGTTCTGCCTCTCTTATTTGTGCCTGATAATAGCTTCAATCAGTGAGAAGGGCATATAATATAACCGATTTTGATTACACATTAGATTTTGTTGTTTAGTCAATCAGTCATGTCTGATTATTTGTGACCCTATGGACTGCAGCATGTCAGGCACATCATGTCAGCTACATGTCAGCTACTCCCCCTCTGAGCTCCATCAAACTCATGCTTCAATCGTTCCCAGCATAAGAGTCTTTTCAAGGGAATACTGCTATCTCATGATATGGACAAAATATTTGGCCTTCGGCCTCATGATCAAATCTTCCAGTAAACAGTTTGTCTTGATTTCCTGTAGTATGGATTGATTGGGTCTTCTTGCATTCCAAGGGACTCTAAGCAGTTTTGGCCAATACCACAATTCAGAGGCGTCAATTCTATGGCCCTCAGCCCTCTTTATGGTCCAGCTTTCACATCCGTATGTTACTACTGGGAATACTAACAATGCACACCTTTGTTGATAGAGTACCATCATTACTTTTTACTAGCTTGTCCAAGCTTGCCATAGCATTCCTCCCAACAAGCAAACATCTTTTAATTTCATGGCTACAGTCACCATCTGAAGAGATCTTGGATCCCAGGAAAATAAAATCTGTCACTGCCTCCACTTCTTCCCCATTTATTTACCAGGAACTGAGACTGCCGCTCACCATGATCTTTGTTTTGTTAGCGTTGAGCAACTGGCCAGCTTTTGCATTTTCCTCTTTCACCCTCAATCAGATACAGACCAACACAAAACAGGTATGCTACTGCCGATATGAGCATGCTCAACCCAAACTTACTGAGAGCTATTAGGGAGGAATAACACAGAGAAATAGTAATTGTAAAAATGGTTATTTTGACCGCTATTCAACATTTATTCAATAATTTTTCTGCTGAGCCATTTAGGTCATTTGTCTTTTGAATGTGTTTTTTCTTTTCTTCATTGCACCTGAACAAGGATATTTGATAGTGTCCCACGTTATGTTTTCTTTTTTGAAAGCCTGAAAGTAGAATTTTTTTTTTTTTTGCATGTTTACCTGATCTGGGGGCTGTCTCCGTCAGCCAAACTGGTTTACACACCCCCAGAGGTGCCTATATAGGCACCTGGTGCTAACCAACAAAAACACTGTATTCAAGAATGTTTTTTAACCCTATACTAACCTTTCAGCCAGTAGCAGCACTGCCTGAGCTGCTGGTGTGCAGTGGGAACAAAATACTGCAACAATGTTGTAGCTGCCTCTGATTGGCCACAACAAATGATGCATTTTATGCTAATGAAGCTTTTATATACAGTGCCGTTCCTTCTCAATATCAACTACCAGAAAACCGAATAAAATTTGCAAACTCTAGGGTAACTTTATTAATGTTTATTTAGGGAATTTTTCATGACAAAATGTTTGCATACACTACTGATTATCAGATGCATTCATAATCCATGAAACTTCTATATACAGTACTCAGGGGTGTAGGAGCCCCTCCATCCCCCCATTTCCTACACCCATAACAGTACTGTACCTTTTTTCATAAAAAAAAACAAATTTGGCAATGTTTAAAAATGCTCTTTTAAATGCATAAACATTAATTATGCTTGTAGTCAGGCCCACATTTGAATGTATATATTTTTCATTAACCCCAAATTAGTATAACTTTATACTTATTTATTACTTTTTCCTACCCAAAGTTCATAATAGATTCATAAACACCATTCTGCTAGTTGAGATTAATCATGTTGTGAATCTTTATCACTTTTGTGAGAAAAAAAACACATTGTGTTATCCTTATGTGTCTTGAAGCACATTTGCTTGAAACTGGAAGACACCATCTGTCTTGAGAAAAGTAACTTTTTTTTTAATTCAGCCAAGGAAAATCCTTCTTTTTAAAAGCAAACCCTTGTGATGCATATTGATATTTTAGTGTTTAGACTTACAATGTCTGATAAAATGAAAAATCTAATTTCCACCAAAGTAAATTCATATTGTGGCTGTGTCATAAATGCAAACTTATTTTTCATTTTAAGCCAGTGGCAAAGACCGAACTTGCAGTTGAAAATCCAAATTGAAAAATATATTAAAAATGAAAACGCTTAAAGCATTTCTACTATAAGTGGGGAAAAAAGGCATAGGAACTCTCAATATTGAAGTGTAGATGACCAAAAATTTCGCAGGCTACAGTCCCCTTTAATTTTAACATTTGATTTCAGAGATCCACAAAATGATGACAAGGTAATTTCTTGGAAAGAAAAACTGGATTAAGTAGAAAATTACTTATCTGAGTAGGTAAATTGCTTTGGATGGAAAACTCCAAATAAAGTTATTTGTTGTAGTGAAAAAGCAACCGGCACTTCTGTCAGCTGTCAGAGCTCTTAGTAGAGTGAGATTACTTTTAAATGAAAAGGTAACAGCAAAGACCTATAACCACATCATGACAGATGGAATATATCATGGCCAACATTAAATGTATCTCTTTTTTTTTTAAGGAGGAAATGAAAATATTATTATACATATTAAGATAGAGACCACATTATTACTGTAGTGTCTTAATCTCATGCTAGTTGTTTTAATTATTAAAGGGCCATCTTGTATCTGGATCTTGATGACCCTATGGACCGCAGCACACCAGGCACATCTATTGTTATGTCTCTGGTCATGCTTATCCATAAGGTATCTTGGCAAAGATAGAGGAGTGGGTTGCCAGTTCCTTTTCCATTGGGCTGTGATTTGTTTGACCTCTCTGCTATGACCTGTCCATCTTGGGTGACACCTCACAGTGTGATTGAAGTACACAAGCCCCTTCCTCATGATAAGGTAGAGATCCAAAAGGGAAAAGGGCCATTTACATCTCTGTAAGTGCTCTTTATGGTGTTAAAGACCAGATGATCGTAAAATGATTGTTAAAATGATCTATTTTCTTTTAATTACACTAATAACAGCTGTTACGAATGTGGCACTTATTAATTAATGTACTATATTATTATTCATAATATTGATTATTATTATAATAATAATAATGTTTCTATCGCTCCAAATGAGATTCTAAGTGTAAAGTTAAGATCCACACTCTTGTTTTCTACAATTCACAATTTATTAAGTGAGGCTACAAATTAATACATGAATACATTATATACACAAATATTATATTTCTGGAAACAACATCCCTTAAATTAGCACAAAAGCATACTATAGTTTACAATATGGTAAATATTGTGGTGCTGTGTCTATGTTTGTGTGTAAAGTTACCTATTCTTTAAATGTCCAAATGAAGAGAGCAAGAGAAATGTTCCAAAGAGAAGACGGAGAAACTCATGGCTTGTTCCTTTTAAATCCTTAGTTCAACACCCCATCCTCTTTTATCTCACTGGTCAGATCAGGCCAGATGTCCAGCACAAAGGAATCCTTCCATATGGCAGAACCAGAAAAAGATAGTCTTGGCTCCTGCTCTCGGCCCACGTGCAAAAGTCCAAGTAACTTAATACTCCTGTGTCACCTTAAGATCATTCTGATCAGAGAGTTCACCTCCATGTTGTCTCTCCAGGAACTGCACATATGTACAAGGCCTTATTAATGTTTAAAGCCATTGATATTAATTATGTTATATTTTAATCAATAATTCTGGCAGACATCACAACAGCTAAAAGAAAATTAAGTTTTAAGTCTGTTTCTATAAAAGTGTATCCTTCCCACTTTCTGTTACATGAGTAATAACAGATTGCTGAGTGTAGCATGCTTTGTGTCAAGCTCTATGGTGAAGGCTATGATTGATTACATAGCATCCCCTGAACTCCGTTTACACTGCACTGACCAGTTAACCCATACCTGACCAGTTTTAGGTGAGCTTAGCATTCCATGCCTGCACAGATAGATTTGTTAAGGGTTGTTTTTTTTTTCTTTTCATTTGTACACAGACAGCACCGAAGCAGAACACTTCTCTGTGTAGCTCAAATTCTAAAGAGGAAAGAGAGTAGAAACCTGAATTGTCTGCAATAAGAAATTACAAAAATGACAAGGTCTGTTAACTTCAAGCTGGAAATATAAGCAGTCTCACCACTGACTTGAATGGGGCACACACCCCTGCAACCTGTGGGCAGTCTATTCCTCATGTAAACACAGATTTAATTTGAGTTGATCCATCAGTGAAAAATGTACGTATTTTAAAAATGCTAAAAGTATTTCAACATGATTTTAGGATATCTTTACTATGATGTGGTCCAAATTGTGCTGAATTAAGTCGCCCTTTAAATAAAACAATATTTGATGATTTAAAAAAGCAATTATTAATTTTAAAGGAGCATTTCAGTGGTCTAATAAAGGGGTCTCTAAAGACTAATTAGGTAGGACTTGATAAGAAAAAAACATTTATTAAACTTTTGTTGTCGTTCAGTCGTTTAGTTGTGTCCGACTCTCATTGCCCTATATACATAAGGTTTTCCTGGCAAAGATACTGGAGTGGGTTGCCAGTTCCTTCTCCAGTGGACCACAATTTGTTTGACCTGTCTGCTATGACCTGCCCATCTTGGTTGACCCTATATGGTGTAGCTTACAGCTTCATTGAGATGCACAAGCCACTTCACCAAGACATTAATCCTTTACTGTGGGTTTAAACAATTAATTACTTTTTAAAATCATGCCCCAGGCTTTGTAACATCCAGATCTCTCCACCCTCTGAAGGATTTACTGTCCTTGGAGTGGGAGCCACCCAGTGAGAAGTATCAAACTGAAAATCTTTTGAGACCACTCTGTAAAGCACACTAATAGCAGGCAGTAGTGTAACATGAGCTGCTATCGGTAGCATGACTTTAGCACGCATGCTAATTGCGCCCCTACAACAGTGTGACGACACATGTGCGCATAGACAATAGCGAGCCAGACGTATGCGCACATAGAGAACAGCCAGCCCGGCATATGTGCGCAAGAATAGAGGTCAGTCTTGTGCAGCAGCAGCTCATGAACCCACCCAACATCTAGCTCTTATTGTTAGGGCACTAGAATGGTCCTTTAAATGCATCTTTTTTTGTTGATCTGATCTAAAGTGACTTTGTCAAGTATTTCAAAACGTTACTTATCAAGAAATAATTCGTTTAGGAAAGAATCCATGTCCTGTACAGAAATTGTATCTGAATCCAACAATCTGCCTCCCGCATATTTACAATCTTAAATAAAAAATAAGAATTAGAAGAACACTTTAACTGTGTATGCAAATGACCCTTAGAGTTTTTTTCACCCTAAGGGTGATAAGGGGCTCCAGACATGGACTCCTTGCTCATTGTGCCTTAGGGAGTACAGCTGCACCACACTGACGAGGTCCAAGAGAGGCCGAAACATATGTCTAGGGTTTGCTGCTTCTTCTTTTCAGGGTAGAATTGCCTGGTATTTCGGTGCTGGATCACTCTTTGGAGTGAGACCAGACTGATAAACTACAGGATATTTCTCCATGTGAAGGGCACAAGTGGCTAAAAGCGGTTGCTCTCTGAGTAGGTAACAAGACCTATAGAGCAAACCTACTTAAGTATTGTTCATTCTCAGATTGAGCACCTCTAATTTATTGTTATCTACTGTGAGTAATAAATAAAAGGGGAGAGCGTTCCTTTGATACTTGGGGTTGATGCATTAATTTGGTCGGAAAGAAATGCGTAAATTGAAAAAGAAAAAGGGAGGACGCCCTTATATCTCAGTAATGTTATTCCTACAGATATAGTATCATTTACGGAGGCCAAAATGCATGAAATCAAATTTTATTAGTGACTTTTTAAAATTAATAACAGAACAAAAAATTAAAAAATACGCTGTATAAAAATATAGAAATTAAACAGTCTCCACCTTTGATGATTAAATAAATATTATTAATAGTTTGATAAAGAAATGTATGCATTTCATGAAAACTTCACTATATAATTTAGATTCTGATGTGAACAAGATTAAACAGATATTACAGTCAATAATTCATTATAACATTTTTAAATATTTACAATATATTATCATAACTTAGTCATAAATATCAATTAAGTAAATAAAAAGATATTAGATAGAAATATCTTAATGGTTGTATTATGGATATGTCATTAATTAAATAGGGGTCTAGCTATTAGGTCAAGTACTAATGGTAAGTGTTTATGAAGAAATAAAAAAACTTTAATAAATAAAATATGCAATAAATAAAGTGCTTGTAAGTGCTAAGTGCATAAATAGCTATGAAAAAATATATACTTGATGATATATTAAATAAAGTGGGTCAGTCCCTAATCTGTCTATGGTGACAGGACCGGGGACGGTTCGATGCATTAATTTTTTCAGAAGGAAATGCGTGCAATGAATTTTTGTTGCGTTTCCATTCTATTTGGGTTCATTCTGAAATTTAAAAATAGAAGTTTTGCTCACCTGTCTTCTATATATTGAGACATTTTAGCTGTGATCCTTTTACAAGAACATCTGTAAATGAGACATTTTACCAAAATAGACTGTGATTAAGCAATTTTGAGTTAATGAAACTTGAACTGATGCTTATTCATTGAACAACCTAGACACCAGATATGATTTAGTTAATGCTTAATATGGTAAATGTGATGATTTTTTATACATTTTTTTTAAATATTGAGTCTAAATTAAATAATTAAGTTTTGAAAGCGATACAAATAGCTTTTTCACCCTGTACTTTGCTGTCATCCAGTCTCATCTATTCCCTGATACACATCCCCACCATACTGAACTGCTCCACTACCACATTTGGAGCTTCAATAGAAATGCTCTTTATAAACAGGAACTGACCAATTTCCTGCAGCCAAGAAGGCCCAGGGGGGCCCGGGTGGGCATGATAAGTGGGGCAAGGGGTGGAGAGCCCCGGGGACCACTAAACTACAGGAAAAAATGAAATCACAATAAATTACACAGCATCTGACCCCCCAGAGGAGGGCCCTGGTGCATTGCATCACCTGCAAGACTGGTAGCTCCACCACTGTTGGTTATTAAGAGTCACTGCAGACCCATTACTACAGTGTCTGTGTATTTGTGAGCTGCAGACCCAAGCAGGTAATATATATTTGAACTGAAGCAGGTTAAACAGAGTTTATAAGCACTTCTTAATAAAAGAAAATGCATAAAAGTAAATACATACACAATGTTATTATATACCTAGTAAAATCTTCCATTTCCCTTTAAAGACGAAGAACATAAACAAAGAAGAAAAAAACGGTTAAAACGTTCATAGGAAAAATCATACATTTATACAAAACGATCCTTTAGCCTGTAAGTTTGTGAGTTTTCAACTTGTACGGTGTTTTAGGGTAAGTAATATACAGTTGGTTTTAAGCTATAAGAGACGGCCCCCCATTCTTCTGCGATGTGTTAAAATATTTTTCTACTTTTACTTAACCCCTGTATAGCGCTATGGAATATGTTGGCACATTATAAATAAATGAAAAAAAAATTGAAATAATGTCACATATGCTGATTTATAACACATGGCCAGATTACCCATTAGTCCAACCATGCAGCCGCCCAGGGGCGTTTCCCTGTGAGTGGCGTCACTTCTTTAAAAAAAATGGTTATTGGCTTAAAAAAAATGAAATGTTGCATTTTATAGACTGGCTTCTAGGGGGTAACCACCTAAAACGAGAGAGTTACAACAGGAAAGGGAACGTACACGTGCAGAAAAGGTAAAAATGGGTCCGTGCATACGTTGCGTACTCACTCGCAGGGGCTCCTCCATTTCACTGCCTAGGCGCTCCAAAAAGGTAGATCCAGCTCTGCTTGCACAGCTCTGTGATATGGAAGGTACCGGACTACAGTGAGAACCTTCTCAGATTACACATTTCATACTTACATTGATCAATTCCAGGTAAAGAATATCGGGCAATTACTTCTACAGAAAAATAAGAAATGCAATGTCATCACATTCTACAAAATCTGAGTCACAAATAACTGAATAGTACTGTCAATATAAGTACGGTGAATGCGCTTTCAGTTATATATGTCAAATACATAGCATTTATATTATTTTCTTTATTGGGACATCAGAGTTTATTACTATACATCTAACACCTTATGGTTACTTATCACACATAATGTTTGTCAAACTACGAGACGTCGTCATGCTTTGCGTGGTGCGTAGGCACTCATTGTTTTCGAGCCTAGTGTAGCAAGGCGAGCCATTAACTCAGAGCACTTCGGCGATGAGCGCCAAAGGTGCTCATCACCTGCGAGCCTCAGATAGCGAGGTGAGCCATTAACTCAGAGCACTTAGGCGATGACTGCAATGAAGGAAATGAAAAATACAACAAAAACATCACACACACCGCGGGGGAATTGCCAGAACGTCTGGGAATGGGGTGGAACGCCATTTAAGTCGATTTGGCCGAGTTTCAGCATACGAAAATAGGCTAAGCGACAAAAAAAATACCTGCCCAAAAAAAAGAAAACAAGGCTACACGACCCCGGACTGCGTAAAACACAGCCAACCGTGTAGCACTTTCACACAGGAACGTACGAGGTACACAATACACTATTACAAAGGAAAAAAAATAAATACGAGTTACAAAAAATACGAACTTAACGGCCGATCCGTGGAAAAAAATGCAACAAAAATCTCACACACAGCACGGGGAACAGCCAGGACAACCGGGAGTGAGGGGAAACGAGAATTTAAGTCGATTTGGCCGAGTTTCGGCACTCGAAAATCATCTAGGCGAGAAAAAAAAATGGCTGCGCAAAAAAAAACATCAACAGTCCAACTCTACATTGTATGCTGCAGGAAAATGAAAACAGATTGTTAGCTCTTCAGGCTATTGATTGCTGGATATATTAATTAGAAATAGGTAAAGTATATTAATTTAATAAGTAACTGATTAATTAATTATTAGTTAACAAAATATAGATATATATCTGTCTTTGTGATGAGTGCAGTAGGTGCTAAGAGGAGCAAAAGCACATGAGAGGAGAGGCTCGCAATGAGCGCCAAAGGTCATCAGACTAGAAAAAGCCTTACATTGTGTGGCAAACAGCATTGCCTTGGCTTCAAATATTATTGCCTCGTCATTTTTGACGGGTGGGTCGCTAGTATATATATATATACTAGCGAATTGCCCGTCAAAAAATGACGGCAATGAAATTGTAAGGTAGCTAATGCTGTTTAGTGTGTAATAATGAAATATATAATACATTAATAAATGAATATACTTTACCTATTTTAAAGCATTGTGTGGAAGAGCTGTGAATGTGTTTTGATGTTGCTGCAGCATTAGTGGTGTGGATCTGCTGTGTAAGCGTGCTGAATGTGTGCAGTGTAACACTGTGCGTGCGCGAGCCCAAACCGTTGTCGTGTACTTCCGCATTGGCCTAAAATGGCGAGTAATGTGTGGTATACGTTTGTATCGGAATATCCGTAGGTGTTTTGTGGTGTTTTGCGAGTTTCTTGTGGTGTTTTGCGAGTTTAGAGTGCTGTAGCCTCGTTTTTGTTTTGTTCGGCGGCCATTTTTTCTCTCGCTTCGATTTTTTTATTAGTCTCTAAACTGTTTTATTTGGAGTAAAATCGAGGTGTAAGTTGTATTTTTGAGGTGCTGGGTGCTCCCTCTTGGTGTAGGTAAGTTTTTTATGTATGTGGTGTGTGTATGTATTGTGTTTTACATTTTGTAATGTTCGCGAGTTGCGTCCGAGTGTTGCGAGTCCATAATGTGTGTGAACGTGTGTCGTATGTTGTTTGCGAGTGTCGTAATGTGTGTGTCGTACTGTTTGGGTTGCGACGTGAAGTTTGCGAGGGTCGCAGTTGCTGGCATGGAGCGCCTTCGGAGCTCCATGCCAGCAACTGCGGCCCTCGCTTTGCGAGGTCCTCAGGTGCTGGCATGGAGCGCCTACGGCGCTCCATGCCAGCAACTGAGGCCCTCGCTTCGCGAGGGTCCTCAGTTGCTGGCAAGGAGCGCCTTCGGGCAGTGCCCTCGCTTTGCTACGCGAGGGCCGCGACTCGCTACGCGAGCCCGCAGCGTTAGCAACAACTCGTACGCTCACAACTATATATGTGATATATATATATAAAAGGTCAAAACAAAGTTATTTATTGCTATACATGCCTTAGTATGGAAAACAGAATACTATAAATATGACATTTAAATAAAAATTGTGACTTATGTGACTTAGCGTCATTGAATATGTTGGACCTTTATAAATAAAGGATCATAATATTAAAAATAATAATAATACTGTGAGTAATCATAATGTCAGTTAGAAACAGAAACCTCCTGTTCTTTCTTATACAATGTATTAATAGCAAGGATGTGTTTTAAGTTAAAGGGATATTTAAGGTTTCTGGATTTTAGTAGATATATAATATACTTGGTATCTATTTACTTTTAAGAAGTGCTTATAAGCTCTGTTTTACTGCCTAAATCAGACAAATAGTGCCTGTATGAGTCTGCCCACTGCAGCTCACGTAGACACAGACTCTGCTGTACTTGCTGTGTTGAGTCTCATACTAACCAATGAGTGATTATCTCTCAGCAACGTTCTGCAACAGAGCTTATAAAATAAAGTACATAAAATAAATAGATATACAGATACATTATATACCTAGTAATACTCAGGAACCTATTTCCCTGTATGTCTGTGTGGTAGACATAATTGGAAGTCTGATGAGTTAGATGTAATCTCCTCTGGCTACTCCCTTTGTATGGGCATGCTTTGTGTGAAGCAGAGCAGCGCCGCATCTCCCCCTCCTATTCTATTTATTTGCTCTCTCAGTTGAGTGGGTCAAGGGTAAAGATAACAATTGATTGACAACCACTCACACATTTGCTCTGAGCCTTCCACTTCATAAATCATTTTCTGGGAGAGAAAAAACAACCTTTCTGAGAAATTTCACCTCAGTGCAATAAGATACAAAGAAAAGAACGGGTAACAATATTTCTGTGATGTTGACACATCTGCTCCTTTAGTTTGAATCTAGTATTTCAAGCTCAAATAATCAGATCAAAAGGAAAATGCGGAGGATGTCTGCTAATAAATGTGTGTTCAGTCGTGTCTGGGTGTGATAATCCATAAGGTTTTTCATGGCAAAGATGCTGGAGTGGGTTGCCGGTTTCTTCGCCAGAGGACCATGATTTGTGTGCTATGACCTGCCCATCTTGGGTGACACTACATGATATAGCTCACAGCTTCATTGTGGTACACAAGCCCCTTCATCACAATAAGGTAGCGATCCTGACATGACTGCTAATATATAGTTATATATATATATAACATTTGCATGTCCCAGCTCAGCTTCCCAGAATGCAGAGTAATATGTACTATTTATTTATTGTACTACTGTATGGTGGAGGCTTCTATCGCTTTATGCACACCATATTATAAATTATTGTTGTGGTGAACTACCTACTCATAATTTCCACAACACAGGCTAAGATCCTGCTCCATGCTGATGATAGCCAGTAAGCTTGAAACAGCTGTACATGGATTGGATACTCAGCCTGTGTTTAATCCAACGTTGGCTTTGCATTAAAGCTGTGTAATACAGCATGCATAAGCTTAAAGGAAGCCATGTTTGATAATGGCTACGGATCGAAGAGTGAGGCATTTGTGGGCACATTTGCATGTCCCAGGTCAGCTTCCCAGAATGCAGTGTAGTAACTGTTTTTCTTGGAACTCTGAACTGGGAGCAGGTTTTTTAACTTGATTTAGACGTTCAAATATGAACACGGATGGCAGGAAAAGGTTGAGGAGGAGGTGTCTGACATTGTTGCCCCAGGACACTGGGTGCCTAAAAAGAAAAAGGTGTGGAGAGAATGCTGCCAGAGCTGCTGGAGGAGGCCCCTCAATATAACTGAGCACAGTGTATTAAGCTGTGGGTTTACCATTTTATACGGCCAATCTAGAGTTGTTACTCCAGCCCCACCTGGCTGTAGGGAGAAAAAACATGATAAACCATAAAAGCAAAAGTAATCAGCAAAATAAATCAAATCAGATTAGGAGCTTGAGCAGAAATGAATCCAGATGGGGATGCCAAGCAGCGTACTCCATCTACAGCCCACAATATCCCTATGGACAAAGCAAGGTGGTACTCTGCTCTGATCTGGGAGCACACTCGTACCCAGAACATGCCCTCACATGGCAGCGAAACCACCTCTGCCGGACACTGTTACCCGGACTTTTACATAACCAGCTTGGATAATGCCAGAAGCAGGTTGATGAGGAGATCCCTGGACTTGTTGCCCTGGAACACTGGGCACCCAAAAAGAAAAAGGGTAGAGGAGAATGCTTCCAGAACGGCAGGAGGAGACCACTCAGTATGAACCCTATTAGACACCTCAGTATGCACCCTATTAGACCCCCATTATGCACCCTGTTAGACCAAGGTGGACACTGACTGATCTTATGTAGGGCTCCTCAATATCAATATAACGTAGATGAAGCTGAAAGTAAACATGGTGGTGGGATATCAAGCAAAGTACTCAATTTACAGCCCACTCAGAGGTAAACTCACACATCCTCCCAGTGGAGGTGGTATTCTGCCTGACCAGTGACCCAGTGACCACAACAAGGCCTCGCACGTGGGCCCTCCTCAGCCAGCTTGGCTAATCCCAGGAGAAGATTGACGAGGAGGTCCCTGGAGCTGTTGCCCCGGGCTGTTGGAACCTGGTGGTAAAGTTAGACCTTATGATTCTTTGTTCATAATGGGTAATATAAATATGGGAAAGTACCTCTGAGTGACGACTAATCTCCGCTCAGAAAAGCTAAGAACCTGTGCAAGTTTTGCACCTACTTCCTGTATAGGCAGGATACAGTAGGCTACTGTTCTTAAACGTTTTAAACATCAAATTTGTGATTATTACAGGTTACAAATAATGAAGTACCCAACATACAGCACAACAGAATTTGTTGGTCTAACTGGAATATCAATAAAGCAATACTTCAGGAAATGAAGCCAAACTGTTCACTGGAATGTATGATCATGAGGACAAAGCTCAAATATTTTGGCCATATCATGAGAAGACAGGATTCCCTAGAGAAGACTCTGATGCTGGAAAAGATTGAAGGAACACAATGAAGGGAACGACAGAGGCGGAGATGGATAGATGAGGTCAGTGAACATGAGCTCAAAAGTGCTCAGAGGGGTGGCGGCTTATAGATGCGCCTGGCGTGCTGTGGTCCATGGGGTCATGGAGAGTCAAACATGACTAACGACTAAACAGCAATAAATTGGAATATACCATATGATCAAATTATGTAAAAGATATTACAAACTACGGAAAAAATACCAAATTAACAATAAGCAAACTCATACTTTGTCAAAACCAAAGATCAATTACAGTAGACAGTGTCATTGGCTTCTTTTATTCCCATCTAAAAAAGCTGCATAACTTTGTCCCCTGCAGTTCCATAATTACTGCATGTCAATGAAAGTCATATTCAGCTAAATAATAATATTTTAGGATTTCTAATGGCGGAAGATTCCGCATAATTGCATATTCCAATCTCTTGAATTACCATCTTGACAGTTTAATAATTGGTTTCAGGTCTCCATTCAGACTGTAATAGCAGCCAGTGATGCTCTGACTGAGAAAAGCTCCTTTCTTCGGTATGTCAGGACCATCTTCAAGTGCTTTTCACCCCTCCTACTTCATGTATCAGCTCAGCGCTAAATATGAGTGTGTGAGATACAAGGGTAATACTGTAGTTCACCAAAGGTCAGTCTTGTAAATGGCGGCGCCTGTGATTTATCTCCTTGCTGCCTTCACATGCACAGTTACCGATCGAAAGCTACAGTACCAGCATCACACTAATGAGCCAAAACTAACAAAAGCGTTCGCAGATCAATGTTCTGCAAGAATGTCTTGGAGAAGTGGCAAATAAATCTAATTCTGGTGCACTGTAATTTGACCCTTATAGGAAAGTAAAAGGAGAACTACCATAGATCACTTCAAGTTTTTACTTTGCTTTTTCAAGATTGCATGTGTTACATACTTAATATCGTATATGACTAACCAAGAAAAAAACTCAGTGATGTCATCATGAATTATTTGATCTGACAGATAATATATATATATATATATATATATATATATATATATATATATATATATATATATATATATATATATATATATATATATATATATATGGGCTCACTGGTGGTCCAGTCGTTAGGATTCGGTGCTATCACCACTGTGACCTGGGTTCGATTCCAGTCAGGGAACCAAGAGGTCACACCACCCTGAAGCAGAGCAGGGCTGTCAGTACTTGTATGGGAAACCACCGAGGAAAACCAGGAGCTATATGCTGTGGCTCACTGGAGAAGGAACTGGCAACCCACTCCAGTATCTCTGCCATGAAAGCCAAGTGGATCAGTATGACCATGGGTATAAAGATGTGCCTGGTGTGTTATAGTCCATGAGGTCACAGAGAGTTGGAAACAACTGAACGACACACAAAAAACCCCAGATGATTAATACTTAAGAACAGGCTCCCAAAGCTTTTTGTATGAATTTGTTTTTATGTAATGATTGTTTGAATTAAAAAGAAAGAGCATAGTAGTTTCTGCAAATTATTATGACAGTACAGGGGTATTATTATTATTATCACTATTATTATTGCCACAGTTTACACTGTATTGTTATTACCAAATATGAATCATTATAGTATTGTTATATTATTATTATTACTATTATTATTTATCAGGGATCCGAATTACATACAAATCTGGTTTAAAGAAGTTTTCTGGAATGTATCCTTTGTTAACCCTGGGACTGCCTATAAATATATATATATATATATATATATATATATATATATATATATATATATATATATATATATCATAAATAATGAGGTCAGTGCATAGCCAATTATTTATTGTATTCTATTATTCTATTTTTTGACAACCTAAATTTTGTGACTCAGCCTCCTCACAAGCCCACCATGTTAGAGGTCTGCCCTTCATTAAACTCATTCACGTTACAAACCACTCTTCTCCCACTGCGTCTCTCTCTGTGCCCTTATCACTACTCTCATCTACAAGTATATACTGCCCCCCCCCCCCTTTATTCTACTCATGTCCTGCTCTTGCTTTACCGCCTTACACCACCTCTTACAATATTTCTCTTGTGCGACTCTGACCAGTGGCATAGGAACCCCCCAGATTAAATGAATAAATAGGAGACACAAAAAATAGCAAAATTAAAATTATGGAGCAGGATGTCTTCCTCATGGAAAGCTTTGACACAAAGTTTATCTTTAAATATATATATATATATATATATATATATATATATAGTTGTGGATCTTGCGAATGTTAAGAACATTTGCAATGTTGGTCATGCTTTTTGCGAGGGCCGCAACTGCGAACCTCGCAAAGCGAGACGAGCAGTAGATTGCAAGCCTCACAAAGCGAGGGGAGCAGTTGAGGCATGCGACTACGAGGCCCGTGGGACTTGGCCTGCAAGCTCATCGCGAGGCTTAGGGACTTAAGACTTAGACTGCAATGAGCGCCCGTAGGACTCCCTCCCAGCGTCCTGTGTGACTGTACAGCCCCCACCCTGTGTCCTCATCCCGGCCGCTCTATCCAGCCCTGTATGGGAGAGCAGCAGAACTCACAGCAGCCCCCTCACAACGTCCCTAGGCCGCTATGGTTGGGTGTGTGGAGAAGAGCTCCAGCCGGCCTCAGCGCGGCTCCCCCAGTGGAGTACTGTGTGCAGACTGGGGTTATCGGGGTCACTAAGTCCTGCCACCTGTGTGACAACACCAAACACCACCTGCAGCACGGAGCAGAGTACCTGACCGACTACAACAACCAGGCCGAGACCACCTGGTGGCAGAGCCAGACCATGCTGGCAAGGATACAGTACCCGAACACCATCAACCTGACCCTACAGCAAAAAGCAACAACAGGGGTACCCACAAAAGAGCCTTCCCCTCCCCAGACTACAGCAGCACCTGCATGACCATGTTACTGCCGCCCCCTCCCCCGGCCCAAAGCCTGCGCGTGTCCGGAGCCAACTTCACGCTCATATCAGAGGCTTCTCCCTGCACTAGATGGATCCGCTGCTCGGAGGACAGGAGAGACTACAGTCCAGGAGAGAGCACCAGCAGTACGGCCGGGTATGAGGTGAAAGTCTGGGAGGGAGGGAGGAACTGTGACAGGGCAGGAGGCCATGAGGAGAGCACACATAGGGCATGTGGAGAGGCAGCAACTGAGGGGAGAAAGAGATAAAGGGCATGGAGAGCAGGCCAAAGAGACAGGGGGGGGGGGGACACAGGGGAAGGAAAAGACACAGGAGAGAGAGGGCGAAAAAAGAGAAAGAGAGACAGGGAAGGAAGAGAGGGGGCAAAGAGAGACAGGGGAGGGAGAGAGGGGGCAAAGAGAGACAGGGGAGGGAGAGAGGGGGCAAAGAGAAACAGGGAAGGGAGAGAGGGGCAAAGAGAGACAGGGGAGGGAGAGAGGGGGCAAAGAGAGACAGTGGAGGGAGAGAGGGAGCAAAGAGAGACAGGGGAGGGAGAAAGGGAGCAAAGAGAGACAGGGGAGGGAGAGAGGGGTCAAAGAGAGACAGGGGAGGGAAAGAGGGGGCAAAGAGAAACAGTGGAGGGAGAGAGGGGGGAAATGAGACACAAGGGAGGAAGTAGACAGGGGGAGAGTCTAGCAATGACCCCTGAAGGTGCTCACATTAAGTGGCAAACACCATTGCCAGGCTTAAAATTTTAGTCCCGTCATTTTTGACGGACAAGTAGCTAGTATATCACATATATAGTTGTGAGCATGCGAGTTGTTGCTAATGCTTGCGGGCTCGAAGCGAGGGGTTGCATTTGCGGTGGTGGAGCATCCCAACGTCCCCGCAAATGCGGACCCTCGCGAAGGTCTCCATTCAGACTGTAATGGCAGCCAGTGATGCTCTGACTGAGAAAAGCTCCTTTCTCTGGTATGTCAGGTCCATCTTCAAGTGCTTTTCGTCGGCTCAAGTGCTCAACGTCGGCTGTGTTAACACAAACACACCACACACACAACTTTTTAACAAAAAAAACCCAACCTCCCAGCCAAAAAAAAACAACGTAACGTCCCCGCAAATGCGGATCCTCGCGAAGCGAGAGTCCGCATTTGCGGAGGTGGAGGCTCCAACGTCGGCTGTGTTAACACACACACACAGGACTTTAAAAAAAAAAATCTCAAAGGCGCCTCACACCGGTTACACACACACACCGTGGACGAGGGCCTCAGTTGCTGGCATGGAGCACCGAAGGCGCTCAATGACAGCAACTGAGGCCCTCGCTTCCGCATTTGCAATGCGGGTCCTCGCAAAGCACTTAGGGAATGAGGCAACCTTAACGTAACAGACACCGACACGCACTAAGAATCCCACTATAACGGCCGACCCGTGCGCCAATACAAACAGTGAAAACACACCAAATACTCACAAAAACGACATAAAAAGCTTACCCATAGCAAGGGGGGGCACCCAGGACCTCTGAAAGTGAAGTTACACCTCCATTTAAGTACAAATTCCCAAGTTCACACACACGAAAATCACCTAAGCGAGAGAAAAAATGGCCTCCGAAAAAAATGAAAACAAGGCTTAAAGACCCAGGACCGCCCAGCCACCTACCACTTACCCAAGAAGGGATCCGAGATAAGATCGGAAACCCGGATGAACCGCAGGGCCTGTCACTCATGGGGTCAATACAGACCCCCATAAGCCCTTCATTAACCCTGTCACTTATGGGGGACAATACAGACCCCCATAAGCCTCTATTTAACCCCATCAGTCCCATAAGGGTATATTAACACCATTATGGGCCTGTTACAACACTACATTAACCACATAAGTGCCATGATTGTCCTCAAGGACCATCATGACACAAAGTATTAACACTATACTGCACTATACCACCCCCAATAAAACATTAAAGATCAACTAAACACCCTCTACACTAACCTATTAACATCTACACTACCTACCCCCTATTAACCCTCACCACTCTAATTACAGAAAATAAAAAAGCCTAAAGTCACAAAAAAATAATCTACATTACATGAAATAAAAAAACCTAAGTCACAAAAAATAAAAAAAGGAACATTACAGAAAAAACAACAACATTACACCTGAAAAGGAAATACATATAATGCAAATACATACAATACAAATACATACAATACAAATACATACAGTTACAATACAATACACCACTATCTAATATACATTACACAATCTATCTAAATAAATAGCATAATCTAATATACATTCTATCTATATAATAATACATTCCCATTCTATCTAAATAAATAACACAATTTAATATACAATACATCCTATGCTATCTATATAAAACCCTTAGCTAACATACAATAAATGCTATCTATATATTAACTAATCTAAGTCTAAGGTAAAATAAAAAAATTAAGACCACTTACCTTTGCAGATGTCCATTGCGATCAGCCACCTACGAAAACAAAATTGCAAAAAATTAGTGCAACACGTTTACACTTATAATATAAACATTCTATACATTCTAAATATTCTACTCACCTTTCCGGCATGTCCCGTCCTTATTCTTTTAATCCTTCCCTGGCGCAGCACCACAACATTAATACACATACATCAAAATAAAATAAACATAATCTACATTACACTTACCTCCCCGCGATGTCTCCGGCCTCCTCCAGATACTCATCTGCCACGCCCTGTAAAAAAAAATAAAAATAAAAATACTTACATCCGAACTCCCGGACATCCCCAACGCTAATGAGGCTCCAGGAGAATTTTCCGGAAGAAAATAAGCAATGGCGCCTTCTGATTGGTTGAAAACGCTGTCTATCAAATTCACCCAATCAGGAGGCGCCAATGTGTGAGTCAATCAGAAAGGGATACACCCTAAAATCCCACTCTGATTGGAAGAGACACAGGGGAATGAGGGGGAGAAACAGACACAGGGGAGGAACAGTGGGACAAAGAGATACAGGGGAGGGAGAGGGGGAAAGAGACACAGAGGAGTGGTGGAAGAGACACGGGGGAGAGAAAAATTTAATATTATCGCCTCATTTGTGACGGGAGGCATGCAATGGGTGTTGAAGGCGCTCCATTGCAAGGCTTGCAGAGAGGAGAGAGAAGGAGAGAAGAAGGAGGGAGAGGATACAGAAGGAGGGAAGAAGAGAGAGAGAAGCCCTGCATAGCGAGGCTCGTATTGTGTGGCAAACAACAGCATTGCAAGGCTTCAAATTTTTATGCCGTCATTTTTGACAGGCAAGTGGCTAGTAAAGTACATAAAAGTAAACAGATACACAGGTATATTGTATGCCCTTTATTTTATTCAAAAGTGCTAATACAGTAAGATATTTTTGTAACCCTTTGGCTCTGCCGTCTGTAGCCTATGCAGCTCTTGAATACATAGACTGTGAAGTGCAGTGTTTCAAATTAGCATGTAATTTACCTCTCTCAAGTAGCACGTTTGCAGAATGTTGCCACTGATTGGTTATCAAGAGACACTGCAAACCCTTTTCTTAGAAGTACACAGTCTTCATGAGCTGCAGAAGGGAGGAACTAGTTAGGAACTATTTGTATGATTGCAGACAGAAAATACAGATCTTATAAGTGTACAAAAATCAATATACACAGTATATTATATTCCTTTTTTTTGTCGTCCACTCATTTCTGTCTCTCCGTGACATCATGAACTGTAACACACCACGCACATCTTTATTTCCATGGTTGTGCTGATCCACTGGAGTGGGTTGCCAGTTCCTTCTCCAGTGGGCCACAGCATACAGCTCCTGGTGTACCTAGGTGGTCTCCCATCCCAGTACTGACCAGGCCCAACCCTACTCAGCTTCTGGGTGGTATGACCTCCTGGTTCCCTGACTAGAATCAAACCCAGGTCACATTGGTGAAAGCACCAAATCCTAACCAGTGGACCACCAGGGAACCCTATTATATTCCTAGTGAAATCCAAAAACCTCCCATGTCGCTTTAACCTAAAGTGCCGGTTTCAATTACCCCGACACCCCCCCCACCCCCCATAACCGTGCAACAAGGTCCTCTCAATATATACAACGTAATTTATATTTATTCCAAATACGCAGTCATTTTTAAACTAATCAGATCTTCTTATTAATTAAAACATTATTTAACATTAATAGTCTTTTTTTACATGTGTTATAAAAATATTGGTTTTGTGTCCTTTTAAAATGGGAAATATGTGTCCTCAAATAAATTTGTTAACAAATAGATATTCATAATTACATGAAAAAAAGTGTCAAAAAATAAGTCAAAATAACTGTGCATTAAAGCAGGTTTTAAAAGTTTAGAATTTAAAGGGATATGGAAGGCTTTTACTAGGCATATAATATACTTGTGTATCTATTTACTTTTATGTAATATTGTTTATTAATAAACGATTAAACGCCTTGATTTGACAGTCTGAAATCTAACAAACAGTCCCTGTATGGGTCTGCTCACTGCATTTTATCCATACACAGAGGGCCTCAGTCAATTGCTACTTTTTTGAGATCCGGGGCTGCAAGTGGCGAGAGCAAGTTACTTAGCTATTCAATTGCCTCCTACTTGCGGGTTACTTGCTGTGCGCTACTATCCATTGTGATTCTTCAAATTGAAAGTTACTTCCCTCAAAGCCTTTGATCTTTCACGGTCGCAAGAGTTTTGGCCGCAAAAATCACAAATCGCTATTCAATTGCTCCAATTTCCCCTCCCGTCAAGCCCGTAAATGGCCCAGAGCTTACTGGTACCAAAGAGGTCTTGCAAGGGCTAATAAAGCCCTTACTTATCCTCTCCACTGGTCCTAACCACACACCTTCACTCCGAAATTCAAACCCCATGATGGGGAGGTTCCAATCGGGACCCCCGCAGGGTCCCCACATTAACCCCATGAAGAGGGGGGATCGGTAGCATAGGGGGGTTAATGTTAGGTGCCACAGGGGTACTTAATGTACCCCCGCGGCATGGGGTTAACAATGTGTTTGCCACGGGCCCTTTAAGGACCCGTGGCGGGAAGATCAAAATTTTAAATGCTGCAGGGGTCAATAATCTGGGACACCTCCAGCAAGGGGTTCATGTGCCACTTGCATTTTCACAAGTCCTGTGGGCTTGGGGGTTGGAAACATTGATGTCATGATGACGATCTCTGCTTCCATTGGCTGTTTCAATAGCAGGAGTTACAGGCTTCATGTTCAGGTGCGTAGATGCTACTTCCGACGGCATGGTTTACGGTTATCGTGAAGCGGGACTGACTTGCGGGCCTGGCCAATTGAATATCAAAGTTAAAGTAGAGCTACTCGAGCATGCATCTCAAAAGTAGCAAATCGGGTATTTACTCTCAAGTAACTGCCCCAAATTGAATCAGGCCCAGACGCTATAGCTCCGGATGTGCAGTGTAGTGTCCAAGCCTATCAGGGACCACGTCAGCAGCATGTTGCTTAGAGATGGTTACTGAATGGTTAGTATGAGACATACAGCGCAGTGTGTGTGTTCATAAGCTGCAGAGGGCATACCCATATAGGAACTATTTGTTTTATTCTTGGCAGTAAAATCTTCTAAGCACTTCTTAAGTATATAAAAGTAAATATATACACAGGATTCCCTAGAAAAGTTTGTTAACATTGTATTCTTCCTTGTTCTTACCCCCTGTACAGTGCTACGGAATATGTTGGCGCAATACAAATAAAGGTTAATAAGAAGAAGACAGATTGAAGGCACATGAAGACGGGACGGCAGAGATGGAGATGGATAGATAAGGTCATAGATTCAATTAAAGGCTTATCTAAATTTCCTGGATTATGAATGTATCTGAAAGAGGAGAATCAGTAGTGTATGCAAACATTTTTTGCAAGCAAAAAAAATTAAAACATTTTTTAACAAACTCAACTGATGTTTGCTAAATCTCTTGAGTTTGCAAGCAGCTGTTTTTGTGAGTTGGCACCCCTGAAAATCCCTGCTAAAGCTAGCATAAAATTCATAATTTGTTTTGGCCAATCACAGGCAGCTATACATTTTTATACATTGTAACAGTCAGTGATGGCAGTTTGTGCAGGAAGGAATCATGGGACGTGTAGTCTCCCTGTAGAAGGAAGCAGGAGGGGCCAGGCACTGATCTGTAGATCTCTGCTCTGAGCCGCTGCTGGCTTGAAGGTTAGTGAAGAGTTAAAATCTGTGCCCAAATGCAGTGATTCTATTGGTAGGTACACTGTGCCTATGTAAGCAGTTCTAAGGGTGTGGAAAATACATGTTATCTTTAAATAAAATAAATCGGTATGTGTATAGAATGACTTGATATAATATGTGTGTCTGATATAAACAGCAGGTTTTAGGTTAGAGAAAGGGAAAAACAGGGAAACTTAGATAAACCTTTAACATGAACTTAATGGAGCTCAGAGCGGCAGTGACTGACAGATCTATCTAGCGTGCTGTTGTCCATACGGTCACAGAGAGTCAGACATGACTGAACGACCAAGCAACAACATTATATACCTAGTAAAATCTAGAAATCTTCCATAGCCCTTTAACTTTATGACTAACTAGTAGTTTGCCCGTCATAAATGAAGGTATTATATTAGATATATCTCTTCCTCGCCTCCCTCCCCTGTGTCTCTTTCCTGCCCTCTCCCTCCCCTGTGTCTCTTCCCCCATCTTCCTTCCCAGTTTCTCTTTCCCCCCTCTCCCTCCGCTGTGTCTGTTTGCCCCCTCTCCCTTCCCTGTGTCTCTTTCCCGCCCTCTCCCTCCCTTGTGTCTTTTTCCTGCCCTCTGCCTCCCCTGTGACTCTTTTCCCTCTCCCTTCCCTGTGCCTCTTTCCCCCTCTCCCTTCCCTGTGTCTCTTTCCCCTCTCCCTCATTTGTGTCCCTTTCCCCCTCTCTCTTTCCTGTGTCTCCCCCCTCTCCCTCCCTGTGTCTCCTTCCCGCTCTCTCCCTCCCCTGTGTCTCTTTCCCGCTCTCCCTCCCCTGTGTCTCTTTCCCCCTCTCCCTTCCCTGTGTCTCTTTCCCCCTTCCCTCCCCTGTGTCTCTTTCCTGCCCTCTCCCTCACCTGTGTCCCTTTCCTGCCCTTTCCTTCCCCTTTGTCTCTTTCCTGCCCTCTCCTTCCCCTGTGTCTCTTTCCCACCCTCTCCTTCCCCTGTGTCTCTTTCCCGCCCTCTCCTTCCCCTGTGTCTTTTTCCCGCCCTCTCCTTCTCCTGTGTCTCTTTCCCGCCCTCTCCTTCCCCTGTGTCTCTTTCCCGCCCTCTGCCTCCCCTGTGTCTCTTCACCCCTCTCCCTCCCCTGTGTCTCTTTCCTGCCCCTCTCCCTCCTCTGTGTCTCTTTCCTGCCCTCTGTCTCCCCTATGTCACTTCACCCCTCTCCATTCCCTGTGTATCTCCCCCTCTCCATCCCCTGTGTCTCTTTCCTGCTCTTTTCCTTCCTTGTGTCTCTTCCCCCCTCCCTCCCCTGTCTCTCTTTCCCGCTCTCTCCCTCCCCTGTGTCTCTTTCCCCATGTGTTACGGAAACTATATTAGTGATACAAATCAAATGTATTCCTTCCAGCTACTGACTTGAGTTATAAGCCATACTGAACTAATTGGCTGTGCTCAAAACCTGTGAATCAACAAGAACATATAACAAAGGGAAATAAACAGAGCCCGAGTAGTTCCCATAAACATGTACATAACGTCCTTTCAGTCCACAGAAGGAGAGCCTCTCCACTATTGTATTTTAAGTGCACACAAAATCCTTCTAAATGCAAATTGTATTTCGTAAGCCTCATCTTAAACCTCCCAAAGAACCGCACATTATGACTTTTATTCCATACAATAGATGGCATATAATGTCTCAAAATAGTTCTATTTAAACCACTCGCTGCTGGAGAATTGTTCAAAGTACGAAGTTGAGGGATCAGCTCCCACAGAGAAAGGGTACGAGTGAAACTCTTCAAACCTGCCAGACCATTGTTAAATTATTAGGCTATTTTTATCTCCCAATAGTTCCCGTACAGTATAAATAAAATAACCACTGCTTCATTCTAAGAGGGGTTTAACATGTGCAATTCTTCTACAATCTTTGTTGCTTAGGCATAATTTGATTATATAGGCATAATTTAATTATATATATATATATATATATTACTGAGGATCGGCAGTAACCGTGAAACAGTACTGTATGTGGTTAAGTGACCTGATCTGTGAAAAATCCATCCGTTGCTATGCCTAAAACTGTGAAATACAGTAAGCATATGCTTAAAAGGAGCCATGTTTAAAATGGTTTGGATTGACAGAGTGATGGTGCAGTATGTGGCCTCATTTGCATGTCCCGCCCAGTTTTCCCAGACTGCAGTGCATATACTGTATTTCTGAGAAATTAGAGCAGGAAATAAGTTTTCATCAACTTATTTTTTGACATTTAATTCCTTATTTGTACTACTGTACTTTGTACGGTGGAGGGCTTCTATCACTCTTAGCCCACCATATGTGAAACAATTGCTATATATATATATATATAGCAAATTTGTGTTCACATTTGAACATCTAAAAGAAGCTAAAAAGACCGGTTTCCTTCTCTGAATTTTGAGAAATACAGTCATTGCACTGCATTCTGGGAACCTGGGCAAAGACACACAAATGTGTCCACAAAGGTTTCACACTTGTAATCCAATACCATTTTAAACATGACTTCCTTTAAGCATATGCCTGCTGTGTTACACAGGTCGAAGCAAAGCCCAGGATGGATTATGCACAAGCCAGTAAACCTACCAGCAGACAGCACTGTTTCATGGTTACTGATTTCATCAGCATGGGGCCAGTTCCACAGCTTGTGTAGTAGATTTTGTAGGGAAGTAGTTTATCAGAGCAATCATTTATTTTATGGTGTGCAAAAGAGCGATATAAGCCTCCACCGTACAGAAGTACAGTAAACAAATAGTACATCAGTGTTCACATTTAAATGTCTAAAACAAGTTAAAAAACCTGTTTCCAACACAGAATTCCGAGAAAAACAGTTATTACAATGCATTCTGGGAAGCTGAGCAGGAACATGCAAATGTGCCCACAAATGCCTCGCTCTTCAATCCATAAATCATTTAAAACATAGCTTGTTTTAAGCTTATGCCTGCTGCATTATATAGCTTTTATGCAAAGCCAAGGTTGGACTATACACAAGCTGAGAATCCTATCGACGTACAGCTGTTTCAAGCTTACTAGATATAATCAGCATGGAGTGGGATCTCAGCCTTTGTTGTGGACCTTATGAGTAGGTAGTTCACCACAACAATCATTTAATGTATGGTGGGCAAAAGAGCGATATAAGCCCTCCACCGTACAGTAGTAAAGTATATAAACAGTACATCCGTGTTCACATTTAAATGTCTAAAACAAGTTAAAAAAAACCTGCTTCCAGCTCAGAATTCCGAGAAAAACAGTTATTACACTGCATTCTGGGAAGCTGAGTAGGGACATGCAAATGTGCCAGCATATATCATCCTCTGCTATGCTTAAAGTTGTGTAATATACCAAGCAAATGCCTAAAAGGATTCATGTAAGCAGGGCCGGATCTACATTTTTGGAGTCCCTAGGCAGTGAAGTGGAGGAGCCCCTGCCAGTGACAATACAAGGTATGCACAGACCAGTGGCGGCTGGTGAACTTTCAAGTTGGAGGGGCGCCATGGCGAAACGTAGCCCCTCCCCTTTTCAAACCCCACCCATTTTATAACTCCTCCCCTTGGTGTCATAATGACCTTGATAAGCCCCGCCCAATGACCTTATACTTGCAACGCCCATTGAAATACATGATCAGCAATGCAGCAATGTCAAGAAGTAAAGTAACAATGTGTTAAATTCATTGGTATACAATATAGATTGAAAAAACTCATGTGACAAGACTACAGCAATATCATAATTGCACCTATACGCATTAACAGAAAAATGAAAGCAGTGACACTTACCATTAGTCGGCTCTTCTTTTCAGGGTATTCACGTTCAACGAGTACAAACAAATCTGCTGCCACAGAGGGTTTGCACCTGGGGTTGAAAGAAAACAAGCAAATCAATCAGACCATTCAAGAACAAAACCATACTTTAAAAACCTTAAAAGACCAAGTGTGACCATATAGGCCTTAACCACACCTTAAAAACCTTAAAAGATCAAGTGTGATCATATTGGCCCCAACCGCACCTTAAAAACCTTATATAACCAAGTGTGACCATATAGGCCCCAACCGCACCTTAAAAACCTTAAAAGACCAAGTGTGACCATATAGGCCCCAACCGCACCTTCAAAACATTAAATAACCAAGTGTGACCATATAGGCCCAAACCGCACCTTAAAAACCTTAAAAGACCAAGTGTGACCATATAGGCCCCAACCGCACCTTAAAAACCTTAAATAACCAATCAAAACCATATAGGCCCAAACTGTACATTAATGGAAGACTGTCAGTCATTGAAATGGATTCATTTTCACTGCCCATGCATAGCTTCTCCCTGGTTGGTGGGCGGAATCCATTAACGGTCATGACTCATTCATAGAGTCTAAAGGTTAGTGTAAGTGCAGTGTAATCTGATCACACAGCTGCAGGGGAAAGCTACAATAGATAGTGTAGCACACAGCAGTTAATGCATACACACAAGGGGTTATCTTAAAGTGACAGTGTCCCAGGGAATAGTTTGCTTCATTCCTTACTTTAAAACACTTGAATGCTGATGTGCACATTATATTTAATTGTTATTTATGTTTTACTAATAAAATATTGTGTTTTTTTTATTGCAGGTCACGCTACTGCACAGACCCATTTTTCCCTTTCCTGTGTGTGTATAGCTCTCTATTGCTGTGTGAGCAAATCCCCATAACAGTCATTTTTACAACATAACTACTCATACACATGCTGAACTATTACGTAAAATGCATGTGATGGTGGGTCATATTATTTATATTTTTCTATAAAAGGGCAGCGAGTACATGTTACACAAACACATATTGTGATCATTTGCATTGCAAATAAATACTAAGAGCATAATTAATCAGTAAAAAGGTCATACAGCTATTTTTTACATCGAAAAAAAATAAATGTTTATAAATGTAACCTCAATTGCTATACTGAACTGCAACCCTAAACACGCCTGGCATCTAATGCCTTTCCTCCACTCAGACTTGAAGTTTAGCAAATCTTGGCCAATATATTTAAGGTCAATATTCTATACAAATACAAATCTTTGGTCTCAGATTGTTGAATACATATTTGCCCATCATTATAATGACTAACAAAATGAATATAGTCAAGGGATGTACTATATAGAGTCCGAATGTGATTAACATAATGGTGGACACGGAGGGCGGCCCAGGCTCCCTGGGTAGCCGGAAGTGTCCTATGACCAGGCGTAGTTTGGTTGTGGTTTGTTCTCTTAAAAGAGAAAATAAATAAATAAATAAAAAAAAAGTATTATTGTAATGTTATAGGATTTGGTCGATTATTGTATGGTATGGTTCTGTATTTGTTCTGTGCGTTGGTAACTTTATTTCTGGGTGTATTTGGTAATAAAGTTTAATAACATGTGTTTGTTGTTGGCGCAGCGGAGGATGGGGGAGTTGCTCGGCTCAGTAGGTAACAAAAGGGGTCGTGCCCCCTACCTCAGGGGTGTGGTACAGTGACTAATAAGTGGACCCCATGAACGCGGGTCCAGGGGCAGGAGGTTACTTCCGCTGGCCGGGCTCCTCCCTCTTCCATTATCACATATATAGTTGTGAGCATATGAGTTGTAGCGAGCCGCGGCCCTCGCAAATCGAGGGTCGCAGTTTATGGCAAGGAGCGCAAAAGGTGCTCATTGCCAGCAACTGCGACCCTCGCAAAATTTAGGAGGGGCGCAACACGCGCACATCAAAACATCAAAAATCAAACAAATACACACAACAAATACATAAAAAGCTTACCTACAGCAAGAGAGAGCATCCAGGACCTCGAAAACTAAACTTACACCTCAATTTAACTGAAATTAAAGCAGTTTAGACACTAAAAAAATCTCTAAGCAAGAGATAAAATGGCCGCCGAAAAAAACTAAAACGAGGCTACAGCAATCTAAAAACGCAAAACACCACCAAACACCTATGTATTTGCCGAACAACACCTACGAGATTACAAAACAAGGACGCAACCCGCGCAACCCCAAACACATTACAAACACAACAAATACAAACAACAAACACATAAAAAGGTTACTCACAGCAAGGGGGGGGCACCCAGGACCTCTGCAAGGGAAGTTACACCTCCATTTAAGCACACATTTCGGAGTTTAGAGACCCGAAAATCACCTAAGCGAGAGAAAAAACGCAGAACAAAAGGAAAATGAGGCTAAAGTTCCCTAAACACGCAAAACACTACCATAAACACGCAAAACACCACCAAACACCTACGGATATTCCGAAAAAGCCCACCAAACAGCTACGAATATTCGAAAAACTCGCACGACATAGAAAACTAATATTCCGAAAAACTTGCATGACATAGAAAACGAACGACACTACATCAGCCACATTATATACACCAAACACCCTTAGCTCACTTACAATTTCATTGCCGTCATTTTTTGACGGGCAATATTTTAGTCACATATATAGTTGTGAGCATACGAGTTGTTGCTAATCGCTTGCGGGCTCGTGTATCGAGGGTCGCAATTGCTGGCAAGGGGCTGCAAATATTGTAAGTTTGGTACCCACCTAACAAACAAGAGTCTTTTTTAACTGCAGTGGTCCTTTTTATGTCAAAAATTCTCACAACTCCCCAAATGTCTCTCTTTTAAAATGACACTGCCAAATCTATGAACAAGTTTCTGTCATTTAACCCTGTAGTTTAACCCATCTCCTTCTTTCTGTTTCTGGTTTCTCCCCAGCTATTTTCCCCAAGATTGTATGACGGATGCTCATATCTGAGGTTGCCAGTGTGAGACATTATTTCAAAAATCTAGTTTGTTGTTTTACTGCTTGGTACAAAATCTGAAACCATAATTGACACTTTTCATATCCCACATAGTGATACAGCTTCGCTATTGTGATCACCTCTACTGTGCAGCTGCTCCATGCATCCACTACTATTTCTGCGCAGCCAGTTCTCTTGTATTGAAACGTGCTTCTGCATTACTCTTTGTTGATCAAGTAGTTGGGAGAAGGGAATGTCTGTAATTCTATACATTGCAAGGATTGGCTGGGTAAACGTTATGCATATTTGGACGTGTTACACATAGACACACACACATAGACATATACACACATAGAGACACACTCATAAAGACACACACATAGACATATACACACATAGAGACACACACACACACACTCATAAAGACATACACATAGACATACAGTGGATATAAAAAGTCTACACACCCCTGTTAAAATGTCAGGTTTCTGCGCTGTAAAAAAATGAGACAAAGATAAATCACTTCAGAACTTTTTCCACCTTTAATGTGACCTATAAACTATACAACTCAATTGAAAAACAAACTGAATTTTTTTAGGTGGAGGGAAGAAATAAAAAAAATAAAAATAATGTGGTTGCATAAGTCTGCACACCCTCTTATAACTGGGGATGTAGCTGTGTTCAGAATTAAGCAATCACATTCCAAATCGTGTTAAATAGGAGTCAGCATACACCTGTCATCATTTAAAGTGCATCTGATTAACCCCAAATAAAGTTCAGTTGCTCTAGTTGGTCTTTCCTGAAATTTTCTTAGTCACATCCCACAGCAAAAGCCATGGTCCACAGAGAGCTTCTAAAGCATCAGAGGGATCTCATTGTTAAAAGGTATCAGTCAGGAGAAGGGTACAAAAGAATTTCCAAGGCATTAGATATACCATGGAACACAGTGAAGACACAGATATGGCACAACAGTGAGATTACCAAGAACTGGAGCTCCCTCCAAAATTGATGAAAAGACGAGAAGAAAACTGGTCTGGGAGGCTACCAAGAGGCCTACAGCAACATTAAAGGAGCTGCAGGAATATCTGGCAAGTACTGGCTGTGTGGTACATGTGACAACAATCTCCCGTATTATTCATATGTCTGGGCTATGGGGTAGAGTGGCAAGACGAAAGCCTTTTCTTACAAAGAAAAACATCCAAGCCAGGCTACATTTTGCAAAAACACATCTGAAGTCTCCCAAAAGCATATGGGAAAAGGTGTTATGGTCTGATGAAACCAAGGTTGAACTTTTTGGCCATAATTCCAAAAGATATGTTTGTCGCAAAAACAACACTGCACATCACCAAAAGAACACCATACCCACAGTGAAGCATGGTGGTGGCAGCATCATGCTTTGGGGCTGTTTTTCTTCAGCTGGAACTGGGGCCTTAGTTAAGATAGTGGGAATTATGAACAGTTCCAAATACCAATCAATATTGGCACAAAACCTTCAGGCTTCTGCTAGAAAGCTGAACATGAAGAGGAACTTTCAGCATGACAACAACCCAAAGCATGCATCCAAATCAACAAAGGAATGGCTTCACCAGAAGAAGATTAACGTTTTGGAATGGCCCAGCCAGAGCCCAGACCTGAATCCGATTGAAAATCTGTGGAGTGATCTGAAGAGGGCTGTGCACAGGAGATGCCCTCGCAATCTGACAGATTTGGAGTGTTTTTGCAAAGAAGAGTGGGCAAATCTTGCCAAGTCAAAATGTGCCATTCTGATAGACTCATCCCCAAGAGTGCTGTAATACAATCAAAAGGTGCTTCAACAAAGTATTAGTTTAAGGGTGTGCATACTTATGCAACTATATTATTTTATTTTTATATTTTTTCTTCCCTCTACCTAAAATATTTCAGTTTGTTTTTCAATTGAGTTGTACGTTTATAGGTCACATTAAAGGTGGAAAAAGTTCTGAAATGATTTATCTTTGTCTCATTTTTTTTACAGCACAGAAACCTGATATTTTAACAGGGGTGTGTAGACTTTTTATATCTACTGTACACACATAGACACACACACACTCATAAAGACACACACATAGACATATACACAACTAGAGACACATATTTATAAAGACACATAGACACACACACATAGACATATACACACATACTCATAAAGACACACACACAGAGACACCCACACACTCATAAATACACAGACACACACACACTCATAAAGACACAAACACACACATAGACATATACACACATAGAGACACGCACACACACTCATAAAGCCACACACACATAGACATATACACACATAGAGACACACACACACACACACTCATAAAGACAAACACACACACATAGACACACACACATGGAGACACACACACACTCATAAAGACACACACACATAGACATATACACACATAGAGACACACACACACAATCATAAAGACACACACACAAAGAGACACACACACACTCATAAAGAAACACACACATAGACACACACACACTCATAAAGACACACACACACATAGAGACACACACACTCATATAGACACACACACATAGACATATACACACATGGAGACACACACACACTCATAAAGACACACACACATAGACATATACACACATAGAGAGACACACACACAATCATAAAGACACACACACATAGAGACACACACACACACCTACTCATAAAGAGACACACACACACACTCATAAAGACACACACACATAGACACACACACACATAGAGACACACACACTCATAAAGACACACACACATAGACATATACACACATAGAGACACACACACTCATAAAGACACACACATAGACACACACACACAGAGACACACACACTCATAAAGACACACACACACAGAGACACACACACTCATAAAGACACACACAGTCATAAAGACACAGACACACACACAGACGCACACACACTCATAAAAACACACACAGATGCACACACACTCATAAAGACACACACACTCATAAAGACACACACACATAGACATTTACACACAGAGACACACACTCATAAAGACACAGAGACACACACAGACACACACGCATAAAGACACACACACATAGACATATACACACATAGACACACACAAACACAGATACACACACACACTCATAAAGACACACACTCAAGACATACACACACATTCAAATAATATATTTTAATAGTACAGCCTAGAATCACCTTTTAAAAACAAGAAGGCGCCTTACCTTCAGCTGCACCAGTAGTAGTGCTGTGCCCACGCGCTGCTGCCCAGCACCGACACAGGAAGGAGGCGGAAGGGAGGAGAGGCGGGGCTATGGCTCTGTGTTTTGCCCACGCGCTGTCCTTCTGCACAGGAGGGGGAGGAGAGGCGGAGCTATGGCTCTGTGAATTGCCCACGCGCTGTCCTTCTGCACAGGAGGAGGGGAGGCGGGGCTATGGCTCTGTGTTTTGCCCACGCGCTGTCCTTCTGCACAGGAGGAGGGAGGAGAGGCGGGGCTATGGCTCTGTGTTTTGCCCACACGCTGTCCTTCTGCACAGGAGGAGGGGTCGAGGCGGGGCTATGGCTCTGTGTTTTGCCCACGCCCTGTCCTTCTGCACAGGAGGAGGGAGGAGAGGCGGGGCCATGGCTCTGTGTTTTGCCCACGCGCTGTCCTTCTGCACAGGAGGAGGGGAGGCGGGGCTTTGGCTCTGTGTTTTGTCCACGCGCTGTCCTTCTGCACAGGAGGAGGGAGGAGAGGCGGGGCTATGGCTCTGTGTTTTGCCCACACGCTGTCCTTCTGCACAGGAGGAGGGAGGGGAGGCGGGGCTATGGCTCTGTGTTTTGCCCACGCCCTGTCCTTCTGCACAGGAGGAGGGAGGAGAGGCGGGGCCATGGCTCTGTGTTTTGCCCACGCGCTGTCCTTCTGCACAGGAGGAGGGAGGAGAGGCGGAGCTATGGCTCTGTGTTTTGCCCACACGCTGTCCTTCTGCACAGGAGGAGGGAGGGGAGGCGGGGCCATGGCTCTGTGTTTTGCCCACGCGCTGTCCTTCTGCACAGGAGGAGGGGAGGCGGGGCTTTGGCTCTGTGTTTTGCCCACGCGCTGTCCTTCTGCACAGGAGGAGGGAGGGGAGGCGGGGCCATGGCTCTGTGTTTTGCCCACGCGCTGTCCTTCTGCACAGGAGGAGGGGAGGCGGGGCTTTGGCTCTGTGTTTTGCCCACGCGCTGTCCTTCTGCACAGGAGGAGGGAGGGGAGGCGGGGCTATGGCTCTGTGTTTTGCCCACGCCCTGTCCTTCTGCACAGGAGGAGGGAGGAGAGGCGGGGCCATGGCTCTGTGTTTTGCCCACGCGCTGTCCTTCTGCACAGGAGGAGGGAGGAGAGGCGGGGCTATGGCTCTGTGTTTTGCCCACGCGCTGTCCTTCTGCACAGGAGGAGGGAGGGGAGGCGGGGCCATGGCTCTGTGTTTTGCCCACGCGCTGTCCTTCTGCACAGGAGGAGGGGAGGCGGGGCTTTGGCTCTGTGTTTTGCCCATGCGCTGTCCTTCTGCACAGGAGGAGGGAGGGGAGGCGGGGCTATGGCTCTGTGTTTTGCCCACGCCCTGTCCTTCTGCACAGGAGGAGGGAGGAGAGGCGGGGCCATGGCTCTGTGTTTTGCCCACGCGCTGTCCTTCTGCACAGGAGGAGGGAGGAGAGGCGGGGCTATGGCTCTGTGTTTTGCCCACGCGCTGTCCTTCTGCACAGGAGGAGGGAGGGGAGGCGGGGCTATGGCTCTGTGTTTTGCCCACGCCCTGTCCTTCTGCACAGGAGGAGGGAGGAGAGGCGGGGCCATGGCTCTGTGTTTTGCCCACGCGCTGTCCTTCTGCACAGGAGGAGGGAGGAGAGGCGGGGCCATGGCTCTGTGTTTTGCCCACGCGCTGTCCTTCTGCACAGGAGGAGGGAGGGGAGGCGGGGCCATGGCTCTGTGTTTTGCCCACGCGCTGTCCTTCTGCACAGGAGGAGGGAGGGGAGGCGGGGCCATGGCTCTGTGTTTTGCCCACGCGCTGTCCTTCTGCACAGGAGGAGGGAGGGGAGGCGGGGCCATGGCTCTGTGTTTTGCCCACGCGCTGTCCTTCTGCACAGGAGGAGGGAGGAGAGGCGGGGCCATGGCTCTGTGTTTTGCCCACGCGCTGTCCTTCTGCACAGGAGGAGGGAGGAGAGGCGGGGCCATGATGGCTCTGTGCTTCGCCCACACGCTGTCCTCCTGCACTGGAGGAGGGAGGAGAGGCGGAGCTATGGCTCTGTCTTTTGCCCACGCGCTGTCCTTCTCACAGGAGGGGGGAGGAGAGGCGGGGCTATGGCTCTGTGTTTTGCCCACGCGCTGCCCTTCTGCACAGAAGGAGGGAGGAGAGGCGGCGCCATGGCTCTGGGCTTCGCCCACAAGCTGCCCCCCTGCACAGGAGGAGCGAGGAGAGGCGGGGCCATGGCTCTGGGCTTCGCCCACAAGCTGCCCCCCTGCACAGGAGGAGCGAGGAGAGGCGGGGCCATGGCTCTGTGCTTTACCCACACGCTGTCCTTCTGCACAGGAGGAGCGAGGAGAGGCGGAGCTATGGCTCTTTGCTTCGCCCACACGCTGCCCCCCTTAACAGGAGGAGGGAGGAGAGGCAGGGCCATGGCTCTGTGCTTTACCCACACGCTGTCCTTCTGCACCGGCCATGCATGTAAGTGGTTTTTGGATTAAATAATTGTGGGATCATTTGCATGTCCCTGCCCATATATATATATTATTTAATCCATACATACCTATACACACACGCATGTATATATATATATATATATATATATATATATATATACATACATACCATCAATATTTGTATACTGTGTATATATATATATATATATATGTTATGTTTGAGTTAATTGAGAAAGTTTCTGTAACATAATATTACAGTATTACACTTTATTATTACAACCACATATGAACCCTTATAGTATTGTTATTATTATTACTATTATTACTATTATTCATCAGGGATCCGAGTCACATACAAATCCTACCTAAATACATTCTCAGGAGCGTACCTCCTCTTTAACCTGGGGACCACCTCTATATATTTGTTGTTTAGTCGTTCAGTCGTGCCCAACTTTCCATGATAGCAGCACACCAGGCACATCTATCACTATTACCAATTACCTCAAGGAAAATACACTAACATAGTTTAAATGATTACATTTGTTTATATACAATTAAAATATTACTCAAACAACGATGAATAAAAAAAAAAAAAAAATTTCCGATGGATGATAATATTTAAAAGTCACACATCCACGTATTGCAACTTACTATATGTTGCCTAAGATACATAAAAGTATGGAAAATCCACCTGTCGTCCCATAATTTCAGGGAATGGAAGTATGGGTGAACAAGCCAGCAGATTTATAGACAAGAAATTACATCATCATGTCATGACATGATCTTTCATAAACAACACTAGGGACGTACTTAATCGTCTTGAAGGTATCACACAAGTTGATTGTGAATCGGTGAGATGGAATCAAATACCAACAAACAATTTAATGAGAACTATTAAGGTTTATTTTGAATCATAATTATTTTGTTTTTAATGAGAAATTCTTTCTTCAAACACGTGGTACCGCGATGGGTACCGCAAGCACGTATTTTGTGAATCTAATGTCTACTATACCGATCAGGTGACATTGTGGGCAAGATATATTGATGATGTGCTAAGTGTGGGACGGCACAAGAGAGGATTTGGATACATTCCTGGCAATTTTGAACAGAAATTAATTTGATCTCAAACTGTCATTCAGTATTAGTATGGACTCTGTGGACTTTTTGGACATCACTGTAAAGAAAAATGAGGATGGACGAATAATTGCAGATATTTTTCGTAAAAGCACCTCAACAAACATCACTTTACACTACTATCGTGCACATTATCCTGCAACAAAAATATTGATACCTTATGAGAAGTTCCTCAAGATTCGTCATAGCTGTTCAGACGACATCAACTTTAAGGAAAGATCAAAGAAACTTATGGACCGATTAAGAGCCAGAGATTATAGCAACAAATCCCTAAAAAGGGCATACCACAAGACCCTACATATGAAAAGGAAACAGTTGCTAAAAAGTAATAAAACCAATGAATCAGGACGTTTTATTGGCACATTCTGTCAACAGTGGCAGGATCTCCCACAACAATCATAAACAGACATACTCAAATCCTGAGAATCGATGAGATTCTAAATGATATCATAAGAGAAAGAATCTCTACGGGGTGGAGAAGAAGCCAATCATTAAAGGACAATTTGGTACATAGTCATTTTGCAGACAACGCAAATCTAATAAATTCCTGGAGTAACTTATGGTTGCGGTGGTTGTAGTTTTTGTATCTACATGACAAAAGTCAAAGAATTAAGTGATAGATAATATTCCATTATCAAATTACAAGGCACATTCAATTGTACAAGTACCAACGTGGTGTATTGCATCGAGTGTCCATGTTGCCTGCAATACATCGGCATCACCACTAGAGAATTACTCAGAAGATTCGGGGAACACATCTGTAATATAAGAAATGCCCCTAAAGGTCTAAATACAAATAAACCACTTACATCAGTGGCCCGACATAGCTCAAAACCTAAATGTTGGCTACTCCAAAAAGTGAGTTTGGAAATATGAAAAGGAGACATGGAAAAGGAATTCCTGAAAGCGTAGACGCGCTGGATTGTACAATTAAATACTCTAATACCCAATGGCCTCAAGGAGAACTGTAACTTTATGGTCTACACCTACAAAATTAAAATATGTATAAGATCAAAAATTCCTGAGACATAGTAATTATAATTGTATATCAGTTAATAATACCATATATACTTGGCTATGAGTTTTTTCAGACTGTTTTTATTTTAGTTTTTTAATGTTTAATTTAGTACTATATATTTGTTCTTTTAGAGTATTGATCCCCAAGGTATAATGTATCTATAACTATGCCCACAAAGATACAATTATCTACATAACTTGAATGTCAGTTGCTTCCTTTTGATACACAAATAATTTTATGTATTTTCAGTGTTTTGTCCATTCTGTCATGGAGCATTTATATGAATGATGATTTATAGAGGTTGGACAATCAATCAATCAATCAATCAATCAATCAGTTATACATAATTTATTATCACAGATTAAAGGAATGTTTCTTTTATGACAGTGATGCACAGTCAAAACATTCTATTAATCACATATTATAATTGTCAAACTGCGATTCGTTGTCACGCTTGCGACGAATCGCAGTTTGACAATGATCCGATCGCAAAAGCGATCGGATCGCGCGCAAGCGCATGCGCAATTCACATCGTGAACTGCGCATTGGGAGAGGGGGATGAGGCACAGAGGGAGAGGGTGGAAGAGACACAGAGGGGGGAGAGACACAGAGGGAGAGGGGGGAGAGACAGAGGGAGATTGGGGAGAGACACAGAGGGTGAGGGGGGAAGAGACAGAGAGAGGGGGAAGAGGCACAGAGGGAGGGGGAAGAAACACAGAGGGAGGGGGAGAGACACAGAGGGTGGGGGGGGGGGGGAAATAGACATGGGGAAAGAGACACAGGGGAGGTGGAAAGAGACATGGGAGGGAGAGGTGGGAAAGAGACACAGGGGAGGTGGAAAGAGACATGTGAGGGAGAGGTGGGAAAGAGACACAGGGGAGGGAGAGAAGGGGGGGAGACACAGGGGAGTGATAGGAGGGGGAAAAGACACACGGGAGTGAGAGAAGGGAGAAGAAACACAGGGGAGGGAGAACAGGGGGAAGAAACACAGGGGAGGGAGAACAGGGGGAAGATACTCATGGGAGGGAAATGGGGGGGGAAGAGACACGAGGAAGGGGGAACAGACACAGGGGGAAGGGGAAAAGAGACACAGGCCAGGGGGGAACAGGCACAGAGGGAGAGGGGGGAAGAGGCACAGAGGGAGAGGGGGGAAGAGGGAGAGGGGGAAGAGACACAGGGGGGAGAGATACAGAGGGTGAGGGGGGAAGAGACACAGAGGGAAAGGTGTGAAGAGGTACAGAGAGAGGGGGGAAAGAGGCACAGAGGGGGGAGACACAGAGGAAGGGGATGGAGAGACAGCGGTGAGAGACACAGAGAGAGGCGGGGAAGAGGTACAGAGGGAGAGGGGTGGAAGACACAGAGTGGGGAGAGACACAGAGGGTGAGGGGGAAGAGACACAGAGGGAGAGTGGGGAAGAGAGAGAAAGGGAGGAAGAGGCACAGAAAGAGGAGGGGGAAGAGACACAGGGGAGTGAGAGGAGGGGAAGAGACACAGGGGACAGAGTGCCGGGGGGAAGATACACAAGGGAGGGAAATGGAGACACGAGGAAGGGGGGAACAGACACAGGGGGAGGGGGAAAGAGACACAGGCCAGGGGGGAACAGACACAGGGGAGGGGGGGAGACACCGGGGGGGAAAGAGATGCATGGGAGGGAGAAGGGGGAAAGAGACACAGAAGGGAAAGGGACACAGGGGAGGGGTTTAGAGACATGGGAGGGAGAGGGAGGTAAAAACACAGGGGGGCAGAAGATACAAGGGAGGTAGACGAGGCGGAAGGAGACACAATGGAGGGAGAGGAGGGGGGAAATAAGACACAAGGGAGGAAGTAGACAGGGGGAGAGACTCGCAATGAGCTCCAAAGGGGCTCATTGCAAGGCTTGTGATGAGCGCCAAAGGCGCTCATCACAAGGCCAATAAAGTAGACGGGGAGAGGCTTACATTGTGTGGCAAACAGCATTGCCAGGCTTCAGTTTTTATTGCCGTAATTTTTGACGGGCAAGTCGCTAGTTACATTATAGAGGCTGAAGATAGGGTAAATTAGAGGTCAAGAGTACATATGCAAGGACCTCAGGTATATCACATCATTATTATTATAGAATCTAATTTATCAATTTATAAACCTAATTGTAATTCAAGCTATTAGTTAAGACAATTTTAAATATATATGTCTAAGACTGATGCCTCATTCTCATGGTACAAGCATTGATAATCCTTATAAACTGGACACTTTATTTTGATGTATATATGTTTTTTGTCAGTATTAGCACTTTATCTACAACATATATATACAGTATATATATATATATTTTTATTTTTATTTTTTATTATTATTATTATTTTTTATTATTATATTAGTAAACCAAATATAGGGTACATTTTTTACTAGATCTACATAATATGAATTTTTACATTTATATTTGGTGGCATACACTGGGTTTGGCCCAAAATTATTTTTTATGTTTTATTTTTCATTGTTTGAGTAATATTTTAATTGTATATAATGAAAAAGTATTAATTTAAACTATTTTAGTGTATTTGCCTTGAGGTAATTGGTAATGAGGTTCAATAATTAGAATTAAGGAATTAACACCCTTATTAAATTGCTATTCAGTAAATTTAAAAGGGCTCTATTTAAGCACACAGCATATTTTTTTTTACAGAGGTTTTTAGTCAGTGAACTTCTATCCAAAAGCAAAGTCTTCACTAACTAAAAACTTCTGTAAAAAAAATATGCTATGTGCTTAAATAGTGCCCTTTTAAATTTACTGAATCGAAATTTAATAAGGCTGTGAGTGTCTTTTCTTTTCATTTTCTCTATATATTTCATTACACTCTCTAAATATTTCTTAGACTTGCATGAATTGAGGTATTCTATATACATAGGAAGTTAACCTTGAAAAGAAGTGTGTTCAATATGTCTGTTAATAAACATCGTAATGTCACTGGTCATGCTTATCCATATGGTTACCTTGGCAAAGACACAAGAGGTGTTCGCCAGTTCCTTCCCCAGTGGACCGGAATTTGTCTGAGCTCTCTGTTATGACCTACCCATCTTGGGTTACACTACATGGTATAGCTCACAGCTTCATTGAAGTACACAAGCCCCTTCACCACCACAAGGTAGCAATCCGGAAGGGGTCTGTATATATATATATACTGTGTGTGTGTATATATATATATATATATATATATATATATATATATATATATATATATATAATATACATATATATATATATATATATATATATATATATATATATATATATATATGCATGCATACATATATATATTTATACATTATATATACATTTTATTTAATTCATATATAAACACACACACATATATGTCACACAAGCAATTTAGTAAAACTACTGCAAAAAGATGCAGTGGCATGAAAACATTTATTTTTTTGTAAAAAAAATTGGTTCCATTAAATATATTAAGTATGCAATAAGGCAGCTGCTGGGTAATGCTCTTCATACCATACACAATAAACTGCTACTTTATTTTCTATAGAGGTTCTGCAGTCTTGTTTAGAAGTGAATAAGGCTTGTATAACAAGAAAATCACATCCAGATCTTTCCACACGATGCCCCAGAGTACTGCTGTAACCACAATGGTGCTGCTTGAATGGCTATTTAATCTGAGCACAATGCAGGGAACAAGTATTCAGGCTGATGCCTGTAATGCAGGTGCAATGATTCTGTTCCGTAATGTCTTATACATACAGAGCCTTTCTTAACAAGAAAACTGACAACAGTAAAATGCTGTTTTTTTATTCCATCATCATATGTAGATGCCATTTTATTTTATTTTGGGACGGAGCTACTGCTGGTACAGCAGGTGCAAAGCACCAGGGCCCACGACAAGATACAGGCCCTGTTATCTGGAACAAAAGGTGTATCTTCTTTTATTATATTAAATAAATAGTACATTTGTGTTCACATTTGAATGTCTAAAATAAGTTAAAAACAGATTTGCTGTTCAGAATTCTGAGAAATACAGTTATTCCACTGCATTCTGGGAACCTGGCCAGGGACATGCAAATGTGCCCACAAAAGCTTTGCTCTTGTAATACAATACCATATAAGCCAGGCAACCGACTCATGTACAGCTGTTTCAAGGATACTTCCTCGCATCATTGTGGGGCCAGTGCTTAGCTCAATCTAGTAGATTTTGTGAGGAGGTAGTTTACCAAAACAATCATTTAATTTACGGTGGGCAAGAATGCGATAGTAGTACAGTAAATAAATAGTACATTTGTGGTCACATTTGAACGTCTAAAATAAGTTAAAAACAGATTTGCTGTTCAGAATTCCGAGAAATACAGTTATTCCACTGCATTCTGGGAACCTGGCCAGGGACATGTAAATGTGCCCATAAAAGCTTTGCTCTTGTAATCCAATACCATTTTAAACATGATTTCATTTAAACATATAAAAAAAAAAAAAAAACATATGCCTGTTGTATTATACAGCTTTAAGCAAAGCCCAGGATATAAGCCAGGCAACCGACGTACAGCTGTTTCAAGGATACTTCCTCTCATCATCGTGGGGCCAGTGCTTAGCTCATGTAGTAGATTTTGTGAGGAGGTAGTTAACCACAACAATCATTTAATTTACGGTGGGCAATGCGATAGAAGTACAGTACATAAATAGTACATTTGTGGTCACATTTGAACGTCTAAAATAAGTAAAAAAACTTATTTCCTGCTCAGAATTCTGAGAAATACAGTTATTATATTGCATTCTGGGAACCTGGGCAGGGACATGGAACAGGGTGTGAGTTTGTAGATGGAGTGACCTTTATAAGTTATACTGCCACGCCCTGTAATGGCTCCTGAGGCTTGTTTACTTAACATCTATTGTGCAATAATCATAACTTCGTGTTTATGATTCACTATAAATACGGGGACCTTGCCTTACGGGTGGTGACGGCTGCCTGGACATGATCGAGGCCGGTTCCATGGTTTCCCTCTTGCCGTCCTGCTGGTGGGGTCCCTCAGACTTGTGTGATTGAACAACCACAGTAATACACAAGTGCAGATACATATGTCTATCTAGGCGTGATCTCACCACCTATGGAGAAATTAGAAACGGTTGCTTCAAATTATTTTGTACCAAGGTCTTCCAATAACTAGCTGCGCCACTGCAAAGATTGCACATTGGCCATGGGTGTACAGTGCTACAGCAGGGAAGAGTGAAAGGGTGGAAAGTTGGGCTTGGTGGGTGGGTTGATGACAATGAATGAGTTGGGTATTTGCTAGCAAGTATTGCTAACTGATCAGCAAATTGCCTCTACAATTATTTCATCTATCCATCTCCACCTCCGTCCACCCCTTCTTCATGTGCCTTCAATCTTTCTCGGCATGAGAGTCTTCTCCAGGGAATCCTGTCTTCTTATAATATGGACAAAATATTTAAGATTCAGCCTCATGATCAAACCTTTGAGTGAGCAGTTTGGCTTCATTTCCTGCAGTATTGATTTATTCTATCTACTTGCAGTTCAAGGGTCTCAAAGCAGTTTTCTCCAACTCCACAATTCAAAGGCATCAATTCTACAGCGCCCATCCTTCTTTATGTTAGGACTACAGTTGCCACAATGTAGTAAGTTTGTATTTCATAAAAATAGATGTCTAAACACATAAGTATAAAAGCAGCCAGGTCAAAATGAGAAAAGAAAAGCTTCAGGCACAAACAGATTTAAAGGGAAGTTCTTAGCTAAGCAACACTGTTCTGTACCATCATGTAGCACTGTCAAAATCATATGGAGAAAGTGTTTCAATAATTGTTTTCAAATGCTGCGCTGTTTGTAAAGCACTAGAATTGTAGCTGCATAAGCCCAGTGACTGAGCTACTGTTGGTGCGGCAACTACAAAAGCCCCATGGGCCACTAAAGGGAAGGGGCCCACTGCTACCAGTAGAAAAGTGGCATAAAGGGGGAAATTATATTTATTAGGGGAGAGTGGCATCACATATATAGTTGTCAGTGGTCACGTTTGCGATGTTGGTCACGCAATGTTAAATAATTGCAGTTAAGCGAGCAGTTAAGGCACGAAACTGCAAGTCCCGTGGGACTTTTAGGCTGCAATGAGCACCAAAGGGATTGCGATAAGTCATTACGAGGCCCGCGGGACTTAGGCTGCAATGAGCGCTGAAGGCACTCAGTGCAGCCTAAGTCCCCCAGGGCTCGCGATGAGGGGGGAGATGGTGGAAAGAGACACATGGCATTCCCAAGCATGTTAACGAGGCTTGCAATGACGTATAGTAGATTGAGGGAGAGGCTCACAATAAGCGCTGAAGGTGTTCATTGCAAAACACGAAAGTTGTGGGTTGACAAGACCTGCAATGAGCGGCAAAGGCGCTTATCGCAACACCCATACAGTAGAGGGAGGGAGAGGCTTGCAATGAGCGCCAAAGGTGATCACTGCAGAGCATGAAAGCTGTTGGTTGACAAGTCCTGCAATGAGCGGCAAAGCAGGTGCTTATCGCAACGCCCGTACAGTAGACGGAGGGAGAGGCTCGCAATAACCGCCTTTGGCGCTCATTGCAAGCCATGCAATGAGCGCCGAAGGTACAGCATTCCCAGCCTTAAAATTTGATTCCTATCATTTTTGACGGGCAAGTAGCTAGTACTATTATATTCGTAGAAAGATGATTTGACCACGCTAGGGTAATCAGATCATTTACATATCTATTTATTTGTCTTTTTTTGTATTGACCCAAGGGGAATCTATCTTTTAGATGGGGCTACACAATTATTTTGCTCCGGAGGCCAATACATTGAGCTTATGGGCACTACCTCTCTGGACTTCTAATTACAAACACCCTTTAAATTTATATATACTTAACCTAAGCATTTGTGTAAGAACCGTATACTAAACCAACCCAGCCAAATAACGACAGACACCAAAATAATTTTCTTGGGTATTACCAAGCCACAGCTTTATTAATTTAACATTATGAACATAATAACAAGAGGTAGCTGCACACCACCCCGCGGAAAGAGTTTAACCCCATCCAGAGGCCCAGTAGAACCTCGTGCCCAAGAGACCTCCGGAACCAACCAACACCGGATACCTTACGATACAATGAGCTCTAACCTAAAGTGATACAGCAACCCCACCTTTAGCTGTGACAGCCAACCATATACCGTATAGGGTTGGAGGGAGTGGTGCTTTGTCTGATCTTTCAACTGCTGAGTGACAAAAGGGAGGGAAACCACCCTCACTTCCCAGCTCTAATCCCCCAATCACTTCCCTGCACTAAACCCGGTCAAATGCCCCTTTCACCGATACTGTCTCCAAGGGGCAGACTCTCTTCATTGCAATGATACATTTCAGCTTTCTGGAGGAGGGTAGAATCTCTAAAGAAACCAAAGAAGAAAGTTGACATTTTCTTGCACATAGTATATTACCATTTTCATGGCACTTTTATATTTTGTTCCTGTCAGAATCTGCAGATTCAAGTAAGTACAAAGCAGCAATGAGGGAGGACAGTTGAAGAATTGATAATTTAAAAAAAAAAAACTCTTATAAAATAGCGATATATGGAGCAACTGAAAGATTTCCAGACATTCTGCTTTTGGAAGTTATACAATATATGCAAATATTCAGGTTTTTTATATGATGTAGTGGGATCTACCATGGTTTCTGCTGAATAATTTCCCTGAAGTGGGAGGTGATTGTGAATGCAGAGGAACTTCCTATATGCATAATATATACCAGCACAGAACTAAAGCTCATTAGTTTACAAGGGCACAACTTCCTTAGAAAGTATGCGACAGGATCACCTGAAAAAGGACATCGAATACTACAGTAAAGACTAATTGAACCACAAAATTAAAATATATATTAAAATTGTCTCTATTTATATTTTTAAATTTTGCCCAATATTAAAGGCATATTTTAATTTCCTGGATTATGACTTCATCTGATAGAGGAGAATCGTTTTTTTTTTATTAATAAATCCCAAAATAAATATTTACAAACTCATCCTGATGTTTGCTAAATCTCTTCAGCTTCAAATTTTGAAATTCTTCTGGCCAATTACCGGCACCTAATACATTGTATCAATATGAAGAGCCAGTTTGTGCACCAAAATATCATGGGATGTGCAATCTTGTTTTTACCCTGCAAAAGGAAGCAGAAAAGAAAAGAGACTCAGGCATTGCTCTGTAGATCTGGGCATTGTGCTGCTGCTGGTTTGAAGGTTAGTAAATGGTTAAAATCCATACCCAAATGCAGTGTTTCTACTGGTAGGTGCACTGTGACTGTGAAAGGCGCTCTGGGGGTGTGGAAAACATGTTTAAATCTGTATGTGTATAAAAATGAATCAATATAATGTGTAATTCTGTTATTAGCAGGATGTGTTAGATTAGAGAAAAGCTAAATACATTCATACAGACATACCATATATATATATATATATATATATATATATATATATATATATATATACAGACATTTACATATATATATTTAATATATGGTGGGCAAAAGAGCGATAGAAGCCTCCACCGTACAGTAAATAAATAGTACATTTGTGTTCACATTTGAAGGTCTAAAACAAGTCAAAAAACGTATTTCATGCCCAGAATTCATACAAATACAGTTATTACACCTTCGCAGGGGAATGCAAATTTGCCCACAAAGGCTTTGCTCTTGCGATCTATAACCATATCAAACATGGCCTGTTACTGCCAAGGTTTTATGTGTATATATATATATATATATATATATATATATATATATATATATATATATATACAGTCTCCTCTGGGTTTGTGTTCATGTTTCAGACACTTTGATGGAGGAACACAATACTTTACTGTAATAACTTTCCAGTTTGACTAAAATGTAGCAGTAACACAAAAATAACAAACCAAAGCAGATCAAAGAAAATAATAGGCCTATTGTCTATTGAAGCAATAACTTGTCTAATACTAAACAAACAGTTTCCTAAATGAGCAGCTCTCATCCAGCTAAACCTGGGTGGAGCAAAACAAACAGTTCTGCTCCAAAATGGTCATAAGTTGCAGGCTGCTATCTCACTGTGTGTGTCTTACTCCAGGAGAGACACTACTGCACACAATCAGTCCATAAGCAGCCCCACCCATACACATGTAGAGGCCATTGTGCAGTTAGAAATATAGTTGATCCGCAGAATTTAAAAATATTCCAGATAAGTATAATTACATATATAAAATAATGTTTTAGAGACTTTGTTTAATTTTCCATTCTAAAAAAAAAAAAAAAAAGCATTTGGCATATTTTCAAGTGTAATTCTTCAAAATTTAACATTTTTAACATATTACCACAAAAGTCCTAAAAATAACAGCAGATTTGTGTTTTAATCTATGATTAAATATATGTTTTCAACATTACTGAGGTAAATTAAATCTTTGTAAATTTATATAATCCTGGAAATTTCCAGTATGGCAAATTATCTTTATCTCCAGCTCTGCGTGACAATCTGGTCCACAACGGCTAATTTTAGAGTCTTATTTCAGTATCTGTCGTAACTTAATTCTTCACTCTCGAGGTAAGTTAATTCACATAGGGAGACAACCAAATTAAAATATAGATTTTCTCTCTGTCGGAATAGAGCCTATTAATATGGAAACCTGCCCTCAAGGAAGAGTGGAGAAAAAGTCTGCAGGATTCCTCATAGAGGCTGCATACGTTGATGGATGTTTAATGGCACTCCCCGGAATCTGGAGATTCACAAGTGTTTGTTTGGTGCCATGCCAAGATTCAGGACTGCTTAATGTGATGCTGAATATGAAGTGAGGAACATCATTTTTCAGAAAGAGTACAAGTGACAAATATAAAAATGGAATGGATTTTATTTCAGTCTAGTGAAAATGCTCGGAGGTTTATAGACAGTGCCGAGCTCCGAATGCAAATGTCATTCATACTTTTCAGCATTAATCACACAAAGCAAGAAGAAGATGACCATGTTTTTTTTTTTTTCCAGCACTTCTCGTAATTAATATTTGGAACATAGTGCTTTGGAAAATTGTCAGAAATAATAGTGGCCTAAATTTAGAAAGTCTCCAATCATTTTGTAGATTTACAGTATATTTGCACAGTTTGTGGTCTGGCAATTGGTTGATTTAAATGTCCTTTATACCAAATAGGTCACTTATCTAAGTACCCTACAAAATTAAATCTCCTCTCTGTCTATGATTTGCACTCCCTCATTACCTCTTCCCATGCTAGCCTACAGGATTCTCAAGAACCACCAAAATATGTGGCATTCCCTATACCTCGTAAATGGCCAGTTAGGTGAGTATCTAGGACCCTATTCTATTGCCCAAATTGTAAATTTATATAAACTTAAGACCACTGTAATTGCCACAGATTCTATTAGCTACTCGCAACCCGATTACGAGTTACACAATCATTACTGGCTATTACATGGTCCTTTAAGGACCCAGAGTAGTGGTCATCTTTGCTGGCTGCAAAGCATTGCTGATTGGCTGAAAAGCTGACACATGGACAGGGTACACTTTTATAAAATTGTACCCTGGTAAGCTTAGCTCAATCCTGGGGGTGTGAACAGCACCTGCAACAGTTTTTTTTAATGCAAAGCTAAAAAAATATAGTGCATGCAAATAAATGTAATTATACACTACTAATCCCCCTCTATGAGATGCATTCATAACCCACCTTACTTTTAATATGCCTTTAAGCTAAACAGAAGATGCAAAGGAAAATCCAATACAATATATGGCAAACTGATGCAAGGACCCTACTTTAGAGAGTTTATATTCAAGATGGCATGATTGGTAGAGTAAAACAAGATGGTAAAATAAATGCATGATGGATAGTGATTGAGGTAGGTGGATGTGTTATCTTTTCATTGGTGATATATATATTTTCTTTTTCACGCAATCAGTAGTTTAATGTATCCTTGTGATATATCTGCAATAGTGTCCATTTTATAGTAATTTTCCATTGTGTATCGGTTCTCCGGAGCGTAAACACATAACAAAAATAATATTACCATGTTTCCTTTGTTTCAGCAGATCCATTACACTTTGCCTAAGCAGCCTACTCAGTTGTTCACCATTACACTCTGTTTCAATATAGCATATGTCAATCACGTTGTCTCACGACTCTATGGGTAGTTGATTTGATTTTGTGGGATACCCAACCAAAGAACATTAACATATAGACAGTACTCCGAGAAATACATTGGGATCAGCTGGAGCTTCCATGTCTACGAGATACTGTATCTCATTCAAACACTGGAATTGGCATAGAGAAAGAAAATCCATATTCATAATTCGATTTATTTGTAATTTTGCTGCTACGTATGTGGTATGTTTGATAAAACAACACTTCAGAACTGACTGCTTTTCTAAATCTTATAGCCATATTCACTTATAAATGTTTCCCATCTTAGAGAGATGCCACCGAGTAAATATATTGTCAGTCCATGCACCTAAAAACAATAACTAACAGAAAATGTCATATGTTTTGTAAGGCATCCTACTTATACAAATGTTATAAATGACTTATTAAAGGGCCACTGTACAATGCAAGAAGATTTCCTTTAAAAAGTCTCATAAAGAGCATAATTAAGCAGAAAACAAGTCATGCAACGTGTCAGGAGAAAAACAAAAATGTAATGCCTCTGCAGGACCCTTAATGGACATTGGTTGTGTGGGAGGGGCATTTACATTCTGTTCATATGTGGTTGCATCTATTGATGCAACTGTCTGCTTCTGTGCATGTCAGTGGAACGTGTGTGATATCAAGTTCTCCTTGTTCTCTCGTCCCTCATCCTCTCAACTGATAGCTATAAAGACACACCCTCGTGATCCAGCTTTCAGGATGTGATGTAACAAACACAATATGGATTCCTGTACTCATAAACAGTCTTCAAATATGTAAATGTTTTATGGCTTCAGGGTGTTGTGACGTCTTTGATCCCTCACTGGAATCAAACCCAGATCGCAGTGGTTAAAGCACCAAATCCTAACCACTGGACCACCAGAGAACTCATATAATCTATGCTTTAATCTTGGGTTATCTGTATCTTTAATTAATACAGAGATGATGTCTTCAAAATGAATTGCCTCCTGTACTGCAGTGATTGTAGGCAGCTTCTTCTAGCTCCCACACAGCACATCAACATTCAACTATTCACAACATGGCCTTATTAAAAGGCCACTTAATATAGCACAATTTAGATCACATCACACTAAATATCTCCTAAAAGCATGTTGAAATACTTTATGAATAGAAAATAATTATTACAATACAATTACTATTACAATTACAATAAACTATCAGCAATTCAGTTGTCTTTCAAAATGGAACCCCAAAACAGGAACATAAACAGTAAAGCAGGACAAAGCTATTTTACTGCATACATTTTTTATTAATTAAACAATTTATTCATATCAGTAAGCATCCGTTTCACAACTGGCATCAAAACAAATAATTTGAGTAATTAAACAAATCAATGAGCTTTAGATTCCCAACTCACACAAGTATCAGATTCCCCGCTCTCAATGTTGCTTTATTAAATAAACTATATTTTGATAATTATTACAATTACTGACTTGCATATTCTGATTGGTGGATTTCATTTCTTACACCAATAACATTACAAGGTAATTTCCTTCAAAATGCAGAAAAAACATAACAAAAATGCCCTTTCTTTTTGCTATGTACATCTTCCTTTTGTGGCCTTTTGAATACAATTATATTAAAATGAGTATATTTATGTTTTTATAAAAATGCGTTTCATACTATTATTTTCACAAAGATGTTTGGACCTTAGTGATCTTGATAAAAAATAATTGACTACCCCTGTCATAAACAAACCAATAACTGTAGAAATAACCTTCAGCTATAACTGTACATTTATTTTTCAGGACCAAGAGCTCGGTGCCATTAGGATCTCAGATTCTCCATATGGATAATAAAAAAAATGTATTGGATAACTTCAAATAAAATACTTAAAGTGACACTGAAAATATCCTAATTATTGCAGAAATGAAAAGTATACAAATAAATATAATTATAATTGCTATTAAACACTTTGAGTGGGAGTGTTAAGATACTTAAGCTTGAAAGATGGATAATTTAAGCATTGATTACACTCTAATATTGACTTTATCTTATGGATAATTATTAGTCACAGTGGGGGATAAACCACAACAACATAACCAGAGGAATAAACAATAATAGTCACCAATACTTTACTTTTAAGTTTTAAACTCTTCTTATTTTAATCAATACTAAATACTAGTATGTATGGGGGGAGGGGGGGGGATTACAGCAGGGGGACATTTATCACTTCTTTGTGAGAGATTAATTAATTAATCACATCGGAGAAAATCACTAGTACTTCTTTTGTAATTCATGCTGAAAATATTTAACTTTGAAGCTCAATTATCTATAACTTCCCCTCCAAAAATTTAACAAATACAATTTTTTTTTATATATAAGTGCTGCAGTATATAGTTGAAATGACAAGCTTTTGATAGTAACACCTCTCTTTTTCAAATATATATGTATATATATATATATATATATATATATATATATTTATATACAGTATCTCACAAAAGTGAGTACACTCCTCACATTTTTGTAAATATTTTATTATATCTTTTCATGAGACAACCCTGAAGAAATGCCCCTCTGCTACAATATAAAGTAGTAAGTGTACAGCCTGTATAACAGTGGGAATTTGCTGTCCCCTCAAAATAACTCAACACACAGCCATTAATGTCCAAATTGGGCCCAAAGTGTCAATATTTTGTGTTGCCACCATTATTTTTCAGCCCTGCCTCAACCCTCATGGGCATGGAGTTCACCAGAGCTTCACAGGTTGCCACTGAAGTCCTCTTCCACTCCTTGAAAGTAGTTCCGGACAAAGGCCGGAGCCGCAGAGGAGAAGACGGTGAGTGCAGCGCTGCTGGCAGGGTTGCATCCAGGTACGTGCGCCTCAGCTGCTGGCAGGAACAGGGTTGCAGGTTGCATCCAGGTATTTGGCAGAGGGTGATGCAAGCCCTGCGGGCCTCGCGATGAGCACCTACGGCGCTCATTGCAGCTGGGGGTGCTGCCCGCAGCTGCCTAAGTCCCACAGGCCTCACAATGAGCAACTGTGGCTCTCAGTACGATGCCTGCAACGAGCACCTTCTGTGTGGGCGCAACTGCGTGACCAACATCGCAAACGTCCCTAACATTCATAAAACCGACAACTATATACATAAACATATACAGTGGGAGAAAAAGGTGTTTGATCCCCTGCTGATTTTGAACGTTTCTCCAGTGAGAAAGAAATGATCAGTCTATAATTTTAATGGTCAGTGTATTTTAACAGTGAAAGACAGAAACAAAAAGAAAAAACAAACAAGAAAAACGCATGTCAAAAAAGTTAGTACTTGGTGGCAAAACCCGTGTTGGCAATCACAGAGGTCAGATGTTTCTTGTAGTTGGACACCAGGTTTGCACACATCGCAGGAGGGATTTTGTCCCACTCCTCTTTGTAGATCCTCTCCAAGTCATTAAGGTTTCGAGGCTGATATTTGAAAACTCGAACCTTCAGTTCCCTCCACAGATTTTCTATGGGATTAAGGTCTGGAGACTTGCTAGGCCACTCCAGGATCTTAATGTGCTTCTTGTTTTGGGTCATTGTCATGCTGGAATACCCATCCACGACCCATTTTCAATGCCCTGGCTGAGGGAAAGAGCTTCTCACCCAAGATTTGACGGTACATGGCCCCATCCATCATTCCTTTTATGCAGTGCAGTTATCCTGTCCCCTTAGCAGAAAAACACCCCCAAAGCATAATGTTTCCACCTCCATGTTTGATGGTGGGGATGGTGTTCTTAGGGTTATAGATAGCATTCCTCCTCCTCCAAACACGGCGAGTTGACTTGATGCCAATGAGCATAGGGGTCAAATACTTATTTCCCTCACTGACCTGCAAATCAATTTACAACTTTTTTGACATGCGTTTTTTTTTTTTTTTTGTTATTCTGTCTCTTACTGTTAAAATACACCTACTATTAAAATTATAGACTGATCATTTCTTTGTCAGTGGACAAACGTTCAAAATCAGCAGAGGATCAAATACTTTCCCCCCAGCTGTATGTATATATATATATATATATATATATATATATATATATATATATATATATATATATACGGTATATATATATATAATTGATATTTGTTATTTCAGATTTATATGTTTATATATGCATACTTTCTGCAATAACTGGAACCATTGCTGTGTCACTTTAAAAAAACATCTAGATGGGTATTATTTTATTTTGCAGATGTCTTAAAATAATTGATGCTTAATCAAGTTTATTATACCCTTCTCTATAAATGGATAGCTAGTATTAAGGTATAAATGAGGCATTCTCTCCAGCTCTTAAGACATTTGTCAGTGTCTTGTTAATGAAACAAAATAAAATAAAAAGCTTCTCACGTTTCCTTTGTGTTTATACTCTTCTTCATAAGGCTCCAGGTCTTCACACAATCTCCTATTGATTTGTTCTGTCTTAAGCGTTTGCACAGAAGCAACTTTAGGATGTGATCTGTCACCTGATTATAAGGATTCTAACCTTAGAATTGATCACAGTGTATCAATGAACCCATTTAGATGATAGATTTGGGAAGGACATTTGCTTAGGTTCTAATATTTCTTTTTGTTACATTTATCTTGTTGAACGGCAAAAATGGAAATGCATTTGAGGTAGTATTTCCCTTTCTTTGTAACTTAGTATTTTTAAATTAAGATTTTCAAAATTTAAGATTAAAAATGAAAAATAATGTATCGTAAGTGAAATTAAGAGTAAAAAAAAAAAAGTTATATATGAAGCATATGTAAATAGTTAAGAGAAAAATAAAGAAAAATCTAATTTTGAACAAAATAATATATAATATAAATCTAAGAATCTAATAAATTGAATATAATTGTGATTTACACTTAATATACATGTATAAAAAGGCAATCATAGGTGTACAAATAAAAAATTTAAATTATATAACTCCCTCTCCATTATATAAAGATGTGCATGGTATGTTACGGTCCATGAGGTCACGGAGAGTCGGAAACGACTGAATAATGGGGGAAAAAATCCATGGGAAGCACTCACAGCTCTTTTATATCCAACAGCCTGGGTGTACGGATATATCATATTTATATAGTTGTAAGCATGGTCAGTGCAGGACAGGTATTAATCCAATACATTTTTTGTACATTGTTGAACAATTAAAATTATTAGACTAAGTCATATGTTGTGATGATCTTTTTGCTACCACATATATAGTTGTGCTCAAAAGTTTGCATACCCTTAGTGAATTGGTAATGTATGTACAATTTTTAAAAAAAACATGAGTGAGCAGGCAAAACACATTTATTTTATTTCTTATGGGATTGATATTCAACTGTAGATTATAACAGAATGGTACAATCATAAAACAAAACATGGCAACAAAGAAATAAAATGAAATGACCCTGTTCAAAAGTTTTCATGCCCTTAGTTCTTAATACTGTGTATTGTCCCCTTTATTGTCAATGACAGCATGCAGTCTTTTGTAATAGTTGTCTATGAGGCCCCTAATCCTTGCAGGTGGTATAGCTGCCCATTCATCTTGGCAAAATGCCTCCAGGTCATGCAAAGTCTTTGGTCATCTTGCGTGGACCGCACGTTTGAGATCTCCCCAGAGTGGCTCGATGATATTAAGGTAAGGAGACTGTGATGTCCACTCCACAACCTTCACCTTTTTCTGCTGTAACCACTGGAAGGTCAACCTGGCCTTGTGCTTAGGCTCATTGTCATACTGGAAAGTCCAAGAGCTTACCCATTTTCAGCCTTTGTGTAGAAGAATGCAAATTGTCTGCCAGTATTTTCTGATAACATGCCACATTCATCTTGCCATCAATTTTAACAAGATTCCCCATGCCTTTAGAGCTCACCCCCGCCCCCCCAAAAAAACATCAGTGAGCCACCACCATGCTTCACAGTGGGGTGGTATTATTTTCACTATAGGCCTTGTTGACCCCACTCCAAACATAGCGCTTATAGTTGTGACCATAAAGCTATTTTTTGGTCTCGTCACTCAAAATTACAGTGTGCCAGAAGCTGTGAAGTGTGTCAAGGTGGTGTTGGTCATATTGTAACCAGGCTTTTTTTTTGTGGCATTGGCGCAGTAAAGGCTTCTTTCTGACAACTTGACCATGCAACTAATTTTTGTTCAAGTATAATTGTATTGTGCTCCTTGAAACAACCACAACATCTTTTTCCAGAGCAGCCTGTATTTCTCCTGAGGTTACCTGTGGGTTTTTCTTTAAATTCGGAACAATTCTTCTGGCTGTTGTGGCTGAAATCTTTCTTGGTCTACCTGACCTTTGGTTGGTATCAAGAGATCCCCAAATTTTCTTAATAAGTGATTGAACAGTACTGACTGGCATTTTCAAGGCTTTGCATATCTTTTTATATCCTTTTCCATCTTAATGAAGTTCTATTACCTTTATACAAAGTTCTTTTCTGCTCCCCATGGCTCAGTATCTAGCTTGCTCAGTGCATCCACGTGAGAGCTAACAAACTCATTGACTATTTATACACAGACACTAATTACAATTTAAAAATCAACAGTTGTGGGAAATTAACCTTTAATCAGCATTTTAACCTGTGTGTCTGTAACGAGGCCAAGCATTCAAGGGTATGTAAACTTTTGGTCAGGGCCATTTGTGTGATTTCTGTTATGATTATGATTTTAAAAGGAGCCAAACAACTATATAATAATAAATGGCTTCATATGATCACTGTCCACATTAAAATATTTTTTTTGCATGCACAGTCATATTTTCAAAAGAAATGCCAACATTTTACAATTTCTGCCAGGGTATGCAAACTTTTGAGCATAACTGTATATATATAAAGTAAATACATAGAACATTTGTGTTCACATTTGAATGTCTAAAACAAGATAAAAAAACTTGTTTCCTGCTCAGAATTCAGAGAAATGCAGTTATTGCAGTGCATTCTGGGAACATCTCACATAGCACCCATCCTTATCTCTTTTGCTCCTTCCTCATACAACCGATTTCCCTGTACTTTGCTGTCTCTTTGCAGCCCTTGATATCTTCTTCTTTGATACACATCCCAGAGTACAAACTGCTCCACACTTCCACCTCTTGGAGCTTCAGTAGAAATGCTCTTTTTTTAAACAGCCAAGCACCAATTTCTGGATGGTGGGGGGTATGCAGTCAAGGAGATCTAGAGAGGCCCAGGGTCCCAGGATGCCCCCAGGGGGCACAGAAAGGGCTTTGGTGGGATGGGCTTGAGTGGGGCTACAGGAGGCCCTTACAGTACAGTCAAATATGAAATGCAAATAAACAATTCACAGCACTGCCCTCCCCCAGAGGTGGGCCATGGTTCATTGCACCACTAGTAGCTCCGCCCCCGCTTGTAATAACTTTTTTTTTTAAAGTGATGTGTAAATGGGTGCATTCTCTGGAAGACTGTGAGTTTCATTCTAGCTTCTGGGCAAAGCTACACTAGGATGTCTGTGGTATATTTAACTGTAATGTACTATTGCAACTTCAAAAATGTTCAGGTTTTAGGCGTACATCAATTCCTCGCTTGGAAAGCTGAGCATCCCCTTTGTATCTCTTCAACAATTTTCTGAAGATGCAAGAAAAGGTTTTATACTGTTTTATAGCTTTCATCGTAGTCTTATCCAGCTCAGCATCAGGTTCTATATCCAAAGCAGACACTATCCATTAGCACAGTTGCTTTATAGATGTTTTAAAGAACTGAAGAATCTTGTTAAAAGCTTTTATTATATATCAGGTGAAGACCAAAGAATCACTAAATTATCATATTTATCTATTTTAGCTCTGCAAAACAGCATACAAATATATATGTTTTTTAATTAAACAATTAAATGTAACTTTATGCATTACTGTAAAGTACAGTATATATAAAAACCAAAAACAAGATATCTCACCACCATAGCATAATATAATGGATTTTCTGCTTCTTAATTCATACAATCTTGCACTCACATTATACAGCGAAATCACAGTGTATAGTCATTGACTTGCCTAAATGTTTCTTTGAATTTTGCACAACCACATATCTTTTCACTGGCGCTTACTTTTCTCCGGACGGATATGATGTTGCTTCATTAAATTTTCCAGGACTATAGAACTACAGGGTTCTAGGACTATAGAACAACCACTGCCAGAAACAAACAAATTAGGGCTTCAATGTCAACATGATTCAGAAACAAAATGTTCCATTCATCAGGAGACTCATCCCCACTGTATGCCTCTGTTTTATAGTCCCATCTATAACTCTTTATTATTCATTTGGGCCATTAAGTGATTAGGAATGGCTTTACACATAAAAATATATTTAGGTAAACAAAAAGAATTAAACTAAAAAACACTATTATACAATACATTTCATATAACCATATTATGACATAATCTCTTCATTCCTTTGTTATAGTTAGCTCTATTGTTATTCCTTTTTAAATTATACTGAATTGATTTATTTTTGTATTTAATTAATTTATGAATTTGGTAATCTATTTAAAACTCCTATCTAAGGCTTACGAAGAAGAGGACGTCAGGTGGAGATAGATAAATGAGGTAATTGAAGCAATGAGTATGAGCTTGATGGAGTTCTGAGGGGCAGTGGCTGTTAGATGTGCCTGGCATGCTGTGGTACATAGAGTCACAAAGAGTTGGACGCTACTGAATGACTAAACAATATAACTCCTACATGTGTTCCTCTTACTTATGTTTCTCCCAATAGGACCTTTTGTTGTTGTTGTTGTTGTTGTTCAGTCCTTCAGCCGTATCTGGCTGTCAGTGACTATATGGAAGCAACACACCAGGCAGTCTGTCTGTGTCTCTGGTTGTGTTTATCTATATGGCAAAGATACTGGAGTGGGTTGCCAATTCCTTCTCCAGTGGGCCACAATTTGTATGACCTCTCTGCTACGACCTGCCCATCTTGATTAACCCTACATGATATAGCTCACATCTTCAGTGAGGTACACAAGCCCCTTCACCACAACAATGTAGCAATGCAGAAAGGGAATAGGACCTTACCTCGTCCAAGTAACGTCATATTAAAGAACACATCAGAAAAGGATGATTTCTCCATATTTTAGGAAGACCTTTCAGGAAAAATTACAGGTTAAATGGAAAGAAAGTATTTGGAATCCATAAATTGGCAATGTTTTCCCTGAAAGATTTTCATGAAAATATAGAGATATCCTCCTTTTTGAATTGTTAATGCCAAGCAGGGTTGGCCTGGCCTGTACTTGGATGGGAGACCACCTAGGAATACCAGGAGCTGTATGTTGTGACCCACTGGAGAAGGAATTGACAACCCACTCCAGTATCTCTGCCATGAATACCAAGTGGATCATCATGACCATGGACATAAAGAAGTTCTTGTGTGTTATGGTCCATTAGGTCACGGAGACTCGGAAACTACATACAAAAATATAAAACTTTCGGCTTTCTAGCCCTCAAGTGCATTTTTTGTTTTATCAGTTACATGCCTGGTCAAAGACAGACCCTTGACTGAATATCTGCATATAATAGTTAAAAAAAATAGATTTATTTCTTATTCTCTAAAACAGTTTGCGATTCAAAAGAGCCTATATACTGTATATACAGTATATATATATATATATATATATATATATATATATATATATATATAGCCTTCTGGATTTCTGCCTTGTTGTGGTGAAGGGACGTTTGTACTTAAAGGAAGCTGTGAACTATACCATATAGGGTCACCCATGGTGGGCAGGTCATAGCAAAGAGGTTAGACAACTTGCAGTCTACTGGAGAAGGTACTGGCAACCCACTCCAATATGTTTTCCAAGAAAACCATATGGATGAGCACAACTAGATACACAGACATGCCTAGCCTGCTGGGGTCCATATGGTCACCAAGAGTTGGACACAACTAAAGGACTGAACAACCATATATATAGAACTTCAATGTCCATTTAAACCCTTTAAGTCACTTTAAACCATGTTTGTTATTTTGTTTAGTTTGTGAGTTCCTCACACATTCTATACCAAGATCCCCACTGCTCCTTGTCACCACAGTCAGCATTAATAAATCTTGAAAAATCCATAGAAAACAAAGATAGCATACACAGAAAATCCTGTGCAACACGGTACAGCTATATCAATGGCTGTAATTATCAGAATCCCAGGTGAGCTGATATGTAATAAAAAGACATCTTGTCTCAAATAACAAACCAATTAACATGATGAGCACTGGCATTTCATGTGACACAATATGGAACAAACTGCTTCTTGCACCAGAAAACCTCAGAGGTCACATTAAATTTCTATGTTTTTTTTACTTTGTGCTCAGTCATATACTGATCATGGAAATCTTTGGACATTGCTATACTTTATGTTGGGAAAATCTTAAAAAAGTACTGTAGTCAGCATTGTTTCATATGATTGTTCAGACCCATATTAATATTTTCTATAATTCGTCAGTTGTCAACAATTCCTACTTCCATTAGTCTACAGCAATTTGATTATAAATATGAAAAATGTCAAACTATATTTTTCTAAACTTATAAAAAATCCACAAATGTATATTAGGAATTATATATACCAAATGACAGGGAATTCCTTTAATTTAACTTTCTTGAAACTATTACTCACTTTGTACATGGTGTGGCCTCATTAGTTATTTATTTTTTCCAACTTTAAGGTATAGGTAAGGTAAGTCGTTAAGTCCAAATACTAATTTAGCTTCCCATTTCTTTTTTTATATTGTTCTGGTGTGGAAACTGGAGTGAGCGTGAAGCTTATCCATTGAAGCTTTTACTGTCTCTTGATGGGTTAGGCAATCTACTCATAGGTTAGTACTGGCATAGGAAGATCAAAGAAGACATTCTTCTTTTTCTTCTTTGTGTCTTCTTTTTATTCTACTTCTTTTTCTTGTCTTCTTGTTTCAGTCTTCTTCTACTTTTCTTCTTTTTCTTTAGTTTTTTTTCTTCTTTTCTAACTTCTTCCCTCTACTTCTTCTTCCTTCTTCATCTTCTTCCTCTTTTCCATAGCACATAGTATAGGGGATGCAATGATTTACGGGGGATACAATAAATACATACAATTTACATATAGGTAATGGAGTAGGGTACAGAGAGAGCACATTTAAAATTGTATTGTCACTTTACATACACTAGAATGGATCACAGATGTATGTATTCACTGAGAACAATGCACATTTGATATATATTGATTTGTATTATTGATATACAGTTTGTATTATTGTTGAATTGCCTCCTCAGCTTTAAGGAATGTTACCTTCTTTGGAGCAAATGTGTTAAATGGCTCCTGGTTAACTGATAAAGTGTATAAAGATCTATACAGTTGAAAACCCTTCTTGGTGGACATGATTGTAGACTACCCAATGTATATCTAATTAATAATTAAGTATTTATGATAAGATATAATAAAGTTATAGGGTTAATTTGTAGCAATATTCCATACTACATGCAAAATGTACCCTGCCTACTGGCTGTTGCATGAGTAATAACAGATAGGTGAAGAGTGTGCATTGTGGTTATTGAATATAGCAAAGATTGATAGCAGTTTCTCCCTGGACTCAGGACTGCACTGACCAGTTGACCCATAACTGACCTGTTTAGGTGAATCCAGCATTCCATGCCTACACAGATTTATTTTTCCATTAATCTCTACACAGACAGCTCTGAAGCAGAGCAATAACCCCCCTAAGCTAGTCTGCATTGTACAAATTCCAGAGAGGAAGAGCAGAAATCTGAATTTTCTGCCATAAAAATTTCAAAAAAAGATATGCAGTCTTACCATTGACGTGAATGGGACACATGCCTGAAACCTGATTGACTGTGGTAATGTAAAAGCAAGTGGGCAGACTATTACATATGTAAACACATGTTATTTGATTTAATTTCTCAGTGAAAATGCACATATTTAAAAGAAAATTAAAAGTATTTCAACATGATTTTAGGAGATCTTTACTGTAAGGTGGTCCAAATTGTGATGAATTAGTCCTTCAGGTACCAGTTAGATAAATCACACCTAGGCCCCTATTCAATTAAATTGTTCGGTAACTGTAGCAATTTGCAGCAGTTAAAGCACGATTCAATTGAACAAGCCCGCAACTACCTTGCCGAAAGCCTAAACCGTAAACCATGCACCCGTAAGTAGCATTTCAGAGCAGGATCATGATCAATTAAGCAAGGCCGTAACTACCATTTAAGAATCAGACAATAGTAAATGAGACCGTCATCATTAGGTCAGTAAAACATGGAGGTTACACGTCAATCAGTTAGCGTTTAGAGGTCTGATATGTAATCAATCTGGCCATTCACAAAATAATAAAAATGAATGTCGATACTGTTCTAGTCTATGTGGGTGGCCTGATATGTATTAACTCATTGATTCCTGAGATTGATGTTACCCTGAAATTAAACATAAAAAAAGTACAGTATTAATTTTTTATTTGCAGTTACAGTGCTACGATCAGGTGTTTAGCCCCTTGCGGGTCCTATCTGGTACCCGTTGGATTTTCTTCTACATTTGCCATTTACAGGTGTGAGAAATTGTAGCAATTGAATAGCGATTTGCAATTGTAACATTTACGGGCTTGAAAGATCAAAGGCTTAGCTGGGTCGGAGTTCCAATTTTAACAATCGCAGGAATTTTCAGCCTGTAACCCGCAAATCGCTTGCGGCTCAAATTTTCTCAATTGAATAGGAGCCCTAGTTACTTATTATTAGAAGAAGTGTTTTTTTTATTATAGAAGTTGTAACACAATGGAGTGTCCATAGTTGAAATTCATTTCTGATGATCAACCAATGACACAGTACTTACGTATATCAACGTAAATATTAATTTACAACTCTATTTTTCTAAAATGTATATTCTTTGTAACTGTGTTTTAGTATCTGAATAGATACTGCTGCCATAATAAATTATTCATTCATACAATACCGTTTGGACAGTTTAATGAGGATGAGATCACGGAGGTCTTAGTATCATGTACAGCTTAAAGGAATGCATTTGTACCCTGTGTTGTTTGGAACCTTTCCATATTGATGGGTGTTAAACATTTATTTAGACTGCAATGATTATATATATTCATTCAATTTTAAATTCTTAGAACTACTGAGGTGTAGCAATGTGAAAAGATGGATCCTGAAATGATGTTCTTACAAACGTAGATACAATATAGAGTAAATCAATATTTAACAATACACACAATGGAATTTCTTATTACTCTATAATGGCCAAAGATTTGCTATTCTTACCATGTGATGTCTACAACACTTCTGACTTCCCAAATGAGTCAGAACTTAAAAGCATATTTAAAATTCATAGATCATAAATGCATCTGATAGAGGCGAATCAGTAGTGTATGAAAACATTTTTTACATGAAAAAATCCCAAAATAACCATTAATACATTTACCGGGACATTTGCAAACTTCTTCAGTTTTCTGGGACTTTGTTTTAAGAAAGAAAATTCATATTTTCTTTTGGGGCAAATCACAGGCAGCTATAACATTGTTTCATTGGGTAGTCGGTTGGTGCAGCAAAGCATCATGGGATGTGTAGTCCCTCCACAAGGAAGCAAGGATGAGCTTAGGTATAGTTATATGAATTTGTGCATTGTGCTGTTGTTGGCTTGAAGATTAGTATGGGTTAAAAATTGTATCTGAATGCAGTGTTTCTATTGGTGGGTACCATGTGCCTATGTAGGGGTGTGGAAAACATTTTTTTAAATAAAATAAATCTGTATGTGTATAGAATGAATCAATGCAATGTGTGTTTATGATATAATCAGGATACTGTATGTTAGATAAGAAAAAGTTAAAAACAGGGATTTTGGGGGCATTTTTAATACTTATTATTATGAATTTTAAATAACTTTCTTGATAATTTTCCTTTTTGTATTGGTCTCCCTGTAGATATTTCAAATTCAAGTAGACGAACATATGCAAAAACAGTTTTATACTAAACTTTGCTATAGTTAGAGACATCTTTATATTTCAACCTCAATTACATTTTCTACAGTGATAATAATTGCACATTTTCAGTCCAAGGACATACCAGAACATAATCGCACTTTTCTAGGAATGTGTTAATGGCACACTTCTTATGTGAATTTTGCAGTATGTAATGCTTATGTTCCCAGAAATACTAAAATTGATGTGTAAGGTTTTTAAACATTTTACAGAATCTCAAATCTTTTTGGAATTGATACAGCAAACTCTCTACATAAAATATGTTTTTATAAGACAAGAACATTAACATGAATTTAGAGGAAATCTTATATGTACATTACTCGGACAGTGTCATGCAAGATTCCATTTTGTGGGTTAAAAATCTAAATTTTGTGCTGCTAATCTGTCTATAGCTTGAGGGGGAGCTTTTTATGTGGGGGCTTATTTTTCTTTTATTTATTCTGTCTAATAAACAAATGTTAACCTAAATTCACTATTATCTCCCATATCTCTAAGGTTTGTAATCCTCTAACACAAAACAAAGCGCATTGTGTGAAAATACAATAAACTATAGTAAAACGCAAATAAAAATACAATAAAAGGCTATATTTATCTGAGTTAAAATGTGTAAAAGTCCAATTCTTCAAAAGAAAACAATATAACACATTTGTGGTTACATATATGTATATGTATATGTATATGTATATGTATATGTATATGTATATATATATATATATATATATATATATATATATATATATATATATATATATATATATATATATATATATATATATATATATATATACCACAACAATCATTTAGTGTATGGTGAGCACTAGAGTGAGAAAAGTTCTCCACCGTACAGAGTACAGAAAACAAATAATACATTAATAAGTTTATTTGCATGTCTAGAAGGCGGGGGCATGCAAATGAGGATACAATGTAGCTCACTCTTTCAGTTCAAAAATAGCAACTTTATACATTGCTCCCTTAAAGCATATGCCCACTGTATCAAACAACAAAATTAAATTCGGTCCTTTGCTTAAAAGCTGTTTATTCCAAGTAATATTTGTTTTATATATATATATATGTATATATATATATATATATATATATATATATATATATATATACAGTGGATATAAATAGTCTACACACCCCTGTTAAAATGTCAGGTTTCTGTGCTGTAAAAAAATTAGACAAATGTGTTCAGAATTAAGCAATCACATTACAAATCGTGTTAAATAGGAGTCAGCATACACCTGCCATCATTTAAAGTGCCTCTGATTAACCCCAAATAAAGTTCGGCTGCTCTAGTTGGTCTTTCCTGAAATTTTCTTAGTCGCATCCCACAGCAAAAGCCATGGTCCACAGAGAGCTTCCAAAGCATCAGAGTGATCTCACTGTTAAAAAGTATCAGTCAGGAGAAGGGTACAAAAGATTTTCCAAGGCATTAGATATACCATGGAACACAGTGAAGACACAGATATGGCACAACAGTGACATTACCAAGAACTGGAGCTCCCGACAAAATTGATGAAAAGACGAGAAGAAAACTGGTCTGGGAGGCTACCAAGAGGCCTACAGCAACATTAAAGGAGCTGCAGGAATATCTGGCAAGTACTGGCTGTGTGGTACATGTGACAACAATCTCCCTTATTCTTCATATGTCTGGGCTATGGGGTAGAGTGGCAAGACGAAAGCTTTTTCTTACAAAGAAAAACATCCAAGCCAGGCTGTATTTTGCAAAAACATATCTGAAGTCTCCCAAAAGCATGTGGAAAAAGGATTTATGTTCTGATGAAACCAAGGTTGAACTTTTTGGCCATAATTCCAAAAGATATGTTTGGTGCAAAAACAACACTGCACATTACCAAAAGAACACCATACCTACAGTGAAGCATGGTGGTGGCAGCATCATGCTTTGGGGCTGTTTTTCTTCAGCTGGAACTGGGGCCTTAGTTAAGATAGAGGGAAATATGAACAGTTCCAAATACCAGTCAATATTGGCACAAAACCTTCAGGCTTCTGCTAGAAAGCTGAACATGGAGAGGAACTTCATCTTTCAGCATGACAACGACCCAAAGCATACATCCAAATCAACAAAGGAATGGCTTCACCAGAAGAAGATTAAAGTTTTGGAATGGCCCAGCCAGAGCCCAGACCTGAATCCGATTGAAAATCTGTGGGGTGATCTGAAGAGGGCTGTGCACAGATTTGGAGTGTTTTTGCAAAGAAGAGTGGGCAAATATTGCCAAGTCAAAATGTGCCATGCTGATAGACTCATATACAAAAAGACTGAGTGCTGTAATAAAATCAAAAAGTGCTAGTATTAGTTTAAGGGTGTGCATACTTATGCAACCATATTATTTTATTTTTATATTTTTTCTTTCCTCTACCTAAAAGATTTCAGTTTGTTTTTCAATTGAGTTGTACAGTTTATAGGTCACATTAAAGGTGGAAAAAGTTCTAAAATGATTTCTCTTTGTCTAATTTTTTTACAGCACAGAAACCTAACATTTTAACAGGGGTGTGTAGACTTTTTATATCCACTGTATATATATATTTATTCAGAGTATTTAATTTTCTCTCTCCACCCTATATCTATCTATCTAATGTCATAATAATATATCTTTCTGAAAATTGTGCCACTTAAAACTAAACAAAATGGTTATTAAAATTAAGTAGAGGATTCTAAAAGCTGCCATTTGGAAAAAATGGATAAAATATAGGTACATATCTCTCAGCATAATCTAAGCACTAAATTATATAATAGTAGAAGGTGCAATTAAGGTGGGAATACATTGTATATATACCTGAATCTAAGATTTGCTAAACATATAAACACAATAAACATTTTAAAAAAAGTTTCTGAGCTAAAATTAAAAAATATATATACTGCACATTTCCTGTGTTAAACACACTTTATATCAGTTGAATTGGTGCTGCAATCACCATATTCTCTCTTTGTTATCAAAGGGTGGCAAATCAAATGAAAAATAAAATAAAAATCTTTATAAAATTGCTGATAAAATAACTGAATTACAAGTGTTTAAAATTAATAGTTTTAAACTGCTACTAATCTGTCCTGGCATTATCAAAATACATAATGGGCTGAACCAATTAGAAAAAGATAAGGAAGTTGTGGAAGTAACTATATTTCCTATATTTATCCGTAGATTATATATATTTTTCTTTTTCCCCTATGCCAAAGCATGTTGACAGTTAATCCATTGGTTAAGCGTGTGTACTGTTAAGTGAAAGACCTGGGCTAAAGCCCCATTATTGTTACATTTTTACTTTGGTAATAAGTTAAAATGTAATATATATATATAACGTAAACAGGTAATATGAAATAAACATGAACACATGTTTTTGATACTACAGGAAATCAAGCAAAACTGTTCACTGGAAGGTTTGATCACGAGGCTAAAGAACAAATATTTTGACCATATAATGAGAAGACATGATTCCCTAGAGAAGACTTTGACACTGGTAAAGTTTGAAGGCACATGCAGAACGGGGATAGCAGAGTTGGGGATGGATAGATGAGGTCATTGAAGCAATGAATAGGAGTTCAGGGTGCTCAGACGGCTAGTGGCTGACAGATGTGCCTGATGTGCTACAGTTCATAGGGTCATGGAGAGTGGGACACGATGGAACATCTAAACAACAACAAACAACTGAGGGAAGTAGGGTGAGAGAGAGGGGTGTGGATTTATTAAATCATTGGAGCTTTGGAATCTGACACCTACCCCTTCACCAACATATCATTATCACCTCCAGGGTACAGAAACATTTACTTTTTTTCTTATTAAAAACTAGCAAAATTACTTTGTCAGCCCTAATTATGTTTAAACTTTTCAAACATTATTTATTTTCATCACCCTGTGGCTTTTAAAGCTTTTAAATATTAACATGTTAAATCAAAGTAGATGTTTGCCAGTTTTTTAATTATTAATTATAATATATTATCATTATCATTATCATTATAATTATATATAATACATTATCATTATATATAATGTTACACAATAAAAACATATGATCAAACCTTCCAGTGAACAGTTTGGCTTCATTTCCTGTGGTATGTATTGATTAGATCTTCTTAAAGTCCAAGGGACACAGCTGTTTAGTAGATAAGAGTATGATCTCAGACTCCAAACTATCAGTAAATGATCAACTAAGACAAGAAAAAAAAAACTGTCTATGCGCAGAACCTTCACAAATTATAATTTTCTTTAAACATGTTTTTATTGTCATGGCTTATACAGTGATAATGTTGTGATCTTATTACATACACAATTATGTGTCACAACGGCAAGCAAATATTATACAATATAACGATGACCATTATTGTTTTAATTCAGCTGTTTTTACCATTTTGCTCTGTTTGCATATGAAATAGCATCAGACAGCTTTGCATAAAAAAGTAAGATTTTTTTGTACTGAACGGACAACAAAGTTACATTTAAAACTCATAAGCAACATTTCACGTGAAGTTGGATTCCAATTAAATAAGCCCCGAGGTCTGAATATCAGTTTGAAGTTTGCAATAAAGAAGACTCTAAACATCAAAGCCAGCTAATGGCAAGCAAAAATCCATCAACAAGTGTGTCAGAACATCACAATGCTTTTAAGTTTATTAGGAATAAAAGAAAAAATCTAAAAGAGATATCACGGTAATTGTAGGTTACATCAGTGAAGGAGCAAGAGGATGGAGTGGCCTGGTGCAAAATAATTTGGGGGCTTCCATTGGAACTTCTCCATACATCCAGTAGGGGATCAGTAAAGCAACAAACAAAAATAGAGGTGCTCAATAAGAGAACGTTAGTTCTATGGACATGATAACCCACTCTGAGAGCAACCTCTTTTAGATCACATGTGGCCTTCACAGAGAGAAATGTCCTGTAGTATATCAGTCTGGTCTTACTCAACAGAGTGATCCAGCGACGAAATACCAGACAATTTTGCCCTTACCAGGAGACGCAACAAACCCCAGACATACGCTCTGACCTTAATTGGGGCTCGTAGCTGGTAACTCCCTAAGGCTACAGTGAGTCTGGGTGCATGTCTGGAGCCTGCTTTCACCTTAGGGAGACTAATCCCTAAGGGTCATTTGCATAAGCATCAACAAAAATAGAGACGAACTAGCCTTAATAAGTTAGTTCTATGGACATGACAAACCAATCAGAGAGCAACCTCTGTTAGCCACTTGTGCCCTTCACAGGGAGAGATACCCTGCAGTGTATCAGTCTGGTCTCCTTTACTACAGGCAATTATCAATAGCAGAGGGAACTTTGCCTGCAATTGAGCCCTGTGCTTGGCACCTGATGTACCTCCTCCACTGGGTTCGATCACATACCTTTATCATTGACTTGATTAATTAGTATTACAGAATATCAGCCAAGTTTTGTTAAACCCTAAGAATAGGACATAATAAAAAGGTTAAATTATTTACCTCCCTTATTTTTTCGTTCAATGTCAAGAAGTCTGAAAAGGACTCGGAGAGGACTGAATGGCTGAACAACAATGTTGAATAGTAATGTGCCAAGCAGTCTGAAAGTATTGGAGAGTATTAGGACTGGACGACTGAACAACAACAATGTTGAATAGTAAAAGTTTTATGTTTCCAAATTTAACTCAAAATTACTTACATTGTTCTTTTTCACTGTCACAAAGAACACAAGCATACAGAGAAATTACATTTTTTTTAATAGTGTATATATATATATATATATATATATATATATATATATATATATATATATAAATCTGTAAAGGGTTAATATGAGACAAATAATGAAGTTGGAATAAAAAAAAAAAAAAAAAAAATAGCTATGAAAAGGTATACAAACAAACCATTCTAAAATTAGAGGCGTTTACTGGACTACAGAATGACTGGAAATATCTTGCATTACATCTTCATTCTAACTTGTAGTAAGCAGCATTTTTTTTAAATTCCAATTTTCAGTGGAGAGAGAGTTATAATACATGCAGAGAACACAAGTAAAATGAAACAAACTGACACTGATTTGTTTCACAGCTGTTATGAAATTAATAGATCATTCTTAAATCTGTCCTGTTTCTGGCTTGTCTAGCAGGATTATATATTTTGTAATCAACCATATTTTAACCTAGAAGGTGTGGACCACTACTGAAAAGAAAATTAATGGAAATATTCACAATACTTCCCAAGGGAACTTACTTGTCTAGAATATGGAAACCTCATGTGATATTTTAAAAAAATCAAAACATGTTCTTATATTAGGTCCTGATACTGAACCAAAACACCCATTGAATCTTGCGTCTTTGGTGTTGAATAAGGTAAGAAACTTAATTTCAAATGTTTTCCTTTGTAGTATGGTCTTAAAATGTCTTTGATGTATTAATATAATTTATTGCTTCCACTTCCTATGGCTTTACATGTAATATATAGTTATTTATCCAGGCTGTATTTCCTATTTATATTTAAAACTGTAGTTCTACTGACTTGTCAGTATTACTGACAAACTGATAAAAGGAGTAAAGGGAGTGGTTAAGCTATTTAAGCTATTAAATGTAATGCTAGATAATTATCATCATCATATTAATACTCATCAATACCCATTAACGTATTCATTTTAAATCACTCTACTAACATATGCAGTATATACTAACATATATATATATTGCAAAAATATTCACCCCTTTGGCATTTTTCGTGTTTTGTTGCCTCACAACCTTGAATTAACATGGATTGTTTGAGGATTTGCATCATTTAATTTACCGAACATGCCCACAACTTTGAAGATGTTTTTTTTTTGTATTGTGAAGCAAACAACAAATAGGACAAAATAGCAGAAAAAGTAAATGTTCATAACTATTCAACCCCCTAAATTCAATACTTTGTAGAGCCACCTTTTGCGGCAATCACAGCTCCAAGTCGCGTTGGATAAGTCTCTATGAGCTTGCCACATGTTACCACTGGGATTGTTGCCCATTCCTCCATGCAAAACTGCTCCAACTCCTTCAAGTTGGATGGTTTGTGCTTGTGAACAGCAATCTTTAATTCTGGCCACAGATTTTCTATTGGATTGAGGTCTGGGATTTGACTAGGCCATTCCAACACATTTACATGCTTCAATTGTTGCTTTAGCAGTGTGTTTGGGGTTATTGTCCTGCTGGAAGGTGAACCTCCGTCCTAGCCTCAAATCACGCCCAGAGTTGGACAGGTTTTGCTCAAGAATATCCCTGTATTTAGCACCATCCATCTTTCCCTCAACTCTGACCAGTTTTCCAAGTCCCAGCTGCTGAAAAACATCCCCACAGCATGATGCTGCCACCACCATGTCCTACTGTTGGGATGGTGTTCTTTGGGTGATGTGATGTGTTGGGTTTGCGCCAGACATAGCGTTTTCTTTGATGGCTGAAAAGTAAAATTTTAGTCTTATTAGACCAGAGCACCTTCCTCCATGCATTTTGGGAGTCTCCCACATGCCTTTTCGCAAACTCAAAACATGCCATTTTGTTTTTTGCTGAAAGTAATGGCTTTCTTCTGGCCACTCTGCCATAAAGCCCAACTCTATGGAGCGTACGGCTTATTGTCGTCCTATGTACAGATACTCCAGTCTCTGCTTTGAAACTCTGCTTCATAACACAGGGGGTGAATACAAACGCACATGCCAATTTTCTGTTTTCTATTTCTAAAAAATAGTTTTATGTATATATTTTTCTCATTTCCCTTCACCAACTTAGACTATTGTGTTCTGATCCATCACATAAAATTCAGATTAACAAAACATTGAACTTAAGGTTGTAATGTAACAAAATAGGTAAAAAGTCAAGGGGGTGAATACTTTTGCAAGACACTGTATATATTAGTAATTATATATATATATATATATATATATATATATTTATTAATTATATATATATATATATATATATATATATATATAATTTCATATATATATTAATAACTATAAAAAAGGTGCATATATTATTAGATAATTGTGTGTGTGTATATATATATATATATATATATATATATATATATGTACTATATATATATCATTTTATAATTTTATATATATATATATACAGAATAGTCCTATTAATTAAGCTCTGTACTTTCTAACATTTTTTGTTCCTTTATTGGAGTAGCCACATCTTATTATTCTATTACATTTAAATATATTTTTCTCATTATTGTTTTTTTAGCTATTTTACATTTTATTTCTATATGAAATACCATACTGGAATTTCTCTATATTTAAATCAGATTATTTTCAGTTGGAAATCTTTTTTTTGTAAGGAATTCAACAGCATTTTTTTTACTTGGGTTATTTGCATCAATCTCCTTCATATTGTCATTGTAAGCTTTGATGCATAATGAAGTGAAACAACATGAGTGTCTCTCTATATGTGGTGCAATAAATTAAAGTAAATTAGAAAGATGGCTGAGATAGTGAGAGCTGATTTAGTTTTTCATGTGCAGATGTCATCTCACTGTTTAAGCAGCTGCTGCTGGTCTGGTCTCATTTTCATGCATTTAATGGCACATACAGTTGCTTGGGCAGTCTTTAAATTATAGCATAAGCTTAGAAACCACTCAGAATAAAGGTATCACAAATTAATGATTGCAATATATACTGTATATATATATATATATATATATATATATATATATATATATATATATATTTATATTTATTTATATATTTATTTTTTATTTTTTTTTGGATTCATTTAATTAGCATCATCAATTTTGATTGAATATTTAATAGGTTAAAACTCAATTTCCTTTGTAATTTAATAATCAGAATTTGAATATATTGTGATGTAAATCAAGAAAAGGTTGTAAACTGGAAGAATTGAACCAATAATTCTATTGAAATAAATTGAAATGGGAGTGACATCACCTTGGGTAGAGAATAATGCTCTGCAACCTAAGTCTCTAAAGCAGCGGTGGGCAACACGTGGAGGGCACGATTTAATGCTCTGCAACCTAGGGCTCTAGAGCAGTGGTGGGTAAGTCATGGTGTGCACAATTTAATGCTCTGCAACCTAGGGTTCTAGAGCAGTGGTGGACAACTCGGTCCCACAAGGGCCACCAACAGACCAGGATGTCAATCTATTTCTGTATTCAGGTTTGCACTGCCTTAGGAAACCTGAGTAACTAAGTTTTATTCTGATTGATCCACTTGGGCTCAAGCAGAAAGAGATTGAAATTCTGGACTGTCGATGGACCTTGTAGGACTGAGTTGCTCAGCACTGCTTTAGAGACAATATTTGAGCTTATCATAATGTTCTCTTCTGGATCGCCACCATGTCATGGTGAAAAGGCTTGTGTATCACAATGAAGCTGTGAGCTCTACCATGTAGGGTCGCCCAAGATGGGTGAAGTTGCTGTCTTTCCAAATTAGATTATTATGTTTTTATTAATTAGCTTTTTTGGAAAGAACACAAATTAACATTTGATCTATTGTAGACATGCTAATATGTAAAGTCAAAAGTACAGCAAGTAGGAGTTTTTGGCATTAAAAACTGGGGGAAAAGGACAAGAATAAAACGGGCAGTAAAGAATCACTATTGTTTTTTTGCTATATGTTTAGCTTTGTCTTTTAGGCCTTTATTTAAATGCATTTATTATTAAATGCAGGCTTCGATGTTCCTATGTAAACTTATTATATGTGCTCCTTTCTTAGGAGCAGTGGCGCAGCACAGGGGCCCTGCACCTTTGAGGGTCCAAGTGAATGCACTACCACTGCCCCCTGTGGCCCACCTGCAGCCCCCTCAGCCCTCTGGCCTGCTGTGGCCCCTCCTCACCCCAGGAAGTGAAGTACCAACAGGTAAGGAAAGAGATTGTTACAGTATATAGGTGTGTATGTATATGTATTCATATTTACATTTGTTTGTCCCTGTCAAGGTTCCCAGAGTGCAGTGTAATAACTGTATTTCTCTGAATTGTGCGCATGAAACAAGCTTTTTTAACTCGTTTCAGACATTAAAATGTGAACACAAATGTACTATTTATTCTCTCTCTCTCTCTCTCTCTATATATATATAAATATATATATATATATATATATATATATATATGTATGTGTGTGTGTGTGTAAATGTAGATGTGTATATATATATATATATATATATATATATATATATATATATAGAGAGAGAGAGAGAGAGAGATGTATATATATATATATATATATATATATATATATATATATATATATATATATATATGTACAGATAGATTATTATTATTGTTTATTCAACCTTGGCTTTGCATAAAAGCTGTGTAATACATCGGGCATAAGCTTAAAGGAAGCCATGTATAAAATGGGCTTTGGATTGAAGATTGAGGCATTTATGGGCACATTTGCATGTCCTTGCTCAGCCTCCCAGAATGCAGTATAATAACTGTTTTTCTTGGAATTCTGAGCTTGAAACAGTTTTTTTTAACTTGTTTTAGAGAAAAATGTCTAAAAATGTGAACACAGATGTACTATTTATTTACTATATATATATATATATATATATATAATAAATAGTATTACCTCTTATGAGGTAAAATGAAGGATACCATTTGATTTATTCTATTTACTCTAAATAGAATATGTCTGAAATAGATCAAATAAACCTGCAACCTACAGTGCAAAATATTCCAACCCTCTTGAGTTTTTGAGTTGTGTGACCAATCTCCGCCTAGGTCAGTGTATCAGGAGCCGGCAGCTGTCCTTGTTCTGCAGGAGCCTAATAGAGCCGCTTACCTGCAGCTGTCCAAGGTGCTGAAAATGTGGATTTCCATCGATTCCTGACAGACTGATGATTTATCTGTTGTGTAATATGAATCCTGAACAGCAGGATCTGAGCAACCGCATCAATCGTGTAGTACATTAATTTTGCATAGTAATTAGATTGATCCTGTGACCAATAAATGCAATGATTTATACTGAAGGTTACAATATGAGAAGCGAACATGAGATTAGAGAAACAATATGACTTCGCTATCTTAGATTATCATTTACCGTTAAAGGACAACTGTGGTGATTTTTTTGTATATGGTCTTTTTTAATATTCTTGATAATAGTTTGAATGTTCTTAGAAAGCATTAAAAAAATGTGCGGTTTATAATTTGTGGTTCCATATTTTTCTTTGCTAAATCGGCCTACTACTTTTCACATGGATTTTATACAAATGACCTTTCATTTAGTCCTATAGAAACTAGATGCCAAATTCCCATTGTGCAGAAAGAAACTTCCTTTAGGTTCTACCTCAGGAAGTTCATTAGGAGAAACTAAAATGGTAGATTCCGTTGCATATGAAATGTAATGCATAAGAAGCTGTATTTGTTTAACATTCTAATATTTTTTGTCTGTTTTTAAGTGTTTTCCTCGTCTTTTTCCTCTCCCTGTTCTCTTTTCTCTGTCTTTCATTATCAGATCTCTCTCCAGTTTTTTCCGTTCAGTGGTGTCCAACTCTCTAACCACATCAGCCAGGGACATCTGTCAGCCACTGCCCCTCTAAGCTCCATCAAACTCATGTTCCTTGCTTCAATGACCTCATCAATCCATCTTCTCTGTCGTCCCATTCTTCATGTGCTTTCAATCTTTCCCAGCATCAGAGTCTTCTCTAGGGAATCCTATTCTCATCATATGGCCAAAACATTTAAGCTTCAGTCTCATGATCATACCTTCCAGTGAACATTTTGGCTTGATTTATTGTATCTTCTTGCAGTCCAAGGGACTCTAAGCAGTTCTCTCCAATAACACAATTCAAAGAAATAAATTCAAAGATGATCAGTCTTCTTTATGGTCCAGCTTTCACATCCATATGTTACTACTGGGAATACCATAGCTCTATCTATGCGGACCTTTGTTTATAGTTTAATATCTTTACTTTTTACTATCTTGTCCAAGCTTGCCATAGCTTTCCTCCCCAGAAGCAAACATTTTTTAATGTCATGGCTACAGTCCCTATCTGAAGTGATTTTGTATCCCACAAAAATAAAATCCGTCACTGCCTCCACTTTTTCCCAACCTATTTGCCAGAAACAGATATTAATGTTGGCATGATCTTCATCTTTTTAAAGTGCAGCAGCGGGCCAGCTTTTGCACTCTATCTACTCCTCATCAATTCCCTTTGCACTCTGACCCATTCTCTACCACTCTCACCATGTGTCTTCCATCCTCATCCCTCTCTATCCTTCTTCCTCCCCCTCTCATCTCTAACTCCCTCCATTCCATATCTAACCCTCATGCTCGCTCTCCTCACCCACTGCTAACTACTGACCAACACAACTATCATTCTCACCTCATCCCCCTATTTGTCATCGTTACCCACTCATTTTCATACACTCTGTCTATTCTTTTCCTTGTCTACCTTTGACAAAACTGCTATATAACCATTAAAGAAAAAATATACAAGTCAGGGATCAGCAACCTATGGCACTAGAGTCAAATGTGACTCAGTACAGATCAACAAGTGGCTTTCATATTCATCCCAATTAACATAAATTCAAACCATATGAATTTTAGTTGCTTTTCAGTGAATAATGAAAGGCAAACTATGCAAGATCCAAATCATTTTCATACGTATCAATGTGTTATTTCACATAAGGGTATCTTTGTTATGTAGGTGGTGATATACACTGACTTTTTCTGGTCCCTTTTCAACTTTAATTATAAATGTTTGAAAATCCCTGGTCTAGAATTATCCATGGTAGCTAATGTCCTCGACACATCTTCCTCTCACTGCCTTTCTTTCAATCCTGATCACCATTACCCATAGAAACCTACAAGCACTTGACCCACAAAAGCTATCCAATGTGCTACAATCCCTTCTTAGACCCATCACCAAACTCACCTGCCCTGACACTGCCACCTCACAGTACAACATGGCTCTTACTTCCAACCTCATCCACAACCATCGCACACTACGCAAATACGCTACATCCAGAAGTGCTCAGTAGTGCTGAACCACTATGGAGGAAATCTCAGCAGACTTCAAGTTTATTTTGCGCTCCTACTCTCTGCCCTTACCCTTGCCAAAACAGAACCGTTTCCCATCATTAATATCAAATCTGTCCTCCAAACCCAAACATTTGTTCGCCACATTCAACACTCTCCTTCACCCACCAACGCCTCCCACCCCTTCCTGTCTCACAGCTAAAGACTTTGGCAGCCATTTTAAGCATACAATTAAAAGCATTATCAACAAATTCTGCTCATAACATGGATTACACACTCCCTCCTCTCAACTAACCGACAACGTCCATCCTTCCTTCTTCCACAATCCCACAGCCACTATGCACTGCTTTAATCTTGTAATGGAGGAAACCCTTCAAAACCTCCAAAACATCACCAAAAAAGCTTCCATTGAAAGGATTTATCACCCCCAGCCTTAATATACACAATGCTTCTATCACCCTCCCGTACCACACCCAAACGCTTTATATTGTATGTTTGCCAGTTTTCAATCTTGTAAGGTGCTTTAGGGAAAGCTCAATGTACACTAGATTCTAAGCTTAAAGACAGGGCCCTCCATTTTTTGCAATATGTGTATATTGTTTTTGCCCTGTACTTAACCCCAGTATAGCGCTATGGAGTATGTTGGTACGTTACAAATAATTCTATACATTTTTATTAAGGTATAATGATAAGTTTGAAGAAAGGTGCATACTTAGCAGGTTTTTGTCAGATTTTAATAGTGTACAGATGTTGTTCTATTCCCCAAAGGGAACCAAGTTAAATATTATAGGGTGCATCTCAAAATACTTCCCCACCTACCTTCATTCTACTAATGACCTTCTTCTATCCAGCTCTGATCACCTCCTCTAACTTTTGTCTGTTGCCCCAATTCTTTGAAACTCCTTGGCTTGCTCCACTAGACTATCCTCCTGCCTTAAAACCTTCACAACCTCTATAAAAATACATCTGTGTAAAGAAGCTCATCATCTCCAGCTGTAATATGCATAACGCATCTATCACCTGTACCTCACTCAAGCCCTTTAGATTGTACAGTGCCGTGCAAAAGTATTCACCCCCCTTGGCATTTTTCGTGTTTTGTTGCCTCACAACCTGGAATTAACATGGATTCTTTGGGGATTGGCATCATTTAATTTACAGAACATGCCCACAACTTTGTAAATGTTTTTTTTTAAATTATGAAGCGAACAAAAAATAGGACAAACAGAATCACTATTCACCCCCCTAAAGTCAATACTTTGTAGAGCCACCTTTTGCGGCAATCACAGCTCCAAGTCGCTTTGGATAAGTCTCTATGAGCTTGCCACATTTAACCACTGGGATTTTTGCCCATTCCTCCTTGCAAATCTGCTCCAGCTCCTTCAAGTTGGATGGTTTGCGCTTGTGAACAGCAATCTTTATGTCTGACCACAGATTTTCTATTGAATTGAGGTCTGGGCTTTGACTAGGCGATTCCAACATATTTACATGTTTCCCCTTAAACCACTCAAGTGTTGCTTTAGCAGTGTGTTTGGTGTCATTGTCCTGCTGGAAGGTGAACCTCCATCCTAGCCTCAAATCACCCAGAGTGGTACAGGTTTTGCTCAAGAATATCCCTGTATTTAGCACCATCCATCTTTCCCTCAACTCTGACCAGTTTCCCAGTCCCGGCTGCTGAAAAACACCCCCACAGCATGATGCTGCCACCACCATGTTTCACTGTGGGGATGGTGTTCTTTGGGTGATGTGATGTGTTGGGTTTGCACCAGACATAGCGTTTTCTTTGGGGGCTGAAAAGTAAAATTTTAGTCTCATCAGACCAGAGCACCTTCCTACATATATTTTGGGAGTCTCCCACATGCCTTTTTGCAAACTCAAAACGTGCCATTTAGTTTTTTGCTGAAAGTAATGGCTTTCTTCTGGCCACTCTGCCATAAAGCCCAACTCTATGGAGCATCCGGCTTATTGTCGTCCTATGTACAGATACTCCAATCTCTTCTGTGGAACTCTGCTTAATAACACAGGGAGTGAATACATACGCACATGCCAATTTTCTGTTTTCTATTTAAAAAAAAATTGTTTTATGTATATATTTTTCTCATTTCCCTTCACCAACTTAGACTATTGTGTTCTGATCCATCACATAAAATTCAGATAAACAAAACATTGAACTTAAGGCTGTGATGTAACAAAATAGGTAAAAAGTCAAAGGGGTGAATACTTTTGCAAGGCACAATAAGTTTGCAAGTTTTCAATTTGTGTCAGTGCTTTGGGAAAGCTCAATGTACACTAGATTCCAAGCTCAAAAACATTTTTGCAATGTGTTAAAATTGTTTTTGCCTTGTAGTTAACCCCAATATGGAATATGTTGGTGGTTACAAATACAGGATAATAATAATAATAATAATAATAATAATAATAATAATAATAATAATCTATTAGTTACTACAACCAACATGCTTAAAACTGCATCATGACATAGTTTTGTAGTGACCAGCTAACAGCTGAATATTGAATAATAGTTAAGATTTTTACGTTATATTTTATTATATTTAAGGATAATTTAATATTTTAATAATAATAGCATTTCAAATTAAAAACATGTCTCTAGTTGAATATGATACCAAATATATTTATATATATTTTAATAAATCTCTGGTTGCAAATGTTTCAGCAATATAAAAAAATAAACAAAAGCCTTGACAACCAATTATTACATTTCACTAGTCTTAAAGTTGAAAAGAAGGACAAAGCAACAACACATTTTCTTAATCTATTTTAAGAATCACCAACCAGCAGATTTTGTGTAAATAAGATGTTGTAACTAAGGAATAAATCGAGAGGTATGCTCATCAGACATTCTTATTTATCTCAAGTACGAAAAAGACAACTTCCTCAACTTCCTACAGTACAGTAGTCTATGGAGATTATTCACTTTGATGAGTGTATTTCACAGAATATCATAGGGAGTTGTCTTATTTATCTTACTGAAGATAAATAGGAATCTTTTATGAATATAACCCATAGTGCATGTTTAGTCTAAATAAGATTTACAGGAACTAAATATATTAACACACTTGTTTTTGGTTCACACAAGTATTTCCATAGATAAAAAAACATGTAATTTAGCAAAAAACAACAATACAGGAGAGATGTTCAGCTACAGTCCCCAGAGAACAGCTAAAATGCCAGGATTTCAAGGAAAAATATTGAGAAAATATTGAGGCTTAGATTAAAAGTGTATGAGCTGTCCCCTCTCTTATGTACTGTCTCGCCTATTCTCTTCCACTCATTAAGTTTTTTCTGCCCTCACCCCTCTCTATCATCCTCTTTCCACCCTCATTTTTTACTCATCTCTATCTACCGCCCTTCATTCCACCTTTTCCTTCTTACTCTGTCTTTCTCTCTCTCTCTCTCTCTCTCTCTATCTCTTACCTGTCTTAGACCTTTTCTCCCCTCTCTGCCCTTTTATATTCCTCCTCCTGACCTCTTTCTCACTCACTCTATTCCATCTCTCTCCCTCTATTTGCACCTCTCTTGCTTTTTTCCAAGACTATCCTATCTCCCTCCCCTTCTCACTGTCCCCTCCTCTCTCCCCTCTCTCTAACAGCCCTATCTCTCAGTTCCTCTCTCTTCATCCTTCTCCCCTGTCTCTTCTCTCTAACTTGATCACCGCCATGCTTCATATATAACACTTCAACTTGATTCGCTTCTATTGATTTACTGGCTCCCTTTTTCTTTGCTTTGCAAATAATCACTATGATTTCTAAAAGAGCTAAAGATGCCAAATAATTTGATTTAGGAGTGATTTTTGATGTATAAGCTGCTTTTCCTTTAATGTCTCTTTTATAACTTTTCAAAAGCAAAAAGCTGCGGTGAAACATAACAAGTTACGCTTGGATTTAAGATAAACATTACATGTCCGCTTTCCTTGAAGCTTCTGAATAAAGTCTGCATAATGACTTGTGTTAGTTTGTAGTTGGAGAAAAGTGCCTTGTCATACTGCCACACCCTGTAATGGCTCCTGAGGTTTGTTTACTTATCAAATATTGTCCAATAATCATCACTGTAACTATCTATTTCACTTTAAATGGCCTTGCCTTATGGATGGTGACTTTTGCCTGGACGTGATCGTGCCCCATTCTGTGTTTTGCTGCTTTCCATCCTGCTCAGCCTTATGTGATTGAACAACCAAAGCTAAGTATAATAAACATTACTAAACTACCCTTAGATTGTAAGTATGTGGGTTTTCAATTGTGTGTTCGTGTCTTGGAAACAAGCACTATGTACATTTGATTATATGCTCAAAAACAGGGCCCTCCACTCTTTATAAGGTGTTAAGTTTGTTTTTTGCCATGTACTAAACCCCTGTACAGTGCTACGGAATATGTTGGCACGATATCAATAAAGATCATAATAATAATAATAATAATAATAATAATAATAATAATAAACGATTATTATAAACTTGTATTGTTTGATTTGTTGAGATTAAATACATACACCACAAGCCAAAGAAACTGAGTTCCCTCTTGAGACAGGATGTATGTCACGGGATATAAGTTGTTGGATGACATCACCATCCCAGCATTATTAAACACAAAGTACAACACATCTGAGTAAGACCCATGGATAAGAGAGACATTTGGGGAATATTTATGAAACAGGATAAGCAGGAATAAGTTAGGATAAGTGGCATTAAATGAAATATGTCCCCTTCCTACATTTTCTGTAAGGGATGTGTTAAATAACCACTATAGAAACCAAAGGAAATATGTATATTTAACTCTACTTTTTCCACACTTATCCTCACTTTGGTAAAGATACCCCACTGATTTTATTTAAAACAGATAATTAAAACGAATTAGGATTCCTTGGTGGTCCAGTGGTGCGAATTCGGCACTTTCACCACTGCAACCTGGGGTTGATTCCATTCAGACGTCACACAGCCCTGAAGCCAAGCAGGGTTGGGCCTGGTCATTACTTCGATTGGAAACTACCTAGGAATACCAGGAGCTTTATGCTGGGGCCCACTGGAGAAGGGACTGGCAACCCACTCCAGTATCTCTACCATGAATACCAAGTGGATCAGCATGTTGAGTTATGGTCCATGAGGTCCCGGAGAGTCGGACACGTCGCAAACACACAAACCTAATTAATGTACATGTTTATTTGCAGACCACAATTCAGTATTGCAAATAAAAATGAAACATTCGTATTTGAGATTTACCATTCCCAACTTTTGTCCAGCACAGAATAAAATCCAATATGAATCGTTCAATAATGATCTATAAAATTGTATAATAGCAGCACTGAATAGATTTTTTGCCATTGATACTAAATTATATAGCCTATTTATAAAAAAGGAACACATTTAATTATGCTTTATATATTCACATAAACTAAGAGTTTTGTCCCATTGCTAATTGTAGGGCAAAATCAAACATTTATAAAAAACAAACACTTTGAATGACTTATTCTGTTCGTTCTGGTATTTGTTTGTTTGTTTTTTTGTTGTTGTACAATAGAATATGCAAATGTAGAAAGAACAAGCGATGATCTATTTTGATGAACCATAGCTACGATTTTCATTGCTCATTGAAGATAAATTATAGACAACAGCAATATGTAAAAAGCTATGATTAGTTATATACTTGCCTCGTTCTTTCTTTATTCGATGTAGTATTTTATTCTGCCATGTTAATTTGCTCTCAACGAGGGAATTCTTGACTGAATGAAAAATGAATCTATGGAGATACAATAAGTGGAAAAAACATGAGAAGATAGCACAGATGCCAAGGCAGTGACCTAAATCTCAGCAGTGTAGACGGTTCATGACTAGGTCAAGTAATGCACCGGAAGGCAAGAACTGCTAAAATGCACACAAATACAGTTGTCATGTCGCTCTGCAAGTGGTATGTGTTATGTGACAATCTGAAAATATATTGTGCCATTCAAAGTCATGGAATGTAGTATATAGACATCACTGGAATATATATCAGCTTAGATAGTATGTTTAAATCAATACCAAACACGTATGTAATTATACTGTATGTAATTGCATTATGTAATAGAGCTTCAATTTACTATTTTAATAACATATAATGATAAATTACCACTTTTGTATTTTTTTTCTATAATGTATTTTGAGTAACTAAACTTGATAATGAAAAAAAAAAAATAAAGTATGTCAGGGACTGTTTTACACTAGGGCCTGGACTGGCAAGAAGTTACCCGGTTTATGGTTATAGTTATGTATATTTGGTTAAAATTACATATGAATTGTATGTATTTTGATTATGTTACAGTGTGGTTATCTGGTGATGACTCACCCAGCCCCACCTAAATAAACAAACACAGGGGGTCTTGAGTGTTTACGGCAAATGGTTATAGTTAATATAATCACCAGGATAAGTTTAAGTGCCTGAGCTCATCAGATGTACTGGGTTTCCAAGTAAGCAGGGGCAGCCTATTGCTAATTGGTCCATCTTCTATTTACCTAAGGATGGGGCTCACTGTGATTGACCAGCTGGCGTGACAACTAAAATGTGACAACTAATAAAGGTGTGGCAGTTGTGTCTGGATTAATCTATTCAAAGTGTGAGTTTCAGTCTGTGAATTAATCCTAATTCTAAGGGATTATATGGTGTTCCGGAAGCAAGGTACTGGGTGTGGTGCTTGTGTTTGGTCCATCTTCTGCTATCAGAGGTGTAAAAGGACCTCACGATTCTGCTAGATAGGTTTGAACCAGGTTATTACCAAGTCCAATTGAAGTAGCAGTTTGTGACAAAGTAAAAAAACAGCTTTTCCATTATTAACTTTTATACGCAATTAGACTTTATTGCCCCGTCTGGATTGCTACCTTGTCATGATGAAGGAGATTGTGTACCTCAATGAAGCTATGAGCTATATCATGTAGGGTCACCCAAGATGGGCAGGTCATAGCAGAGAAGTCAGACGAATCTCGGTCCACTGGAAAAGGAACTTTCAATCCACTCCAGTATTTTTGCCAAGAAAACTATATGGAAAAGCACAACCAGAAACACAGACATATGTGCCTGGCATGCTGGATCCATATAGTCACTGAGAGACGGACATGATAGAAGGAGCTGCTTATGTCCATTATATTCCCATAATGGTGTATCTTTCTAGACTAATAATCATTCCACATTCCCCAAAACTTAGAAAATTGTCAATTATTAAATACTCACAGGAGGAAGGTTGCTAGTGGCGTTCAGGACCAATACAGAAAATGTAGTGAAGAGATAATTAATGATACTAATTAGAATTTAATTTTCTCCTTTCATACAATTTCTTGTTTATTCTGCGTTTTTATTATTATCCTTTATTTGTAATGGGGCAGCAAATACAGTAGCGCTAAACAGGGATTAAGTGCAAGCAAAAACTATTTTAACAAATTGCTAAAAAATAAGGGCCCTGTCTGAGTTTAGAATCTCACGCACATAGAGCTTTCCCTAAAGCACCAACACACGATTGAAAACTCACAAACTTAAAATCTAATGGGTTCGGATGTGATATGGAAGGGTGATATATTTTTTTGTGCCTATTAGAGCTGAAGGTGATAAGCTTCTTTAAACAGATGAGTTTTTAGAGAGGTTTTGAAGGATTTGAGGTAGGAGTACAGTCTCATGGAGCGAGGCAAGGAGTTCCAGAGAATAGGGGCAGCACGAGAAAAGTCCTGAAGGCGGGAATGAAAGGAGGTGATGAGTGTTGGATAGGAAAAGGTCATTAGTAGAATGAAGAGGGCGGTGGGGAAGTATATTGAGTTACACCCTATACGATTTAACTTGGCTACCTTTAAACCTGACAAGAACCTGATAAGTATGCACCTTTCCTCAAACATATCATTATACCATAATAAAAATTCATAGATGATAACTTAAATAAGAATCTGGTCAGGGACATACAAATATACACACCAGGAAAACACCTGGCTAGAAGCCGCAATGAAGGGAATAATAACTCCCCTGCATGATGAAAGAGGGTTATCAATCTGATTAAAGGGTCACTGTGTTCATTTAATTTCTTTATGATCCTTTTAAATAAATAAACTTGATAATGAACAAAAAGAAAAAAATAAATGCAGAATTTTCATTTTTAACTTTTATATTCAGTTTTTTTTTTTACTGCAGAGCTCCATTTTCTCTTTTCTGTTGATTTTGCCCTATAAAAGGAGATTGCATCCTTGTAACCTAATAAGCGTCCCAACAGTCCTATTTAAGGCTCTGACAGTTGATGCTGCCACATTCCCTACTGATATTAAATTTCCTGTGTATCAAATGTCTCTTCTTATTAGCAAAAAAACTGGTTACACTGCATCATAATTGCATATAAAATATATTGCATTAGGATTCAAAAAATGTTTTCTTCAAAAGGGTGTATTTTAAATAAATGCCTTCAGTTGCCCTTTTTATTGCTGTTTATTTGTTTAATAGGGTACTCTCCTTGACTCTATGACCACATCACACCAGGCAGATTTGTCATTGCACCTCTGAGCTCCATCAAGCTCATGTTCATTGCTTCAGTAACCTCATCTATCCATATCCACCTCTGTTGTCCCCTTCTTCTTGTGCCTTCAATTTTTCCCAGCATCAGAGTCTTCTCTAAGGAATCCTGCTCATGGTATGGCCAAAATATTTGAGCTTCAGCCTCATGATCAAACCTTCCAGTGAACAGTTTGTATGTATTTCCTGCAGTATTGATTCATTTGATCTTCTTACAGTCGAAGGGACTCTAAGCAGTTTTCTCCAACACCCCAATTCAAAGGTTACACCATTGTTGGATTTGCTATGTACTACTTCAACTATGACCCATTGATTGGAAAACTGATCTATCTTGAATACTTCTTTGTGATGAATGAGTTCAGAGGTTCTGGGGTCTGGTATCGGATCATAGATATCAGATGTTGGACCCTCTGGCACTGGATCTTATTTGGCGAACCCCTCTGCCATTTTCATCACTTTGATGATAAGTTCTTCCCTGGTGTGGAGATTGAGTCTGACAACCTGTACTCACATTACTACAGATTACACAGGAATATAAAAGGTAACTTTTAAGGTAATATCTCCTATATTTACATATGCCCCTGTGATACAGATTATGATGAATGGAAACCCTATGTAGAAAACACTGCTTAATATCTGGATGGGTCATCACTAGACGTCATGTTTGACTGGGGCTATAAACAAGCTACTGGAGTTGAAGATATGTTTTAAGGTCAAACATATCTACCCCCCTCCTACTGCATATTCATGTATAGATGAAGTAATCACTACAAATTACTGTATAAATGCCTATTATAATTATGGCTGAGTACATATAAACTTTAGGGTTCCCTGGTGGTCCAGTAGTTAGGATTCTGCGCTTTCACCACTGTGACCTGGGTTTGATTCCAAATCAGGGAACCACAAGGTCACACCACCCTGAAGCCAAGCTTGGATGGAAGGCTACCTAGTTATACCAAGAGCTATATGCTGTGGCCCACTGGAGAAAGAACTGGCAATCCACTCCAGTATCTCCGCCATGAATACCAAGTGGATCAGCATGACCATGGACATAAAGATGCCCTGGTGTGTTACCATCTATAAAGTCACAGAAAGTTGGAAACGACTGAATGACGGAGAAAAAAAAACACCTACACTTACAATTTATGTTATAACGAGTTTTAAGCATTTTCAGTTTTGTCATCACAATTAGGAATTTTAATTAGCAATTTACACAATTAGGAATTCTAATTAGCAATCTATAAATTATATTTAATCTGGGACTTATAATTCAAAGTACTGCACTGATATATCTATTACTTGTTTGATTTACTTTTCATTTTAAAATATGGGATATTCTGAAAGCCACTTTTGATTTCAAATATTCTTTTTTCCCACTAGATTATTGGAAGACAAGGTCTGTCCTAGAGAGACCAATGAGAGAAATCAAAATAACCAAGAGGATTGACATTGGGGCCATCTTCAAATCATGGTCTGTGAATAGCTCTCAAACCTGGCCTTGAAATAAACAAATATAATTTCAATGTAATTCAGTTTACCAGAGTGACCATCATGTTTGATGCAACAGACATGCAGTGTTTGCATTACGATGATTTGTTGTCACTGTCAGTGTGTATGCGCTTTACATACGTGATCAATAGAGGTTTAAATTAAAAAAATCTACTTCATGAAAATCAACCACTGAAGTCAACTTGATATTATGTTCATTAATATTAAGACAATCAATAAACTGCAATAAGAAATCAACCGAGCCCTTCCAGGGACTGATGTAGCAGTCAATATATTGTAGACTGCATGGTATTTAGAAAATAGGAAACCATAGCAAGCAAATAATACACATAATGGCCTGTGCGTAGCTCTCAAACCTGGCCTAAAGAAGACCAGAAAACATGCTTCCAGTTTAAGATCTTTAAAAATACAATATTTCTACTGCACTCCAGGAATTTGTGGGTACGGAGTGCAGATGAGTCCTAGATTCAACTTATTGTTACACGGTTCCCTTTATAGTCTGGGTACCTATTTTATCACATCTCTTAAAGGACCACTGCAGTTGTTTGTGAAGTATGTACCAAGTTAACAATAAAAGAAGCTGTGTAAGCCATAGACATAAACATTTTTTTGAGAAAATCAGAATTTTTGAGAACGGGAATCCATTTTATGTTTGTCACATCACATCTTGAGCCCTGGATAGTGTGTGTGTGTAGTTATTTGTGTATAAATTGTACATTTGTGTTCGCATTTAAATGTCTAAGACAAGATAAAAAAACTTGTTTCCTGCTCAGAATTCAGAGAAATACAGTTCTGCATTCTGGGAATCTGGGCAGGGACATGCAAATGTGCCCACAAAGGCTTCGCTCTTGCAATCCATAACCATTTTAAACATGGCTTCCTTTAAGCTAATGCCCGCTGTATTGCACATCTTTTTTGCAAAGCTCGGGATGGATTATACACAAGCCTGGAATCCCACCCATGTTCAGCCGCTTCAAGGTTACATGTCCCTGTCCAGGCTCCCAGTATTTCTCGGAATTCTGGGCATGAAACAAGGCCTCCATTTAATTGCAAGCCCGCAACTCGATTGCTGTAGGCTGTATGTCTGCGCGTGTGTTGCAGGCTCCCGATTATAATGCTATTGAATTGCTCAAGCCCGCTGTTTCAAAGCTGAAACCATAAACGATGCACTGGTTTGTAGCAGTTCAGGGCGGGAACATGATCAATTCAGCAAGCCCGTAACCTCCCATTTCAAATCAGCCAATAGAAAATGAGACTATCATTATAACGGCAGTAAATCATGGAGGTTATGTGTCAATCAATTTAGATTCGGGGGTCCGATATGCGATCAGACTCGCAAACCCGCAAAATAAAGATTTATTAAAATGAATGCCAATACTGTTCTAGTCCATGTGGGTGGCCTGATATGTTTTAACTCATTGATACCCGAGATCGATTTAACCCTGAAATGAAACATAAAAATAAAGTTTAATTCCTGCCGATTTGCGGGCTTGAGACTGTTGTGCAATTAATTCTAATGTTTTTCATCGCTTTCCCTGTTATTTACAGTGGAATAGTGATTTTTTATTTGCATTTATAGTGCTACGAATAGGTGTTTATCCCCCTTGCGTGTCATCTCTGGCACTCGTTGGATTTTCTTCTTCCTTTGCCATTTACGGGTGTGAAAACATTTGCGGGCTTGGGGAAATTGAGCAATTGAATAGCGATTAGCGATTTCAGCCAATGTTGTAACTCTTGCAAAAGTGAAAGATCAAAGGCTTCAGGAGGGTGTAAGTTAGGGTTTAACCAATTTTTTCAAGCCCGTAACTTGTAACCTGTTTGGAGCCTGCAAATTAACTTGCAACCTTACTTACGGTCTACCGGATCGTCCAAAACCTCAATTGAATGAGGCTCCAAGTTTTTTAACTTGTCTTAGATATTCAAATGTGAGAACAGATATACTATTTATTTATTGTCCTACTGTATGGTGGAGGCTTCTATCGCTCTTTTGCGAACCATGAATTAAATAATCGTTGTAGTTACCTGTGGAAAGGGGGATGGGGGAATAGGCAGAAGTCCAGAGCTATTGTTTGATCACTGGGTAAGATTGAAATAGACTACTGGCATCAAATGGTGGAACCACCCGTCTCCAAAAAAGTAAACACTCCTCTCACATGTACATAACTTCCACCAATGTATCATGGATCCCTCCAGTGTCCAACAGAGGCATCAAAATATATTTGTTACTGATTAAAAATAGCTCTATGACATTAATCAATTATATTCTTACTCATACTCAAGGTTTTCAAACAGATATTAGTTTTTTCATCATACATTGGTTCTTTAAGCACAATAATATGTGACTGTGCAAGAAATAGCTACCCTTAAGACATCACTATTTTATTCTTCTGCAACTCAACAATGTGGGACATATTTCTGAAAATAGCCCTTAAAAAGCCCAAATATTATTGTCAGTGTTTCTGAAATAGGGTTGGAGAATCATGTCTTCATATTTGCTGATCACATTAAATATTGCAATATTTGTACTTTTCCAACTATATTATTATGAACATTTATTTGTAATGCACCGCCATATTACGTTGCGCTAAACAGGGTAGATACAAGTCAAAAACAAACTTAACACAGTACAAAAGAATGGAGGATCCTGCTATTGAGTTTAAAGTCAAGCAAACAAAGAACTTTCTCTAAAGCACCCAACAAGACTGAAAACTCTCAAACTTACAGCCTGGATGGTATGGGTAAGGTATAGAAAGAAGAGTAACAGTATATTGAGTACATTATGGCTGTAGGTGATGAGCTTCTTTAAATTGGTGATTTTTTGTGTGACTTTTTCAAGGGATTTGAGGCAGTATGAGTCTAATAGAGCGAGGCAAGGAGTTCCAGAGAATAGGGGCAACACGAAAAAAGTCCTGAAGTAGGGAATGAGAGGAGGTGACAAGAGAGGAGGAAAGAAGAGGGTCATTAGCAGAGTGAAGAAAACGGTTGGGGGAATATTAAGAGACAAGAGCAGACATATAAGAGAGTGCATAATTATTGAGGGCTTTATATGTTAGGGTCAAGATTTTAAATTTGATTCTGGAGACTATGGGAAGCCAATGGAGCTGTAGTCAAAAAAAAATATATGGAATATATATATATATATATATATATGTGTGGTGACTGAAGAAATTACAGATCCTGAGCATGAACCCCAGATTCATTTAGAATGGATCTATAGTTAAACAAGTTATGAATTATCCTCCTACCTTCCATTTTCTCTAAGTGGTGCTCATAAACTGCACTGAACAGCCTGTAAAGGTATTAGGTAACATATCGCTATCAGGAGGCAATTAACAATCAATAAACAAGTTGTCAAAACAAATCAAGTAATACCATTTAACCCTAATTGGCTGCCTGTTGATTATAAACAAAAACATTCACATCTCACTAAACAAGAGAACGTACAATAACCAGGGCTAATTCTCAGTATCATTATTATAGTATATGTATTGATTGATATTTTCTAGACATTTGAAACTCAGAGACACAGACCAGACAAACAACCGTAAAAACCACAGATCAAAATAAACAGATACAATAACCATAGCTATATTAACTCGTATATTAGCACACGTGATGTTGCTCCAGAGGATAACTGAATGGTTTGTACAGAAGTACCAGAATTTGATTATTTTGATATGCCACTGTAAGATTCAAGTTGCAATTGTTATAGTTGTTATTATGAAAAAAGTAAAACAACTGCCAAAAATGGTTAAAAAAAGTAATCAAGCTGGGGAATGGAGGTCCTAATGTAGTGGCCCCCCTCACCACTTCTCTCAATATATATTTAGATACATGGTAGGGTTAATAAACAAATAACATTTTCTTTATTCCCCACTTTCCTCTCCAAACAAATTAAGAGAACCTTTTATATCTGGCTATGGTAGCAAAGGGCCCTTGTCCCTTGACCCTGGTAGACCATGATGCCTTTAACCACTCACACCTGCCTAAACACCCCTGGCTAAAACAAGGCACAGCATTCATGGTGTGTATATAAATATTGGGGGGGGGGGGGGGGTTTGATCCCCTGCTGATTTTGAATGTTTGTCCAAATATTTTTTATTATTTTTGATTAAAACATACAAAAAAATAAATCATCATAAAAAGGCAAAAACAAATACAAACATTTATACAAAGGATTGATTCTTATAAATAGACAAACATTGATATCATACAAAGTTTGTTCATTAAGGACAATTTCTAAAACACTTTTAAGTTACCCTTTTTTCTTTTCTTTTTCCATTTCTTTTCACAAAGGAAAAAGTGTTGATGGCGCCTCTGGAGAGGGATAAAAAAAAAAAAAATCAACATAAAAAGGCAAAAACAAATACAAACATTTATACAAAGGATTGATTCTTATAAATAGGCAAACATAGATATCATACAAAGTTTGTTCATTAAGGACATTTTCTAAAACACTTTTAAGTTCCCCTTTTTCTCTTTTTTTTTCCATTTCTTTTCACAGAAAAAGAATCAAGGTTCATTTCAATGAAAGTAAGTCCGAACTACTTCACACTAAATTTCTTTCTCTTTTTTTCAAAAAAGAAATTCAAACCATCTTTTTTCCTCTGGTCAGTTCAGAGCTAAAATAGTTGTCCCAAATTTTCCATTTGGTTATATTATTTTTTATTAACTCGGCTGCATTGAAATCTTTCTCTAATGCTCTATTCTTTATAAGTATAGTTAAGATCTCGTTCCAAGAATGAATATTTTGTTGTTTCCAGGGACATGCTATCATCCATTTTGAAATTGAAAAGATTTGTAAAATGAAGGCTTGTGCTGGATAATTCAATCCCAGCGGTATTATGTATAAAATTACCATTTGTAGTGATGGAGTATTAGTTGTACCTAATATTTGTGATATATTATGACAGCAATTCAACCAGAAGGTTTGAATCTGTGGGCATTCCCACCATATATGCCGGAAGGATCCGGGGGAATTAACAATCCCTTCAGCAAAGGTTTTGACTCAGGCTTTCCTGAGATTTGACTAATTTTCTCAGGGACAAGGTACCATCTTTTTAAGATTTTGAACTGGACTTCTGTTAAAGTTGCATTTTTAACATATTTATCCGTTATAGAGAGCTTTCTTCCAAATCTCTATAGGAAAATATAGTTTTAAATCTCTTTCACAAATTTTGATATTCATTGTTTTAGCTTTTTGAGTTAGTTCTCTAATAATTTCAAAACATTTAGATATTAAATGATTTCTATTGTTTTGTTCTAGCAACGTTTCAGTTAATTAATTCTTCTCGTTTTGTATGATACAAATTATGTTTTTTCAGTGCCATTTGTAGTCCTAAGTATTTCAACCAGTCTTTTTTATCTATATTATACAATTTGACAAAATGATCAAATGGTGCTAAATCTGTCCCCAAATAAAGTTTTTGTAATGTGTTGAATTCCTTTATTAATCCATTTACTTGAAATCGAAATCTGTAATATTCTCTCTAATTCTTTCATTGGCGTAATTAAACTTGGGTACGGAACTAGCTCACATTTTTTATTCATTTTATGCCAGAATGTTATAGCTTTTTTAACTATCCAAGAATCAGGGATTTTTTTATTTTTTGCTGAATCTTCAAGAATAATCAAAATATCTTAATTTACAGTCTTTTATACTGGCCTCTTCAATTTGTGACCAAGAATATGTTGCAATTGGATCTATCCATTTAACTATATGGGAAAGGATTATCGCATCATGGCATAGCTTAAGATCTGGGTATGATATACCTCCATTGATAAACTTTCTCGTTAAAATATCCTTTTTAATTCTTGATTTTTTCCATTCATAACATAGTTGTCTAATAAAGTTTGAAACTTCTTAATCGAGTATAAAGGAAGACAAACTGGTATATTTCTTATGAAATCATTGAATCTTGGGAGATAAGACATTTTTATGGCGGCTATTCTACCTGAAAAGGTTTTTATTCTTCCAATCTTGTATAATATTAAAGCATTTTCTATATAGTTTTTTATAGTTTAAAGCAATAATCTTCTGTATGTCTTTATTAGACAATATTCCCAAATGTGTGTATTTACCATTATACCAATTAAAAGGATATTTTGATTTCAATGATTCTTTAATCTCCGGTTTTAAATTCATATCTTATATTTCTGTGTTTTGAAGTTGAAGCTTATAGTATGAAATAAAGATAAATTAATTTAATGTTTCTTGTAGATATTTCAAGGAATTTTTGGGTTTTGTCAACATTATTACTACATCAACTTCGATTAAAACTATTTTCTTTTTTTATTTCTTTCATTTCAATACCAATCTATATTCTTTGAGGACCATATTAATTCGGCCATTGGCTCCAATAGTAGAGTAAATAAGACAGGGGATAAAGGACACCCCTGTCTCATCCCGTTTCTTATCGGGAATCTACAAGATGTGAATCCCAAACTAGATACCATTGCCTCGGGATTTGTGTATAAGACCCCTATAGCTAGGCGTCCAAATTCCCCAAATCCGAACTTATCTAATGTAAGTTTCATATACTCCCACCCTCTCCTACTGAAAGCTTTCTTTGCGTCTAAGGATACAAACAGGTTGGGAGTATTATTTCTACCAACATATTCAATAAGATTCATTAATTTGTGTGAATTGTCACTTCCCTGCCTACCCGGAACAAAACCGTTCTGGTCTCTCGCGATTAAGTCTTTAATTATAGTTTTTAACCAGGTAGCCCATATTTTTGAATAGAGTTTTATGTCCGTATTCAAAAGGGGAATGGCTCTGTATCCTCTGCATTCTAGCGTATCTTGTTTATTTTTGGGAATTGGAACAATTCACCTGTAGTATTACCAGTATCTTTTATTCCATTGTAAAGGTTCTGTAAGTGCTCTGATATAACAGGGTTACATATCTTATAAAAGAGGTTGGTGAAGCCATCTGGTCCCGGGTACGTATATAATTTAAGCTCTTTGATGGCTTCCTCAACCTCAACAACTGTAATAGTTCTATTAAGATGTTCTAATTGGGACTCTGAGATACTCAGAAAAGATATTTTATCCACAAATTTCTGAATTTGTTCTGTTGTCGGTTTTATAAATTGTTCGTTTGCTTCTAGATTATATAATTCCCAATAGTAATTTGAAAATGTCATAGCAATATCTGCTGGGTTACTAATGCTTTTACCTTTACTATGCAAAGTTTCTATTCTTTTCCTAGTTACTTTAATTTTGATTTTATTTGCTAGTAGTTTACTAATTTTATTTCCGTAATGATGCAGTCTTTGTTGAATCTTCCATACAGATCTGTCTGATATAATTTGGTTTATTTTTTTAATTTGAGCCTGACATTCTTTAATTTTATTTGAGAGAACTAAATCAGGATTTTGTTTATTTAACATTTCCCATTTATATAAATCAATATACAGCTGTCTTAGAGTGGCTCCTCTTTGCTTCTTTCTTATGCTCTTCCAGTAAAGGCTTTTTGTGCATTCCACATAGTGGATTTTTAGTCAACCGATTCTATAGTCATTTAAAAAAAACCTTTAACTTCCTATTTTAATTTAGCTTTTTTATCCTCATCTTCGAATAGAGAATTATCCATTTTCCAACAAGGATTTATAGGTTTGTCTGTTCCCAAATTAAGCTTGACCATAACAAAGGCATGGTCCGAAATGTAAATTGGGCCTATTTTAACTTCCATAACTAGTGATGTCGCGAACATCAAATTTTCGGTTCGCGAACCACGGACGCGAATTCCATCAAATGTTCGCGAACGGACGAACATCGGCGAACCGCCATAGACTTCAATGGGCAGGCGAATTTCAAAACCCACAGGGACTCTTTCTGGCCACAATAGTGATGGGAAAGTTGTTTCAACGGGACTAACACCTGGACTGTGGCATGCCGGAGGGGGATCCATGGCAAAACTCAGACGGAAAATTACATAGTTGATGCAGAGTCTGGTTTTAAGCCATAAAGGGCATAAATCAAATAACATTCCTAAATTGTTTGGAATAACATGCTTTAAAACATCAGGTATGATGTTGTATCGATCAGGTAGTGTAAGGGTTACACCCGCTTCACAGTAACAGACCAATCTCCCTGTTTAATGCACCGCAAACAACCGCAAACAGTCCCTTTGCACAACCGCAAACTCCCCATTTGCACAAGGATACCAAGCTAGCCATGTCCTGTTCCTTGTCCTCACTGATGTCATTGAATGTCTCTTCCTCCACCCAGCCACCAAAGGTCCCCGAAAGGTGACAACAAGCCCCCTGGGACGCCTGCTGTGTTTGGTCTTCCACCTCCTCAAAGCCACCTTCCTCCTCTGACTCCTCTTCTTCAGACTCCTCTCTCTGCGTTGCCTTTGTCTGCATTATTATAAGGTGTGTGCTGTTAAGTAGTACTATTCCTATCAGTTTAATCCCTGTTACGTCCACTATTTATATGGCATGGATTTTTGGAACAGGGAGATGGAAAAAGATGCTTGGTCGGACCTCCTACTTCGAATTTGGGGCACTGCACGTGCAATCTAAGGTGCCACCAGATAGGAGAGGTGTATTAAGTTGTAATACTCATTCCTATCAGTTTAATACCTGTTACGATACCTATCAGGGGATGTGTATATGGCATGGATTTTTGGAACAGGGAGATGGAAAAAGATGCTTGTTCGGACCTCCTACTTCGAATTTGGGGCACTGCACGTGCAATCTAAGGTGCCACCAGATAGGAGTGGTGTATTAAGTTGTACTATTCATTACTATCAGTTTAATACCTGTTCCGTCACCCATCTTTCCTCCCAATAGCACATTCTATATGTCATCAACCGGCCTGTGTTTATTTAGAGAATCACACTTTAAGGCCCTTAACCTGGGACAAGGTGGCTTGGCTATCAGAATTGCCTCAGAGCCTTAAAAACTCGCCAAACCCCCTAATCAGACACTCACTATCATACTGAAAATGGGCCAAGAAACACACGGGTTTGTTCCCTGGATCCACCCAAATGACCCCAATTCTTGACCACCCTCAGGCCCCGAAAAACATGAGCACAACATCACAACAATGGTGGAGGTCAAGGAAACTATATAGACTGGGAGACTGATTAGTAAAGGGCCAGATGCTCACCTATGAGGAACTGAGGGACAAGCATGAGCTACCGCTGTCAGAACATTACAATTACTGTAGGCTGAGGCATTTCACACACTCCCTGACCCAGAAACAGGGGACACCGGTCTTAAATTGGTTCTCCAAAATTTGTAAAGATAAACCTCTATCAAGGGGGATCATTGGGTGTCTTTACAACTATAAAACATTTGTTACTGGTTGAAGCGACACTGGGGGAAGGACCAGAGTGGGGGAGTCCTGGAGACCCTTCAGAAGAAAACGGCGGCAAAATCATCCCAGGAAAGGAGAGGTCGCTTACTGAAGCCTGCCCTAGGGTAACCCAAGGGTGATTGTCCAGGTTAGATATTGTAAATAATAAGCTAATACTGCTGGAGGGATGATCGCTAATAGGACTTTGGTGTTTCCTGCAGATATACTCTTTACTATTGTCTGTTTTACCATGTTTTAGGTATCTCTTAAATTGCAATCACAGTAAAAAATAAGAAAAATTATTAAGTAAAAATTACAAGGAATAGCCAGCTAACTTTCACAAAATGTCTCTATTGTAAATATGTATTTTGTTACTGCAAGACTGTTCAAAAATGCTTTATTTTTCATTACATGCTGTACGCTTTCTAAAATAAAATAATTTAAATGCAAAAATTAGGTATTGTTGCAGTGACCAGAAAAATTGATGTTAGTTTGCCAGGCAGAAAGTGCCCTAAAACATTACGTCTTGAACCCTAGTTGGTGGCAGATAAGTCGCGCAAGTCATCCGGCACTCAGGGATAAAATACAGCAGCGTGCGGACCATTATTAGCTCAAGGCAGCTCATCTATCAGGCCTTTTTTAACCAAATGTATCGCTCACTGTCAGTCCCTTCGGGATCCATCCCTCATTCATCTTAATAAAGGTGAGGTAATCTAGACATTTTTGACCTAGGCGACTTCTCTTATCAGTGACAAAACCTCCTGCTGCACTGAAGGTCCTTTCTGACAGGACACTTGAAGCGGGGCAGGACAGAAGTTCTATGGCAAATTGGGATAGCTCAGGCCACAGGGCAAGCGTGCACACCCAGTAGTCAAGGGGTTCATCGCTCCTCATAGTGTCGATATCTGTAGTTATGGCGAGGTAGTTTGTTACCTGACGGTCGAGTCGTTCTCTGAGGGTGGACCCCGAAGGGCTGTGGCGAAGCATAGGACTTAAAAAGCTCTGCATGTCCTCCATCAACAACACGTCTGTAAAGCGTCCTCTCCTTACCGGCGTGGTCGTGGGAGGAGGAGTATTATGTTCACCTCTTCCGCTGATAGATTGCCTTTGTGCTGTGACATCACCCTTAAACGCTGTGTAAAGCATAATTTTTAATTTATTTTGCTAGTGCTGCATCCTTTTTGACTTGTGGTAATTCGGTAACATTTCAGGCACTTTCTACTTATACTGGGGGTCTAGTAGCGTGGACATCCAGTACAGGTCGTTCTCCTTCATCCTTTTCATACGAGGGTCCCTCAACAGGCACGACAGCATGAAAGACCCCAGTTGAACAAGGTTGGATGCCGAGCTAGTCATGTCCCGTTCCTCGTCCTCAGTGATCTCACTGAAGGTATGTTCTTCCCCCCAGCCACGTACAACACCACTGGTACCAGATAGGTGACAACGAGCACCCTGGGATGACTGTTGTGGTTGGTCTTCCTCCTCCTCCTCAAAGCCACATTCCTCCTCTGACTGCTCTTCCTCACAATCCTCTTCCAGCGTTGCCGCAGGTCCAGCAAGCGATGCTGATAAGGCTGTTTCTGGCGTTGATGGTGACCACAACTCTTCCTCTTCAAGCTCATCTATGGCCTGATCCAGCACTCTTCACAGGGCACGCTCCAGGAAGAAAACAAATGGTATGATGTCACTGATGCCCTGGGTACGACTGACCAGGTTTGTCACCTCCTCAAAAGGACGCATAAGCCTACAGGCATTGCGCATGAGCGTCCAGTAACGTGGCAAAAAAATCCCCAGCTCCATGGAGGCTGTCCTAGCACCCCGGTCATACAAATACTCGTTAACGGCCTATTCATGTTGGGGCAGGCGGTCGAACATTAGGAGTGTTGAATTCCAACGTGTCGGGCTGTCTAAAATCAAGCGCCTCGCTGGCATGTTGTTTCGCCACTGGATATCTGTAAAGTGCGCCATGGCCGTGTAGGAACGCCTGAAATGGGCACACACCTTCCTGGCCTGCTTCAGGACGTCCTGTAAGCCTGGGTGCTAATGCACAAAGCGTTGTACAATCAGATTACACACATGTGGCATGCACGGCACATGTGTCAACTTGCCCAAATTCAATGCCGCCAACAAATTTCTTCCGTTGTCACAAACCATTTTGCCGATCTCCAGTTGGTGCGAAGTCAGCCACTGATCCACCTGTGCGTTCAGGGCGGACAGGAGTGCTGGTCCGGTGTGACTCTCTGCTTTCAGGGAAGTCAACCCCAAGACGGCGTGACACTGCCGTATCCGGGATGTGGAATTGTACCTGTGGAGCTGGGGGGGGTGCCGTTGATGTGGAGCAAGACATCGCAACAGCAGAAGAGGACTCAGCTGAGGAGGTTATGGAAGAGGATGGAGTAGGAGGAGTAGAGGAGGTGGCAGCAGGCCTGCCTGCAAGTCGTGGCGGTGTCACCAACTCCTCTGAAGAGCCACGTATTCCATGCTTGGCAGCCGTCACCAGGTTTACCCAATGCGCAGTGTAGGCTATATACCTGCCCTGACCATGCTTTGCAGACCAGGTATCCGTGGTCAGATGGACCCTTGCCCCAACACTGTGTGCCAGAGATGCCATTACTTCCTTTTGCACAATCGAGTACAGGTTGGGGATTGCCTTTTGTGCAAAGAAATTTTGTCCGGGTACCTTCCACTGCGGTGTCCCAATAGCTACAAATTTTTTGAACGCCTCAGAATCCACCAGCTTGCATGGTAAAAGCTGGCGGGCTTAGAGTTCAGACAAGCCAGCTGTCAGTTGCCTGGCAAGGGGGTGACTTTGTGACATTGGCTTCTTACGCTCAAACATGTCCTTGACAGACACCTGACTGTGGGGAGATGAGCAGGGACTGCTCAGGGCGAGACACAGAGTGGCGGATGGTTGAGAGGGGGCAAGCATGGCAGCAGTGGTTGACGTGGCTGAAGATGCTGGACCAGGAGGAGGATGGCGGCTTTGACTTTGTGTGCTGCTTGTACTGATGTGTTGATCCCATAGGCGTTTGTGATGTGACATCATGTGCCTTCGCAATGAAGTTGTACCTAGGTGGGTGTTAGACTTCCCACTACTCAGTTTCTTTTTGCATAGGTTGCAAATGCCATCACTGTTGTCACAGGCAGACACACGAAAAAATTGCCACACTGCTGAGCTCTGCAATGACGGCATTCTGGTGGTGGCAAAAGACTGGCGTGCTGTCTGGCTGACCCTGGGTGCCGATGCATGCTGTCTGACTGTGCCACTAGCTACTTTCGACGACCTCCCGCTGCTTCCAACTCGTCTCCTCCTCTCTGTCTCCCCATCTGAACTTTCCTCCTGTTCTTCTTCTCTTATAGCGGGCACCCACGTGACATCCACGGACGCATCGTCATCATCAACTGCTTCATTTGTACCTGACAACTCAACAAAGGAAGCAGCACCGGTACAACATCATCATCATCATCAGACCGTACGTCCATGTGTGTTATGCTGCCTGACTGGGACATATCCCTGTTATCTACATCCTCTGGCACTAATGTTTGTGCATCACTAATTTCTTCCAACGGATCTGTAAATAACTCTGCTGACGGATCAAGTGAAGCGGCTGTGGTGCTAGTGTTGGTGGTGGCGGCAGGCGGGCGAGTGGTAACTGGAGAGGTGCCCGAAGCTAAGCTGGAGGTGGATGGTGCTTCTAGGTTCCGAGCGGAAGCTGTAGAAGATTGGGTGTCCTGTGTTAGCCAGTCAACCATGTCCTCAGAACTGTTCAAGTTCAGGGTACGTTGCCTCTGAAAATTGGGCATTATTCTAGGGCCAAAGGGAATCACAGCACCACGACCACGACGGCCCCTACGGGGTGGCCTGCTTCTGCCTTTATTTTTTTTTACGATTAATGGTACTATGCGTGCAAGCTACTGTGACACCAGATATGAGTGTCACTGCGCACTGGCAAAAGTTGGCAGACTAGATGCAATAGGCCTCACACACACGCCTTTAGGCAGGCTACTGATATTCATTGGATTACAGTAAAAAAAGGGTTGTTTGATTTCACTGCACACTATGGTTGCACTAGATATGAGTGTCACTGTGCACTGGCAAAAGTTAGCAGACTAGATGAAATAGGCCTCACACACACGCCTTTAGGCAGGCTACTGATATTCAATCGATTACACTAAAAAAAGGGTTGTTTTATTTCACTGCACACTATGGTTGCACTAGATATGAGTGTCACTGTGCACTGACATAAGTTAGCAGACTAGATGAAATAGGCCTCACAAACACGCCTGTAGGCAGGCTACTGATATTCAATCGATTACAGTAAAAAAAGGGTTGTTTGATTTCACTGCACACTACAGTGGCACTAGATATGAGTTTCACTGCGCACTGGCAAAAGTTGGCAGACTAGATGCAATAGGCCTCACACACACTCTAGCAGGCTGGCATATGCAATTAGATTACACAGAAAAAAAGTAATAAGATACAATAAAAAGGGCTTTTGGGGTTGCTGTCCTTGCAGCAGATATCAAAGAAGTCCTTCAGGTGTGTAGTTAAAGCTAAATACACAGCCTGGCTATCTATTCCCCTATTAAATCAGCAGAAAAAAATAATAAAATAAAATAAATGATGTTCTAGCCCTAAAAAGTGCTTTTGGGGTTGCTGTCCTTGCAGCAGATATCAAAGGAGTCCTTCAGGTGTGTAGTTAAAGCTAAATACACAGCCTGGCTATCTATTTCCCTATTAAATCAGCAGAAAAAAATAATAAAATAAAATGAATGATGTTCTAGCCCTAAAAAAGGCTTTTTGGGTTACTGTCCTTGCAGCAGATATCAAAGGAGTCCTTCAGGTGTGTAGTTAAAGCTAAATACACAGCCTGGCTATCTATTTCCCTATTAAATCAGCAGAAAAAAATAATAAAATAAAATGAATGATGTTCTAGCCCTAAAAAAGGCTTTTTGGGTTACTGTCCTTGCAGCAGATATCAAAGGAGTCCTTCAGGTGTGTAGTTAAAGCTAAATACACAGCCTGGCTATCTATTTCCCTATTAAATCAAGAGCAGGTAGAATATATCTCCTCTCTCCACGAATGCAGCTACAGAATGATTCTAAAATGGAGGCAGTCATACAGATGGAAGGCTCTGGAAGGAAGTGTATGCTGCTGATTGGCTGGAATGTGTCTGCTGATTGTACGGTGCAGGGTCAAAGTTTCCTCAATGCTAAAAAATAGGGGGCGGACCAAAAAGCGCATATGTTCGCTTTTCGTTGCGAACGCGAACATGCGAAAATCGCCGCGAATAGTTCTCCGGTGAACTGTTCGGGACATCACTATCCATAACTTTTGAAATCGACTTAATGCAAGTCTTAAGACTTGCCGCCTTATTAAATTGTGATACGGCCATTTGAATAGGGCTCTATTTAAGCACATAGCATGTTTTTTTTTACAGAAGTTTTCTGTAAAACAAAGCTATGTGCTTAAATAAAGTCCTATTCAATTGGCTGAATTGTAATTTAATAAGGCTGATAGTCAATTATTGTATACGTATGATGTCTACCAGAAAAGAAGGAGTAATTTCTTTGATTTGGATATAAAACCCTTCATGTGTCATAAAGATTGTATTTCAGTATACTCTTATAGAATTGTTTATTTTTCCTTTTAGTATTAGTATCACACTCTGGATGTTTGGAGGATTTCCTGTCCATAAGACAATTCATTATTATGTTGAAATATCCTCCGATTATAGAAGTTCCTTGTGTATATCTATTCCAACGAGCCAATGCATAGTTAATAAATTAATTCTGTTTATTATTTGGAGCATAAATATTTAACAGTGAGATTTTTTCCTGGCCTATTTTTTTAACCCAAAGTATGTATCTTCCGTTGGGATCACATATAACAAGTTCATCGTTCAACAAAAGATCCTTATTGAAGAAAATGGACACCCCTCTAGCTTTTATCTTAAAAGTTGCATTGTATACATTATCAAACCCATCAAACTTTGGAATCCTTTTTCCAGTGTGTTTCTTGTAATAGTAGAATATCTACTTTTTCCCTTTTCGCTAAATTACCTATGGGATTTCTTTTGGCAGCGTGGTTCAGACCTTCACAGTTAAAGGTCAAGATATTAAGTACCATTTAACATTGTGAACATTTTTGAATATTGTTCTCTCCCTCTCCAGAAACGCGACCTCAAAGGTACCCTTGGAAAAGGGGTAGAGACAACATCTACAAAAAAAAATGGGGGGACCAACAACAAAAACAAACAGCATAGTCTATCATCATACACAGATAATTCCTCAATATGTTCCAATTGACACCCGGGTCCACCTCTGCCCCTGACTTCTAATAAACAGGACGGATAAGAGGAAGATCCAAGCGGCGATGGGCAAACAGACAAAACGTTTGAATGACTTGGAGGTGGTCTTTCCTGTAAATTGTATCTCTCTATAAATAGTAATCATTTTCTTTTAAATGAATTGACTTCTGCAGCCTTTTTTTCTATAATATTTTAAATCCCCTTTACTATATTTCTATCTTTCTTTATATTATTCTATAGAGAGGAAATGTAAACTCTTGCAAACATTTCTGCAATTGCTCTTTATTTTATTTTCATATATCCTTACCCCTATCTCTAGTTAATTTTGTTCCCTTTCTCTTTATAGCTATCCATCCACTTTATTTCGTTGTAAATACCTATAAAGACTAACAAGCATATATCTGTGTTCGCTTTATTTTCCTTTTAGTTACCTTTGTCTAATTTTTAACTAACTTCTTTCCCATACTTTTATCCCTTTCTTACTTTTTAGCACTTCTCTTTACTTTTTATTTTTGAGTGGGAAGTTTATTTATCTTCTCTATATTTCTACTATTTTCATCTTCCCCTTCCTCTTCACCCTTCTCCTTCCCCTTCCTCCCCACTTCTCTCACACTTCCTCTTCTTTTACTTCAAATCACAGATTGAATTTTTCATTCTTAAGAAAAGGTGATTTAGTCCAGTAATATCTAACCCTTATTTATGTTTATTTATCTTCTAGAAAAAATCGCTAATTTCTTTCCTTTTTTAATTACAAAATTCTCAATAGTGTTTTGAGTGTCAAAATTATTTACAAAATATTATCCTATTCTAGTTCTAATAGTGTTAATACCACACATAAGTTGAGATACAAAGGCCCTCATTCAATTGCAATTTTGCCGATTGAATAGGGCTCTAAATAAGCACATAACATATTTTTTTAAGAAGTTTTTACTTAGTAAGCTTCTATCTAAAAGCAAGGTTTTCACTAACTAAAAACTTATTTAAAAAATATATGTTATGTGCTTATTTAGAGCACTATTCAATTGGCCAAATCGCAATTGAATGAGGGCCTTAGTGTCTATAATCCCTTCGTATTATCTCATTGACCTCTAATTGATTCACATTAGAAATACACATATTATAAATATTTAAAAAGTGTTTTCAGGTCATATTCATATGAATAAACTATATAATAAAGTGCTTCATAAAAAATAAATTTCTTCCCATAAACATTATTAAATACTACACCACTTTTACCATTTGCTATTTTAACAGTGTGTTTATATCTTATTATTATTTACTAATAAATGTGTTTATATCTTATTCATATAATTTATATAATAAAGTGCTTCGTGAATATTATATTTCCTTCAATAAACAGTGTTCATATTGCATCGCTTTTTACAATCATATTAGCTCAGACAAAAAAAAGTGTTTAAAAATATAAAGATATTAACATCAAAATTTCTGTGATTACCTAGTCCCCTTTACATAAAATAGATGAACAAATCTATCCAATTCCTCTCTAGGAGCTTCCCATATAGAAATAAGTACTTCCCTGTGCTCTCACTCACTGGATGTCAAAACTACAAACACATATTTTGGGCTCTCATTTATAATTATACTATGTTAAGTAGGAGCAAAGGGAAATTTAAAGGAATCCAGAGAGGGCCAGGATCAACGGGGGGGGGGGGGGGGGGGGGGACGCTGGGGGGAAATAGAACAATCCTCAACAATTATTTGTTTTCTAAGAGTAGTTAATCTCTTTTTCTCTTAAAATCTTTATTATATCACTGAAAATTTTTCTTTTATTTAGGATTTCTCCTGAAATATCAGAACCAATTTGAAGCTTGTCATATGGAGAATGAAACGTCTTTTTATCAAAAGCTTCTTTTATTATTTTATCTTTTATTGCGAAGTGGCTAAGTCTAACTATCACATCTCTAACAACAGACTTTTCCAAATCTTTTGGAATTGCGATACAATATACATTATCTATATATTCTACATTGATATTATCCTTTTCCAACAGATAGGAAAGAAATAATAGGATATAGCTTTTTAAATCCTTAGCCAATATTGTTTCTAAGATTCCACAAATTCTTAAATTATTTCTCCTAGCTGTTTGCTCTAAATGAACAGTTTTAAGATTATGTTCAATCACTTGCTCTTTCAATTCCTTAATTTCTTTATTACATTTTATTTGTTCAGAAGTAAGTTCATTATGACTAAGTTCTATACCCTGTATCACCTTGGCTTGATTTGTTATAGCCAATGTGTTTTTAGCTATTTCTTGAGACAATTCTATTTTTATTGTCTCTTGAAATCCTCTAAAATGTATTTTGATTGAATTCAGGGTTACTCTTTCTTCCCCATCCTCTAGGTCAACCTCTTTTTTTGTAGCTATCAATTCCTCCTCAAACCCAGATTGAGTGGTTGAATAGTCTAGCTGTGAACTTGATGAACTGTCCATTTGTTTTTCCTCCCGTTTTTGGGGAGGAGACTGTTTCTCTGGTTTTAGATATATTTTGAAACCCTTGATTTACTTTCAGTACCTTGGTTCTCTTTATCTCTCTTTTTTTTCTAGATTACTTGTTTCTTTCCCCTTACTTTCCATCTCTTTCCTATCTTCCCAGTCTGCTCTTTTCTCCCTCCTCCTCCTTCCTCTTTCTCTTCTACCCTCTTATATATTCTCCTTTTAATGAGGTTCTCATTCGAGTGAGATAGTTCTAAATTAGTCTATTGAATATTGAGTGCTCTAGAGTATTATCCTAGATGTTAACTTTCTTTTTGTTCCTCACTTATACTGAATTTATTTTTCTTTAATTTATGTTTTTCAAAATACAAGATTTATATTTAGGCATAGTATATCAATAATTTAAAGTAAAACCACTCCAAATTCAAAGTTAGATTATATTTAAATAATTCAATTCAGTATATTCCTATCGTTCATCTAGAATATATCTCCATCCAAAACTACAAATTATTATCAATGAGCTCACTTTTCAACTCAATATTAACACAGACATAACACAATCCTCCAAAAGGAGTATTTTATAGCAAAAAGTTATTTTCTTTAAATGTTTTGAAGAAAAGATAATTAGTTCCAGAACAATGTTCACCTTTCTTAAAAAGGGCTTAAATATTGATTTTTTTGATGGGAAAGCTGCTCCAAAATATCTACTATCTTCAGCAGGATTCTCTAATAGTCAGCAATAATTATCCTTCCTAGAGGTTACGTTTGCCCTTTATTCCTCTTTCCTCTTTCTTTTCTTTTCCCCTCTTTTTCCTTCTTCACTTCTTTTTAAAAAAAATATATATATCAGAAGCAGTGAGTTCATCTAATTGATAGACTTCCTTTGCTTTCTTATTCACTGCTTTAGATTTCTCACTACCTTGAGGTATAACTCTATGATTCCTATACCTGCTACAGGGGATTTTTTTAGCAGTATACGTTTATGCAAAGTGCAAAGCATTTCTCTTTTTATACTCTGCTAGTGCATGGAAGATCTCAGTATGACTTTATGATATTTATTTCACCTTGTATAGCTTTCACCCAGTTGATCCTTCAGCTTTTAGCCAGTACTTGAAGTGTCTTTTAAAATTTAACTTCCTTTTAAATTCTGTGGGGGTGGGGGTGGGGGATAACATATATATAGATCAAGATGGATAGGCTTTAAGTCTTTCTCTTCAATAATAATGTATTAAGCAAATGCAACTATCTATGATAGTCCATGAGGTTTATTTCAGGTCAGTACATATACAAGGTTGTGACGGCTTTATTGTCTCTTTATTATAAATCCACTTGGATGCAACAATATACCCTTTGTCTGTGAAGTTGTGTTATATTACAGTGACCAGACACCATCCAAGTGGTTTTTCTAGGGTAACAAAGAAAGTGAGTCCTTCAAACTCACCCAGTACTGTCCATAAGTGTTATTCCAGTCTCCGAAACCATCGCTAACCTTCATTCTACTCTCATCACTCTCATGATGTCGCAGCGTTCAGCCGGCTCTCCCACTACATTCTCTCAGGTTTTTATTCAACTAGAGTTTGTTCTTCTTCCTCCAAAGAATTCTCGCCGGCGTCTCCTTTCACTCACAAGGACCTTAATCATAGCATCTGTCCCACGCGGGAATCCCTTGCTCAAAACTTTGGGGTGTAATGCAAAGCACAACAGGCTTCCATAGAGCAGCTCCAATCTCTTGCAGCAAACAAACAGACCGCAAACATTCACCCGACTAGGCGCCAACTAGTCACATCCTGGGGGTGGCATAATTGAGGTAGGTGTATTTTAACAGTGAGAGACAGAATAACAAAACAAAACAAAAACAAGAAAAACGCATGTCATAAAAGTAATAAATTGCTTTGCAGGTCAGTGAGAGAAATAAGTATTTGATCCCCTATCAATCTTTTTAGCTCCCAGGTGTCTTTTATACAGGTAACTATCTGAGCTTAGGAGCACTCTCTTAAAGGGAGAGCTCCTAATCTTAGCTTGTTACCTGTATAAAAGATACCTATCCACAAAAGCAATCAATCAATCAGATTCCAAACTCTATACCATGGCCAAGACCAAAGAGCTGTCCAAGGATGTCAGGGACAAGATTGTAGACCTACACAAGGCTGGAATGGGCTACAAGACCATCGCCAAGCATCTTGGTGAGAAGGTGACAACAGTTGGTGCAATTATTTGCAAATGGAAGAAACACAAAATAACTGCCAGTCTCCCTGGGTCTGGTGCTCCATGCAAGATCTCACCTCTTAGAGTTTCAATGATCAGGAGAACGGTGAGGAATCAGCACAGAACTACACAGGAGGTTCTTGTTAATGATCTCAAGGCATCTGGGACCATTATCACCAAGAAAACAATTGGTAACACACTACGCCATGAAGCACTGAAATCCTGCAGCACCCGCAAGATACCCCTGCTCAGGAAAGCACATGTACAGGCCCATCAAAAGTTGCCAATGAACATCGGAATAATTCAGAGGAGAACTGGGTGAAAGTGTTGTGGTCAGATGAGACCAAAATTAAGCTCTTTGGCATCAACTCAGCTCACCATGTTTGGAGGAGGAATGCTGCCTATAACCCAAAGAACACCATCTCCACCGTCAAACATGGAGGTTGAAACATTATGCTTTGGAGGTGTTTTTCTGCTAAGGGGACAGGAGAACTGCACCGCATCAAAGGGACGATGGACGGAGCCATGTAATGTCAAATCTTGGCTGAGAACCTCCTTCCCTCAGCCAGGGCTTAGAAAATGGGTCATGGATGAGTATTTCAGCATGACAATGACCCAAAACACACAGCCAAGGCAACAAAGGAGTGGCTCAAGAAGAAGCATATTAAGGTCCTGGTATGGCCTAGCCAGTCTCCAGACCTTAATCCCATAGAAAATATGTGGAGGGAACTGAAGGTTCGAGTTGTCAAACATCAGCCTCAAAAATCTTAATGCCTTGGAGAGGATCTACAAAGAGGAGTCGGACAAAATCCTTCCTGATATTTGTGCAAACCTGGTTGTCAACCACAAGGAACGTCTTTTCTCATCTTTGATTGCCAACCGTGTTTTTGCCACCAAGTAGTAAGTCGAAGGGGTCAAATACTTATTTCCCTTATTGACCTGCAAATCAATCTATAACTGTTTTGACATGCGTTTTTCTTCTGTTTTTTGTTGTTGTTGTTATTCTGTCTCTAACTGTTATAATACACCTACCATTAAAATTACAGACTGAACATCTCTTTGTCAGTGTCACATATTCAAAATCATCAGGGGATCAAATTCCCCCCGCCCCCACTATATATATATATATATATATATATATATATATATATATATATATATATACAGTAGACTCTCAGTTACCCGGCACTCACTGGAATTGGTATATGCTGAATACATGTAGTTTCTGGTTGCTTGAGAGCTACTAGTAAAAGAGTCCTAGATTAGCTGCACATAGGATACTCTGCTAAGTATATCTGTCCGTGATCTAGCAGCAGCAGCTTTCACTCCTCACTTACACGCAGGTAGGTTCGGCTGGAGGGTGCGGCGCTGATCCCAGGGAATGTAATGTCAACACTGCCCTGGCTCAGTCACTCATGCCCGTCTGCTTCCAGGTAAAAGTGAATTGCAGAGACATGCAGTGGATGAAATCTAGGTACCTGTAAGCATTTTGTGGCATGACAACCTGGCTCCTGGAATTTGTTGAGCCCTGTACATTTAGTTTCTATTTAAAGTGCAGTATTACATTTTTTTCTGGTTGCTTGAGTTCTGGTGTACTGAGAGTCTACTGTATATATATATATATATATATATATATATATATATATATGTATATATATATATATATATATATATATATATATATATATATATATATATATATATATATACAGTTTTAAGAGCTGAGGGGAAGTCAACACTTTCTGAAGTTCTCTTGAATCCATCATGATCTCCAAGGTCTAATCCACAACTTTTCTAAAATCATTCAGAGCATTAAAAGGAACTATTCAATTAAATGCAACACCATAAACACCATCTGTCTGAGCGACATCACACAATAAATCTATTGTGCATCAGTACTTTCAGTACTTTATTCTGGATTAAAAATGACAAATATACAGACAAGTGCAGAAACTATTGGAAAGTGACTCATGAAAAGTCTTGTATTAAAATATGTAAAACTGAACTTTGTAAGCTGCTTACATGACATGACATTTCCAAGTAGCAAAACTAAAAAAAAATGTGGTGAAGAAGATTATATGATGTGGAAGCGCCCCTGATAATTACCCCTGGAAAAGATAACATATTTAGTGCTACCATACTGGCATGAGACAAATCATCATACTAATATACTGATATTTCTACTGACAAAAAGGTTTTGGACAATGGCTCTCCTGTATGTAACTCATAATATAATAATATCACCATGTGCATGTGATGTTTGTTGTTGTCTGGCTGTCCGTGACTCTATGGACCACAGCACGCTAGCCACTACCCCCTCAAACTCATATTCAAGGCTTCAATTACCTCATCTATCCATCTCTGCCTCTGCTGTAGCGATCCTTGTGTACCTTCAATCTTTCCCAGCATCAGAGTCTTCTCCAGGGAATCCTCTCTTCTCATGATATGGCCAAAATATTTAAGCGTTAGCCTCATGATCAAATCTTCCAATAAACAGTTTGGCTTGAATTCCTGTAGTATTGATTTATTGGATCAATCAAAGAAGCAGTTTCATTCAACAGCACCATTCAAAGGTGTCAATTCTATGGTGCTCAGCCTTCTTTATGGTCCAGCTCCCGCATCCGTATGTGACATAAGCTGTACCAATTTTCGTGCTGGACCAAGTGCAAGATGAGCATATAAATGGTGATTATATTGCCTTGCTCTGGTCCACAATCCATATATCAAGATGTGGTCTAATTTGAAGATGCAGACTAATGAAGTAGCTTTCATGTATGAGCTGAAATAGTAGCTTCCTCATTTCATTGAAATGCAAGCTTCCCCATTTTTGCTAAACTAGGAACTAAGTAATTGCTTTGTCAGAAAGTGTATAAACGTATAATTATAAAAGGTGGCAGAACAACAATATATGCTTTAACCCTAAAGTCACCAGAAGTAGCAGGCAAACCCATTAAATCATATATAGAAGAACTAAATTGTGTTGGCCTTAGGGTGTATAAGTGGCTGACATCCTAGTCTAATCAGAAGATCACCATGGAACTCATGAACATTTTCTGTGAATATAATGAAGACGTGTAGACTTCTGGGTTTCTATAGCTAAGAGATGCTGATCTACCTGAAGTACTTCTTCTACCATTCTTTGCAAAGTGTTAACATTTTTGCCCTGACCTTAACCCATGTATAGCGCTACAGAATATGTTGGTGTGTTACAAATCACATACTGTATAATAGTTGTCAAACTAGGCAAAGCGAGGGGCCGCATTTGGGGAAGGTGGAGGCTCCAACGTCGGCTGCAATGAGCCAAAGGCTGAGGTGGAGGCTCTATAGTGCCTCACACTCGGTTACAAACACCCACACAAAGCTTTGTAAAAAATACAACCGCAATGAGCGCCGAAGGATCTCGGACCACCAAAAAATTAATGTCTGGCCCAAACAGCATTACCTGCCTTACAATTTTATTGCCCCATCATTTTTGACGGACAAGTCGCTAGTAAATTATAATAATAATAATAATAATATTACAGAGCTATCATCTGATGTAACCTGTATTCATCATATAACCCAATCCGAGCAAACCAATATTATTTCCAGCTTGTGTGAGTGTTTACTTTCTTTCATTTGCTACCTATAGAAATCACAAACTATTGAGTACCAGGGATTGGTTGTAATATAACCATCATATATATGGGTGAGGAGTCTAAAAAACATTATTAAGTGAATATGTGTGTGTGCTTTCAAAAAACAACATGAAAAATCTGAATGCACTAATTGTATTATATGGGCTAGTTTAAACTGGTTAAAGTGATACAACACAGTACACATATAAATAACATTCAAATAATATATTTTTATGTATATGTAGCTTTTATTTCATTATGGTAGACCACCTGAGATTAGTCAGTGTAATGATTTATGTGCACACATAGAAGTCAAATAGTGAGGTGTTGGGATAGCAGCCTGGAGCAGAACGCCTGGTTTTGACAGGAGCCAATATACCCTGACCGTGTAATCAGAGACATTTATCATCTAGTCTCTTAGAAGGTCCCTAGTGGTCCTTTAAGGTGTCTTACTGTTCCAATAGGCCTAAATATACCCCACATGTCCTAGACCATATAGATATAGCACATTGCAATACAGCCTTACTTTTTCCATCTGGGACACAGTCACTGAACTATATGCTGGTGGACATTTATTGCAGCCTAACAACTTACCCCTGTTCACAAGGTAGTAAAATTGGCTTGTGCCAAAGAAGCAGCACTTGTGGGACCATGTCACTTTCTTTTGATGCATATCTAAATTGACATTTTTGTGGACATCATACATAATATATCATCATTACAACAAGTGATACCTGATATACCATCTACTTTTTGTGGGTGTTTGTACTTATAGACATACACGTGAGGTTTTATATATTGTATATATGTTTATGCAGACCATCTATGGGGCAATTATTTTTCACACTTATCTACTAGTATAGCGCTGTGACGGGACACACTACTTATAGTAGGAGTGTGTTCATTAATTTTTATATAAATACACATAATTTCAGTTGATTATCATTAAAAATATCAGTGGATAATTAAGCTTAAAAGTTAGATATTTTAAGCATAAATTGCCTATAAAGCACCTATTTTCAACTATATTTGTCTAGGGGCGTTAATGTACTCAGAAAGGAGCAGATTAAGAAGAAGAGCATACAAACAGCCCCATAAACTCAGATTTTTGGATTTACGGCTAATAAATTAGCCCCGTAATGCAGCCGGCAGATGACTTACAGGTTAAAACGCAGCAAGGCCATGAAAAGCGTACGTGTTGAGCAACGTTGAACTTCGGGCCTGTAAATCCTTTTATCTGTCAAGCTCATAACCGCTACTTGTTCAATTTACCTATTACATTGCAAAGAAGTCACATGCGAGCAAGCCCATAGCACGCAAATGGAGCCCAAAGCCCAACGTGTGGTCGAGAGGACACTCAAGGGGGTAAAGTCCAATATGTAGCACTTGTAAAGCAAATAAAAACACACTACTGTACTAATATGAAAAGGGAAAGTGATGTTAGGTCTTAGAATTAATAGCACAACATTCTCAAACCCGCAAATTGGCCCCAAAAAATACTTTATTTCATGCTTATGTTGCGTGTTATATCAATCACGGCAATCAATGTGTTAATACATATACTGTAACTCGCATGTGATAGAATATCATATTTGCTGCTTTATTACTATTGCATTGTCACTGGAATGTGGGTTTGCTCGGAGATCGCAATTGAACCCCGTAAGACTTTAAAATCCATCCTCCATTTTTTTGTGATGCAATGCTGACAATCTCTGTTTCCATTGGCTCCATCTAAACCAGTAACTACGGGCTTACTAAAGCTACTGGCCGACAGATGGCTTATGGTTTTGCGTCTCCAGCTCGTAGCTCACAGCCTTTCTAATTTGATAGCACCGTATAACTCGTGGACATTTCAAACCAGCAGCCGTTATGGGCTTCATGTTGGAATTTCTGGCTTGGAATTTAATATGGCCCCAGGTTAGTCTAGTTTAGAATAACAAATACATTTTAATTATTAGAAGTCTCTCTGAATAATATTATTTATCCAACTGGGCATGCTTTTATTTTTCATCAACGCCCAAATGTAAAAGTTAATTAATGGGCTACTTAATTCAGCACGATTTAGATTAAATCACAATAAAATCTCCTAAAAGCATTTAGAATTTTTTAAATATGTGCATTTTTCACTGCGATATGAAATCAAATCTGTGTTTACATGTGTCACTGACTGCTCCCAGCCAGACCCACAGATACAGCTATGTGTAGTGAGCAGAAGAAAAAAAGGAATTAACCCTTATCAAATCCATTTGTGAAGAGCATGGAATGATGGAATCACCTAAACAGGTCAGTTATGGGTTAACTGGTTAAATTTCTGAGTGCGGGCAAAAACTGCTGTCGATCACTGTCTTCACCGCACTGCTCGGCTGCCTGTTTTACTCATGAAACAAGCAGTAAGTAGGAGAGACTTTGTTATGCAAATAGACTTAAAACTTTAGATTTTGTAGCTGTTATTAGTGTCCTTAAAACAATAGATAATTTTAATATCCAATCTTGTGCTCTATCGCACCATGAAGAGCGCTTACTTACAGTGAGGTAAATGGCCCTTTAATGACCCTAGATAGACAGAAAGAGGGATTTCCTTTCTACAGTAGATAAAACAATGCCACCTTCAAAATCTTTTTTTTTTGCTTCATCCAAATATACCACACAGCTTAGCAATCTATACATTTTCTACATGCATATGGAAATATGCTTATCAAATCATGATAAACAGTAACAAACTGTTGGATACATATATAAAAAAATCATCAAATCAGTGGCAAAACTATTCAATAAAAAAATAAGAATTTCTCATTCAATATCTTAAGAAAAGGAAAGTCGTAAATTGATCAGAAAAGGTTAAACTTAATATAGAAAATAAACCAGATTTTTAGAATCTTTTAACAGAATCCACATTTTATTTATGTGTGCTGAATTAAAGTTTATAGAATAATGGAATTTTTAACAATTACATATTTCTCATACTATGCCTTTGTTTGAAATTGACTCGGAATAAATGGAATAATAGACTTCTTCCATTAACGTCTGTTTGGTGCTTGATTTTTCTCTTTTGCTGGTTAAATTACTGTATATGTATTTAGTGTAGGTGTTTTTGTTCTGTTTACTCACAATTTAAGCATTTGATATTTATTGATGGTAAATATATTTGTTTATTGTCTTTGAAGGTAACATTTTTCAGTAAATGAGTCCATCAAATTGTTAAAAATGGAATATGACTGGGAATTATATCCACGTTGCTTTATTTAACTCTTCATTACTAGTTGATAGGCTAAGTACTTTGCTTTTGGATAATGTGTGATGTTTTAGCAGTCAGTTCCCAATAACATTTGTTATGTACAGGAAGTAACTAATCTGGTTAGATAAATGTCTCTCTAGTTCTGAGCATGCCCAGTGTTTTGTTTTGCATATGTCCTCCACCAAAGACAATATACTGAGTATTGTATAGTAATTCAGCAATTAATGTCAAATATTTGTCATTACAAAGAGTTATAGAGTCTTTGGTGGGTGGATAAGTAAAGCTGAGTTACAGGTAACACGCCTCCCAACTTTTCTTCTTTTAAAGGTACAGTCTCTCTTCTCGGGATAAATCCCTCTCATTCCCAAAACTCACAAATTTAAACTGTGAATAAATCAAATTGGTGTGTTTCTACTTCAACCAACAATGCTCAGCCTAGGACAAAATATTTCATGGGGCAGGCACTTGTCCCAAACGACCAATAACATGTTATGAAGCAGTGCTTGAAACTGCATAAATATGCGCATTGAGATTTCTGTCTTTAATTTAAGTATGGCTGACAATATATACATAAACATCCACATACTTTCAATTTATTATTCCAAGCTGCTTGCTTCTGAGCATGTGCGAGGGGGGGGGGGATCGGGGGTTAAATCCACTTTTTCCCTTGGATACAGAGAAGCACACCCCCTCAATATTCAACTTTCGGGAACTGATGAAACAAAAAAAGGAGGGAACCATATACATTTTAAAATTCTTCAAAAATATTTTTTTCTCTAAAAATGTTTTTAAGTTCATGAATTAAACTGCTGCATATGTAGTTAGGCTGGTTACATACTTCACAAAACTTACAGACTTACGACCCGTACGACTTAGGACCGAAACCCGTACATGCACTGTGCAAAATTCTGACTTTAATGGCTGAACGACAGAACTCGAAACACCTGAAAATAACAACCAATATGCCTCAAATTCACTTACATACTCACACACAGGCAGGGAGCCTGTGACTGAGGTCGCAAGGTAATTTGAGCCATAATTGACATTTTTTCCCGATAAAAAATCGCCTAAGTGAGAAAAAATATGGCTGCCGAAAAAACGTAACACAACGAAAACCAGTCCGAAGGACATAAAACTAGCCCGAAGGATGTAAAAACAAGCCCCAAGCAGTAACACTTAATGCAAGCCAGTAACACCTAACCCAAGGCACTAACACAACCAAAGACAGTAACACTCAAGTGCAACACCTATAAAGGTCACAGGGTGAGAGGCTTGCAATGAGCAACAAAGGCGCTCATCGGGAGGTTTGCAAGGAGTGCCGAAGGTGATCATTCAAAAGCAGGAAAGTTGCGGATCGTGGAGACACGTGGAGGGAGAGAGTGGTAAAGGGGAGACATTGGGGGAGAGGGAGAAAGGCAAGGGGGGAACATGGAGAGAGAGGGTGACATTGGGGGAGAGGGAGAAGGTAAAGAGGGATACACATGGGGGAGACATGGAGGGAGAGGGGGAAGCATAGAGGAGAGGGAGGCATGGGGGGAAAGGGATGCATGGGGGAGAGTGGGAGAGGAATGGGGTAAGGAGAAAGAGGGAGACACATGGAGGGAGAGGCATGAGGGGAGAGGGGGATACATAGGGCAAGGGGGAGACAGAGATGAAGAGAGAGGGAGAGAAAGAGGGGTGAGAGGAGAAAAAGAAAGGACGAGAGGGAGTGATGGGAAAGAGAGGGGGAGACTGAGAGAAAGGGGGAAAAAGTTAGGGGGGCAGAGGAAAGTGAGAGGGATAGAATGAGAGGGGGTTGGGAGAGAGAGGGGAGAGGAGAGAAAGAGAGGGGAGAGAGAAAAAGAAGTGAGGGGAATAGGAAGAGAGACATGGAGAGAAGAGGGAGAGGGAGAGAAGGAAGGGGAGGAAGAGAGTGAAAGAGAGGGAAGATAGAAGGGGGAGTGTGAAAGAGAAGGATATATATATATATATATATATATATATATATATATATATATATATATATAGTAAATAAAAAGTACATCTGTGTTCACATTTGAATGTCTAAAGCAAGTAAAAAAAAACTGCTTCCAGCTCAGAGTTCCGAGAAAAACAGTTATTACACTGCATTCTGGGAAGTTGAGCTGGGACACACAAATATGTCCACAAATGCCTCGCTCTTCATTCTGTAGCCATCATCAAACATGGCTTCCTTAAAGCTAATGCATGCTGTATTACACAGCTTTAATGCAAAGCCAAGGTTGGAATAAACACAGGCTGAGTTGTACAAGCTCCATGTACAGCTGTTTCAAGCTTACTGGCTATCATCAGCATGGAGCGGGATATATATGTTTGCACTGGGGGGCGGCAAACTCAGGAACAGCCCCGGGTGGCAAAAGCTCTAGCTATGCCACTGATCATGGGTGTTACGATCTGCTTTTTTCAGTCGGGCTTAATAAGACTGTTATGGCTAAACCTACCCAGCAGATCTTTGAGGTTCTTTTGATCTATTCACCAAGGCAGCTGATGTCTTTAAAATCCTCTTCCTTGAATGCAGCCATTAAAAATGTGACCACACAGGATCAGCATACAGGATACTTCATCTGGACAAGTGATGCTGGAACTGCTTTTATGGTGGTGGAGACTTCATAACACATACACAACTACTGAACCCAAAGGGTGGTCAGAGGGATCACGACAATAGGGTAACATAAGGATTTGTCAAGTTATATTATTTGTGTACACCTTTTATTCAACATGGCCAATGTCCCCACTGCTTCAATGAGCAGCGCAGTTCTTATTTGAAAAAAAATAAAGGCTACACATTGTGTCAAGTAACCTGCAAGATTCTATATGTTTTACAGAAAACAATCAGAAGTTGTGCTTCTCTGCAAATAATATAATGTATTAAATGATGTTAACTAGAACAGATGTTCCCTAAAGCAAACACACAGTTTGACTATTAGCAAAGACTGGCAGACTATAACACCCTGTGCTGTTTTTATAAATTACTCAGAATAGTAAATATCTGTCTCAACCACTGGAGAATTCTTGACATAGTTACAGTACATAGAAAAAGATGGTACTATATTAGCATACAGAATAAATGTGAATTTAAATGCATTTACAACAAAATAAATAACAAAATTATGTAAAGTAAAAGGACTGCTGGCTGATAAAAAATAAATTGCAATATTTCAGGGTATTTTTTCTGATCAAGCTCATTCTTTTTAAATAGTTATTTTAAAGTTTTAATAACTGCTTAGTCATTGTACCAGCTTTTTTTCTATACTAAATCATAATTAAGATATGTACCATTGTCTTTTTTTATACTTTATTGTTATATCAGGAACAGATTAGAACACTGTACCACTCCTTAGGACATAAGGTGCCAACAGCTAGCTCCAGAACAGCTGGTATCTCTAAAGTTACTCCTATAACTATACCTATTGTGTCAGTGGTAGCAAAGCAAATACAACTTTCCCTATGCTATCATAATGTTGTACAAGAATTTTCTCTACTTAAGACTTCCCTTCCAATATGTAATTTTTCTTGCATTGTGGTAAAATGGCTTGTATTATGATATTTCTTGAAATGTATATTTGCCCTGGTTACTTGTGATATTGTTTATTAGTATTAAGTCTCACTGAAGAAGCAGTTGCAGACTCCTACCATTGATTGACATGGGTGTGGGGGTTGGGGGGTTGCTTGATACCCCCAGATTATATGAACAGGGGACACAAAAATAGCAAAATTAAACTTAATCATGCACTACCAGATTTTGGCCAATAGAGGAGTTATGCTCTAAAGATTTGTCCCGAAATATATAGAGCTAAGCCCAGTACATTGCACCTGGTGTACCAGTGGTAGATCCACCATTGCTGCTGGAAGTAGAGTTGAATTGTAGCACTCAGGATTACAGTTGTTTTCTCTTTAAACAGTATCCCATCCCCCAGATTTTTTTCTTGCGTCCTATGCCCAAGGATCTTAGTTTGTAAAAACAACTATGACAATGTATAGTCTATTCTGAATCATCTTTGAAAAATTAGATGAGAGGAACTTTTTTTCTGTGCAAATATTGGTTTCCTACTATTTTCTACTCACCTATCCAAAATAACATTTATGTTTAATTTTTTTTTATCTAGGACCTAGATCTCATTAAACTAACATTTGCAAAGCCCCAAAATACTAATGGGTGCTATTTAATCTCAAATTCACATTTACTCAATTTAAATACTTATTAGCAGGGCTTGTCATGACTGATTTTGGGACTCTTCTGAACCCAACAAATAGCACTTCTATTTTGGACTCTGGCCCATTGGGTTACTAATATCCAAGGTTATTAAAATGGACATGAAACTTGAGGACTATTTGTATGTATAGTATAGTCTAGGCAACAATTGGGCTTGCTATATTGTGTTATGTACACTGTGAGTGTGAGTATGTGACATATAGTGGTGTAAGAATTATCTCTGCAGGAATTTTAAAGTGTTTATGGCCCCAAATGCTAAATTCTAGTATCTGCTGTGTGATCAAGGATAGTCAGAATGTTTGAAGTTAGTTTATTGCCCTCGCTTAATGCCAGCAGAAAATACCAGATCAGATATATCTCAGAGGAAGGAATGAAGGAGGGGGTTGCTAGCCGTAGTAACAGGGAGGGAATGATGAGGAAGGCGATGAAAAATAATTCATTTTAGAGTTGAGCTTGATTGCCAGAGTTCCCCTAAGAGGTGTTTGCTGGGCGTTAAGATATTGAACACAAAAGGCATGACCTAGAGGGAGCTCTGGGTCACAACAGGGCTATGTAACATTAACATTTATAGTTCAAGGCAGCCAGTAGGAGTAAACCATTTGACATGAACCCATCCAATAAGAAAAAGTGAACTGTCCCATGTCCATGGCAATTTAATATCAGTAAGAAATAATCAGTAAGAAATTCCATAGATATTAAAGGGTAACTGGACTGCCTAAGTGCTTGATAAAAAAAAAAGTTGAGCCTTTTTAAAATATATTGGATATAATATAAAGCTGTGAGATGCAAAATGTAATCATTTTCTTTGAAGATTACCACAATTAGGTCACCCACTTCAACAAAAAATTCCCTGAATAAGAACTTTAAAACAATAAAATTGACACCCCATGTGAAAAATGATTAATATTTTCCTTTATTGCTTCTAATATATTCTGCAATTTTAAAATCAGCATTAAGTGGAACGACTATACATGATCCCTGTACTGGATAAGAAAATAAAAAAACAAAATTAAACTTATTTGACCTGAAATGACTACACACACGGCGCATTTTCATAAGTAAAAACAACTCACATCCACTTCTTCAGTCGTGATAATTCAAAATATTTACTCCAAAGGGAGCATAAATACTTTAACTTGATTGCCCATTGCAAGGAAAATTGCTGCGGATTAATTCTAAACATAGCTGATTTAATGCCGAAAACATTACTACTTACAGAAAGAGTAAAAAGCTTTAACTAACACAACACACTTGAGGTTCTTAGCTAGATCTCTTTTCCATGAGTTTATTGATGGCCTAAAAATATAAAAGATTTTTCTCGTTTTTCCATATATAGAAAAATAGACTTGGAGTGGTCACATATGGGAAGAAACATGATTATTTATCCACATCCTTCATGAGCACAAACAATGCCCAAAATATATTATATATAAACTGTATTTGACATTGACATCCATCAACTAAAAAGGGTACACTTACAGAAGTGCATAGAGTGTGTTCCTTTCTAGAAATAAAGATCAGACTAGATTAAAGATCAGCTGACCAGAAATAAAATTATATTTAGGAAACTGAAAAAAGTAGTAGTGGCTAAAGTTGTAAGATACCTAAAGTACTTTGTTCTATAAGTGAAGGTAAGGAACCCTTAGATTGTAAGTTTATGAGTTTTCAATCGTGTGTCCGTGCCTTGGAAACAAGCACTACATACATTTGATTATAAGCTCAAAAACAGGGCCCTTCATTCTTTATAAGGTGTTAAGTTTTTTTTTTTTTTTTGCCATGTACTAAACTCCTGTACAGCACTACGGAATATGTTGGCGCTATATAAATAAAGATAATAATAATAATAATAATTAGGAGGTTCAGAGTTTGTTTTTCAGGTTCAAATTTGAAAAAGGTATCAGGTTATTGATTTTGAAGAACATTTAAAATTTACCATGAATAGTTTGATATAGTTTAATTCGTATAAACTTGACTTGTCCGTTCAAAGTCCTTGGGTGCCAGATTCAGGCTACATTTTTACCATATTTTTCTATCTTTAAGATGACCCCATGTATAAGACGACCCCTATGATTTTGACCCCATAAAAAAAGCATCCTATCAAGCCAGTATGAGGAGCCCGCCTCTCCCACCACATTCCCTGGTTCTCACCATACCTTCAGCCGCTCACTGCCAGTCCTGATGATGATCCTCTCCCTGGCCCTGGTCCTGGGGGTGCAGCCTGGCTCTGGAGTTAGGTTGCAGGGTGGCTACAGGCTACTCCTGCTGTCCTGTTCGGAGTCGGCTCTGCGGGGGGGCGGGGGGACTCTAGGAGTGTGCGGGGACTTCCAGTGCCAGGAGCTCCGCCAGCTACAGGCCCAGCAGCACCCCAGCCCCTGCACCCACCCCTGCCATGCTCTCACCCGCATCCATCCCGACACCCCTTGGAGCCCAGAAAACCAGCGATAGCAGCTCCTCCTGTTGCAATGCCTGGGGCACCCTGAGTTCCGCCAGCTACAGCCCCAGCAGCACCCTGTGCCCCTGCACCCATCCCCCTGCCGTGCTCTGACCCGCCTTCTTCCCGGCACCCCTGGGAGCCCAGCAGCCCCCAAGAGCAGCTCTTCCCTCTGCAATGCCTGGGGCAAACCCTCATCAGCCAGGCCATCGAGAGCAGGGCGACAGCAACAGCTCTGCCAGCTGGAAGATGAGGAGGGCAGAGTGCCAGGAGCAGCTTGGAGGAGAGCGGGGAGAGCAGCTGGAGGTGGAGGTGGCACAGGGAGGCTGAGATAGGTACGGTAGGGGCCTGTACGAGATAGGTACGGTAGAGGCACCACTGGGGGTCATGGGAGACAGACATACCCGGGACAGGAGAAGACTGCACGGGGGGACTGAGGGCAGAGAGCGGCCTGGAGAGGATCACTTAGTGACAGTGCCATCTAGCGCTGTTTTCCGTGTATAAGACGACCCTGTCACGACCCACTCTCTGGCTGGGGTCTGTTGACCGGATTTGGGTTACTCTGGACCTTGGAGGTAGTCTTGATTACAGGAACATCATGTCTCAGCCCTTGGGTTAGACTGAGCAATATTGACAGTAAGTCTGACGAATCTTACTGCAAGCATATGTCCCCGGGTAAATAATACATCTACACGCCACGTCTTGATGAAAATTATGAACAACGTTTTATTTTGGAACAACATATTTAAAACATTTTACACACACACACACACACAGTGGAGGGAGTGGCTGCCGTGGATCAACATTTCCCCTTGCTCTGGCCAATAGGGTAACCTCCAGAGTAACCTAATTACCTCTGTCCAATGTAACAGAGGTAGGCTATGGGAACCACCAGACCCCTCCCATGGGCCAACCACAGGTGTGGCCACCAAGCTCATTCTGACCCAGGCTCTTCCAGTGGAAACTTCCTGTTTGAGCTCCTAGGCCCCCCATTGTTATCTAGGTGCCTGGCTGTCTGCCCTGATGCCATTGTCTTGGAATGCTATCACTTCAAGTGTTTACCTTAAGTGATAGCTGAAAGGCAGATTGTTGATCCACTCAGGTTACTATCTGTAGGCTGTAATATTGCTACCCAAGTACAGATACCAGCCACTCTCCTCTCATACAAATCTACAAATACAACAACTAATGTTTCACCCACATACAACCAACATATCCCACTAGCTCTCTCACATGACACACATTACAATGAGCCTAAACATGGAAGGGATGGGAATATGCTAAGGGGTAAACTTATAATACTTTATCCCCTAGACCACAAAATAACAATATAACTTTATAACAGTGTAACAGGGGGTCTGCGAGCCCAAACCCCACTAAGTACAGATGTAGGTATCCTGTACTCCAGTTGTCTTCTATATGGCCATGTGGAGAGTAGAGTCCGATCATAAAATGGCTCCTAGAGGTGACCACTGCCAGTAACAATATGGCTCCCATTGTGACCACTGCTGCCAGCCACAGGATGGCTGTGCCAGTCACATAATGGCCACCGGCACAGTTCACGCCAAACCCAATATGGCCACTGGCTGATTCATGACTGACCCCCCCAATTTAAAGGTAAAAATGTCAAAAAAGTTTGCCTTATACACAGAAAAATACAGTAAATTAAAATGAGCTAGTGATTGATTCACTTGTACTTAAACTGAATATCCTGGAAATGGGGCCCTTATCTAGCACCAAGGATAACATTGGATAAGTCTGATTGTTGGGTTTTCAGAGCAGAGACCTCATTGCATTGTCTATATTTATGTTTATTTTCCCATATCTTCTGTATAGCAATATAACAATGTTGCTGTACAAAAATAAATACCTGCAAATAGTTATTTTTGTATATATAATGCATAACTTTTTAATGTTGGCTAAATGTATACATATTACTTATTGAGAGTCTGATGGAGAGACAAACAATGGATGTATTCAATAAGTTATATCCTAACTCCCTACCTCCTACACTAGCTACTAATTTTGGGGGAGGGTGAGCATCCCCTCAATATTTACTAAAATGTAATGAGAGCTTACTCCAAATGCTTACTTCATGCTTACTTTAAATAATGTAACTAATGGTATGCATTTCATATTATGGAAATAATGGGTCTAATGGACATACTCATATTCATGTGGTTGACAATTCAATATTCAATTTGTTGTACCTAATACTGATTCTTGTTTCATACCCTTATATGGATGGGGCTATTTAGGTTTTATGCTGCCCTAGGCCTTTCCCCTTGCTATTTCTCAAATAAGAAGTGTATAAGTATATATAATATATGTGTATATGCTATATATAATATATATAGTACATCAGAAAGAGTCACATAAACTGACAGACAAAAATATCATTGCATATAGACATTTCAATGCTGTACAAACATATTTAATTGTACTGACTGCATCAGAAGGCATCCGTCTACCCGCATCCGTCTACCCCCTGAAAATGTGCTGCCCTAGGTTGGAGCCCCCCGATTGTATGCCTTTTTTATACAGAGCTACGTTTGACATATTGTATTTAATGCAGTGAGTATGTGACATATAATATTTTAGTCAAAACAGGTGCCTGCTGCTGAGAACTTAAGTAGATGGTTAGGCCATTGTTACGGAAAGACTTGGTCAGATGAGTTATCTGTCGATGGTTGTCTGTCATGGTGATAACTGAATCAGCAGGACAGTTTATATCTTTAAGCTGCATGGGTAGGTAATATATATATAAAGCCCTTAACAATATTGCACCCCCTTATATATCTTCTCTCATCTCACAACATTTGTCCAATTGCCGTCTTAGCTCTGCAAATGACCTTCTTCTTTCCTGCTCTCTTGTAACCTCCTCTCACTCCCACCTTCAGAAATTTTTCTAAGCAGTCTCTACTTTGTAGAACTCCTTGCCTCACTCCCCCAGACTATCTTCCTTTAAATATCCACTAAAAACATTTTTTTTAAAAGTAGCCTACCACTTTCATCCTTAATGTGCACAACTGCATACCCTACAGCATAACAATGCTAACACACAATCTAACTTGTAACACACATATACATCTCCACTTACATCATTCTACTGCCTTGTGTATTAACCTCCCATATAACACCCCTTCTGGATCACTATCTTGTCGTGGATGACGACCTTGTCTTGGGGAAGGGTAGCAAAGCAGATGAACTGCCCTACAAATAGAAACCAATGCAACCATAATGTTGTAGAAAAAACTTTCTCTGCTTAAGACGTCCCTTCCAATATGTTATTTTTCTTGCATTATGGTAGCATGGCTTACATTATTATTAATATTTACTTTCATTGCTTCTAACATATTCTGCAATTGTAATAATTGAAGCCTAAACAATATCCCTGTAATGTATAAGGTACTAAAACATTAAATAAAACACAACTTTTAATCTAAATACCCGATTTAAGTGACTACACACACATGGTATTTCCGTAAGCAAAACCAACTCGCATTCACTTCTTCAGTTGTGATACATTCAAAATGTACTAATCCAAAGGGAGCATAAATACTATAACTTGATCGCCCATTGCAAGTGAATTGCTGCGGATTAATTCCAAATATAGTTTGTTTAAGGCCAAAAAACATTACTACTTTAAAAAAGCATAAGAAACGCTTTTGAACAAAACGTCTGAGGTTCATAGCTAAATCCCTGGCCCATTATTTTATCCATAGCTTACAAATAAAAAATATTTTCTCCTTTTTCCATCTTTGGAAAAATAAACTTGGAGTGGTCATATAAGGGAAGAAATAGGAATATTTATCCAAATCCTTCATGAGCGTAAACAATGCCCAAGATATATTAAAATTGTATTTAATATATCTAAAATGCTTTGTACTATAAGTGATAATAATGAGGTTCAGAGTTTGTCATTTCAGGTTCAAACTTGAAAAAATTATCAGACCATAATTTTTTAGGAAAATTTGCAATTATAGTGGTTTGATATGGTTTCATTCATATAAACTTGACCATGTCACATATTAAGGATATTTAATATCAGCTAGTGATGGATAAACCTGTACTTAAATTGGATATCCTGAATATATGGTCTGAACTAACACTGGATAAAATTGGTTGATAGGTTTTTAGAGCATAAACATTATTGCATTGTTTATCTTTATGTTTATTTTTCCATATCTTGTAGTTTTTATACATGTAACTTATTGTAACTTGTAACTTATTGTGTAATCCTTGATTATAGTAATATCCCAATGTCGCTTTATAAAGATAACAATAAATAGATAACATATATGTATGCAAACAAAGGGAATAAACCTGCAGATATTTATTTTTATATATATATTGCATAACATTTCAATAAATAAATATTACTTAGCGAGGGAATGATTTTGAAGGAAACTGATGGAATGACAAACAATGGATGTATTCAGTAATTTATATCCTCAAGGACGTTGTCGCTCACTTGTTATCTTCTACACTAGCTATTAATATTGAGAAGGTTTTCCTGAAAACAGTACTGGTGAGCCTCCCCTCCATATTCACTAAAAGGTAATAATTATCTTATTATTATCCTTTATTTGTAATATGCCACCATATTCCATAGCCCTATACAGGGATTACAAGGACGTACAACAAAAAACACAGTATTCAACAAGGAAAATAGTGAAGGACCCTGTCTTTCAGTTGAAAATCTTACATACATAGGGCCCTATTCTATTAGAAGCCTGAAAATGCCTCAAACTCATAAATTTGGCTGTAGGTGTTTTTTTTTAAATAAATGTTTAGATGTATTCTACTGACTCCAGCTCGCAAATTCCGACTTTAAGGCTGAACTCATAAATACTGCCTTTTTAAATCGGATTGCAAGGGGGCATGATCATATGATCTGAGAATATTTAATGTAATCGGAGGCTACCAATTAAATGGTGCCAATAAGTAATATTTTCTGATCAGGCTCGCAATCAAGCAATCTATAAAATGCATAAGATCATCTGTTTTAGTCCATATGGGTTTCATGATATGTATTAACCCCTTGAGTCTTGCGATCGATATTACTCAGAAATAACTTTATTTTATTATTAAAAATAATATTTTTAATTGCATCTTGGGTTTGAGACTGTTGTGCAATTAATTCCAATGTCTTTCCATGCATTTAAAGTACAGTATTGTGTGCTTAATTGCTGCTACAGCACTAATAAGTGTTTGAAAAATGTTGTGTCGTATTTAGTACTTGTAATATTTTTGACAGAAACTTGCTGTCCAGTTGCTGGTTAGATTAATTTGCGAGCCAGAGCTACGGGTCTCATAGAATATCGATTTTGTGTAACTTTAATTATTTAGTGCTCGTAATATGCAAGCTATGTCAAAACCGATTGAGTTCTGAGGCCCGGTTTTGCGTCTTTGGATGGCCCTCATTGATTGTGGGCGGGAACTCGTAATCGGATTGCGAGTGGCTAATAGAATATGTGGCAATTTTCAGAGTGGTTTTAAATGTGTATAATTTTATGAATTGGGCAATAGAATAGGGTCCATAGTTATTTTTCCAAAGCACCTTACATTAGATATTAACAGCCTTCTTAAATTGCGATTTTAAGCACGTAGCAGGTTTTTTTACAGAAGTTTTTAGTTAGTGAAGACCTTGCTTTTGAATAGAAACTCACTAACTAAAAATTTCTGTAAAAAAAATATGCTCTGTGCTTATATAGAGCCCTATTCAATTGGCCGGATCTCAATTTAATAAGGCTGTTAGTCTGCAAGTTTTAAATCTTGTGTCGGCGCTTTAGGGAAAGCTCTATGCACACTAGATTCTCACTCAAAGACAGGGTTTCCACTCAATGCAATGTCTATTTTTTGTATTTCTTCTACTTAACCCTTGAACAGCGCTACGGAATATGTTGACGGATCACATATATAGTTGTGAGCATACGTTGCTCACGCTTGCGGGCTCACGAAGCGAGGGACGCAGTTCCCCGCAAATTCGGGTCCTTGCGAAGCGAGGGGCCGCATTTGCGGTGGTGGAGCATCCCAATGTCCCCGCAAATGCGGGTCCTCGCGAAGCGAGGGTCCGCATTTGCGGAGGTGGAGGCTCCAACATCGGCTGTGTTAACACATACACACAACTTAAAAAAAAAAAAAATCTCGAAGGCGCCTCTCACCCGGTTACACACACACACCGCGGGCGAGGGCCTCAGTTGCTGGCATGGAGCGCTGAAGGCGCTCCATGCCAGCAACTAAGGCCCTCGCTTCCGCAAATGCGGGTCCTCGCGAATGGGGGGGGCAGCATTTGCGATGGTGGAGCATCCCAGCGTCTCCGCGGTGGTGGAGCATCCCAACGTCTCCTCGCAAAGCACTTAGGGAATGAGGCAATGAGCGACACAGGCGCTCATTGCTGGTGAGCCTCGCGTAGCGAGACGAGCCGTTAAACCCACCTCGGAACCAACCTTAACGTAACAAACACCCACACGCACTAAGAATCCGACTATAACGGCCGACCCGCGTGCAACTAAAAACAGTGAAAACACACCAAATACTCATACAAACTACATAAAAAGCTTACCCATAGCAAGGGGGGCACCCAGGACCTCTGAAAGTGAAGTTACACCTCTATTTAAGTCCAAATTCCCGAGTTCAGACACACGAAAATCCCCTAAGCCAGAGAAAAAATGGCCTTCGAATAAAACAAAAACGAGGCTCACCTCGGAAACCTGCAGTAACCTCAGAACCAACCTTAACGTAACAAACACCCACACGCACGAAAAATGGCGGAACTGCGCGCACCTAAAAACAGTCAAAACCCACCGAATACTCACAAAAACGACATAAAAAGCTTACCCATAGCAAGGGGGGCACCCAGGACCTCTGAAAGTGAAGTTACACCTCCATTAAAGTCCAAATTTCCGAGATCAGACACACGAAAATCCCCTAAGCGAGAGAAAAAATGACCGCTGAAAAAAATTAAAACAAGGCTCAAAGACCCAGGACCGCCCAGCCACCTACAACTTACCCAAGAAGGGATCCGAGATAAGCTCGGAAACCCTCATTAACCGCAGGGGATGCGAGATAAGCTCCTAGCCCTGCATTAACCCCATATTAACCATCGCAGTGGGGGTCCCGATTGCACGCGATAGGGGGCCCCAGCTGCAATCAAAATTTCCGCGTTACAGGTCCTTAAAGGACCCGCTGTAAAACAAAAAAAAATATACACTGTCACCCTGTCAATCATGGGGGTCAATACAGACCCCCATAAAACCTTTATAAACCCTGTCACTCATGGGGGTCAATATAGACCCCCATAAGCCCTTCATTAACCCTGTCACTCATGGGGGTCAATACAGACCCCCCATAAACCCATCATTAACCCTGTCACTCATGGGGGTCAATAGAGACCCCCATAAGCCCTTCCTTAAGCCTGTCACTCATGGGGGTCAATACAGACCCCCATAAGCCCTTCATTAACCCTGTCACTCATGGGGGTCAATACAGACTCCCATAAGCCTCTATTTAACCCCATCAGTCCCATAAGGGTATATTAACACCATTATGGGCCTGTTACAACACTACATTAACCACATAAGTGCCATGATGGTCCTCACATCCGCACACCCGGACATCCCCGATGCTAATGAGGCTCCAGGAGACTTTTCCGGAAGAAAATAAGCAATGGCGCCTTCTGATTGGTTGAAAACGCTGTCTATCAAATTCACCCAATCAGGAGGCGCCAATGTGTGAGCCAATCACAAACGGATACACCTTAAAATCCCATTCTGATTGGATAATGCACCTGTCAATCTTTATTTAAACCAAGGCGCAGATGCCTTCAGCCAATCACAATGGATTACACCCCCACAGGGTGATTGGTTGGAGCCTCTGCGCATTCTGATTGGTTGCACTGACAATAGCCAATACACCCTCACGTACTGATCGGTGAAGGATTTTGCGCATTCTCATTGGCTACTGTTAATATCAATCAATATTACAGCCAATGGGAAGGCGCAGATGTCTTCACCAATCAGTACGTGGGGGTATATTCCATTGTGATTGGCTGATGGCAATAAAGCCTTAGGATTGGTTCAAATAAAGATTGACAGGTGTGTTATCCAATCACCGTTGTATTTTGGGGTGTATACTTTTTTCATTGGTTCACAAATGGGGTCTTCTCATTGGCTGAATTTGATAGACAGCCTTTTCAGCCAATCAGAAGCGGCCATTGCCAATTTTATTCTGGAACACTCCATAGGAAGGTCATTAGCGCCGGAGACATCCGCCAGGGCGGATGTGTGTCGCTTTTTTTTTTTCTTTATGCGCGGACGAGGAGGCCGGAGATCGCAGAAAGGTAAGTATAATGTAGATTGTGTTTATTTAAATTGTATTTAAATTTGGTTTATGTTTACTAATGTAATGTTTTTTTTACAGGAGTATCGCCGGACAAGACGCAAAGATGGAAGATGGAACATGGAGGACGTGACATGCTGGGACGTGACATGCTGGAACGGGACATGCTGGAAAGGTGAGAATAATATTTAGAATATTTAGAATGTTTACAATGTTTAGTTATTTCATGTAAACGTGTTGTATTCATTTTTTAAATCTTTTTTACCGTAGGTTGCTGATCTGAAGAAACATTCCAAATGTAAGTGGTCTTAATTATTTTATTGTAGCTTACAATTATGGTGTCTATATATATATATATATATATATATATATATATATATATATATATATATATATATATATATATATATATAGATAGCATGTATTGTATATTAGATAGATAGGGGGATGTATTATTAGATAGTATTGTATATTAGATAGTGGGATATATATTACATTATATAGTGGCATGTTTATTAGATAGTGGCATGTATATTAGATAGTGGCATGTATATTACATAGTGGCATGTATATTAGATAGTGGCATGTATATTAGGTACTGACATGTATATTAGACAGTGGTGTATTGTATTTAATTGAATTGTGTTGTATTGTATTTAATTGAATTGTGTTGTATTTTATTTAATTGTGTTGGATTGTATTATATGTATGTATTATATGTATTTCATTTTCAGGTGTGTCTTTTTTTTTTTTAATTGTAGTGAGGCGGGGTTGTAATGTATTTTGTTATTTTCTGTAATGTTCCTTTTTTTATTTTTTGTGACTTAGGTTTTTTTGTTTTGTTCTGTAATGTATATTTTTTATTTTTGGTGATTTTAGTTTTTCTTATTTTATGTAATGTAGATTTCTGCTTTTTGAGGAATTTAGTTACTTGAGGCACACAGTACACTCACATTGTGTGACAAACAGCCCATTGTCTCAGAGTTCTACTGGACCCCGCTCTGTCTTTCATCCCTCACATACAGTCACTAACTAAATCTTGTCTTCTCCATCTAAAAATCCTCTCCAGAATTCGTCACTATCTTACACAAGACACAACTAAAATCCTTATACACTCTGTCATTATCTCTCGACTAGACTACTGCAACTCGCTTCTTGTTGGCCTACCCACCACCTGACTATCTCCACTTCAATCCATTATGAATGCCTCTGCTAGACTCATCTTCCATACACAACGTTCAGTGTCGGCATCACCTCTCAGTCAATCTCTCCACTGGCTTCCCTTAGCCTCCAGAATAAAATTTAAAATCATGTTTACAGTATATCAAACACTTTAGAAGATTGAGTTTTACTTTTCCAAAAAAAAAATCATTTAAATGTAAAATAAAAATGAATGGACACCAAAAATGTTGTTAACAAAAATTGCCTCTATTGTGTACAACATTACGAGCTTACAAACAATATAGCACTTGTAATCCCAATATACAAAAGAAAACACCTTCTTTAATAATGATTTTAATAATGCTCACAGCAACACAGGTTACAATAAATCTAACATTAGTGTCTTACTTATGCAAATCATATGCATTTGGAATTGCTATGTTTTGTTCATTATATGAAGTTTATATTTTATTGTATTACTAGAAGAAAAACTATGGTAGAAATGTAAATTATTTTTTAAAGGAAAGCATTATTGCCAAACAATAAATGAATTTATTTTTATGTATTCACTTATAACTTGACCGTTTTAAATGATGGTATCATATATTGCAAAGCAATTCTCTCTCTCTGTGCCCTCTCTCTCGTCCCGGAATATGAGTCGCTGTTCAGCATTAAATGCGCATAAATGATTGACAGTTCTGACACCTGCGCAGTAAGCACTGTGCAGACGTTACAGACTACATGTCATTTATTATATTGGATTTAGTTGTTTTTTTATTTATATATTTTGTTATTATTTGGGCCTTTGCTTTAAGGACCACTGCAGTGCTATGATCACAATATGAGAGGAACTACACTTGATTACAAGTAAAATGTGTTTTCAAGGTAAAATAAATAGTACAGGCTTTTCATTTATTACCTGTATTTTACCTGTAGTGGGAGCCACCATTTTTGTTTCAGTGCCTCTGCTTTTAGAATTGTGACCTTAACTGCAGAAAAGCAAAATGGATTTTGCAAAGGCTTTTGATACAGTGCCACATGGGAGACACTTGTGCAAACTAAGGGATACAGAAATTGGAGTAAATATCTGCTCATGGATTGAGAGCTGGCTAAAAGACAGTAAGCAAAGGGTTGTTGTAAATGGAACATACTTAGATTGGACTAATGTGGTAAGTGGGGTTCCTCAGGGTTCAGTATTAGGTCCTCTTCTTTTAACATATTTATTAATGACTTAGAAGTAGAATTGGAAAGTAGTGTCTCCATTTTTGCTGATGACATGAAGTTTTGCAAGGTAATTAAATCAGATAATGATGTATTTTCCTTGCAAAGGGATTTAGATATTAGAGAAATGGGCAACTAAGTGTCAGATTAGATTTAATACGAATAGATATAAAGTTATGCATCTGAGAAGGAAAAATAGCCATGCAATTTATAATCTTAATGGAGCAAATATAGGGGTTTCTAATATTGAATATATAGGGATTTGGGAGTACTTGTGGACAACCACCTAGGTAACAGTACTCAATGCCAAGCAGCAGCTGCAAAGGCAAGTAAAATATTAGCATGTATTAAGAAGGGTATAGAAGCCAGAATAAATCATAAGTAAGGCTGGACTGGATGAATCCAAAGCCGAAATCAATATTGCTGGAAGGAATATCAACAACCTCACATATGCAGATGATACTACTCTGAAGGCTGAAAGTGAGGAGGAACTAAAGGACTTATTGATGAGGGTAAAAGAAGAGAGTGCAAACGTTGGCCTGCTGCTCAACGTTAAAAAGATGAAGATCATGGCAAACGTCAATCAACCTTCCTGGCAAATAGATGGGAAAGAAGTAGAGGCAGTGACAGATTTTATTTTCCTTGGATCCAAGATCTCTGCAGATGGTGACTGTAGTAATGAAATTAAAATATGTTTGCTTCTGGGGAGGAAAGCTATGGCAAGCTTGGACAAGCTAGTAAAAAGTAAAGATATTAAACTATCAACAAATGTCTGCATAGTTCGAACTATGGTATTCCCAGTAGTAACATACGGATGTGAAAGCTGGGCCATAAAGAAGTCTGAGTCCGTACAATTGACGCCTTTGAATTGTGGTGTTGGAGAAGACTGCTTAGAGTCCTTTGGACTGCAAGAAGATCCAATAAATCAATACTTCAGGAAATCAAGACAAACTGTTCACTAGAAGGTATGATCCTGAGGCTGAAGCTCAAATATTTTGGCCATATTATGAGATGCAGGATTCCCTAGAAAAGATTTTGATGCTAGGAAAGATTGAAGGCACAAGACAAAGGGGACAACAGAGGCGGAGATGGATAGATGAGGTCACTGAAGCAATGAACATGAACTTGATGGAGCTCAGAGGGGCAGTGACTGAGAGATGCACCTGGCATGCTGTGGTCCATAGAGTCACGGAGAGTCGGACGTCACTGAACGACTAAACAACAACAAGAAACCAGGGAAGCACATATAATTCTCCCACTATACAAATCTCTAGTACACCCTCATTTGGAAAACGGTGTACAATTTTGGACACCACTTCATAAAAAGGACATTTTAGAACTGGAAAACGGTCAGAGAAGGGCAACAAGACTAATAAGGGAATAGAGGGACTAAGTTATGAAGAAAGGCTTACCAAATTAAATGTATTTTACTCCAGAAAAAAGGCGTCTAAGAGGCGAAATGATTACTTTATATAAATACATCCAGGGTCAATACAAGGCTTTGTCAAGTGAACTTGTGCCAAGAAGTTTTCAACTGACAAGAGGACATCCGTTGAGGTTAGAGGAAAAAAGATTCCACCTTAAAGAAAGAAAATGGTTCTTCACAGTAAGGGTGGTTAATATGTGGAATTCTGTACCAAAGGAGTTGATGACAGCGGATTTGATAGCTAACTGGATATATTTTTGAACAAGAAGGGCATTCAGTTTTCCTGGATAATTAGAGAGGGAATATTGATCCAGGGAGGAATCCAATCTCCAATATTTGAGGTCAGTAAGAAGATTTTTTTTCCCTTTTGAGAGAATGGGCAAAGTTTATTTATTTTTTTAATGTTTGCCTTCCTCTGGATCAATTAGCAATTTATCTGCGTATTGCAGATCAGATGATATCTAAAAAGTTTGAACTTGATGAAATAAAAGTCTTTTTTTTAACCTCAATTACTATGTAACTATGTTTCAATGGAGGCAAACCTAAGTGCAAGTAGTTTTAGTAGTGCTGCTGGAAATCAAATTAATCTATAAGGCCTCTCAGGTAGCTAAAGCAAAACTTAATTTAACATAATTAAATGTGATTGCATATAATATTTAATGAGTAAAATTTATTTTAATAACTAATCACTGTAGTATTTCTACAACAGGGGTTAATCTATTTATTTAATACTGTTGGTATTTGAATAAAACATAAAAAATCATTGTAGGTTTTAAAACTTCCATTTGAAATTTAGTGAACTAATAGGTTGTAGAAAAAGTTTATAGGCCTAACTTTCTTCTAGAGCAGCTTTAAAATGAATTAAAAGTGTTTTATTAGTAGTATACTAGTTTATCTAAATGCCAACTCTATGGTGAAGAATAAGCATTGCTGTACAGCCAATAGGAATGTTGCCCTCCTAGCTCAGTGAGATTTAAATCTCCATGTAGGTTCCTTAGTATTGATTATAGATCTAATTATCACTACTTGGAGATCCGCTGGTAGATTATTACCCGCCTTTTTAGCATAACGTTAATAATTCATGTTGGCCAATCACAGGCAGCTATAACATTCTTGCAAAGTCTGGGGAATCAGTCTGCAGCAAAAGCATCACGGGATGTGTAATCTTATTTTTCCCCACCACAAGGAAGCAAGGAAGAGATTAGACATTGCTGCTGTGAATGGCTGCTGTTTTTCTTGAAGGTTAGTATAAGGTCAAAAAATGTACCTGAATGCAGTGTTTCTATTGGTAGGTACCAGATGCCTATGCAGTCGCCTCTGGGGGTGTGGAAACCAATTTTTTTTTAATAAAATAAATCTGTGTAGAATGAATCAATGTAATGTGTGTCTCTGATATAAGCATCATGTGTTTAGTAAATTTAGTGATTAGTAAAAGTTAAGACAGGGAGACTTCCATATACCTTTAATTAACTTTTTTTGTGTCCCTTTAAATTGAATGAGAACTGTTTATTTTTATTTCTACACTATATTTTGTGTCGTCTCCTAAGCTGTCACTTATCCAGAAAAGATAATCCTACACTTTAAAATGATTCAATGCTTGTGGTGATGGAGCAGACATGTGGGGAAGACTGCTCTGAATTTCCATGTCAGTGACCTTCACAAATCCTCTTATCTCTCTATGTCACTGCCCAGTCTATCAAAAATTAGCTGTATACTATTCTTGGAAAGCAATTACTGCAGCTGATTACAGCATTACAGGTTTGTCACATTTACCGGAGCTTACCTGGGATCCATCTATAGCCACAAATAAAGCAAGAAAAGTGCAAAATGCACAAACAGATTCCAGTAAGCCCCCCAGTATCCACCTCTGGAACACTCTTAGATTTATTGACAGTGTTAATTCTAGTATTCCCAAAGTCCTAATTTAACCAAACGACTGAAATCAAAATATCTATAAACATAGAAACGCTGCTTGTTGCCAAGAAGATAATTAAGTATTCATTTTGGCATCAACAGTTAGTGAAAACTTGTTTGGCAAGAACAATGTTGGGACTCCCTTTGGATAGCAAAATATCACGGCCAGATTAAGTCCTTTAGAGGCCCTAAGCACGTAAAAGATGTTGGTGCCTACATATATATCTAATTCCAAATATAAATAATAATAAACCTTTACAATGTGTATCAATAACCTCCATTATCATTATTATTATTTGTATGTCATGGTTTCATTTATTGTGGGAGCCCCTTTTTTGGAACCTGGTTCCGCTGCACCATTTGCAGTTTTGCACCATGTTATCCATGGTAAATCCGGCAATGGAACATTTCTATGGTGCCCCCCATCCCATGGTGCATGTGCTTATTGTGCTTAATGGTTATTCCAGCCCTGCACAATGCTTATACCTTCTTGCCCAGCCATTTTAAAAGCAAATAGATTTTCTATACTGCTTTGTTTGTGGACAGATGATAGAGTGTATTTCAATGTTCAGCCTAGGCCAACAAGGCTTAGACCTAAAACTGCATATTTTAAGTGGGCAGAAGTTGCTTAAAGATCATGGTGCAGTGCAAGTGTGTCCATATCACTGACATTTCTATATATAGTAACAATTGGGTCTTAAGAACATGAGAACACAACAATCTGAATGGGCCTAAGGCAACAAAACACTTATTATTTTTATTATCGTTTATTTGTAACGCGCCAACATATTCCGTATCGCTATACATAAGTTAAGTTACAGGCAATGACAATGACACCTAAATATATTCCTGTCCACAAAGCTATTCAATTAATTTTTACATATATGGGGATAGTATATCTTAAATATAGATATTAACTACATGCATAAATTAACAAATCCCCAAATGAGTGGTTGAAATATTATTTTCTATCTATTAATTTGCATACTCACTTTCAGAATCACGTGACATAACTGTATATTAGGAAGTGATGTTTTTTAATTAGGTCAACACATTTTTATGTAATTTTAATGTTGCCTCAAGTTGTTGTCATATCTAAAGCAATGTTGATATGAAGTGACAAGGCAGGATGCAGTGTCCGTAACAATACTTGCAATTTTCGAGCATATTGTGAACATAAACACACATAAACTTATATTTAAATATATAGAGAAAGATAAGCAGAAAATAAGTATAAACTGATAGAGGTGGGCATAAGTCGATTATGGGCTCTGCAGTGTGTTGCCAGTCACGTCACTCATTTTCGTCTTTACGTATGTCTTTACACCATTTGCAAAGCCTTGCAGAACATTAATTCTCCTCTACAGATATGGCATATGATAATTAATCATAGAGGTATGATTACTAGACATTGCCACTTCCAGTTTTTCCAATGGACTGACCCAAAAACAACTCTATTCATTTTGCCTGACTTGTTATATAAAGGGACATGGGTGGCAAAGCCACTATCCTTTTTATATATGCAGCTGTTTGTTATAGGGCCATCTAACTCACTGTAAGTGCTCTTCATGGTGTGAAAGATCACAAGATTATATGTTAAAAGGATCTAATTTTCTTAATTACACTAATAATAGCTAAACAATCTAAAGTTTTATGTCTGTTTACATAACAACGTTTTTCCTGCCTACTTGCTGTTGCATGAGCAAAAATGGAAAGGCGAGCAGCTCTGTGAAGACAGTGATTGATAGCAGTTTTGCCCTGCACTCAAAACTGCATTGAAAATGTTACCTATAATTGACCTGTTTAATTAATTCCAGGATTTCATGCTCTGTAAGGAGCTGTAGCTGCGGGTCTGGCAGTGGGCATTCAGAGACACATGTAAACACAGATTTTATTTATTTGATTTCTCAGTGAAAAAAGTCACATATTCGACAAATTCTAAAAGTATTTCAACCTGCTTTTGGGAAATCCTTACTGTGTTGTGGTCCAAATGGTGCTGACTTAAGTGGCCCTTTCATGCATTACCTTGGAATACATTTTAATAATACAAACATGATTTTCAAGTCTTAACCTAATGTAGCACAGTGCTGTTGGTGAATTTAAATGACATTCATCCAATTAACATAACAAAAAAGTACTTATAAGCATTAGTCTTCAGTTCACTTAATACCAAAAACGAAGTAACAATGCGGCTACCAATCCGTGTTGCAGCATCAACATGTTGTCAAGCTAAATAACAGTTTCAAGTTGCTCCCTATCATGTTCTTCTTTATAAGAGAACAATGCTTCTTTATTATACAATTTATATAAAGTTATTAAACATTGTCGTGAAATTGTGCTTAATAATATGCAAAGCGCAATAATTTGATTATTTTTCCTACACTTACAATTGGCAAAAGCAAAACCTGTTCATTGTCAAAGTAATTATGTGATAGATTTAGCATCTACATGTTTATATTACCTTGATAAGTGGTCCTGTTACTAAATAACAATACAACAAAAGAAGCTATTAACTGCGAATAATAGCCGAAAACAATATGATATATTACTCAGCAATGTGTACAAAGCAAAAATATAACGTGGAAACATCTCAAAATGAAGTGAAAGGTTGTCATTACCAGCCAATTATTTAAAGCACCACAGTTGTCCTTAAACAATATTCTTTTTAATAGTTACAAAGGCTAAACGTTTTTACAATATAAAAAATAATACAGCCTCCAATTTTTTACATATTAGAACAGGGATCGTCAACCTTTTAATCCCCACCGCCCACTTTTGATGGAAACATTTCCTTACTGCCCACTGGTGCCGTAACTAAATTTACCCATGTCTGGTTACATACATCATATGACCCTTGCTATATATTGCCCTGTACTTACTTGATAGTGATCCGGCCCTGACTGCTGTCCCTAGGCTCTCTCCACAGCTCACCAGCCAGCCAAGCGTGCTGCCGCGCGTCTCTGGTGTGTGATGTCACTCGTCAGCGATGGTACCTAGCCATTACCCGCCATGAAAGCTTGAATTGCCCACTAGTGGGCGTGAGGGACCAGGTTGAATAACACTGTAGGTTAAATAACTTATGCTGCTGGGTGTGGAATCCATTTGGACGCCATTTTGAAGGTTGTAAAACAATAATTCCACTTCTGGATCACTACCTTGTGGTGGTGAAGGGGCTTGTGTACTTTAATTAAGTTTTGAGCTATACCAAGTAAGGTCACCCAAGATGGGCAGGCCATAGAAGAGAATTCAGACATATTGCAGTAAACTGGAGAAGGAACTGGCAAGCCACTCCAGTATTTTTCCAAGATAACCTTATGGATAAGCATGACCAAACATAAGATGTGCCTTGCGTGCTCTGGTCTACAGGGTCACTGAGAGTCAGACATGACTGAACAACTAAACAACAACAACAAAACAACAATGACTTAGTAAAATTGTGATTATTTTGAATAAAAATTAAAAAAAAGATTACAGAGCTATTCTTCGACATATGGAATCTACCATTTTGGTGTCTGCTGATCAACTTCCTATAATGGGAGGAGACTCTGAATGTTCAAGAAGCTGCTATCTGCACAGTGGGCATGTGACATCTAAAACTAACAGTACATTCAATAGGAGTAATAAGAAACACTTTTGCTTACAATGACACCCCCCCTCTGAGCAAATAACAAATAAAATTAGCTGATTAACGAAAGCTAAGAATGTGTATTTGTGTTGTTCAGTCATGTCCGACTCTCCATGAAGTCATGGAGTGCAACACACCATGCTGATCCACTTGGTATTCATGGCAGAGATACTGGAGTGGGTTGCCAGTTCCTTCTCCAGTGAGTCACAGCATACAGCTCCTGGTATTCTAAGGTGGTCTCCCATCCAGGTACTGATTTTTTTATTTGTTGTTTGCTTTCTAAAATTATTAAATTAAAAATTATGAAAGCTGGAATCTTACATCGGCCCTTTAACTTTAAACCTTCATAAATCAATGGAAAATATTTTAGCTAATTAAAGATATAATCTGAAATATTTTAGTGTAAATATATATTTATGGAGCAACAGAGAATACAAAATACTTAATTGCACATATTTTAGCAATGCCTAATTCAAGTAAACAGGGTTTTCATCATTTTCAGTACATAAATAAATTAAACGACTCGAAGATAAGGTGTATAAATAAGGCAGTGTACATGGTGAATGTAATGTACGAGTCTTAGTGCGTCTGGGCATCTAATTGATTTGGATGGTACAGCGCCACATCCTTTCTTGACATGTGCTCCTTCCTGAATAGGGTTTAATGAATTTGGCCGTGGTGATGCCCAGAAAAGATTATTAAATTATTTCCCACAGCGTCTTTGCACCTGCCTTTAATGGTTTTTGATGCTAAGAAGCTCCGTCCATTGAAAGGATCCTGCAGTGAAATACACTCTATCTATATGAAGATGGAAGATGCATCGGCATTTAATATATTATATTATACCCAATAAGGCACTGCCAAAATGTCAATGATCCCTCGGTTAAGTTGTAGCCAAGTCTTTGTGTCAATAGTTTGAGGATTATGCACAACCACTATTTATTACACTATTATAAAAAAAAGAGCTGGGTTCCCTAGTGGTCCAATTGATAGGATTTGGTGCTTTCACCACTACTACCTGGGTTTGATTCCAGTCAGGGAACCAAGTGGTCACACCATCCTGGGCCTGGTCAGTACTTGGTTGGGAGACCACCTAGGAATACCAGGAGCTGTATTCTGTGGCCCACTGGAGAAGGAACTGGCATCCTACTCCAATATCATGGTGTGTTACAGTCCATGAGGTCTTGGATAGTCGGACACAACTAAACACATAAAAAAGTATAAAGCAAAGTAATGTATTTTGATTCACTATTTATTCACAGGTGGCTATATCTTATTGTTGTTATTATTATTATTATTTTTAGCCTTTCTAAAAGACACTGATATATTCTGCAGAAACGTCCAAGGAGAAACAAAATAATTAAAGTATTTTTAAAGTCAATACAGGAAGCAGAGGACCTTGTCTTTGTGAGAACATTCAATCTAGGAGGTGATGGAGAAAGACACATAAAGAGGGCAGTTTGGTGGGTGGGATTTCGTTTATTGGCTGGGCATCAGACTATATAGATACACCATGGCACTATACCATCAACATGAGGTAGCCTGCTGCTTTCTCTTGTTATACCTTACGTCTTGACCTTAATAAACCACAGATTTAAATCCCACCTACTCATTACATTTTAAATATTAGGGAGATATGTGACTTTTTTGAAGATGTGAGCTTCTACCAAGTGTTTGAAGCTGTTATGATCGAGTTGAGCTCCCCAAGCTATGGAGTTCCAACAAATGGGACAGCACTGGGAATATTGGCAGTTCAAAGTGAGAGGAAGTGAGGTCAGTAATAAGTGAAGGGATTGGAGAATGTACAAAAAAATATTATAGGTGCATATCTTGTACATTAAGAACAAAGTTGCTGGTGAATCTAAATGTGGCGCCAATTTACCAACAAAATATTTGTTTAAGGTTAATAAAGTCCTGTGCATAATTAATATTACTTTTAGACAGGTACCCATATCAACTTGTAGGTGTAATTATATAAAATGATATCAAAGAAAGAACAAAACACATAAAAAGATAAAACTTTTTAATCCATATAGTTTCTAAAACCATAGAAAAAAATGACAGGGTCAGTTATATCCTTTCTGGTTAGGAAGTTAGGAACATAACACAGAATTGCCTATAGATGGAAATTATCTTAATATCTATGTTTTCAATACATCATAGAATTGCCCAGTTATTATTCTTCTGGATCCATAACAAATACATATGTGCCAGAGGTTATAGTTACCAAGTAACAAAGCTCTCCACCAGAAGTGGCCCCTACATGTAGACTTTCGCAGAAGCAACTTTTTGTTTTCTGCCGATACTGTTCATATTTTGCCATATTCTCTGGGCTCTTCTTTTGGTTTCCAGGATTCAGTATTTTTGAAAACAAATAATGTTTAAATTCATCCACCAAATCGCTGTAACACTGTGTTATTCCCTAATGCTCTCGGTCTTAAATACTCTTGTTTGATATATGTTCGCAAAAAAATATGTTGTTGGCTCTCATCAATCAGATAATATTTCTAGAGCATCTTAAACACTAAAAATAGAAGGTTTAATTGTAATATTGTGGGTGTATTACTTTCCTCTCGCTGTACATATCACCTCTTACCCCCTGTCCCATCCCTCCAATTATCATATTTTGAAGCTCATACTATTCGCCTCTTCTCACCTATCTCTCTATGTGTTACTGGAATCTATCGCCCCCCAGGGACTCCCTCTCAATTTCTTGATCACTTTTCCATCTGGCTCCCACACTGTCTTTCCTCCAACATTCCCACACTGATACTTGGTGACTTCAACATTGTCATTGACACTCCCACCTCCCTGCCAAACTACTTGCACTCACCTCTTCCCTCGGCCTCTCACAACTTACAGATTCTTCAACTCACCATGCTGGACACTCTCTTGACCTTATTTTCACCAATATTAGCCCTACCTCCAACCCAGTCATCCACCCTATATCTCTATCTGACCATCACCTCCTTACCTTCAACCTCACCACATCTTCCTCTCATCACTCTTCTTCCACCCCAGCCACAATAACCCCCAGAAACCTGCTAGAACTCGACCCTACACAACTCTCCACTGTGCTCCAACCTCTTCTCAGCAATATCACCAACCTCAACTGCCCTGACACTGCCACCTCACACTACAACTCTACTCTCTCTTCCACCCTTGAAACCCTTGCCCCCATAACCACACGCAGACACCCTCAATCTCATCCACAACCATGGAGGAAATCACGCTCCACAGCAGATTTCCATCACTACAAGTTTATGCTACGTTCCTACTCCTCCGCCCTCAACCTGGCTAAACAGCACTACTTCACATCACTAACATCAACTCTGTCCTCCAACCCCAAATGTCTGTTTGCCACTTTCAAAACTCTCCTCCGTCCACCACCTCCCCCCATCCCTTCCTGTCTTAAGGCTGAAGACTTTGCCAACCATTTTACACATAAAATTAAATCTATCAACAATTAAATTTCCTCTCATCGTGGCTTACACACTCCACCCTCTCAACTAACTAACAACACCCAATCTAGTCCCCTCCCCATTCCCACAGCCACTTTAAACTATTTTACCCCTGCAACATAGGATGAAGTCTCCAAAACTTCAATAAAAACGCACCTCTTTAAAGAAGCCTATAACCTACCCCCCTTATCACGCTCGGCACTACTCTCTCCCTACTGTACCACATACAAACTTCAACCTTTAGATTGTGAGATTCAATCCTACAAGGTGCTTAAGGGAAAGCGCTATGGACACCGGATTCCATAATAAACGATAATAATAATAATATTAAATGTATGTTTTTTATGTATATACTAGCTACTTGCTCGTCATTATTTTTCTGTCTGTTGCTGTGCTGTAACTTTACATGTAACATATATATATATATATATATATATATATATATATATATATATATATATATATATATATATAGTCTTTCCAGTTCCGTGGTTCGGCCATTAAATTAGTAATTTAGTGCAGCCCCACAACTGCGGGCCTCACGTTGCGAGGCCTGCAATTGCAACTACAGAGTTCGGTCCTAAGTTTTATGGGCCTCGCGGTGAGTGCCTGTGGCGCTCATTGCAGCCTAAGTCTAAGTCCCTCCGGCGCTCATTGCAGCCCCGCAACTGATTCATGAGGGCTGCAATTATTTAATATTGCGTGACCAACATTCGTAAGATCCACAACTATATATGTGGTACAGTATTTTAGAAAGTATCAGTAATCAGTATTACAGGCAGATATGTCACTGCGCATATGGACACGCCATAGCACTACACATTCTACGTGAGGTTGCCTGCTACATTATCTTGTCATTTCTTACGTCTTGACCTTGTTGGACTAGACACAAATAAATCTCAGTTTAAAATCTAGTGTACTCATTACATTAAAATATGCCATATAGTTTTCTTGTTGTGTACGCAACAACAGATTACAAATATTGTTCTCTCCTAATTATTTGGAAGACATGAGAACATATTGATGGATTATATTCTACTTAATTTAAGCAAATATGCAATTTCCAGTTTACTTTACTAAATGTGGAGTTGATATTGAAAAAAAGTCAATATTATTTTCTCTCAAAACAACTGGATTCTAATTATGTGGATGTATTATGCGCACAGGTCTATGTAGGGATGACCAGAAGGCAAGATAAAAAAAGATCAACTGAACACAAGCTTTCAGTGAAACTGAACTGCCCGAGGATCAACCTGTGGAGGGCCCAGTGGCAAGGCAATTAATTGATCGCATGCCAGTCATAAAAAGACACTGACATCGCCTTAAAGTTTATTAAAATATAACATGGGTATAATCCAAGCTATGCTCTCCTTTTTAAATGCTAAAACATATCTGGTATTTTTTTTAAAGCCTAAATCATCCTGTTGATTGACCTTCCAATGCACCCACTCCCACCTTTCCTGATGTCAGAAATGGTTCATGCAATGACATAGATTACCCTAATTTTGATAATGGTGTAATGGCTTTACATTTATCTTTAGTCACAGCACTTTATAAAGTCAAAGGAAATATTATTTGCGCACTGTCTTTAGACTATAAAAAAACATGTAATGTATAAAACACATAATGATTACTATAACAGTGCTAAAAATCTATTTACAAGATTTAAAGTCAATGTTATATCTGCTACAGCCCTTGGGTTTTCACTGCTACATACTAGAGGTCCAAAACTTAGGATTTGAGAGCTACAGTGCCTTGCAAAGTATTCACCCCCCCCTTGACTTTTTACCTATTTTGTTACATTACATTTGAGTTTGTGAAAAGGCATTTGGGAGACTCCCAAGATGTATGGAGGAAGGTGCTCTGGTCTGGTGAGACTAAAATGTAACTTTTTGTCCATCAAAGAAAACGCTATGTCTGGCGCAAACCCAACACATCACCCAAAGAACACCATCCCCACAGTGAAACATGGTGGCGGCAGCATCATGCTGTGGGGATGTTTTACAGCAGCCGGGACTGGGAAACTGGTCAGAGTTGAGGGAAAGATGGATGGTGCTAAACACAGGGATATTCTTGAGCAAAACCTGTGCCACTCTGTGTGTGATTTGAGGCTAGGACGGAGGTTCACCTTCCAGCAGGACAATGACCCCAAACACACTGCTAAAGCAACACTTGAGTGGTTTAAGGGGAAATATGTAAATGTGTTGGAATGGCCTAGTCAAAGCCCAGACCTCAATCCAATAGAAAATCTGTGATCTGGGACTTAAAGATTGCTGTTCACAAGCGCAAACCATCCAACGTGAAGGAGCTGGAGCAGTTTTGCAAGTAGGAATGGGCAAAAATCCCAGTGGTAAGATGTGGCAGGCTCATAGAGTCGTATCCAAAGCGACTTGGAGCTGTGATTGCCGCAAAAGGTGGCTCCACAAAGTATTGACTTCAGGGGGGTGAATAGTTATGCACATTGACTTTTTCTGTTATTTTGTCCTATTTGTTGTTTGCTTCACAATAAAAAAAAAAAAAAACATCTTCACAGTTGTGGTCATGTTCTGTAAATTAAATGATGCAAATCCTCAAACAATCCATGTTAATTCCAGGTTGTGAGGCAACAAAACACGAAAAATGCCAAGGGGGGTGAATACTTTTGCAAGGCACTGTACAATCTAAAGGGTTTGGGTGAGGTACAGGTGATAGATGCGTTAAGTATTTTCTACACATTATTCTATTTTTTATTAATAGGTAACAGTTAGATTTGTATCTACCGTATTTATCAGCGTACAACACGCACCAGCGTATAACACGCACCTCATTTTAAGAAGGAAATTTCAGAGCAAAAAAAAATATTTAAAATAAAGAACTTTGAAGCAAAATCCTGAACCTCAACCTCCCTCCACATCCTCAACCCCCTCCTCATCCTCCCTCCTCAACCCAACCATCCTCAACCCCCTCCTCAAATCCCCTCCTCCACCCCCCTCCTCAACCCCCTTATCCTCATCCTCCTTCCTCAACCCCCCTATCCTCAACCCCCTCCTCAACCCCCCTCCTCAACCCCCCTATCCTCAACCCCCTCCTCAACCCCAAACCCCTCTCCTCAACCTCCCTCCTCATCTTCAACCCCCCTCCTCATCCTCAACCCCCCTCCTCATCCTCCCTCCTCAAATCCCCCATCCTCAACCCCTCCTCAACCTCCCTCCTCAAACCACCTCCTCAACCCCCATCCTCAAACCCCCCTCAACCCCCCTCCTCAACCCCCCATCCTGATCCTCCTTCCTCAACCCCCCTATCCTCAAACCCTCCTCAACCCCCCTCCTCAACCTCACCCCCATCCTCAACCCCATCCTCAGCCTCCCTCCTCAACCCCCCATCCTCATCCTCCTTCCTCAACCCCCATATCCTCAACCCCCTCCGCAAACTCCCTCCTCATCCTCATTCCTAAACCCTCCTAACCTCAACCTCCTTCCTCAACCCCCTATCCTCAACCCCCTCCTCAACCCCCCTCCTCAACCTCAACCCCCTATCCTCAACCCCCCTCCTCAACCTCAACCCTCCTCCTAAACCTCCCTCCTCATTCTAAACCCCCCTCCGCATTCTAACCCCCTCCTCATTCTAAACCCCCACTTCCTCAACCTAAACCCCCTCCTCAACCTAAACCCCCCTAAATACCTCCCCCTCACTTACCTGCTTCTGCTCTGGCCTCCGCTCCTTGACCCGGCGCGCATGTGACACCACATGCTCGCCACATCATTAGCATATACCGGGTGCCGGCACCCGGTAATTGCTAATGACGTGGCGCGCATGTGACGTCACATGCGCGCCGGGTCAAGGAGCGGAGGCCGGAGCAGAAACAGGTAAGTGAGGGGGAGGTATTTAGGGGGGTTTAGGTTGACGAGGGGGGTGTAGGTTGAGGAGGGGGGTTAGAATGTGGAGGGGGGTTTCGAATGAAGAGGGGGGTTGAGGATGAGGAGGGGGAGGGAATATCGGCGTATAACACGCACACATCATTTGCCCCCTATTTTCAGGGAGAAAAAGTGCGTGCTATACCCCGATAAATACGGTATATTGTACAGTTATATCCATATTCATGTGTAGGGTTTTCTACCTGGAAATTTGGATACATCAGTGAACACTACAGAAGAATACTCTATTAAATATGAATTAAATACAATAACAATGTATTTATATGTGAAAACTCATCTGGTATAACATCTTTCTCCATTGTGAGCCCTGTCATGCCTTTCTCAGGGATTCTTTGATTATAGGATCCGCTTGTAAAATAACAGTGAAAATTATGCACGGGACGATTCATTGGCCCGATGGGGAGCTCATTCAAATGAAGTCAGAAGAGCTCTAGCGACGATGTATGTCTGGCAGAAAGGCAGAATAACGTATATTATCAATCATAAGAATATGATTGATAATATACTAATATGATTGATAATATATATATATATATATATATATATATATATATATATATATTTATATATCAAAAAACAAAAAAATAAAGAGGCACAATTAAAAAGGATTTGATATGTTACTTGATATATACCGAAATAGATAATAATTTATAATAAAGTGTATACTGCTTTTTACACATCAGCTGCTTGTTACTGACAAGCCCCACTTATATGAAAAAAACAATCCATAAGAATTAATAGGAGGAAGAAAATTGGTTGTGTTGGCCACGTCTCTGCAGATTTGTGTGGGTGGACTGGTATAATTTAATTTGTAAAAATGCCTATATCTTTGAGAAAAAAATACAGCAATCTTACGAATTATCAAAGTCTCTTGAAGAACATTTACATGTCTATTTACTTTCTGAGATTGATTTTCAATGCTGTGAGGTGTTATATCAAATGCAGTTGTGGAATTTCAATAGTGTGATGTCAGGGGTCTAGGAGCCCCAAAAAATCTGGGGGGATAACGTTTAAGAGACAAAAAACTGTGGGCCCTGAGTGGTGCAATTCAACTCCACTCCCAGGACAGGAAGCAGGCGTGGATCTACTGCTGGGACACTGCTCTGGTGTGTGTGTGTGGTGGTGGTGGGGGTGGGGGGGTCAGTGCTGCAGTACCCCTCAAAAAGTATTTTTTTTAATTTCTTTGTTTAACTTCTCAATTCCTCTAGGCCCAACCCAATATAATAATAGTAATAAAAAAAAAATAAAAAAAAAAAAAAATATATATATATATATATATATATTTAAATTTGAGGCAAAGCTTTCATGGCAAAGATATAGTGCTACATAGCGCTACAAATCTAGTAATGCATACTTAAGTTTAATTTTGCTTTTTTTGTGTCCCTGTTCATATAATCTGGTGGGATTCTGATGTTGCCTTAATAGGTTATGCAATTCCACATATATTACTGGGTAATTCATTTTAATTTTAAATAATTTCAGGTTAACTACCGTAATTAAACTAATTGTAATTGGACATTAGATGTTTTGTTGAAGGGTTTTAACAACTGCTGTTTTCTGTGTCTGTTGACAGCACAAACATATATGTAATGTAATCTATCTGTACAGTAAGGCTCCAACGAGGTAGACTCAATAAGCAGCCACCTAAAGTGCCAAATGAAACGGGTGAACATTTGTTTTTCTGCTTCAATATGTTATATCAAAATGGTACTTGTAAAACAGTTTAGCATTGCTATGTCAGTTTTAATTATTCTATTTTTTTCTGTTATATTTTTTAGATTAGTTCTCTAGATTGATTATTTTGTTTCATTATTTTCTTATCTGTTATAAAATCACAGTATTGTAAAATAATGTATTCTTCATTAAGAATGGTAAATTAAAAGTTAATATTGAATCCTAGACTTTTCAATCATGAGTTTGTTTTATGAGAAAACACACATTTTATCACATAATAGGCACGTTTGTTAAATTAATACAGATATAAACCCATAATCCAAACATTAAATAATACAATTTAAATTAAATGATACAACTTAGGTTGACTTAAACGTATCATATAGAATAATACATTTATACCTTTACAGTATATTTGAGTAATGGGATGGACAAAGGGGAAAGAAAAATTAAAAGATAATATAAAAATATATACTGTACACCTATTTGAAATCTTATTCAATCTATATATAGCCAAATCACTATGTATTTTTCCCAATTAACCTTCAGGCTGCTTCTTAGATATTCTATACTTGTAATGTAATCTATGTTAGCAATTAAGAAAATATATAATGTTGGCATCCCATCCGATTCAATAAGCATGGCAAGGGCTGCAAAGCCCTATGGGGGAAATTTCAATTGAAGTCCATCACAGTCCCAAATTATCTGGCTTATTCCAATTTCCATACTTGGCTTACACTGCAGAAATGTTTTATATTAAGAAAGCAATGGAATCCCTCACTCATGTGCCTATATACAACATATTACTAACTGGTAAACCAGCATGCTCCATAACATCAGGGATTCAAACATGTACATGGATCCTTGGATAACACACAGGCAACTACCTTTCCTTTTGTGTCTAATACCCTTAATCTACATAGATTGTAAGCCCTTGTAAGAGCAGAGACCTGTACCAATAAATAACTTTTGCCATTTTTGCATTATGTATCCACTGTATATTCCTTGTACTTTGTGCTATAGAATATTCTGACACTTTATAAATAAAGGATAATAATAATAGTATTATATTTAGCTATGCATGTGAAAGCCTTATAATGAATGTGCTTATTGATTTTGAGAGTAGGCTCTATTTTGTCAATATTCTAAAAATTATTTTGGTGAATATGACGGTCAATAGATGAGTCCCTCCTTATTATCTTGTGTCATTATTCAAGTTTCCTAGGGCTCTTTTTGAGGCAACACTACTCAATAATTCAACACTACTCCAAGGACAGGAAGCAGGGGCGAATCTACTGCTGGTGCACCTGGTGCCTCTCAAACATTTTTAATTTATTTTGTTTAAATTCTCAATATATATGTATTTATATTTTAATATATATGTGTTTATATATATATATATATATATATATATATATATATATATATATATATATGTATATGTATATATATATATATATATATATATATATATATATATATATATATTACCCTTGGGGTTTAGTCTCCCTAAGGGTGATAGGGGACTCCACTGTGCCTTAGGGAGTTTAGCTGCACCTCACTGACGAGGCCCATAAAGGCCGAAATGCATCTGGGGCTTGCTGTTTCTCCTGTTCAGGGTAGAATTGCCTGGTATTTCGGGGCTGGGTCACCAGACTGATATACTTCAGGATATTTTTCCCTGTGAAGGGCACAAGTGAGCTAAAAGAGGTTGCTCTCAGAGTGGCTTATCATGGCTATAGAACTAACCTATTAAAGTTGGTTCGTTCTCTGATGAGCACCTCTGACTTAGTTATTTTGTATATATTTATATATATATGTGTACAGTATATATATATATATATATATATATATATATATATATATATAAATTATGGGTCAAAGCTTTCATTAGAAAGACATGCTGCCCCTATCCCCCCAGTTCCTACACCCCTGTTGCTTACTCACTTTCCAGTGTACGCATGGACACGTAGAGTAACTCGCTCAAAACTACATTGTAAAATAAATGTGACTAGGATAGAGCACTTAACCTAATGATAGAAGGGTAGGTGAACAGAAGATATATTAGATACAGTCGTGGAAAGAAGATATTTTATCATAACCTATGAATTAAGTTGCCAGTAGCCGGAGTAAATTTCAGACATGACAACTTCAATTCCCTCCCTCTATAGAATTCATGGGTTACTGACCTGGAAATTCAGGATCTCAAGAAAATTGATGTGCAATGTTGTTAGAATGTGTGGGGCCCTGTCCTTGGCATATTGCAGGTGCAAATTTGTAGGTATAAAATTGAAAACAATTCTTCTAAAATGAATGTTACCATTATGCAGCTTATCATTAAAATTCCACCAGTGTTACCAGTGAAAAAAAATGTGCTTATTAAAATATTGTGTTTTTATTATTACCGTATTTTTCGCCGTATAAGACGCACTTTTTCTTCCCCAAAACTGGGGGAGGAAAGTTGGTGCGTCTTATACGGCGAATATACCTTTTCAAACTGCCTCTGTCCTCTTGATTTCACCCCAGCGCTTCCTACCAGCATCGCGTCGGCCGGTGCGTCCTAGTGACGTCACACACGCAACGCTGCAGTACACGTGGAGTGCTGGTAGGAAGCGCTGGGGTGAGATCAAGATGGCAGAGATCAGAATAAAGGTGAGGATCAGGGGGATCAGGGGGGTCAGGGAGGATCAGGAGGGTCAGGGAGGGTCAAGGGCTCCCAAATGCTGCAGTATATGGATATGTATGTGTATGTGTGTGTGTGTGTGTGTGTATGTGTGTGTGTATGTGTGTGTATATATGTATGTATGTGTATGTATATTTATGTGTGTATGTATGTATATGTATGTATGTGTATCTATATATATATATATATATATATATATATATATATATATATTTGTGTGTAATGTAGGTGTGTATCTGTGTGTAAAGTGTATTTGTGTTTGAGTGTATTTGTGTTTGATTCAGATTTTTTTTTTCTTGTTTTCCTCCTCTAAAAACTAGGTGCGTCTTATCTGCCGGTGCGTCTTATAGGGCGAAAAATACGGATATTAACAATAATAATAATTATATATCACATATATAGTTCTCAGCAGCGTGGGCGTGCCAAAGAAGCGAGAGCTGCGGTTGCGGGGATGGTGGAGATGAGCGCCGTAGACCCCGTACAATTTAAGCATCATACCTACGACCCGCGGGACTACAGATCAGCAGAAAATTAAAATACACAATTCACAGTGCGAGACCCGTAACACTTTTAAAAAATCACGGGTCTTGCAATGAGCCCCGAAGGTGCTCAGACGACCAAAAGTACATGAGGGGAGAGGCTCACAATGAGCGATGAAGGTACTCAGAGGACTAAAAGCCTTACATTGTGTGGCAAACAGCATTTCCTGCCTTACAATTTTATTGCTGTCATTTTTTGACGGGCAAGTCGCTAGTAATATATTTATATATACTAGCAAATTGCCTGTCAAAAATTGACTGCAATAAAATTGTAAGCCAAGCAATGCTGTTTGGCACACAATGTAAGGCTTTTGGCCCTCTGAGCACCTTCGGAGCTCACTGTGAGCCTTTCCTCTTGTGTACTTCAATTTTCCTGCTTTGCAATGATCATCTTCGACACTCATAGCGAGCCCCACGATGAGCGCCTATGGCTCCCGTTATTCCCGTCATTAACCTGCAAGTTTTGTGCTTGTGAATGCCATGTGTCTCTTTCCAGCATCTCCCCTGTCCCTTATCGGTGTGTTTCTCCTCTGTGTGTCTGCTGAATGTTTCTGTTGGGCTATTTTTCAAAGTTCCGCGTACCTGGCCTTGTTTGTGCGAGTGTTAGAGTCTTTGCCGTTGTGTATTTTCTTAGTCCCGCGTATTTTTCAGAGTTCAGTATTTTTCCGAGGTCGGAATGTGCTTAGTCTCATTTTCATTCCTTTTTCAGATTTTTTTACGTTTTTCGTCCTCTATTTTTTTTATCGCTGAGGAAACAAGGGAAATTGGTCTTAAATTTGCTTGCAACCTCACTCTCAGGCGTCCTGGCTTTCCCCCTGTGCTGTGTGTGAATGTGTTTTAATTTATTTCTAATTTTTTTTGTTGCTTTTCGTGTTTTCCGATTTCCGCGGTTAGGCCGTTACATTTGTATGTTTGCGAGGTCGGACTTTGTTGTCTTTGGCGTTGTGTATTTTCTAAGTCCCACGTGCCTATGGTTCTTCATGTAAGTATTACTGTGTGTTGCAGAGCCTCGATTTCATCCAGTTTCAGATTTTTTTTGCATTTTTCATCCGCCATTTTTTTTATCGCTAAACAGTGAAACATGGTGGTGGCAGCATCATGCTGTGGGGATGTTTTTTAGAAGCTGGGACTGGGAAACTGGTCAGAGTTGAGGGAAAGATGGTGCTAAATACATGGATATTCTTGAGCAAAACCTGTACCACTCTGTGCGTGATTTGAGGCTGGGACGGAGGTTCACCTTCCAGCAGGACAATGACCCCAAATACACTGCAAAAGCAAGAGTTTGGTTTAAGGGGAAACATGTCAATGCATTGGAATGGTCTGGTCAAAGCCCAGACCTCAATCCAATAGAAAATCTGTGGTCAGATAAGTTCACAAGCGCAAGCCATCCAACTTGAAGGAGCTGGAGCAGTTTTGCAAGGAGGAATGGGCAGAAATCCCAGTGGTAAGATGTGGCAAGCTCATAGAGACTTATCCAGAGCTACTTGTAACTGTGATTGCCACAAAAGGTGGCTCTGCAAAGTATTGACTTCAGGGGAGTGAATAGTTATGCACATTGACTTTTTCTGTTATATTGTCCTATTTGTTGTTTGCTTCATAATAAAAAAAAAAATCTTATAAGTTGTGGGCATGTTTTAGACAATCAAATGTGAACACGGATGTACTATTTATTTACTGTATGGTGGAGGGCTTCTATCGATCTTTTGCCCACCATATATTAAATGACTGTTGTGGTGAACTACCTACTGAAAATATCCACGACACAAGCTGGGATCATGCCCCACACTGATGATAGGTAGTAACCTTGAAAAGGCTGTCCCTGGGTAGGATTCCCAGCTTGTGTATAATCCAACTTCGGCTTTGCATAAAAGCTGTGAAATGCAGCGGGCATAAGCATAAAGCAAGCCATGTTTAAAATGTTCATGGATTGAAGAACAAAGCATTTGTAAGCACATTTGCATGTCCCTGCTCAGCTTCCCAGAGTGCAGTGTAATAACTGTATTTCTCGGGATTCTGAGCAGAAAACATATTTTTTAACTTGTTTTAGACATTCAAATGTGAACATAGATGTACTATTTATATATATATATATATATATATATATATATATATATATATATACAAAAACTTGTTTTATGCCCAGAACTCAGAGAAATAGTTATCACATTGCATTCTGGGAACCTTGGCAGGGACATGCATATGTGCCCACAAAGGCTTTGCTCTTGCAATCTATAACCATTTTTAACATGGCTTCCCTTAAGCATATGCCCGCTGATCAAACAGCTTTGAGCAAAGCTAGGATTGAATTAAACACAAGCTAGGAATCCCACCCACGTACAGCCGTTTTTAAGGCTATTACCTATCATCAGCGTGGGGGCGGTTCTTTAGCTTGTGTAGTGAACATTTTGAGTAGGTGGTTCACCACAACAATCATTTAATATATGGTGGGCAAAAGAGCGATAGAAGCCCTCCACCGTACAGTAAATAAATAGTACATCCGTGTTCACATTTCTGAGAAATACAGTTATTACACTTTATTCTGTGAACCTTGGCAGGATATATGTATGTTATATATATATATATATATATATATATATATATATATATATATACACAGCTATACCTTGTTTAACACAAAAGACAGGTTCCAAGCAATAGGATTTCTAAGCGAAATAGCTCTAAACTGGGCAGTTTAACACGGGAAAGATAGAGATAGGGAAACTCATGAAAAAAACACACAATTTCAATGGAAATTTAATCTTTTTTGGTTTTATATGAACTTCAAAGAAACAGCAAACATAACACTAGCACAAACTGAACATTAGCAGAAATATAAACTTAAAATTATTGATATTGCTTTTCTGGGTCATTCTGGATTCGGTTTTCTTTGGAGAAAAAAAAAACAGTTATAATAAATCAGAGCATTAAAAGGGGTCTGGCAGGCAAAAACAGTGTTATAGTGAATTAGCTCTAAACTGGGTAGCTTTAAGCGGGGTATACCTGTATGTATATATGAATATGTATATATATGCAGGTATGCGGGTATGTTCCACCATATAACACTTATATCTTAAAATGTTTGTGGTGAAGCACATCTTCTTTTGGAACGAAGATGTAGAAAGAACAAGAAACTGGATGTGGCTAAACAGCCGAGAGGCAAAGTCACACTCTTAAAAGCTGGTTGTATAGGAAGCAAAGCAAGACTAGTCTATGGAGAGAAGAGTCTACAGGAGACAGAGATATTCTAGTATAGAAGCACAAGGGTCTGAGAGACTATAGAAAAAATCTATGAGACTTCTAGGACAGTAAAATTACAAGACTAGGAAACTTAAGTGGAGAATGGAAAAGACATCCAAAGAAAGAACTATGACATCCACAGTAAGGTTGTCCACTGAAAGTATGACTGTGCCTAAAAAGATTTGTTACCTTGTTAAGGTATATAATGAGTTTAAGAAGAAAGATAGAATCCCAGTGGGAGCTAGATTTTTTCATCATTAATTCTTTCTCTAAAGATCACATTATTGTTCCTGTATTCCAACACAAACCCAAACAAAATACTAATATCAGCAGGCCAACTGGCTGTAATACATATCAACCCTTAACAAATTATATTTTACTGCTGTTGCTTTTTATTTTTGTAATTCCTTATAGATTATTCAAAGTTTTTCAGTAGATATTCTCAAGAACAATTGGGATCCATCATTGTACGGTTTTTCATAATTTACACAATATTTTTCTGATAAACTTCTAACCATAATGGGTTCAGTTCTAAACCATGCCGCCATTTTGTCACCTAGAAGAGAAGATGTAAAGAGGGCTTTATAGTGAATATATTATAGTGAATCCTTCAGCAAATAATTTTTGAAAATCACTGCACTAGAAGATGAGCTACTATTTCCTTGATATTATTGCTTAATGGTTTAATTATGAGGCTCCTTAAGGTGCAGTTGGAGAGGTCATACCTCAGTCAACATCTCGTATTTGTGAATATAAGTCAATCACTTGGCTGGCATAGCCAGAAGCTAATAAATAAGCAAATAAGGAAATGGATGGGGTAGTGGAAAGTATGATTTTTATATTGTTTTGAAAAACCTGATTTATATTAATGTTATACTAATTTGGGTAAAAACCGTGCACAGTTACATTATATGGAAATGAATCATCTCAGAACTGTCTATCAGTCTACTCGTCTTTGTATTGCTCTGCCTCTCTGTTTATCTGTCTCTATTCATTTATCTTTCACTGACTCTATGCATTTTCGGAGACGTGTGACATTCAGATAAATGCATTTCATAATCATAAGTGAAATGTTTGAAATTGTGCAGCAAGCAAACACCTATTTATATATAGATGTTTCCATGGGGACAGATTGCAAAAATGTGGTCAAGAAATAATGGCTCACATTGATTGCTGCTTAGAGAAATACTCGCAGCCAACAATGTGTACACTTCTGAAATGTACGTATAGTTATTGGGTATCTAAGAATAAAATGATAAATACACATACAAATTGAGAAAGCATACCTCCTAAAGTGAAAAAAGAAGAATGCATATTTTTAAAGCCAGTGAACATCCAGCACACATCTAGTAGTATGGTTACATTTATCAAGTTGGGATAAAAAAAAGGGAAGTTAAATATCCTCATTTCCTATGTTTTCTATAGAGGTTGTAAATCTAACATTTTATTCTAATTAAAAATAGACTCTGTAGAAAACATAGGAAGTGGCTATCTTATGTTTTAACTCTTCTTAACTTTAAATCTTGTTGGAAAAACTGGAGAGAAACTGTAGAAAGAGAATTGGATATGGCCATGGTGCAATGGAATGGTTTGTCTTTAAATATGGGACTATCCTTCCAAAAGATGGAAAGTTGGCATGACAAATGACCTCATTACTCCTGTCCCTAAGGACACAGGCTTCTATTATTATAATGCATGTGACTGCAAATGGGAGGTGGTATCCCAGATACAGAGATTATAGCCTGTCCCTAGAGCATTGGTCCAGTTTCCATAGAAAAAGTGGATATCTGATCCCAGGTCAGGAGCTGGTGACAGGTTATGTTATTTACAGTACAGGTAGGAGGTTGGGCTTATAAACAAACAAAACGAGTAATGTGTAATATGTTAGGTTAATACACCTGTTAGACAAAAGAGCAAATAACAAAATATTTAAGTGGAGAAGGGAATTTAATTTTGAAATATACGGTTTCATCTAGCAATTCGCAGAATATAATGCCCAGGGATGACACGGTTAGGTGGATTTACCCTTATATCATCTCACGTATGTCATACTAGGATAACACACATGGTATTAATATAATGGTGCTTCACTTTGAAGAACAAACTTAATAGGAGTGAAATACATCAAGGGTATGGCATCGATGGGATATGTTTACCACTTTGTTGGTAAAACCCAGACAAGGGAAACCATAGAGCAGTAAGTAATATGTGCTAGAAATTATAAGGCCATTATAAGTTTTGTATGGATCCTCTGTATTAGTAGGAGGCCTGTGTTTGTAGGACCATTTATATAAAAGAGGTTCTTGTGCAATTAAGTATTCTATAAGCAAAGCTCCTGGTAAAAAAGTCGGTATATGGTATTTATGTACATAAGGATTCACCTAATATATGTCACTGGTTTCATGAGCTACCCGACGAGCTCCTATTCCCAAATCATGTATTCATAAATTAACTTTTATTTCATTGTTTACTTAGTGGAGAGCCCTTTCCACAAACATGTATTAGTTTTAATCACTGTGATTATGCTATTTTAGTTTTTTTGTTAGTGACATAAAGGTTACTGTGAGGGATAGCTGGTGTCTGATGTGGATGCCATGGTTCTATTCTAGGTCCCCTTCTTTTCTCCATCTATATTTCCCTGCTTGGCACCCTAATAAATTATTTTGGATTTCAATATCATCTATCTGCAGATGACACCTAAATCCCCCTCTCTGTGCCAGGTCTATCCCCCTCTCTCTTAGCTCAAGTTTCCAACTGCCTCTCTGGAATATCCTCCTGGATGTCCGCACATCAACTCAAACTCAATATGTCAAAGACAAAGCTCCTAATCTTCCCACCCTCTGCCAGAGCCTCCACTCCTCATATATCTCTTACTGTTAACATTGCCATTATCACACTGACCCCCCCAGGCCTGATGTCTTGGGTTCTACTAGATCCTGCCCTCTCTTTCATTCCTCACATACAATCAATCACTAAATTCTGTAATTTCCACCTTAAACATCTCCAATATAATTTCTCTCACAAGACACAACCAAAATTCTAATACACTCTTATCATATCCCCCTTGACTACTGTGACTCTCTTCGTGTTGTTCTCCTCATCACCCTCTCTCCACTTTAGTGATAATGATCACCTTCGCTAGACTCATCTACCAAACTCAACGCTCAGTGTCTGCAGCACATCTCTGTCAGTCACTCTACTGGCTTCCCATAACCTCAAGAATAACATATAAAATCTTAACCCTAATTTTTAAAGCCCTCAACAATAATGCACACTCTTGTATCTCTGCTTTTGTCTCTAAATACTCTCCCAACCATCCTCTTCGCTCTGCTAATGACCTTCTTCTTTCCTCCACTCTTATCACCTCCTCTTATTCCTGCCTTCCTGACTTTTCTCGTGCTGCTCCTATTCTTTGGAACTCCTAGCCTCGCTCCACTGTACTATCCCCCTGCCTCAAATTGTTCAAAACGTAACTAAAAAGTATTTTTAAAGAAGTGTATTACCTCCAGCCTTAATATGCACAATATATTGTACCTCACCCTTCTATACCTCACACATACCCTTCAGACTGTAATTTTGCGAGTTTTTAATCTTATTGGGTGCTTTAGAGAAAGCTCTTTGTATGCTTGATTTTAAACTCAATAACAGGACCCTCCATTCTATTGTAATTTAAAAAAATATTTTTTACTTGTATCTACTGTGTTTGGCGCTACAGAATATGTCTTCACATTACAAATAAAGGTTACTAATCCTTATTTGGTAAAGAAGCTGAAGACACAAGCTGTTAAGGCGTACAAACTGGTGAAGGAATGAAGACTGGAATATGTGGGAGCACTGACAAGAGACACAGGCTTGACAATGCAGGAGTCCTAGAACCTGTAGTTAGGCAGGAATAGATACTGGAAGACTTTCCACACCTAAGGCACAATGTCCGACAACTAGCTATTTGCCTTGAGACTACTGGATTGGCTGAAATAAATAGAGCTTGTTATATATTATAATATTATATTATTATATTATACGCAATTGTGCTGCTCTGAGATATACCATTTTGGTTTCTGGTGATCAATTTCCTGAGGTAGAAGGAGTCTTTGATTAAGGGGGACATTGCTATCTACACAATAGCAATATGGCATCTTCAAAGTGCAAAATAAAATATTTTTATTTTATTAAGAAGTACTTAAAGCTCTGTTTTTTTTCTGCCTAAAAGCATACACCTCATTGAGTGTGTCCTCTGTAGTTCATGCAGCTCATGAATACACAGCCTTTGAAGTAATGACAGTATAGCCTGTCAGTGATCTCTCTCAAGCAGCAAGTTGTAGACTTTTGCTACTTATTGGTTACTACGAGACAATGCAAACCTTGTACTTAGAAGCCCACTTACTGCACAAGATGCAGTGGGAATAAAAACAGGAACTATTTGTAAGATTTATGCAGACAAAATACAGTTTATTAGAACTTCTTAAAAAAAATACATAAAAATAAAGAGATACATAGGAATATTTTATTCCGTGTGAATCCAGAAATATTCCATGTTTCTTTAAATACAATGAAGCAATATAAAGTTTGTATAGATTAGCATTTAATCATAATCTGTTATAATAAAAAAATCTAAATTTTGAAAAAAAACTAAATTTGGTGCCACCTTCTTCCTCTGCAGGGCTACAGCTATTTCTTGTACAGATTGCATCTGTACTTATAAAAACCATGGACAGTAACTGGAGTTAGCAGCTGGTGTAAGGCCTAACCAATGGTTCCTTTTTACATCTTTCTGCCATTTGTGCTTCTCCAGTAATGACTTCCACTAAACACTTCCATGTACCATTAAGCTGGTCAAAAGAGTGTTTGATAGAACCCACCCACTGTATAAATGTCTAAAACCTGTTTCCAGCTCAAAATTGCAGTTGCATGCTGGGAAACTAGATGGAACATGTAAACAAATTCATAATATTTTAATTCATTAAGCCAAAAAACATTTTACTATGGCCGGTTTGTAGTATTACCTGCTGTTACAACCGATATTTAGTCTAGAACAGGATGACGGACAGCACTGTTTCATCCTCAGTGTGGAGCTGATCTCTAACCATGCCATACATTTTGTGACAAGGCTACTAATCACAATTTTATTTATCTTATGGCAGGAAAAAAAAGAGCAATAAAAATCCCTCCACAGTGTAAATTACAGTAAGCAAAAGGTACACTAATGTGGGCATCTAAAAACAAGTTAAATAAAACCTGTTTTAAACTCAAAATCCCAAGAAATGCAATGTTCCTACTATATTTCCCAAAAGCAGGGTCAAGATCAGCAAAAGCACTATTTCATGACCATCACAGTTGTTCAATTCAATTCCTTTCAATTCACTATCAGATTTATTTTGTAGCTGTATTTTTGCTGTATTCCTTTGCATTTAATACAATAACCAGTGCTCTGAATATTTTGTTAAGTCTTCTATTATGATACATAATTATGCTGCTTGGTTTCACTTCCTCTTGATAAATAAAAATATCTACTGTGCTCAGTGGTTTCAAGAACATAATAAACTGACATGATAAAAATGATATTGTATTAGGAAATTATATTAATTTAGAAAATAACACATAATAAACCCTGAATTTTATCATCCTTTGTTGTGCCTATGAATTGAAAGGAAGTATGAACAGTGACAGATGGAGAGTCTGTTAATCGTGTTTTACTATCTAGTTAACTTTAAATTTAATAAAATTGTATGTTATTTGCAATCCAGACATTCACAAGGCTTATTGCTCCTGTGTTTCTGGCAAGGTGCCAGGTCAGAGGAAGAGAAAATCTATAAGGGTCAAACTATTTTTTTTTTGCTATATCAAGGAGCACTCCAGGAGAACATTAACTAAAAATGCAAAAGTAATGAAATGTGTCTTCAAAACTGCTTGATCGCCTTGCTTGCAATCGTCTTACCCAATTTATTTCCTAGAACTCACTCCTTGACTCCTTCCAATCTGACTTCTGACCCAAACACTCCACAAAGACTGCTCTCCCAAAAGTCACTAATGACCTACTCACTGCCAAGTCAAAAGGGTCACTTTTCAGTTCTAATTCTCCTGTACCTCTTTGCTGCCTTTTACACTGTTGACTAAATTCTTCTTGTCTAAATTCTCCTCCCTGTTGGCATCTGTGATAAAACCCACTCATGGTTCACATTATACCTAGAAGATCAAACATTTAGTGTCTCCTTCTCTGGAAACTCTTCTTCGCATCATCCTCTGACTATTGGCATACCCCAAGGACCAGTTCTACGCAACCTCCTCTTCTACATCTATACATTCTCCCTTGGTACCCCTAATCTAGCATGAGTTACCAACTGCCTCTCAAGCATATCCTCCCTATTTTTCACCTTTCAACTCAAACTTGTCAAAGACTGAACTTCTAATCTTCCCACCTTCTACTACAGCATCCACTCATCAAATATATTTCACTGTTGACAATACCATCTGTCATGATTTCATTGTTTAAGGACTCATATTGTCAGTAATTTATGAATATGTCCAAGGGAGCATGACATTGTTGCATTGGGATTATGTATTATGGTTATTATGTATCCTAGTTATACTATATTTTAAGTGGGAAAATGTTATATAGAACATATGTGGAATTGGTAGAAATGCTCTGCATAGAAGTTAGCTGCAGATCATTGCACACTCACACATACAGACCTTGGGTCAAGACAGATGCATGTACTTCAAGTAGTCCTAAGCAAACACTTGAGCTTAACATAAAGGTTTGTTCACTAGATATCTAATTAATTTGATCTCAAGAGCTTTGATAGCCCAAGGTTGCAAGCCAGATGGTCTGACAATCACATATACACAAATGTACACAAGGGTGTGGTATTGGAGAGTATAAATATGTTGTTTTGATCATTCAATAAAGGTTGAGAGATAGTTTTCACATAAACAAGGTGTGAGACTATTTCTGTGTGTTGTATCCTGACTTGGGTAGTGGTCTTGCCATGGACAACTAGTAACCTGTATGCAGTATTATCTGCCTATACCTCTTCAGAAGCCATCTTTTGTGCCACAGAGAACAGGAACTACATGATTCTGCTGTGGTGGGTTTGAACTAGGTTCATATGAAGCCCCCTTTAAGAAGCAGATCGTGACACCATCATCACTCCCACCTCCCATGCCCATTATCTTGGGGTTCTACTCGACACTGCTCTCTCTTTCATTCCTCACATACAATCAATCACAAAAAATCTTGTTATTTTCACCTAAAATACAAGACACAAATAAAATTCTAATCCATTCTTTCATCATATCTCGACTCGACTACTGCAACTCGCTCCTTGCTGGCCTCCCCATCACCCGTCTGTCTCAAGGCCATAATGAATGCCTCCGCTAGACTGATTAACCATACTCAACGCTCAGTGTCTTTAGCACCTCACTGTCAGTCACTCCACTGGCTTCCCATAGCCTCCAGAATCAAATTTAAAATCATGAACCTAACATTTAAAGCCCTTATGGCTCTGCCCTTATCTCAAAATACTTCCCCAACTGCAGTCTTTTTATCTCATCTCTTATTACCTCCTCTCACTCCCACCTTTAGAACGTTTCTCGTGCTACCCATATTCTCGCCCCACTAGACTATCCTGCTACCTCAAAACCTACAACCTCACTAGAAATGTCTCTGTTTAAAGAAGTGTATAATCTTCGGCCTTAATATGAACAATGCATCTATCACTCTCGCATATCACACACAAACTATTTAGATTGTAAGTGTTTGAGTTTTCCATCCTCTAAGGTGGTCTAGAGAAAGCTCTATGTCTATTTCATTTTAAGCTGAAATACAGGACCACTCTCCAATGTGTTAAAATTGATTTTGCCTTTAACTTAACCCCTGTATAGCGCTATGGAATATGTTGGCACGTTATAAATAAAACATAATAATAATACTTTGTCACTTACTCAACCATGGGCCCTATTCTATTGCCCAATTTGTAAATTTTTCACACTTAAAATCACTCTTAATATTGCCACATTTACTTAGCTACTTGCAATCCAATTACAAGTTCCCCGCCTGCAATTACTACAGGCCAGGCAAAGCCACAAATTCGGCTTTAGAACTCCATTGGTTTCAGCACAGCTCGAATATTATGAGTTCTAAATAATTAAAGATTCACAAAATCGATATTCTATTAGACCGTTAGCTCTAGCTCACAAATTAAGTCTAAACAGCAACTGAAAAAAGTATCACATTTCTACAAAAAAATTACGAGTACTAAATAGGACACGCAAGGGCTTTTTCAAACACTCATTAGTGCTGTAGCAGCAATTAAACATACAATGCTGTACTTTAAAAGCATTGAAAGACATATAATTAATTGCAGAACAGTCTCAACCCTATAAATATGCAATTCAAAAATATTTATTTGTTTTTATTATATTATATTTAATATTCTTTTAACTGTTATTTCTGAGCCTATTTGTTATTTCTGAGCAAAGGGTTATTACATATCATGAAACCCACTTAGACTAAAACAGATGATCTAATGCAATTTAATAGATTGCTTAATTGCGAGCCCGATGGGCAAATATTACTTTATGACACTAATTAATTTGTAGCCTCTGATTGCAGATTACGTGTAACTTCCATTTTTTACTGACATCATGATGACGGTCTCATTTACTATTGGTGTGTCTAAAAAGTTAATTTACGAGCTTGCTTAAATATTGTCAGATCATATGATCACGCCCCCTGAAATCCTTAAAACTTAAAAAAGGCAGGGTTTACATGTGGATGCTGAAATTGCAAGCTTGAGTCAATAGAATACATCTAAACATAAAAAAAACACCTGCAGCAAATATTACGGGTTAGAGGCATTTGCAGGCTTTTAATATAATATTCTGTTGAGCACAGAAGCTGCCATTTGTAATTTTTTGATTGACAATGAGCTCTGTGAGCTGATTGGGTAAAAAGTTCAATAAAAACCAATAAGACTGCAGTAGAGTACTAAGCTGTGACAGTTACACTCTTGCTCTATGTGCTTCATCTAACATACAAAAGATGTGTAGAAATAAACGGCAACTCATGTTTAGGTAAAATTGCCCCTTTTATTTTATTTTTTCTACACTTATTTTTTTACAATATTTTATTTTTTTAAATTGTTAAAATATGATGATTTAAATATACTATAGAAATGTTTTTAATAATTATTAGACATTAGGCCTTATTATGAGTTTGGAGAACTCTTGAGATATTATTAAACATTATGCAGTGGAAAGTATTTTAGTAGCCCTTCTACCCAACATAACGTACTTCCTAACTGGTCTGAGGGCTCTTGTACTCTCCCAGCTTTGTTTCATAGTTGCCAGAATGACATCACATTGAACCCAATTGAAAATGGACAAATCTGTGAGTGGGTTTCTGGCATTGTGCCTTATGTTCTGAAGATTACCTGATATCAGTTCTCATGGTCCTAACTGCAGGTCCAAGAGGTACAAAGGTTGGACATTTTAAATCTAATTTGCATGTCACTACCCAGAATCTGGGTTCCCTGGTGGTACAGTGGTTAGGATTCGGTGCGTTCAATGTTGGATCTGGGTTTGATTCCAGTCAGGGAACCAAGAGGTCACATCATCCTGAAGCTGAGCAGGGTTGCATGCTGTGGCCCACTGTAGAAGGAACTGGTAATCCACTCCAGTATCTCTGCCATGAAAACTATGACCATGGAAACAAAGATGTGTCTGGTGTGTTACGGTCCATGAGGGTACAGAGAGTCAGAAATGACTCAAAAACGTAAGAAAAAACAAACAAACAACAATGTCACAATATGCTTCTTCAAGGGGGCTTGATATGAACCTAGTTCACACCATTCCGGGCAGAATCTTGTGGTTCTTGTTCTCTCATTGCTGGCGAGCCGTTAAACTCACCTCGGAACCAACCTTAACGTAACAAACACCCACACGCACTAAGAATCCGACTATAACGGCTGACCCGCACGCAACTAAAAACAGTGAAAACACACCAAATACTCACAAAAACTACATAAAAAGCTTACCCATAGCAAGGGGGGGAACCCAGGAAGTTACACTACCATTTAAGTCCAAATTCCCGAGTTCATACAAACGAAAATCCCCTAAGCGAGAGAAAAATGGCCGCCGAAAAAAAAAGAAAACGACGCTCAAAGACCCAGGACCGCCCAGCCACCTACAACTTTCCCAAGAAGGAATCCGAGATAAGCTCGGAAACCCGCATTAACCGCAGGGGATCCGAGATAAGCTTTGGGCCCTGCATTAACCCCAAATTAACCACCCCAAATTAACCATTGCACGCGATCGGGGACCCCCGCTTCAATCAAAATTCAAAATACCCGCGTTACAGGTCCTTAAAGGGCCATAAAGGTCCTTAAAGGACCCGTTGCAAAAGAAAAAAATATATACACTGTCACCCTGTTAATCATGGGGGTCAATACAGACCCCATAAAACCATCATTAACCCTGTCACTCATGGGGGTCAATATAGACCCCCATAAGCCCTTCATTAACCCTGTCACTCATGGGGGTCAATAGAGACCCCCATAAGCCCTTCATTAAGCCTGTCACTCATGGGGGTCAATACAGACCCCCATAAGCCCTTCATTAACCCTGTCACTCATGGGGGTCAATACAGACCCCCATAAGCCTCTATTTAACCCCATCAGTCCCACAAGGGTATATTAACATCATTATGGGCCTGTTACAACACTACATTAACCACATAAGTGCCATGATGGTCCTCAAGGACCATCATGACACTAAGTGTAAACACTATACTGCACTATACCACCCAAAAAAACATTAAAGAACAACTAAACAACCTCTACACTAACCTATTAACATCTACACTACCTACCCCCTATTAACCCCCACCACTCTAATTATAGAAAATAAAAAAGCCTAAAGTCACAACAACAAAAAAATCTACATTACATGAAATAAAAAACCTAACTCACAAAAAAATAAACTATATTACACAAAATAAAAAACCTAAGTCACAAAAAATAAAAAAATGAACATTACAGAAAATAAAAAGAAACACATTACAAACCCCCCCTCACTACAGAAAAAAAAATGCACATCTGAAAAGGAAATACATATAATATAAATACATACAATACAAATACATACAATTACAATACAATACACCCCTATCTAATATACATCACACAATCTATCTAAATAAATAGCATAATCTAATATACATGCTATCTATATAGTAATACATCCCCAATCTATCTAAATAAATACCATAATCTAATATACATCCTATGTATATAATACTACATCCCCAATCTATCTAAATAAATAGCATAATCTAATATACATCCTATCTATATAATATACATTCCCAATCTATCTAAATAAATAAATACCACAATCTATCTACAATACATCCTATGCTATCTATATAAAACGCATACCCATAGCTAACATACAATAAATGCTATCTATATATTAACTTTTTAATATATATATATTAACTTTATAATATTAAAAAAAAAAAAACAACAACATTAATACACATACATCAAAATAAAATAAACATAATCTACATTCTACTTACCTCCCCGCGATGTCTCCGCCCTTCTCCGGATCCTCTTCTGCCACGCCCTGTAAAAAAAAAATTATAAATACTTACATCCGCACTCCCGGACATCCCCGGCGCTAATGAGGCTCCAGGAGACTTTTCCGGAAGAAAATAAGAAATGGCGCCTTCTGATTGGTTGAAAACGCTGTCTATCAAATTCACCCAATCAAGAGTCGCCAATGTGTGAACCAATCACAAACGGATGCACTTTAAAATCCCACTCTGATTGGATAATGCACCTGTCAATCTTTATTTAAACCAATCACAAGGCGCAGATGCCTTCAGCCAATCACAATGGAATAAACCCTTATGTACTGATTGGTGAAGGATTTGCGCATTCTCATTGGCTACTGTTAATATCAATCAATATTACAGCCAATGGGAAGGCGCAGATGTCTTCACCAATCAGTACGTGGGGGTATATTCCATTGTGATTGGCTGATAGCAATAAAGCCTTAGGATTGGTTAAAATAAAGATTGACAGGTGTGTTATCCAATCACCGTTGTATTTTGGGGTGTATACTTTTTTCATTGGTTCACAAATGGGGTCTGAATTGGCTGAATTTGATAGACAGCCTTTTCAGCCAAACAGAAGCCGCAATTGCCAATTTTATTCTGGAACACTCCATAGGAAGGTCATTAGCGTCGGAGACATCCGCCAGGGCGGATGTGTGTCGCTTTTTTTTTTCTTCATGCGCGGATGCTTCCGGAGAAGACGAGGAGGCTGGAGACATCGTGGAAAGGTAAGTATAATGTAGATTGTGTTTATTTAACTTTCGTATATGTTTACTAATGTAATGTTTTTTTTTTTTACAGGAGTAGCAACGGACAAGACGCAAAGATGGACGATGGAAAATGGAGGACGTGACATGCTGGGACGTGACATGCTGGAACGGGACATGCTGGAAAGGTGAGTATAATATTTAGAATATATACAGGGAGTGCAGAATTATTAGGCAAGTTGTATTTTTGAGGATTAATTTTATTATTGAACAACAACCATGTTCTCAATGAACCCAAAAATCTTAATAATATCAAAGCTGAATATTTTTGGAAGTAGTTTTTAGTTTGTTTTTAGTTTTAGCTATTTTAGGGGGATATCTGTGTGTGCAGGTGACTATTACTGTGCATAATTATTAGGCAACTTAACAAAAAACAAATATTTTCCCATTTCACTTATTTATTTTTACCAGTGAAACCAATATAACATCTCAACATTCACAAATATACATTTCTGACATTCAAAAACAAAACAAAAACAAATCAGGGACCAATATAGCCACCTTTCTTTGCAAGGACACTCAAAAGCCTGCCATCCATGGATTCTGTCAGTGTTTTGATCTGTTCACCATCAGCGTGCAGCAGCAACCACAGCCTCCCAGACACTGTTCAGAGAGGTGTACTTTTTTCCCTCCTTGTAAATCTCACATTTGATGATGGACCACAGGTTCTCAATGGGGTTCAGATCAGGTGAACAAGGAGGCCATGTCATCAGATTTTCTTCTTTTATACCCTTTCTTGCCAGCCACGCTGTGGAGTACTTGGACGCGTGTGATGGAGCATTGTCCTGCATGAAATTCATGTTTTTCTTGAAGGATGCAGACTTCTTCCTGTACTTGAAGAAGGTGTCTTCCAGGAACTGTCAGTAGGACTGGGAGTTGAGCTTGACTCCATCCTCAACCCGAAAAGGCCCCACAAGCTCATCTTTGATGATACCAGCCCAAACCAGTACTCCACCTCCACCTTGCTGGCGTCTGAGTCGGACTGGAGCTCTCTGCCCTTTACCAATCCAGCCACGGGCCCATCCATCTGGCCCATCAAGACTCACTCTCATTTCATCAGTCCATAAAACCTTAGAAAAATCAGTCTTGAGATATTTCTTGGCCCAGTCTTGACGTTTCAGCTTGTGTGTCTTGTTCAGTGGTGGTCGTCTTTCAGCCTTTCTTACCTTGGCCATGTCTCTGAGTATTGCACACCTTGTGCTTTTGGGCACTCCAGTGATGTTGCAGCTCTGAAATATGGCCAAACTGGTGGCAAGTGGCATCGTGGCAGCTGCACGCTTGACTTTTCTCAGTTTATGGGCAGTTATTTTGCGCCTTGGTTTTTCCACACGCTTCTTGCGACACTGTTGACTATTTTGAATGAAACGCTTGATTGTTCGATGATCACGCTTCAGAAGCTTTGCAATTTTAAGAGTGCTGCATCCCTCTGCAAGATATCTCACTATTTTTGACTTTTCTGAGCCTGTCAAGTCCTTCTTTTGACCCATTTTGCCAAAGGAAAGGAAGTTGCCTAATAATTATGCACACCTGATATAGGGTGTTGATGTCATTAGACCACACCCCTTCTCATTACAGAGATGCACATCACCTAATATGCTTAATTGGTAGTAGGCTTTCGAGCCTATACAGCTTGGAGTAAGACAACATGCATAAAGAGGATGATGTGGTCAAAATACTCATTTGCCTAATAATTCTGCACTCCCTGTAGAATGTTTAGAATGTTTAGTTATTTCATGTAAACGTGTTGTATTAATTTTTGTAATCTTTTTTACCGTAGGTTGCTGATCTGAAGAAACATCTCAAAGGTAAGTGGTCTTAATTATTTTATTGTAGCTTACAATTAGGGTAGCTATATATATATATATATATATATATATATATATATATATATATATATATAGATAGCATGTATTGTATATTAGATAGATAGATAGGGGGATGTATTATTAGATAGTATTGTATATTAGATAGTGGGATGTATATTACATTATATAGTGGCATGTATATTAGATAGTGACATGTATATTAGATAGTGGCATGTATATTAAATAGTGGCATGTATATTAGATAGTGCCATGTATATTAGATAGTGGCATGTATATTACATAGTGGCATGTATATTAGATAGTGGTGTATTGTATTTAATTGAATTGTGTTGTATTGTATTTTATTGAATTGTGTTGTATTGTATTTTATTTAATTGTGTTGTATTGTATTATATGTATGTATTATATGTATTTAATTTTCAGGTGTGTATTTTTTTTTTTTAAATGTTGTAGTGAGGGGGGGTTTAATGTATTTTGTTATTTTCTGTAATGTTCCTTTTTTTATTTTTTGTGACTTAGGTTTTTTTTTTTTTGTTCTGTAATGTACATTTTTTATTTTTGGTGACTTTAGTTTTTCTTATTTTATGTAATGTACATTTCTGCTTTTTGAGGAATTTAGTTACTTGAGGCACACAGTACACTCACATTGTGTGACAGCATTTCAACACTTTCTTTTATTGACCGTCATTTTTTGACGGGCAAGTCTCTAGTAACATATAATAACTAGTATACATGATAACCATGTCCAGGCAACATATAACCACACACAATAATACATAATTACAATGGAACAATGTCATGCTCCTTTGGCCATATTTATAATTATTGGTAATATTAGTCACTAAACAATGTAATCATGACAACCCCCCAGAATTCATAGAGGAAGTGTTAACGCAAGTAATTCCTGAGGAATTAGGTCTCAGATGCACTTGGTAGTCTTTTCATTAATATTTAATGTTTTTTTTAAGCAACCATCTGAAGGAATTTGAAGCCCACTCCAGTATCTTTGCCGAGAAAACAATATGGATAAGCACAACCAGAAACATAGTTGAGCCTGGTGCACTGCGGTCGATATGATCGCCCAGAGTCAGACACAACTGAAGGACTGATCAACAACAACATAATAAACCATGCAGTACTGAAATGTCCCGTTAACAATAAATAATGAATAAGCAAATAGCATTAATGTTAATAAAATAATAATAGAAAATTTAAACACATTTTCTGTAGTGTCATTTTTTTGTTAATTGCTTTAAATAGAAATTATTTTTATAGTTCACAACCACAATGTGATATCAACATCATCACTTTTACCTTCCTCACTACTTCAGATATTTAAATGAGAAGCTGTAGTTTAATATTATTATGAAACTGCAATATTCTTTTGGCTGCTCAAATGACTCTTGGATAGCAGCCATTTGATATGGAATTTAACCAAATAGGCAGAAATGAAGCTCTTTATAAAGAAAAGCATTATAGGAACCAAATCATCCCGGAAGATAAATATCTCACTGTGCAGCACCAGGAGCCTCATTTATTCCTTTAAAAAAAATTCTAAGCAAAAATGGAAGGATAAATTGGAACTTTACCGTCTTATATAACCGATCGCGATGTAATTTTAAATTGCTTGGAGACACTTTGGGAGCAAGTCACTGCATGGAGTAAAGTTAATATAATAATGATATAAAGTTCCTAAAAAAGAAAAAGTATACTACAAGGAAAAGGGAAAAAAATATGTTTTTGAAGGGACATGGAAACATTTTTTATTTGTTGCATCAGAACCAGGGTAATTAATAATGTGGCACTGTGTTTTCTTATTTTGGATAAAAATGTATTTTAAACTGCAATATTTTTTTTAAATAAATGTATTGAAACAGAAAACAGTTGTATTCCATGTCCTATTAAAGGGCCAATTAATTGAGCACGATTTGGCCCATACCACAGTAAAGATCTCCTAAAAGCATGTCAAAATACTTTTTAATTTTTTTTTAATATGTTTATTGTTCATTGATAATTCATTAAAGTAAAGTCTATGTTTACACGAGTTATTGACTGCCCCCAGAACTACTGCTTTGTGTAGTGAGGAAAATAAAAACAAAAATCATCTCTCTCCACACCTATCTGTGCAGAGCATTCCATTCTGGAATCACCTAGACAGGTCACTTGTGGGTTAATATTTGAGTGCATTCCTGAGTTCACTGCTATCAATCAGTGTCCTCACCACGCTCGTGGATATCTGTTATTAATTAAGCAACAGCCAGTAGCCTGTGATTGTAAACAGACTTAAAACTTTAGATTGTTTAGCTGTTAATTAAAAATAAAAAATAATTTTAACATATAATCTTGTGGTCATTCACACCAAGAAGAGCACTTGCAGTGAGGTAAATAGCCCTTTAATGATGTTCCATGTTTCTTTGATGCTAACCCTTCAAGTTATACCAGATAGAGGTCAGAAAAAAATGAGCAGATTATGTTTAGAGTTTGCAGAGATTTTCCCTGTCCTGTGTTCTTCATGTTTTGTTTAAAATTAGTCTGCTTTAATGTACTCAGAGATTATTTTCAAGTAAGAGAAAAATGAAGTAAATCCTTTCATTATTAATGAAAAAATAAATGAGAAATTCACTCGGAGTAATGAGAATGGATTCTCCCAAGAGGCTTAAAGATAACCTCTTTATTATGAGGATACTCATCATTCTCTGGTTGAAGATGGTTTAATCCCTCTTCCCCAAAAATAAATGTAATACATAGGGACATCACATAAAGAAGGATATACAGTGCTGTAAAATGATCACTGTGTTGTAAAATTACCCTGCCAATAATCCAGGAGCTTTGTCATCTTTTACAGTTAGAATACCGCCGATAACAAATACTATATCCAACCAGGGAGCCAATCCCGCAGGCCTGACTTATGTATTGATTTCTCTAGACTTATGTGCTTGTTTAATAAGAAAAATGTTGCTCGAAACAGAATCTGATCATTTTAAAGATGTTATTTACTTTGTGAGAGGGCAACTGAATTATGATTAATACAAGGACTAGCTTAAAACTAATGCAGTATATACTTCATCATGTCTAGAGCTTGCCAGCATGGTACTCCACAAAGAGCTTTGAATGAAGAAGAACTTTGGAAATATTTTCCACTGTGTAAGTGCCATTTTGTTTTTTACCTTCATTTGACGACAAACATTTATAAGTGCTGGCAGCATAATGAAAATATATGCAAACTCTGGCAGAACAAAGCTCCTTAAATTCAGACAGCACTGTGGTTGCCAGATAAGCTCGATATTACAATGGATGAGACAACTGGAAATTCATTTTGTTTCACCATAATGGATGTTTAAAGAATATATTGAATAAAACACACCGGTTTGTTGGTTTACTCTCCTTTTCTGTACTTTGTGAAAAAAGTGTAGACTGGGGGATTGACATCTTTTATGTACGCATGGGATCTTTCCAACAAATGGAACAAAATTAGGATGTGATGCTAAGCACGATAATGGCGTACTATACTGAACTGTCAGTGTAATTTGGTCTTCATTAAAACCCGATTCACCACTTTGAAGCTTCACTGGAGGTCAACGCTAAAATAGGATTGTGGCGAAAATAACAACATGCTGTTTATCTCCACCGGAAAATATGTATTTTCTAAATTGCATCCAAGCTATTTTTGCTTAATGGACATAAGAAACCATTTATGGCACGCAAGGAAATAATTCCCTGTACTGGAAGAAAAAATAGAAACAAGGATTTTATAATCCATTTCCTTATCACCATATTGTTAATGTTGCATTTTAGTGGCTGATTGCTAACATTTGTCCATTTGCCTTGTTCATTTTATTGGCTGAAAAAGTAAAAACTAAATTAATTCAAGTGTTTGAGTGGAAAATTGATAAACACGACCATTTTAAGTACTGGGATTTTAAACATAATGTTTTTAAGGATTTTCAATTGAATTGTATAAAATGCAGCACTTCCTTTTTTTTACTATTTTTGGCTGTCTTTCTATATAAAAAAAGGCTTTGCATAAAAGAAGTGTTGACGTTGAAATTGGCAAGAAATGTACATTTTCATAAGCCACAATTTTACACCAATGACTCAAGCTTTTGTGGGCAAATATTTTATCATATTTTTACAATATTAATGAAATAAAGAAATCGCATTCGTTTTTAAAAACATTGCATGATTTTGAAGTTGCAATTTTAGTTTAATTGACTGCATGCATATTAAAGATGGGCTTAACATAATGGCACAGTTTTGAGAAATTATGATGATGAGAGGGATGGGATTAATTGTAATATACATAAAACATTATTTGATTTGGTACTTTTGAAGGGATGCAACCAGTGGCTGAGCTAGTGAATGGAGGGCCCTGGTGCAAAAACATTTTTTGAGCCTCTCCTCCAAAGAGAGGGAGCAAAAAAAAAATGTTGACCCACCCAGCCCCCCTCCTACTATATATATATATAGTATATATTTATTTATTTAAACTAAGTTTTCTTCCCTAGCAGCACCTTTTAGCCCACAAGCCCCAAGTAGCACCATTCACTCCCCCAGCAGCACCATCCACCCCCCAGCAACACCATTCAGTCCCCAGAAGCACCGATCACCCCAAGCAGCACCTTTCAGCCCTCAACACCCCAGGAGCATCATTCACTCCCTCTAGCAGCACTATTTAGCCCCACAATATCACCAGCAACACCATTCACCCCCAGTAACACCATTCACCCACCAGCAACACACTTCACCCCCCAGCAGCACCATTCAGCCCCCAATCCCCACTCTGAGCAACACCATTCACCCCCAGCAGCACTATTCATCCCCCAACTCCCCCAGCAGCTCCACATCCACCCTCCCAACAACACCATTCAGCCCTCAGCAGCACCATTCACACCCAGCAGCACCATTCAGCTGCCAACTCGCCCAGCAGCCCCATTCATCCCAGAAACCTCATTCAACCCACACCCCCCCAGCAACACCATGCTTGCCACAACAGCCCCATTTACCCCCACCAGCCCCATTCAGCCCCAAACCACCCCAGCTGCCCTCAACCACCCCAGCAGCCACATTCAGCCCCCAACAGTTCCATTCACCCCAGCAGCAACATTTATTCAGCCACCATTTACCTCCAGCAACACCATTCACCCCCAAGCAGCTGACAAAGGCACAAGAGGTGAGGAGGATGGGGATAGGAAGTTGAGGAGGATAGGGAGGGGGAGAGGGAGGTGAGGGGGAGAGGGAGGTGAGGAGGACAGGGAGGTGAGGAGGTGAGGGAGTTGAGGGGGAGAGGGAGGTGAGGAAATTTATGTATATATATATTTTATTTTTTTATAGTCTTTTTATTGCATTGGACATGATTCTTACTGGAGGTTTCCTCTGTCTATAGTAAAAATCATGTCCAATGCAATAAGAAGGCTATATACTGTATATAATGCAGAATGTAAAGTCGCTTTAAATTGAAAATTCCTTTCTAATCTAAAAAAAATTGTAAATAGGTGTAATTAATTTATAAATATACATTTTATGTGAAAACAGTCAATTTAAAGACCTTAACATAATGGATCACTACTCCACTGGTCCTTTCAAGATGGGGGAATTAAAGTGGAGAATCTGAAGGAGTTATCCACATATAGTGGAGGCAGCAAACTAGTAACTAAAAGACCCACTATCAATTTAATAGCGCTTCAAGATATGCACAAAAACTACTTATGCATAAAAAATATCATATGCAGAAAAAACACATGCACATGAAAATCACACAAAAAAAACGCGGCATATGTGAATACCTTGAAAACGAACATATAAACATTATAACTATTAAATCTTATTTAAAGAAGGATAAAGAATTTTTCAATGAAGACTTCTATATAATATGCATAATCTACATAGTAATACATATGAAGAAGTTGATATACAAAGTGAAACATTAAAGACAAACTCAAAGAGGGCTGAAGATACATATAAACGAATTATGACATGGGGCTTCCAATATATATATTTAATAACAAAACTCAAGTAACGCTTTTGATTACAAATTATTTACTAGTATCAAGTATGAGTGTGTACACCTCATAATAAAGCTAGCACAAACCTGTAGGAAGCATTTTTAACAACATTAATGAGAGCCCCTCTTTTGAACAGAAAATCCTTGTCCATTACGTGCAACCTACTAAAATAATATATATTTGTGGTCGGGTCCTGTCCTAACGATCAAGTGCGTCAAATTATTGCTCTCCAGCGATGGAATGCCCTCGCGGACATTTGGGCCCAGGCAAAAACGAGCTGGACATAAATTTGAGGTCGGGCCCCACTCCTCGTGCAGCTGAGGTGTGGCCGATTGCAACGCCCTATCCGACCTGCGAAGAGGGCAGAGTTATGGTGAGGAGAGGAAAGAAGGCCACGAAAGTGTGACCACATTGGAGTCTTGCAAAGGGCTGCAGTAGCATTAGAACTTGGGAACGTGTGATGGAAGTGAGCCTGCAAAGGCTGCTTTTGAGATTTATGTAAGGCGGGAACAAGGAAATGCCTACGAAGGCTGGTATGGGTCGTATGATAGTGTAGACATCATAAGCGTGCATAGTATGGTATGGTTCGTATGGAAAGTGTGAATGAGGTGAGGTTGCGAGGCTGGTGTCATAGTTTTAGCCAACTCAGGTAAAACCCACCCCAATTCAGGTAAAACCCACCCTGAAATGGTACACGAAAGTTGAAACCTGGTGGACTTGGGCCAAAATTTGCAAAGCAGACTTAACGAAGCCTAAAAGTTGTGGCCTTGGACATGGACAAGGGATGCAAATTGGTGAATTCAGGTCCAAACCCACCCAAGAATGTATAGAAAAGTTGAGAAACTTGGTAGATTAGGTCAGAACTAAGCATGAAAAGCGAAGGGTGAACCTTAGACAGCTGGAGCTTGCGATATGAGGCCAAGAAAGTCGATGAACACTATTGTTATTTGAATAAACTGATATTTCTATATTCACTCTAAATCCTCAAATATATTGCCCATGCAAAAATATATTATATTTTGAAAAAATAAATGTTCTGCTTGCAGCAGCACATTCACTACGCTAAGGTAAATTTAGGAGTTTTCATATATGTCCTGCTCCAAGAAGTTATTGTAGATATTTAACATCGACCCCGCAGAGAACAGGTTAGAAATTCCAACCTTCACTATACAGAACCTCAAAAGATTTTGACACGTTCATATAAATCTAACTAAATATTAACTGGCTGATTGACATCTATCGACATATGTATTAGTGATCTACAGATAGGCTTTACTTTGAGCAGGAGTGACTAGAACTGGTAATATTTTTTTAAATCTTGGGCTAGAAATGTATTTGGGTAAGCGTGTCACCAATTCAGCAATATTTAATACTGATGCACATTGTTATTTTTATGTAACTCTTTGGAGCTTCCTACTCCTGGCAAGTTCGGCAAAGACCAAAAATCACAAGCACCTTGACAGTAACAATAAACTCTCTTTGCTGCAATCTAAAAAGTATGCTTAATTCTTTGAGTTCTTTAGAGGGAAAATGTATTAAATGTATTATTACACTGTATTATTACACTCAAGAGAGCCTATGAAAATCTAGAGGGAGGTTGTCATTTATGAGCTTTTCAGGAGTTGGTTGTTTGCCGTGCTAAACGTCATAAATCCGGCAGTCTAGCCAACTGTTGACTCAAGATAAAGTTTGATTGCTGTTAAAATGAACACTAAACCATTTAAAAATAACGTGTGAATGAAAAATATTTATACATACGGTATTTTATGCTTGCAAAGCAGTATAAATGAGTTTAACTTTCTGTGTAGACATTCTCTCAGGTGGGCCAACAAATGCGCGCCAACGCATGCGCACACAGTCAAAAGTGCACCCATTAGTAGTGCACCCGACATCTGCGTGCAGGAGCTCAGGTAAGGTGGGCTTAGAGGTGTTAGGTGTTAGCTTTTCAGGTTAGGGGTATTTGGGTGGGCTTAGGGGTGTTAGGTGTTAGGTTTTAGGGTTAAGGGTCTTTGGGTTAAGGGTTAGGCTTAGAGTTTAAAAGGTTAGACTTAGAGTTTAAAGTTTAAAGGGTTAGGGTTAGGCTTGGGGGTCTAACGGTTAGGGTTAAGCTTAGAGGTTAAAGGGTTAGGTTTAGCTTTGGGGGTCTAAGTGTTAGGGTTAGGCATGCAGGTTGAAGGGTTAGGCTTCAGGACTAAGGGATAGGGTTAGGCTTACAGGTTGAAGGGTGAGGGTTAGAGTGAAACAGAGCATTAGGGGATACTAGTAGAACTAGTAGAATTCTTCACAGCCCGCTCATGTCGGTGCAGTGATGTCGGTGCGCAATTGTACAGCACGCTAAAGTCGGTGCCCTTTCTTAGAGTTAGCTTGAAGGTGGTTATAATTTATGAGTTGGTAATGTTCGCATGATCCAAAATCATTTTATTTTTCTATGCTATTTACAATGAGAGCTCAAGACAGTTTGGAGACAATATGGAATTGAATTTGAGAAAGTGTGATGTAATGTGTTAATGCAATGGTAAAATATAAGAAAAATCTATTTAACTGCTGATAGAATCTTATTCTAAGCTATATTGCTAGGAATGAAAATCTGTCGAAAGATACATGCATAATATAGACAGCATTATCATTTACCAAGTTTATAACCTCTCCATTGATTGGTGGCGAGATACAGTCATACACTACATTCTGGTTCCACAAGGTACTGAGAAAAATAGGAGAGGGACTGGCTTGGCTAAGAAAATTGTAATTAATTTAATTAAATGCAGACACTTACATTCACAGAAATAATTTTATGTTGTATGTCTTTATCAGACTATGAACAAAACCTATAATATATATTTTCCTTCCTCTTCCAGTGAAGCTGGAAAGTTAACTGGAGAAACACTTGTCAGGTGTGGATATGGGCTCCTGCTGACTTCACATTTACTGGAGCTGCAGATGAAACGGTTCACTCACTAGGACACTTTTAGATTTATCTTCTATACTTTACCAACTCTTATCTGAACCTTTAATCTCCTGTGCTGGATCTGACTCAATTAGTGTCCCCACAGGCATACCTCTTGTATACCTGGAAATAGGATATCTCCAAGTCACTTATTGAGTACATTCATCTTAAGGAGTCTATGTTCTCAAAAACTTGGGTTTGATACACTGATGCACAGTTTAAAAAAGGGAAATGACAAATTGGAAGTACGAACAGAGATGTTTACTGGTCTGGGCATTATAGTATTAAAACATGATGAATTGTTTTGGATTATTTTATTTGCACCCCAGAAACTTCAATCTGCCCCACAGGATCTTGCACCAAGCCAAATTCTAAAACATGTAGGCTTTAACATCTGGGATGCTAATTCCTAAATTCAATATGTACTATTTATTTCTACTCGCAATAAATATCTTGTTTGTTTATAGGCAACAGTGAGGGCTGTGAGATGCTCTACCTGTTTTTAATTTAACTTATATCCATACATTCCATATATTCATAACAAGGTGACTGCCATTATCCACCAACCACACTTTATGAGTGCCGGTCCAGAGCATCTGTCTAGCTAAACTCAATTAAAGCTCCTGCATATGTGGTGACCTTTATCCAGCTCTCTGTCTACCTGATATTTTCCTTTCAACGTTCCAAGCCACCAATAACTCCATCCTACCTGTCTATTCCGTATTCCTTTCTGTCCTATGTTGTATTCCTCTGAATTCTTAATTGATAACTAAAACAGCTACCTGGGGACCAACTGGATACCTTCCAATGATCATGGGCACTACCTTGAGATCCAGAACATTTAAAACAGGGTGACACTACATCTGACACACTACATTTCCATCTAGTTTAGCACTGATCTGAGTAGGGGAGTAGGGTACATTATAACTAGAGATACCTTCATCAGTAATCTATATATACCACTAATGCTAGTGATATGTTTAAAGTGTTAAGGACTGGCACAAAAGGTCTTGTGGGCTATCACGGGGTCCTAGCTCTGGCTTTTAAGAAGCACTGAATTAAACGATCACTGAAGACCCTTATTCATAGTATGCTCTTTTGAAGAACTTATAATGATTGGTACAATGTTTTTGAAATAAACACAGTCTTAAATTTATAAATTATTTTACAAAATTATGATTTACTATGGGCTGACATTTTTTCTTATACCTTATTTGTCAACCGAGAGGGAAAAGTGTTGGATGCATAACACATCTATTAATTTTTATGAAGTTTACAACAGGAATAAATGAAAATGAACCCACAAAGAAATACGGTTAACAAAAACTGGACTGCTAAAAGACTTTCCTAGTTATAAAAAAAACAGTGACATATAATACAGTTACAATCTGCTTTCTTCAGGCTTGATAAGGCTGTTATGGACAAACCTACCCAGCAGATCTTTGAGGTTCCTTTGATCCATTCACCAAGGCAGCAGATGTCTCTAAAATCCTGTTCCTTGAATGCAGCCATTAAAAATGTGAGCTTTTATTGTCATGGAAACTTCATAACAGATACACCTTTTTTAGGTTTTAACCATCACAGAAACATTTTACTAACTAGATGTCAACATGCCAGTTACAGAATACATCATCACATTCTAAACAGAATACAGAATCTAACATCATAAATCAAGCACATATAGAGAATCAACAAAACATACAGTAGATATACATACAAAGGGCAATCAACAAAACATAAAAACAAAGAGCAATTGAGCAATTGTAAGTTACCAGAGTTTGTAAGTGAGGCTGTAAGTTAATTTGCTATTCAATTGGTGCCTTTTTGTGGGCTCTGGACGGTTTACGGGTTACGGGCTTGAAAACTTTGCAATGGTTAGACCCAGAACTTACAGCCTCCCGAAGCCTTTGATCTTTCACTTCCACAAGGGTTATGATCGCTAAAATCGCAAACCACTATTCAACTGCTCCAATTCCCCAAGGCTGCAAATGGTTTCACACCCGTAAACGGCAAATGTAGGAGAAAATCCTACGAGTGCTAGAGAGGAACCGCAATAGGGTTAAACACCTGATCGTAGCACTGCAAATGCAAATAACAAATCAATACTGCACTGTAAATAACGGGGGAAGCGATGAAAAACAGAATTAATTGCACAACAGTCTCAAGCTCGCAAATCAGCAGTAAAATAAATGTATGTTTATGTTTTATTTTGGGGTTATATCAATCTCGGGAATCAATAAATTATTACATATCTGGCCACCCACATGGACTAGAACAGTATTGGCGTTGATTTTTATAATTTAGTTTTTTGAGGGTCTGCCTATCGGACACCTGAACCTAATTAACCTAATTGATTGACATGTAACCTCCATGTTTTACTGACGTAAAGATGGTGGTCCCATTGTCTATTGGCTGTTTTGAAATAGAAGGTTACGGTTTTGCTTAATTGATCATGTTCCTGCCCTGAACTGCTACGAACCAGTGCATGGTTTACAAAGTCGGCTTTCGGCCCATAACTTGCGGGCTCCTTTCATTGAATAGCACTGGAATCAGAGACGAACGGAAGCCTGCAGCACGCGCACAGACATACGCCTGTACCTTGCGAGATGCGGGCTTGCAATTGATTCAGGCTCATATAAATTGCTATAACAACTACTGATCCTAGTCCTTACGCAGGTAGGTCAGGTAAGATAGAGATACCCCCATCCCACAACCACATATGCCCAGGAGGCAGTCCTGTTAGGAGTCATTATGTGAGTCCAAAAGATGGTCAGGGGAATCATGACAAAAACTTTAGAAATTATTAAGTATACGAATTTTAACAAATTTAGACTATTTTGTAAGGTTTAGTATGAAATTTGATCCAGCAGTTTAGTTTTGTTAAAAACTTGAAAAAAAGAGGACGAGCAGTCTCTTAATACTGAATGCTAATGCAAAAAATATATACAATATTATTCAGCTTTATTAAAAAATGTTTATTATAAAATGAAGAAGCTTGCATTTTTGTTCAAACACAAATGCTACCTAATTAGTGTACATCTTCATATAGAGATTCTGATGCAGACCAGGGTAAAATAACATAATCACTATTCCTATTCTCAATAGGCACTTGATCACCTTAAAGGCATATTCAAGTGAACTGGGTCATTAATGAATCTGATAGAGGAGAATTAGTAGTTTATGGAAAAAAAAATTTGCATGGAAAAATACCAAAATAAACATTTAAACAATTACCCTAAAGTTTGCTGAATTTCTTGCATTTGCAAACAGTTTTCTATCAATGTTGACACCCACTGAATTTCCCAGGGAAAATTAGCATAACTAATACATTGTATCTTTTTGGCCTTGGGATTGAGCAGGCAGCTTTCCTTTAGATTTCTTTAATACCCAGAACAAGGTCTGTGTCCCTTCATTCACTGATTGTTTTATCTACATCCCAGGTAAACCTTCCCCTAGCTCCAGCCCCCATGCACAGAGACCATGGCTGGCTCTTGCAGAAGCATAAATGCTCATTCACCTAAAATACAAATTAGAATAGGAAGAAGAAGCTGAAATGTTTGGTTTCAAACAAGGAGAGGGTTTATATCTAAAGAACAACTGTGTAACAATTGTGTAACATTTACTTGAATATCGATTTATGGTCCTTTATGGACCCAGTGTAATAGTTATCTATGCTGGCTGCATTCAGCATTGCTGAATGGCTGCATATCTGAGCATGCTCACATGGACTGGGTACACTTTTACAAAATCATACTCTGAGAAGCCTAGCTCATTCCTGAGGGTGTAAACATTACCTGCAACAGTATTTTTTTAAATGCAAATATTTTTGCTAGGTGGCTTATGATGCTCCTCTACAGGATGCATTCCTAACCAACCTCGGTTTAATATGCCTTTAAGCATCAAAAATGGATATTCTATTGCAGTATATACAGTAGAAATATTCCCATAGACAGATGCATAGCAAAATGTTGAAAATGTGTCTAGCCTCTGATGTACTAAATATATACTAAACACCCGACATTCTATGGGTTAAAAAACAAAGTAAATTTTCTACGAGTAGTGTAGTGTTCCTTTGATGAAATGACCTGCTGTGGGAATTTAATTTTAGGACTGAGCACAAAAGGAGCTGAAAGGATTAGCTGTGGTCAGCTGCTTTGCAAAACAGACAAAGACAGTCCATGATTTGCCTGGTTTTGTTTCCCCAGTTAGAAGAACATAAACCTAAAATGTATACAATTTTCTATAAATGTTCAACAAAGTGCCCAGTACTCAAAATGTATTTTTTTAAATTTCTAGCTCTAGAAATTATTATTATTATTATTATTAGTAGTAGTAATAGTAGTATTAATATTATCCTTTATTTATAAAGAGGCCACCTTATTCTGTAGCGCTATATAGGGGTAAGTTCAACTCAAAACAATATTAAAGGGATATCTAATCTAAGTTTCCTGGATTATGAATGCATCTAATAGAGGAGAATTGGTAGTGTATGCAAAAAATGTTTGCATGAAAAAATACCAAAATAAACATTTACAAACTCATCCTGAAGTTTGCTAAATCTTTTCAGTTTGCAAGCTGAGGCTTTTGTCAGTCGAAAATCCTTGCGAATATTAGCATAAAATTCATAATTCGTTTTGGCCATTCAGGAGAAAGCAGATACATTTGTATCATACTCTGGGGTTCCTGTTGCAAAGTAGCCTGGGATATGTAGTCTTTTTCTCTCTATATCCTTGTACTCTGATTCAGTTGTAAGCTCAGACCCCACCCAACCATGTCATTCCATCCTGCAACAGTTACTTCCTTTGAAAGGTCAAACTCCATACCTAGCTGCATACTTGGTTATGTAACCTTCCTGTGGGTGTGCAAAACTGGATTTTACTCTCCTGCCTATGAACCTCATTCAATTGAGCTTTCGGGAGATCAGGCTTCGGAAATGTAGCCTGCAAGTTATTTTACTTTTCAATTGGTGTCTTTTTGCTTGCTCCAATCGAGTTACGGGCTCCGGCCTCTGATTCATTTAGATGGTTCACATTGCAAGTTATTGCCCCTCCAAGCCTTTGATCTTTCACGGCTAAAATCGCAAATCACCATTCAATTGCTCTGATTCCCCTCGCAAAGCAAGCTGTCAAATGGCAAAAGTCGAACCACAAGTCACGGGTACCAAGGAGGATCGCAAAGGGCTTAATGACATGTCCGGAACACTTTAAATGCACATATACACACACTACTGTATTATTATTAAAAGTGAAAGAGATGTTAGGTCTTAGAATTAAGTAAACATTCTCATGCTCTCAAAAAAATACTTTATTTCATGTTTAATTTCCGTATTATATCGATCTCGTCAATCAATGTGTTAATACATATAAAGGAACTCGCATGGAATAGAATATCATATTTACGGCTTTATCAATATTGCATTATACCTGGAATGTGGGTCCGATCGTAACTCGTAAATCAAGACTTTGAAATCCAACCTCCAGTTTTCATTGACGTTATGATGACGATCTCTCTTTCCAATGGCTGTTTCTATCTCCGGAGTTACGGCCTTGCGTAATTGTTCAAGCTCGCAAATACTACATACGATAGCATGGTGTACGATGTGCGCTATCGGGCCGGGACTTGCAGGCTCGACCAATTGAATAGCGCCATAAGCTGTGGATGCTTCGGGCCTGCAAACTTACAGCCTTCATCCCGCGACTTGCGGGCTTGCAATTGAATGAGGCTCTATATCTTTGTAAGTACACCGAACTTATATATTTTTCTGATATTCACAGCCTGTTTCTTACCAACCATTTGAAACCCAGGAAACTTATAAATTATTTTAACACAAGGCAAAATAAATGGAAGGCCCCTGTCTTTGAGCTTAAAAGCAAACATACACAGTGCCTTCCCTAAAGAACTTAGCAAGAATGAAAACTCGCAAACTTACAATCTAAGGGCCCTATTAAATTCTCCCTCGTAGTTCTCTCGGTGCTCGCAAAAGGCAGTTTTCCTGCTGTTTGCGAGAACCGAATCTCTCGCAGCCTGCTTTACGATATGACTGCGAGAAAATGGCCGAGAATAGGCTCCGAGAGAGCTACGTAGCCTTAAATCTATGCACGAGTCTCGCATATCGTAAGAATCCCTACGTGGACAAAAAGTCCACGCAAGGGATCCGAAAGCCTCTACGTGCTGCCTCGGAACAGCCCGAGACAGCAGCGTGAGGCTCCCCCCTGCACCCTATACACATCCCCATGCTGCAGGGGTCTCTATCAGGACCCCTGCAGCACCCCCACATTAACCCCTTGCAGCGGGGGTCCCCGATCTGCATAGATCAGGCCCCCCGCTGCATTTAAAACTTTTAAATTCCCCGCCGCGGCTCCTTAAAGGGACCGCGGCACACTATTAGCCAATCCCGGCCGCGGCACTTAAAATTAACCCCCCTCTATGCTGGGGGTCCCCATCGGGACCCCCGAAGTGTCCCCACATAAACCCATTGCAGGGGGGGTCCCCGATCTGCATAGATCAGGCCCCCCGCTGCATTTAAAACTTTTAAATTCCCCGCCGCGGCTCCTTAAAGGGACCGCGGCACACTATTAGCCAATCCCGGCCGCGGCACTTAAAATTAACCCCCCTCTATGCTGGGGGTCCCCATCGGGACCCCCGAAGTGTCCCCACATAAACCCATTGCAGGGGGGGTCCCCGATCTGCATAGATCAGGCCCCCCGCTGCATTTAAAACTTTTAAATTCCCCGCCGCGGCTCCTTAAAGGGACCGCGGCACACTATTAGCCAATCCCGGCCGCGGCACTTAAAATTAACCCCCCTCTATGCTGGGGGTCCCCATCGGGACCCCCGAAGTGTCCCCATATAAACCCCCTGCAGCGGGGGGCCCCGATCGGCACCGATCGTGACCCTGCTGCAATTCAATTTTAAATTTCCCGCCTCGCGGGTCCTCAAAGGACCGTAAAGGTCCTGAAAGGACTCGCACTAAAAATAATAACCCCAGGCAACTATAATTACCCCATTAACTCATGATGGTCAATCCAGACCACCATAAGGCCTAAATTAACCCATTAACTCATGGTGGTCAATCCAGACCACCATAAGACCTAAATTAACCCATTAACTCATGATGGTCAATCCAGACCACCATAAGGCCTAAATTAACCCATTAACTCATGGTGGTCAATCCAGACCACCATAAGACCTAAATTAACCCATTAACTCATGATGGTCAATCCAGACCACCATAAGACCTAAATTAACCCATTAACTCATGATGGTCAATACAGACCAGCATAAGGCCTAAATTAACCCATTAACTCATGATGGTCAATACAGACCAGCATAAGGCTCTATTTAACCCCATCAGTCCCATAAGGGTATATTATTACCATTATGGGCCTGTTACAACCCAACATTAACCACATAAGTGCCATGATGGTCCTCAAGGACCATCATGACACTAACTACAAACACTACACTATAACCCCCAATAAACCATTTAATCTAAACTAACCCCCCTCTACACTAATCTATTAACACTTACACTACCTACCTACACTACCTACCCCCTAATAAACCTCCCCAACACTCTAATTACAAAAAACAAAAAACCTACAGTACAAAAAACAAAAAAACCTACAGTACAGAAAACAAAAAAAAATTACAACCCCACCCCCCACTACAGAAAACAAAAAAATACATTACAACCCCACCCCCCACTACAGAAAATAAAAAAATTACACACCTGAAAAGGAAAGACAGATAAACACAATACAATAATACATATAATACATTACATACATTACATACAATACATGACATTACATATAATATATTAAATATAATATATTAAATATAATATATTACATATAATATATTACATATAGTCCTAATCAAATACCCCCTATCTATCTAACATACAATCTATTTAATTTAAAATAAATCCTAACTATATCAAATACATCCCCCTATCTATCTAATATACAAAAAATCCTAACTACATACACAGACCCTTATTCTAAAATAAAATAAAATAATTACAGTCCTAACTACATACACAGACCCTAATTCTAAGCTAAAATCAATAAATTAAGACCACTTACCTTTAAGATGTTGCTTCAGATCACTAACCTATGGGTCAAACAAAAAAAAAAATTAGTACAAAACATTAACATCAAATAAATAAACATTATATACATTCTACATATTCAACTCACCTTTACAGCATGTCCAGTCACTGTTAAGCTCTTCCGGCGCGGCCCTGTTAAAAAAAAAAAACACAATACATGAATACATGAATACAATATATAAACAATAAATAAAATACACAAATAAACATCTAAATATACATTTAACTTACCTCCCCGCGATGTCCCCGGCCTTCTCTCCTTCAGCCCCGGCTGGGCCGCGGAACCATCCGCGCTCTAAAAAAAAAAAAAGAAAAAAAACTAACGGAGGTCTGCACTGGCAGACCTCCCCGACGCTACTGAACCTCCCGGAGTCGTTTCCGGGAGGAAATTGGCATTGGCGGCTTGTGATTGGCTGAAAAAGCTGTCTATCAATTTCAGCCAATCAAAAGTCGTCAATGTGTGAGCCAATCAGGATGGGATACACCCCAATATCCCACCCTGATTGGCTAAAACACTTGTCTATCTTTATGGGAACCAATCACAACGCTCAGATGCCTTCAGCCAATCACTATGGGATACACCCCCACGGAGTGATTGGTAGAAGACATCTGCGCATCCTGATTGGCTCCTACATTGACGACTTTTGATTGGCTGACAGCTTTTTCAGCCAATCACAAGCCGCCAATGCCAATTTCCTCCCGGAAACGACTCCGGGAGGTTCAGTAGCGTCGGGGAGGTCTGCCAGTGCAGACCTCCGTTATTTTTTTTTTTATTTTTTTTTAGAGCGCGGATGGTTCCGCGGCCCAGCCGGGGCTGAAGGAGAGAAGGCCGGGGACATCGCGGGGAGGTAAGTTAAATGTATATTTAGATGTTTATTTGTGTATTTTATTTATTGTTTATATATTGTATTCATGTATTCATGTATTGTGTTTTTTTTTTTAAACAGGGCCGCGCCGGAAGAGCTTAACAGTGACTGGACATGCTGTAAAGGTGAGTTGAATATGTAGAATGTATATAATGTTTATTTATTTGATGTTAATGTTTTGTACTAATTTTTTTTTTTGTTTGACCCATAGGTTAGTGATCTGAAGCAACATCTTAAAGGTAAGTGGTCTTAATTTATTGATTTTAGCTTAGAATTAGGGTCTGTGTATGTAGTTAGGACTGTAATTATTTTATTTTATTTTAGAATAAGGGTCTGTGTATGTAGTTAGGATTTTTTGTATATTAGATAGATAGGGGGATGTATTTGATATAGTTAGGATTTATTTTAAATTAAATAGATTGTATGTTAGATAGATAGGGGGTATTTGATTAGGACTATATGTAATATATTATATGTAATATATTATATTTAATATATTATATTTAATATATTATATGTAATGTCATGTATTGTATGTAATGTATGTAATGTATTATATGTAATATATTATATTTAATATATAATATTTAATATATTATATGTAATGTCATGTATTGTATGTAATGTATGTAATGTATTATATGTAATATATTATATTTAATATATTATATTTAATATATTATATGTAATGTCATGTATTGTATGTAATGTATGTAATGTATTATATGTAATATATTATATTTAATATATTATATTTAATATATTATATGTAATGTCATGTATTGTATGTAATGTATGTAATGTATTATATGTAATATATTATATTTAATATATTATATTTAATATATTATATGTAATGTCATGTATTGTATGTAATGTATGTAATGTATTATATGTATTATTGTATTGTGTTTATCTGTCTTTCCTTTTCAGGTGTGTAATTTTTTTTTTTTCTGTACTGTAGGTTTTTTTGTTTTTTGTACTGTAGGTTTTTTGTTTTCTGTGCTGTAGGTTTATTGTTTTTTGTAATTAGAGTGTTGGGGAGGTTTATTAGGGGGTAGGTAGTGTAGGTAGGTAGTGTAAGTGTTAAAAGATTAGTGTAGAGGGGGGTTAGTTTAGATTAAATGGTTTATTGGGGGTTATAGTGTAGTGTTTGTAGTTAGTGTCATGATGGTCCTTGAGGACCATCATGGCACTTATGTGGTTAATGTTGGGTTGTAACAGGCCCATAATGGTAATAATATACCCTTATGGGACTGATGGGGTTAAATAGAGCCTTATGGTGGTCTGTATTGACCACCATGAGTTAATGGGTTAATTTAGGCCTTATGGTGGTCTGGATTGACCATCATTACTTAATGGGTTAATTTAGGCCTTATGGTGGTCTGGATTGACCACCATGAGTTAATGGGTTAATTTAGGCCTTATGGTGGTCTGGATTGACCACCATGAGTTAATGGGTTAATTTAGGCCTTATGGTGGTCTGTATTGACCATCATTACTTAATGGGTTAATTTAGGCCTTATGGTGGTCTGGATTGACCACCATGAGTTAATGGGTTAATTTAGGCCTTATGGTGGTCTGTATTGACCATCATTACTTAATGGGTTAATTTAGGCCTTATGGTGGTCTGTATTGACCACCATGAGTTAATGGGTTAATTTAGGCCTTATGGTGGTCTGGATTGACCACCATGAGTTAATGGGTTAATTTAGGCCTTATGGTGGTCTGTATTGACCATCATTACTTAATGGGTTAATTTAGGCCTTATGGTGGTCTGGATTGACCACCATGAGTTAATGGGTTAATTTAGGCCTTATGGTGGTCTGTATTGACCATCATTACTTAATGGGTTAATTTAGGCCTTATGGTGGTCTGGATTGACCATCATGAGTTAATGGGGTAATTATAGTTGCCTGGGGTTAATATTTTTAGTGCGAGTCCTTTCAGGACCTTTACGGTCCTTTGAGGACCCGCGAGGCGGGAAATTTAAAATTGAATTGCAGCAGGGTCACGATCGGTGCCGATCGGGGCCCCCCGCTGCAGGGGGTTTATATGGGGACACTTCGGGGGTCCCGATGGGGACCCCCAGCATAGAGGGGGGTTAATTTTAAGTGCCGCGGCCGGGATTGGGTAATAGTGTGCCGCGGCCCCTTTAAGGAGCCGCGGCGGGGAATTTAAAAGTTTTAAATGCTGCGGGGGGCCTGATCTATGCAGATCGGGGACCCCCCCCTGCAATGGGTTTATGTGGGGACACTTCGGGGGTCCCGATGGGGACCCCCAGCATAGAGGGGGGTTAATTTTAAGTGCCGCAGCCGGGATTGGGTAATAGTGTGCCGCGGCCCCTTTAAGGAGCCGCGGCGGGGAATTTAAAAGTTTTAAATGCAGCGGGGGCCTGATCAGTGCCGATCGGGGACCCCCGCTGCAAGGGGTTAATGTGTGGGGGCTGCGGGGGTTCCTATGGACCCCTGCAGCAAGGTGTTCATGTGAGGACACTTCGGGGGTCCCGACAGGGACCCCCGCATTGAGGGGGGGTTCATTTTAGGTGCCTGGGGGGGGTTTGGAGTACCCCCCACGGCAATGCTTATGTGGGGGACTGCCGCGGAGGTCCCTTTTAGGACCCCCGCAGCACTTGATGAGGAGTGGGAGCCTGCGATATCATCTCGCAGGCTGTCACTCCTCATGTACATTTACGCAGTGTAGATACGTACGGCCCTGCTGCGTAGCTCACACGTTGCTCGCAGCAGGGCTAATTTAATAGCATTGTAAGTTAGAGAAACTTTGCAGTACGTAGGGCTTAAGTAGAAGCCTCTTATTTACGAGGCTGGAATTTAATAGGGCCCTAAATCTATAAATAAGCTACCTTCTGGTTTTAAAATAGAAGGGTGAGATCTTTAACCTTAGCCCTATAATTAATCACGTTTTCTAAACTTGTTGACTGATTTCTATTACTTCAATTCTCATTTGTGTTTAATTTGAAACACTTATTGATTTTAAATTAAACAAAAAAGAATCTGAATTGTGGACTGTTTCAAGGTAATCAATTAATGAGTCGTATGACTGGGCTGACCCTTGTTTGACAACAGAGTAAGTAATTTCACATGTATGAGCAGAATACAAATCAATACCACTATAGCTGGCTGTATACATGGTATGGGGGTTGCTGCACACATCACAGCTTGACTCTTAGCTTTGGTCTGTTCGAAAACCTTTATCTGAGCAGTTTCAAAGTGGAGTGGCAGCTTCCTAATGTGCTTGTCTGCCTGCATACCGGCAAATGTATCTCTAGTTATTAGGATCCTTCCACATGCTAGTTTTACTTTGCCTAGCAATCCTTCATTGATAACCCTTTAAATATCCACAAGGTGCTTGGCACTGTCTTTTTCTTTTTAAATTTGGCAACTCATTCTTTATAAACTGAATACGACTTCTGTCTGTAAAGTACTGCTGGCACTGGTGGGTTCCCAAGTGTATGTGACTTGGCCAGCAGTATTGAATATCTTTCCTTACAGCAGATTTAAAACCAACTTAAGACAAACTTTATAACTTGTTTTGCTGTAAGCAAGGTGTGGTCACTGGATGCTCTATTGTAACTTTATACATATATGTTGGGAATGTTGGGAGCTGAGCTCTTTGGTCCGACCTCACATTAAATATTAATAACGTATTTGTAATATGGTATAGTATATATATATATATATATATATATATATATATATACAGTATCTCACAAAAGTGAGTACACCTCTCACATTTTTGTACATATTTTATTATATGTTTTTACGTGAAATGACACTCTGCTACAATGTAAAGTAGTAAGTGTACAGCCTGTATAACTGTGTAAATTTGCTGTCCCCTCAAAATAACTCAACACACATTAATGTCTAAACCTTTGGCAACAAAAGTGAGTACACCCCTGTACACCCCTAAGTGGAAATGTCCAAATTGGGCCCAAAGTGTCAATATTTTATGGCGCCCCCATTATTTTCTAGCACTGAGTTAACCCTCATGGGCATGGAGTTCACCAGAGCTTCGAAGGTTGCCATTGGAGTCCTCTTCCACTCCTCCATGATGACCCCCCCTTCTGTTTGAGGAAGGATACTCAACAGATACTCAATAGGGTTTTAGGTCTGAAGCCCAATTTGAACATTTCCACTTGAGGGTGTACTCATTTTTTTGTGAGACACTGTATGGATATATATATATATATATATATATATATATATACAGTATATATATATACTGTACCATATTACAAATAGGTAATTAATATTTAATGTGAGGTCAGACCAAAGAGCACAGCTCCCAACATTATCCTTAATTATTATAGCCATGCTATGAATATATAGAAAGAGATGGATTGTTTTATTTGTATTAACCTAAGCATAGTAATAAAACTCTAGTTCCTGAACCAATCCTCAGGAAACCACTGATAGATTAGGATTTCAAAAGAATGCTGTCTGTATACAGGTCATGCATTTACACTTTACCTGTATCGGAAACATTCAAAAGGCAATATTCTGAGACTATATTCTAAGCTCATACCAGTTAGTGAAGTAAGGACCTAACTTTTATCCTACTGTGCAGCGTTCTGTCCAAACGGTACCCTAAGCTTGGATTTATCATGTTTATTGACATTGCCATTACAAATAAATACAGAGCCAGAATCCTCAAGAAATCTATCACTTTACCCCCTCCTGGAGCCTTCATCATATTAAATATAAGTTTACATGAACGTTAGTTTTCTGTCTGAAGCAGTATTCTTGGCAGAATAGGTATATTTACACTCTATGCTTGGTCGTTCAGATCTGTACGCTATCCCCCCATGCTTGCCACACTCACGGCTCCTCCATTCCTCTTTGTATATATCAGACCATAATTTTATATGTATATATATATATATATATATATATAGTCAGAAAGTATCATGTACACATACAGACACTGCATTTAGACATTTCTGTATATATGCAGATATATTTCAGTGTACAATACTGCATCTTCAAACAGCCTGTTTTCCCTGAAAATGTGCTGCCCTAGGCCAGGGCCTCATGGGCCTGTGCTGAAACACACCCCTGCTACCAGAACAAGCAGCCAACAGGAGCATGGGTGTAGGAACTGTGAGGGGGGGGGGGGACAAACCCCCCCCCCAGATTGTTTTATGTTTGTATGTATGTATATATAAGCTATTTTATGACCTGTGCATACAATTGGCTGATCCCCCCCAGGATTTTTCTGGCTCTTTCATCCCTAAACAGGAGGACATTACTAATCATAACAAGTGGCTGACATGTGCATTCCTTTTTACTATTGGAAATATTCAAATTATAGCCCTTCACACCTCATCTCAGCCCCTGAGTAGTAAATTCCCCCTATAATCTTACCTACCACTCTTTAGGACTTTGCTTTCCAGGTATTTCTCCAGGTTTAATCTTTTTCTCATTATGTTTTTATATATTTTTCTGTAGTTAATTAATAATATCATTGGTTTGAGAAGCCTAAGTGGTTATTATTATTGTTTATTTGTAACGCGACAACATATTCCGTAGCGCTATACATAAGTTAAGTTACAGGCAATGACAAGTTCAAGATTCACACATTGCAATGAATGGAGGGTGGTTCAAAATGTTTGAATATTTGTTTGTATTGTTTAAGTTTGCAGCACGTTATACACTTTATTCGTTTTTTTGTAGCTTAGTTAAGCAAACCAACGCAGTAAGGACATTTATATTGTAAGGAGCCAGGACAGGTACCAAGGACAAAAACACAGAACATATGCCCATATGAAGCATATACCAACAATGTGGGAATTTCCATTACATAAAAAAAAAATACATTGAGTATCCTGAATAATTTATCTGACAACACAGTGCATAAACCTTTCATGGGTATTTAGGGGTTAAAGCTGGAAACTCTATGCTATATGGACCGAATGTTTACAATAAATGGTATGATATATTATGTATTATGTAAAATAACCAATGTGCAAGATATCAAGCAGATTATGTAAATGTGCTAATATTTTAATATATATAAAATTGTCTTCAATTGCTTTATTTTCAAGAAAACTAAATTAATCTCTCCTATCAATGGTGATTTATTAGTATTATCTCTATCATAACTGTATATCTCAGATTTTCATTTAATATTTCTTAAGCTTAGCATTAATACACAGTTGGGTACCATCTTGTAAGACAGTCCATTCAAGGTCAGTAGTTGAAGGGTTAACAGGTGCTAGTCCATCACACTTCGTCCTGTGGAGGGCTGAATAGGGAAAGACAGCTGGGTTGCTTGGCAACAAGGGATGTTGGGCAGCATATAATTTAGAAGATCTCTCTTCACTGGACATTTGACATAAGGACAGCTTAGCAATTTATACCCGCAGTTCCTGCATGCTTGTTTAATTAAATATAAAAAGAGTTCTTAGACCTGCAACTTTCATGCTACGAAATCACGCTCCATTATTGTAAATGTCTTTGGATGTGTGACCTTTGGGATTTGTAAGAAAACTAAATGTACAACAAGTACATGGATTGTACTGAAATAGATATGGCAGAAATATTACATAATATTACATGTTCTTGTTAGTTTTCTTCTTCTGCTTTGGCCAATAATGTATAAAGTGACAGAAGACTCCATCGCTATGAATCTTATTGGTAAACCCAACTAAAAGTCCATAGCAGAGATTTTGTATGGGAAGCTACCATTAATCCAGTTGTATAAACTTCTTAGAAACCAGGACTTGCTCCTTTCTTCTCTCTAATGGAACCACAGCAGGTGAAATACGGGCAATGCACCCAGGCCTAATTCAGGGTATTGGCACACTGCTACTGACAGCAGCCTGGGGTATAGGGGAGTTCTGAAATTATTAGCAGGGTAGAAAATTAGATTTATGTGTTTGTTTTTTATTGACCCCAGGAAAAAGTTGCTAGGGGGTCCTCAAATTATTTTATACTATGGTCTTCTATTCATTTGCTATGCCACTACTACTACTTCCACCAAGTGCTACCCCTGTCTTTTGAACTTACCTATCTTGGGCATCCATTTAATTGAGCCAATTATAGTTACAATTGCTATTCAATTGGTGTCTTTTAGATACCTGCACACAGTTTGCGGGTTAGAAGCTCAAAATCCCTGCGGTTATCAAAATTGTAACTCCAATCTAAGCCTTTGATCTTTCAAGCCCGTAAATATTACAAAAGCAAATCGCTATTCAATTGCTACAATTTCTCAAGCCCGCACTGCACTTTAAAAGATGGGAAAAGCGATGAAAGACATTAGAATTAATTGCACAACAGTCTTGTGCTCGCAAATCCGCAATATCAATTAATTATTTTAACGTTTTATTTCTGTGTTATATTAATCTTGGTAATCAAGGAGTTAATACATGTCAGGTCACCCACATGGAGTAGAACAGTATCGTAATTCACATGTATTATTTTGTACATTGCCGGATTGCGAGTCCAATCACATATCGGACACCTAAACGCTAATTGATTGATGTTTAAACGCCATGTTATACTGATATCATGAAAACGGTCTAATTTACTATTGGCTGTTTCTAAATCATTAGTTGCAGCCTTGCTTAACTGATCATGATCATGGCCTGAAATGCTTTTTACGGGTGCATAGTTTACGGTTTAGGCTTTCGGCCATGCAAATGATCGTAGTTATTAACCTTACTACGCAGAACCTTATGATATTCGCTATTTAATTGCTAGAGATACGAGGAGACATAATTGTATCCTACAAATTTATTCTTTATATATATTCATAGGTAGGCCACAATAAAGCTGTCCAAATGTTAACTGTGCTTGGTACTAGTTCTCCTTTACAATGAGAACCACATTTTGCTAGTTTATGCCAGCTCTGTCAAATCAGTCGGGTTAGGTCAATTAAATTAGTATGTAACATGAGTTATTTTTGTAACCAAGCATAATGACTAAACAAAGGAAAGTTAGATAATAATTTGTTAGTGATGTAGCCACAAATGTTACATTGCAATAACAGCATTTTTACCAACTTTTAATTTTGTTTTGGCATCTCATTGCAATTAGCCATCACTTTGTTTAATATGCTTCTCCAAAAATTAACCAACAGGATCAGCTGATAAAAGGAAATGGATGCCTACAGTAAATAATAATTTGTTATAAAAGATAAACATGTAAACTTTTTGTTTATTTATTACTTTCTGATTGCTTTAACTCTTTATCACATTTAGGTTACCAAAGGACAGATTTCTTCAATCAACATGAAGCGGCTGCTTTATCCTCGGCTGAAGATTGAGAACCAGGGTTTTCGAGGATCCTCACTTTCAAGGGGAGGGTAAGTATAATTTGCCACCTGTAGGTGTAGTATTGTTGGTAGTGCTTTTTTTATTTTTTTCTGTAACTTTTTTTATAGCTTTTTTATTTCATTGTATTCAATATTTTTTTTTATTAAGGGTAGTATTAAAGTTTATGGGATCCTTGTGGACACCTATGGAGAGATAGAGTCCATGGTAGGCTATAAGGACCCCTGTGGTAGTAATTAGGGTGCCATGAGAGTCCATTACATACCAGGCTAATGTTTTAACTAACACGGTAATAGGTACATTAATGAATGCCATAAAAGTGGTCTCTAATTTATGTGAATATTTATGAAACAATGCATATAAAATTACAAGACAAAAGAGGACAACATGATAGCAGACCATAAAAGAAATAGCTTAGTGAAAATAGGGAGTTTAGTCATGGAACATACTTCTTTCCATCATCTCATAATTTCTTCATCTTAAGCTTATGTACCCATTGTAGCCTTCTGTATAATAACATATAAATCTAATTGAGTTCTGAGAAACCTTGCAAATTATATTGTATATACTATCTCCAGGATGAAGCAAATTCCTAATGGACATGTTTCCAAATTCAATACTGCAATCAATAAAAAGCATAAAACCTATTTGCAGGAACTGTACAAAATCCAGATAAACAATAAACATTCCTAAAAACATGCATTATTCAGTTTATTCCCAGTTGTGCTGTATCTTAGATATGTCAGGATTTGACACATAATCCTATCTAGTGATATAACTGAAGCATATATAGGATCCTAGTGTGATGACACATATGTAGACAGGAATTGTAATTTTGTAGTGATCAATTTATGATGAAAATGTGAATGTGACCAAAAACATGTAGTGGCAAGTTGTTATGCTCAACTGGGTTTGTACCCATCTTTCTGGTACTTTGATGGAGGAACACAATTATAGGGAGCTTTAATACTTTTTCAGATTTTACTATAATATTAACCATTATTATAAAATAATAAACCAAAACAAATCCAAGAAAAAAAAAGGCTTAGCTTCCACTACTTTAAGACCTTTCCTTCGCTAACTGGCTCTCATCCAGCTAAACGTGGGTGGAGCAACAATAAAAACAAATAGTCCAAAAGTTTGTTCAAAAACACTGGCCTGTATGCTTCAGAAGTCTAGGTCTTCACTCTTTTGCAAAACAGTCATCAGCTCCAAGTTGCTGTCTGTGTATTTTCCCAGCTTCAGACAAAACACCTCTTTCTTCAACTACTTGGGTAATGTAACTCCTTTAGACCTCCTGGGGAAAGGGAGCTTTGAAAAGTCTGTGGCTCATGCAAACCCCTTTTATCACTCTTTCACAATATGTACTATAGACATATAGCTAGCTATTAATTAGAAAAATATGTATGAGAGGGTGTTTACATTTTAACTGAAGCAGGTTGCATGTGTGAATATGTGAAGAAGGGGGTTAAATGTCAATCTCAAAATGTCCAATTATTTAACAAATATCCCACCCTCTCTCTTATTCCTCATCTTCCACAATGTCCAATCACTAATAGAGAAAAGAAACACACCTGAGGTGCTCAAAAACAGAAGGAAGTGCTCTATTCAGACAAGAAATAGACTTTCTATACACAGAGTAAAAATATCTCTTTATGAAAATTAATTCAAAGTTTGGAATGCATATTTATTTTCTGGTTATGCATAAAATATTTTAATACAATATCATTCAGAAGGTCACAGGAAGGAACTTTACAAAGACACAAACTTGGTGATATCACAGCATGTAATAGTTTAATCAAGCATTTGGAATCAACTGTTGAGATAATTAATACATTTAGTAATGCAACTGAAGACTGTAAAAAGGGTCTGGTGGTCCTGATTCAGGCCCAGGTATGCCTGGGTACTAAACCTGGCTTTCTCAGCTGGCCCTCCATGTGTCATCACATATTAGAATAAAAAACATGTAGATACAATAGATAAATGTCAGAAAAATAATTAAACTCGGTATTACATAACACAATTCTATGAAGACTGTATGTATTAGTGCTTAAGATATTGGAGCAGATTGATTAAGAATGTGTGCGAAGAGCGTAGACAGATCACAGTTTATTGCACCTATTCTCTAAGTATAATGTGTCCATGAAGTGTACACTAAATCTCCACTCACTTTTACTTTGCTGCTGTAGTGTTTACAATTACATATCCTCTACCACCGGTGTGTAAAAAATAAGTAATCCTCAGAAGCAACCTAAAGAAAATGTAATTGTAGCTTTTGGCGGCTCTGTATTTTTAGTGAACACATCTCATAAAACTTGCTTCTATACCCTCCTTATTTCATAGTAATATCTTACTAGCCTTTGCAGATGCTGCTTGAGCATGGTTAGGTGACTGTCCACTAGCACTCCTAAAGCCCTTTCTGTCTCTGATAACCTTAGATTTGTTCCATTAAGATGATAAAGGTATTTCCCAAATATATCACTTTGTGTTAAATCTCATCTGCCATTTAGATTCCCATTCCTCTAATTTAAGTCCATTTGGGGTGAAAGTACATTGTTTTCTGATTTAACTACCTTACACAAATTAGTGTCATCAGTAAAAATGTAACAATAATTAAGACATTACTTTCCAGTCCTACTTCTAAATCTTTGATAGGTATATTAAACAAGATAGGATCTAACACTGAATCATGAGGAACCCCACTTACTACAATCTCCTTATGTTCCATTTACAAACAAACATGTGTTTCCTGTGTTTTTGCCTGTTCTTAGTCGATGAGCATATATTTACTGCAATACCCCTTACTTTATACAATAGCCTCTCATGTGGCACTGTATCAAAGGCATTTGCAAAATGAAAGAAGACTACATTTACTAAGATGCCCTATTCTAAGTTCCCACTAAGCTCCTCATATGAATTAGATGTGTTTGACATGATCTATCCCTCATAGGTTTGTGTTGACTCCTACATATTTTCTAGTTCACATGGATATATTCTGGCATACTATCTCTTATTAACCCTGTGGTGAGACATTAGATGTTATGATTTTGCTATTGCAGAGCTCAGTTCCCTCAGTTCCATTGACTGTATTCCATTAGGACCTGAGGCTTTTTTTGTATTCTTTATTTTTAGGCTCTGTTGGATTTCTTCCTATATTAACCAATTATTTGGTGAAAGTAGTGTAGCCTAATATTGTGGTACCTCCCTTGTGCTATACAAAAGAAAATAATTTATTTAGCTCATCTGCTTTTTCTCGGTCACTCTTTATCAGTCTGCCTTTCTCAGATTTTAAAATTCCAATAGTTTATTTTCTAGCCTTCTTTCCATTAATATATTTTAATTATAATTTAAGTTTTGCAATTAACTTTTCATTTTTTATATATTAGCCAAGCTAATAGTTTTTTGCAAGATTTGTTATATTCCTTATACACAAGAAAAGCTGCCTCGGTTCCCTCTCTCTTATAATATTAAGTGTTTATTTTGTAAAATAATTTATGTAAATTAAAAAAAATTGTGGTGAAAAAATAACTAAGCAATGAATTGCTTCAGTTGTGTGAATATGATGCATTTTACTACAAGTAAAAATAAACAGTGGAGCATTAGCAGACTATATGTAGACAGCTTCAATGTTTCTTTGTTTTCATCAAGAAACCCTGCAACATTAATGCAGTTCATCCGGTTATAAGAGGAGTCTTAAGAAATTTAGCTAAAACATATCAAATGCCTTCTTTCTTAGAGTACTACAGAACAGGTAATATTAGGTATCCATGTCCCAGCAATCTAATACTATTATTTCTAGTGATTGAGAGGGCAATGAATCCTTTCTGACTTTAGATTGCCCTGGGCTGATTGCCATCAGTATTTTTGCCAAGAACAAACCAAACTGGATATGACTAAATGTGAGGTCAAACAAAGATGGCTCATTATATAGTAAAGGCTAAGCATAACTGGCGTAAAGTCAGTACTAACAACAATATTATGTTAGGTTCTGAATTCCATTTTATTTTTAAAAGACAATTAAATAATTATAAAAATAATTTTAACATCCGCTTGATAATCTCCTTGCTGTATCCTACCATTTTCTAACAAACTATATGTAAAGTTACTTTGCAAACAAAGGTGTTTAGCTTTTTTAAGAGCAAATTAAAATGTTTATAAGGATTAATAACTATTATCATGCTCACTAGAATTCAGATAATTTCCTTCCTTTATCCACCAGTATGATGTCAAATTGTAGGTCTTTTTTTGTAATATTGACCAATGACCAATTGTACTTTTTTGACAATTTGTAAAGTGCGTTGGATAAAAGTCTTACATAAATAAATAAAAATAAATAAAATTATAGATTTTGATTATTGATCAAAAATCCCTGTTGGTCTGATTAATGAATATTTCTTATTTTAGTTTTAACATTTTTGAATTAATATATTTATTTGTTTTCACACACAGCTATAAGTTGTATATAGGTATATCTGATATCCAATTATTATTATAATTATTTAAATTGATAATAATAAATTATTTTATCTCATGTTCTACTGATACATCTTTATTACGAAGTTTCTTTGTACATTTTCCTGAGGATTTATATGATTTGTAGCTTTTTTCTAACTAAAACAATTTATTATTATTTTTGTTTTATCCTTTTCACATAACACACACACACAAAACTCCAGTATAACATATTTTGAATAAATACTTGTTCTTATCCAGTCAATGAGGAAAATCTTGGGTGCCAATGGTAACCTGTAATGCAGCATCTCAGCTCATTGTGCAATTTACTAAAGGCTTTTAAAAACTAGCCGTATGTGGCTCATCGCAAGTTTTTGTGAACAGGATGTTTAATTGGCTCGTTACAGGTGCCATACCATGAAAACCCAAAGTTCCCTGAATTTACTAAACACAAATATTGCTTTTAACTATGTGCGGTAGTGATATTCAGCATTATTTGTTTTAATCCGGGAAAAGCAGCATATTTTGTGGTTATATAAAATTGTATTGTAGTAAATCACATGTAGATGTGAGTAGCACTAATGCTTCATGGTCACATAAGGGGTGCCCTCTTGGTAAATTCACCACAATTTGTGTTATTTAGTTTATGGCTTAAGTGATCATAAAGTCACAGTATTAGAATAATATCTAAATATTATTACAGGGCAATCCAAATTAAAAATAAAATACATTTGCAATTTATTCTGTTTCATGAAATTTGGGATGCATAGAATGGACTCCATCACCACCACCACTGATCCAAAAACAATCACCAAGATTTGTTCTTAAACATGTTTCTAGAATTTGGGACTCCATTTCTGTTATTGCCCAGTTCAGTCTGTGGTATTTATTTCATCCAATAACAAAACACCATCTCCTGGAAATCAAGCAGATTGTTATAATGCAAAGTTCCAGTTCAGTCCTCTGTATAACTTCTTTCTCTCAAAAATAAGTAGCTTTTTTTTCAACCTAATATTCTAAGTATGCTCTCAGAGTCATGTGAATGTTCAACATATGCAGCCCCATTAAATTTGAAACGTAGCTCGCCAACGATTTGCGGGGTAGGAGCGAGAAAACTCTATGGGACGTGAGAATTCGACTTGCGTGCCTGCAAATCCTTTGATCTGTCAAGCCCGTAACTGTTACATTCCAATTGCGCTATTAAATTGCATCGAAATCACTGGCGTTCAACACTGTAACTTGCAAATGGTGCCAAGAAGCCAACGAGTGCTAGAGGACCCGCAAGAGGGGTAAAGTCCAATCCGTAGCACTTTAAATGCACATATACACACACTACTTTACTTTTCTGAACAGGAAAAGTGTTGTTAGGTCTTAGAGTTAATAGCATAACTTTCTCAAGCTCGCAAATCGGGCTGAAAAAATACTTTATTTGATGCTTAATTTCCGTGTTATATCAATCACGGCAATCAATGTATAAATACATCGAATGGAACTCGCATGTAATAGAATATCATATTTACGGCTTTATCAATATTGCATTACATCTGGAAGGTGGGTCCGATCGTAACTCGTAATTGAACCCCGTAAGACTTTAAAATCCCACCTCCATTTTTCAGTGACGCCATTCTGACAATCTATGTTACTATTGGCTCCATCTCAACCCAGGATTACGAGTTTGACCAATTGATATTGTTCATGGCAGCACATCCAACGTGCGAAAAATGGATTACGACTTTACCTCTCAAGCCCGTAGCTCGCAGCATGTTTGCATTTAATAGCACCATAAATCTGCAAAATTTCAAGCTTGCAGCCATTGTGGGTATCATGATGCACATATGAGCTTCAAATTTAATGATTGTGGGAGTACTACAGTTATACTGTCAGTTGTTGTTCTGGTAGGACTCGCTGGTTATTCCTTTCAATACACAGCCTGTCATGGCTCACAGACTGAAAAGGGCATGAGGGAGACTTGGACAATGTGGGTCTGTGATAATTCTGCCCCCTAGTCACTGACTTTGTATAAAGTGAGGCCTTTAAGATCCGGCTGAGAGCACAAGCCAGTTGTAAGACTCTTTGTGGTATCCTTCTGCGACTCCTTGGTCTGCTTTTTTCACTGATGCAGCTGCTATATCCTACACTCCTGCAAAAGTCACTTCCTGTCTGGAAGGGGTTCTGTATCATCTACTCTGTTCAAGCTCCAGCTTTCACCTCCACCATTGTATTGGTTACTGCCTTCATTTCCCAGTCTTCCCCTGAGGCCCTCTGTTCCCTGTATCTGCCTCTGCATAGCAGTCTGCTACATTTTCAGACTGAACCGAGAGGCTCTGCTATTGCTGCAATAGTTGTCTGTTGCATTGCCAGTCTGCTTTGGAGCCTGTCTCAAACCTGGCTATCTACTTTCAGTTCCTGACTGTGCTTCTGCTGTTTGTTCCAGCACATGGACTGCTCCAAGTACGAGAGTCTTTGCTTTGTATTTCATTTTTGTTATGAAATTCTTTCAGCTATCTCACCCCTGAAGGGGACCCAGTTCCTGACATATAGTCTACAAAAAAGGATAGATATTCATAATTGGAGTAAGCAGTACAGTGTTGGCAGGGCCTTGGTTTACTTCATTACTTCACTTGTCCATGATGTGAGATTTGTAAAAATATTGTAATGCATCTTTCTCTGTTCCAAGCATAGGTTCATGGCAGTAAAGGTGTTTTCTGTTAATAAAAGGCTTTGATGTTTTTAGTTCGAGGTCATTAGTCCGCAAAGTCACTACTGTAAGTTACACTCCAGGAGCCCCATTAAAATTGAAGCCTGCAGCAGCCATGGTAAAGCCGCAAAGCCTGATTAAAGCGCGATTAAATTAGACCGCAACATACGTGGCCGACATCCAAATCCACAAACCATTTTTCCGCAAGTTCCATTTGCGGCCGTGAACATGATCAATTAGTCAAATCCGTGATTACAAGTTTAGACAGAGCCAATAGTAAAAGAGATTGTCATCATTACGTCACTGAAAAATGGAGGTTAGATTTCAATCACTTATAGGTTTGAAGTTCGAGTTGCGAACAGGCCTACATTCCAGAAGTCATGCAATATTAAATAATCAATAAATATGATATTCTAGTCCATGCGAGTTCTATTATATGTATTAACAGATTGATTGCCGGGATCGATATAACACAGAAATTAAACATGAAATAAATTATTTTATATTGCTGATTTATGGGTTTGAAAGTATTATCCTATTAATATTAATACTTTACATCAACATCCCTTTAATTTAAAATACTGTGTTTATTCTAGCTTTTACAGTGCTATGGACAGGACCTTGCGGGTCCTTTCTAGTACAAGTAGGATTTTTGGCTCCATTTGCCGTTTATGGGTTTGAACGCCAGTGCGTCCTTGGGGATTCATAGCAATTTAATATCGTTCCTGGGATTAATCCTCACGCTCTGACTACCATTTTTTACATATTTATATATACATTTAGTATTATATATGTATGGTGTCTTACTTCTGTGGGTATCCTCACCATAGCCAGGTCCTGTCTTATAGATTTAGACTGTTACTGCTTTCACACAGCCAGTCAGTACTTGCAGTTTACCACAAGGAGGTTTATTATTTAGGAGATTCCAGTGGTAGACAGACACTTTTTAGTGCTTGATTAGCACTATATTGATTAACCCTTTATAGACTCTTCTCTGATTTACACACTCCAGTAGCTTTTTACCCACAATTTTCATCTCCACACACCCTTTTAGCACTACCTATACACACACTTAGACATTTTCTCACATTATTCACACACACACACTTAGACACCCACGGTTCACATCCATACCTTCACCTTTACAGACCTTTATAGGTTCATAGCTATATACACACCCCATTTTGTCTGGGATCCTTGCACACTTTTCCCTTATTCCTAGGATTCTTTCCTGCCCAGCACCCTTCCCTCACATACACATCTCTTCTTATCTTCCTTTTTACCACATTCCTTTTCCTTTCTACTGGGTGGGTTAGCTTTTAGATATTGGGGGCGACCTATTTAGGTCTCTGATTGGTTATCAGCGTTTTTCTATTTTTATATGAATTTTTTATTAAAGATGGTCTCTGTTTTTATTAGATTTTAGTACCACGAACCAATCCAGTCTCTCTATTGAGCCACCTTCTGGACTCCCCCCCTTTTTCCTTCTTCATTATTATTATTAGTACTCATTATTACAGAAAACTGTTTTGAAGAAGGTCTTGAAATGTGAAAATAATTATTGGAGGAAGTAAAAAAAAAAAAAAACTATTATATGCATGTATATTTTAATAATAATAAATAATAATACAGTAGACTCAGTTATCCGGCACCCACAGAGATTGGTAGATACCGGATAAATGTAGTTTCTAGTTACTGGAGATTTACATATAAAAGAGGCCTAGATTAGCTGCACATAGGATGCTCTGCTAAGTATATGTGTCAGTGAGGGCTTTCATTCCTCATTTACACACAGGTACGTTCAACTGGAGGGTGCGGTGCTAAACCCAGGGAATGTAAGGCAAACACTGCACTGGCTAAGTCACTCATGCCCGGGGAATGTAACACCAACACTGCCCAGGCTCAGTCACTCATGCCCGGGGAATGTAACACCAACACTGCCCTGGCTCAGTCACTCATGCCCGGGGAATGTAACACCAACACTGCCCAGGCTCAGTCACTCATGCCCGGGGAATGTAACGCCAACACTGCCCTGGCTCAGTCACTCATGCCCGGGGAATGTAACACCAACACTGCCCTGGCTCAGTCACTCATGCCCGGGGAATGTAACACCAACACTGCCCTGGCTCAGTCACTCATGCCCGGGGAATGTAACACCAACACTGCCCAGGCTCAGTCACTCATGCCCAGGGAATGTAACGCCAACACTGCCCAGGCTCAGTCACTCATGCCCGGGGAATGTAACGCCAACACTGCCCTGGCTCAGTCACTCATGCCTGGGGAATGTAAAGCCAACACTGCCCTGGCTCAGTCACTCATGCCCGGGGAATGTAACGCCAACACTGCCTAGGCTCAGTCACTCATGCCCGGGGAATGTAACGCCAACACTGCCCAGGCTCAGTCACTCATGCCCGGGAATGTAACGCCAACACTGCCCAGGCTTAGTCACTCATGCCCGTCTGCTTCCTGGTAACACTGAATTGCAGAGACATACAGTGGATTTAATCTAGGTGCCTGTAAGCATTTTATGACATGACAATCTGTTTTTTGGCATTTGTCGAGCCCTGTAAATATATTTTTTTATTTAAAGTACAGTATTCGATTTTTTTCTGATTACTTGAGAGTTCTGGTTAACTTAGAGTCTACTGTTATAATGTGGATGTCAATTACTTTATTTTGCTTTTCTCAATTGTGACTTGGACAGTTTCACTTCTGCTTAATGCTATTCTTCATTTTTCAATATTGAAGCAGCTTTACAATAAAAAATAACAGATAATCTATCTGCATTGGCTCTTATGTGACAAATTAGGTTAGGAAAACAAAATATGTCTGCACCAGTAAAGTAAAAATGACTATAAATATGAGACTTTAATGAGCCTTTAATGCGACTAATATGCAGGAAATAAATATTCATCTAATAGATCTAGCTCTGTTTTCAGGTCTCTTGTGAATACAGAGCAATGAAAGGCAATTTGTTTAACCAACCCAGATATTATTTACTTTTTATGATTTAATATTTAGAATTTAATATCTGCTTCCAAACCAGTGTTTTCCCAACTTCAATGATTAGGAAACAATAAACTGGTCAGACTTTAATTATAATCTTACCTGAGAACAACTGCATCAATCAAAATAACTAAGGTCCCTATTCCAATCACAAAAAGGCTCTCTCGTAATGGTGGGAGCTTTTTTTGAGCAAGGTACATATTGATTGCAACCCCTACTAAACATTCTATAAGTTAGGGAACAAGCAGCATGTCTTGGGCAGGAAAGATAATAGCAACAACGATGTTTATATGACCCAAGATTAGCTACTTTTTAAGGTCTATCCCCTTTCCTCTACCAAACTACTTAATAAATACATTTCAGAAAGAAACAGACCTCTATATTCATATGGGGAAAATGTTAAGGTTAAAAAAAATCAATGCTGGAGCGAAAATTCAATAGAGGGGGATGGCGTACCTGATAATTTCAAAATTTCAAGATGCAATTTCCATCTCACATATGATTAGATGGAATCAATCCAATGATGAAAATGAATGGGTTAAAAATGATTGGTCAAGGATAGGAGAACTTAGGAAAATGTTATACCAGGAAAATCCTACAACTGCAGATACAGTATTGTCCCAGAGGGAAAGTTGATAAAAAATAATATAAAATTATGGAAAAAATGTGAATAAAAAATATAGATGGATACCTTTTCCAAGTCCTTCTTTGCCTCTTAAAATTTTGTCTGTCTACTTTGAATCAAATTTGTTGACCAAATGCAATAAATACGGCAGATTTAATATCAGTGATTTATATGTTAACAACAGACTTGGAACCTTTGAGGAAATTAAAATTGAATTATCTTGGTTGTCTGAAAACTGGCTGGATTACAGGGTCTTATCCTAAGATTTTAAAAAGTTTGGCTTTGATTTATCAAAGGCTAGGGAGGAGACTCCATGCGAAAAATTGATAAGAATGGGAGATTATTGTGATTTAATATCTAAAATGTATAATATAGTAAGTTGTAACAAAGAAGATAAACATCTAAAATGATGTTAAAATGGGAAGAAGAGTTGGGAAAGGAAATCTCAATCTTCAGTTGGCATAGGGCATTTAAAATTACAGAGAGAGTGATAAATAATGCGGCACAAAGAGAACTACACTATAAAGTGATCAATAGATGGCATTTGGTTCCCTCAAGGCTTCACCAGGTAAAAAAAGTTGAAAATACCAATGCATGTTGGAGAGATTGTGGTGAGGAGGATCCTTCCTACATGTGTGGTGGGCTTGTCCATGAATTAATAATTTTTTGATTAAGTTATCATCCAAAATATCTAAGATTGTTAAGGAAACCATACAATTGATCCCTAATATCTCTCTATTACATATTTTCCCAGAAAATTTGTCTTTGGATATAAAAAAATTCCTGGTCCAAATTCTTATAATAGTTAAAGCTCTGATAGGTGCTAATTGGAAACAATACCAACATGAACGAAAATTAGAGATAGAATGGAAATAAATTAGTTAATGGAAACAGAATTCTGTGATTTGGGCATAATAATAAACAAGAAATCTCATTGGAAAATTTGGGAAATACATAAGTCTTGCGATCAGGATGAGCTTAATGCGTCCTGATTACTTATTAGTAACAAAAACCAATTGTTCGTTAATACATTTTGGAAATTGGATCTTGCCCTCCACCCCGCAGGGAACCCATCAGGTTAAAAGAAGATTAGACACTTATGTATAATGTATGAAGGTTAACTCAAAACAGTCATAATGTAAAACTCAAAGATAATCTCTAAAGGCTGTGTATTGATTGTATAAAAATGGAAACAAGAAAGATAAGATGAAGAGATTATTGTAATTGATAACATTTAAGTTATAGTTATGTATGTTTATGTCTCCCTGTAAATAACTGGTCTTGTTAACAATGCAGGAAGGGGATGTGTTATTTGGAAACTATGTTGTATTAATTGTAAAAAATTCAATACATTTTCAAAGAAAAAAAAAAGGGAAACAAGCACCACCAGGGCTATTTTCATCAAAGGACTTCTGTGGTACCTATATGTTTAACCCATGCCACAGAGGTCACTAACAGACCCCCATGGCACACTAAATTAACCACTATCCCACAGAGGTACTGTAAGCATCTAGTATAAGCCTATATGCCATGTAAAGAACCTCCATGGTACTGAGATATTAATCCTTAGTATTACTAGGTTCTTCATGCACCCCCATGTTACCTAATAATTAACCCTTACTACCATGGCGGTTAAATGTTTGGTGCCATGAGGATCTCAATATGTTGGGGGATAGAATCCTGTGGGTTCTCTGCTACCTGTGGGAGGAGGAAATCCTCCGATCCCCTTCAGTGAGTGGGAGGGGGAACCCCTAGGGTACCCCCATTTAATGTACTTTAAATAGGGAATCTTGAGGATCCCTGTGCTCATGGGGGGCAGTGGTACTGGGGGGGGGGCATATGATCCCAAGTATTTTTCATGTTTAGTGTTAGGGTGCATGTTGATAACCCCATAATTGTGTTGGATTTAAGTAATCAAGCCTAATATCAGCTTAATTGAGGTGTTATACTGAGGATAGAGTCAGATCTCACACTTGAATCATTCACACAGCACTTAAAATGTGATGGATTGGAATAGATAGGTTGGTAAGTTACCTATAAAATTGCACCATAAATGCCTGCGTGAAAGATTGGACTGAGGGCCTAAGTAACTAATATGGCAAGTATGTATATATTTGTCTTATTTGTGTGCCCTGGGAAATGGAATTAGGAATTGCTATGTATCACTGCCATTCAAAAAATACAGTTACTTTTGTTTTGGATTATATATACTTTTTTTTTACAAAAAAGACCATCACTTTTTGTCTCTTGTTTATTAAAAATATTCATTATCATTTAATATTTGTCTGGTATAATCCTGGCTCCAGTTTTGAAAGAAGAGAATTTTTGAGCTACAAATATTATAGCTCTTATTTTAATGAATAACAGAGCAGATTGTAGTTTATACAGATGTCTGAATGTCCAGATGTACTAATTTGTTAAAAATGTATAGTTTTCATCAAATATGATGGTTTTGTATTCAAGAAATGGCTACCCATTAGTATTAGTATTTTCCATGAAAGAGTTTCCTCCACTTACAGTGACCAAACAAGACTGACTATGATTGGCGACACTAATGATGGACACATCCAAACCCTAGTTGACCGTTTGGACACAATTTAAACAAAATTGGTTTAAGTAGAACAGATTATGTTTCTATAATTATTAACAACACTTTCAAACGTTCCTTCAACTACTTACTCCAATGAAGAGAGTTTGCTTTTCTCATCCAACTGAGCACATAATCTAGAGACAAATATTCTGTTCTTATCTTAGGCTCTTCTCTGAATTAAAATTAAGAAAGTAGAAAAAGGAAATAACTGGAAACAAAAGGAGTGACATTCAAACTTGTGATCAGTATTTTTGGGGATTATTATTTTTTTTATTTCATTAGTGTAATCCAGGGAGACCAACACACAACGTTTTGGGCACCCTACTCTGGGTTCAACATTTACTAGCTCTGCCACTGAAGAGAACAGAAGGAAATATAAATAAGGATAAATAAATAGGGACCTTGAAAGTCAAGCAAGAACGGAAACAAGAGACCTGCAAAACTAGGGGTGAAGACCGGGAGCAGGAGAGTTTTGTAGGTAATAGATATAAGGCATTAGGTAATTGCATTATAATATAAAATAATGGCAGAATTTACATTATATTTGTGACTCATAGTAGTGAATCATAAAAGCCCAGACACAATCATTTATTAAGCTATTCTTTTCTGTTGCAACATAATTAGTGCAAAATAATGATGGCTACTGCAAGAATTTATACTGTTTATCATTTAAGTGTAATTTTAACCAAAGTAATTTAGTGTTTACTATTTAATCTTATTCACATTTCATCTTTCAAACCCTTATATGAGTCATGCCATTAAATACGTGCCCCAAATCAAAAGAAAACAAGATTCATTGCATGTCTATCTATTTATAAATACCAAAAAATAATAGCTACTATAGCAACTTCTAAATAGCAATGTAAAATAATAGCTGCTATAGCAACTACTAAATTAAACGTACGGACGGTATGCTGTTCCTAAGATACAAGTACATTTATAAACATGATATATTAATTTCATCTGAAATGTGCTTTTAAAATCCCTATAATCTGTCTGTGAATATTATTCTCACTGGGTTGAGCGATCTGTTAATATGTAAAAGTAGAAAGACTTTTCAACCTTTGCAAAGTTTGCGCGTATGATGTCTACCCAGTGATAATGCCAAGACATTATTTATTTCACGTGTAGTTCATACTTATTAAAAATAGCCAAGGTAATTAGAAATAGCTTATTGTTTTCTACATAGGACATTCAGATTATGATTCGTAGTTGGGCGCACTGTCATTCGGATTTTTATAGTAATAACTGGGAGAAAACTCGAATTGTACAAAAGACGACAAAATTGCAGATTTATGTTTTGAAGAAGTCTGAAAATATATGAGATACCTAAGAGAGAAGAACACAAATGAAACACCAGAAGCTGCCTAAAACATTTAATGGCATCTCTTTATCTTTAGTGTGTCTTGAAGGAGTGGTGTAGTATTTTAGTCCCTGAACGATACTGCTTGGAAATGAGTACCTCCCACCAATCTCCTCCTCCTGCTGGCTTCCATTCCTAGGTGCCTTGGAGCTGTACATATAAGTCTTGGCAATAAATAAATGCAATAAATATGAATATTTTTTAATAAACACTTAAATTCCTCAACTGTGCACATGGGGTGTGGATAAGTGGTACTAAACAATGTTAATACCCTGTTTTTGTCATAACCCCCTGACTCCTTGGACTTTTGGAACTGACCCAAATTTCTAGAAATCTTATGTAAGTTTTGGTCGACCACTAAAAGTGATTATTCCACTGGAGGTCCACGGATTTCCTAAGACGACTTTTCACCAACTGAATAAAGGTCTTGTAAACACAGGAGGAGATTTGTTAAGGAGCAAATATATCCAAATATATCACCTCAATGCACTACATCCCTTCCCTGGCATGCTGAACCCCCTAGACGGTCTGCCATCCCTACCTCGGTCTCCTGGGTAGAAGGAGACCCCCTCCCCACTACTCCTAAGTCTGTCTACCCAGGATTCAAACCCCTCACAATCTAGCTCCAGGGCTCACAGTAGCTTATCAACCCCTGCTGTGTCCAGATCCTGACCAGAGGTAGCTGGTAGCTGGGGTCGTAGACTCCTCAACACCTAGCTCGGGAAATAGACAGGCGGGTCCATGGGGCTAGGTGTACTAAAAAATAAAGATGATGCTCTGTTTTGGGACATATATTCACAGGCCCCCATTCAATTTAGATCCTGTAGCCCGTAAGTGATGTCGCAACCTAATTTGCTATTTAATTGGCGTCTTTTTGAGGGCTCTGATTGGCTTACAAGTTACGGCCTTGGAAAAATGGTAAAAAAAAGCCTTTGATCTCTCACTTTCGCAAGGCTAAAATCGCAAATCGCTATTCAATTGCTCAATTTCCCCAAGCCTGCAAATGTTTTCACACCCGTAAATGGCAAATGAAGGAGAAAATCCTACGAGTGCTAGAGAGGGGGTTAAACACCTATTCATAGATGCAAATAAAACATAACTACTGCACTGTAAATAATGGGAAAAGCGATGATAGACATTACAATTAATTGCACAACAGTCTCAAGCTCGCACATCAGCAAGAAATACAATTTATTTTTTTGTGTAACTTCGGGGTTAAATTGATCTCAGGTATCAATGAGTTATTACATATAAGGCCACCCATACAGTGCCTTGCAAAACTATTCACCCCCCTTGGCATTTTTTGTATTTTGTTGGCTCACAACCTGGAATTAACATGGATTGTTTGAGGATTTGCATCATTTAATTTACAGAACATGCCCACAACTTTGAAGATTTTTTTTTTTTATTGTGAAGCAAACAACAAATAGGACAAAATAACAGAAAAAGTCAATGTGCATAACTATTCACCCCCTAAAGTCAATACTTTGTAGAGCCACCTTTTGTGGCAATCACAGCTCCAAGTCGCTTTGGATGAGTCTCTATGAGCTTGCCACGTCTTACCACTGGGATTTTTGCCCATTCCTCCATGCAAAACTGCTCCAGCTCCTTCAAGTTAGAAGGTTTGCTCGCGTGAACAGCAATTTTTAAGTCTGACCACAGATTTTCTATTGGATTGAGATCTGGGCTTTGACTAGGCCATTCCAAACATTTCCATGTTACCCCTTAAACCACTCAAGTGTTGCTTTAGCAGTGTGTTTGGGGTCATTGTCCTGCTGGAAGGTGTACCTCCATCCTAGCCTCAAATCACGCACAGAGTGGAACAGGTTTTGCTCAAGAATATCCCTGCATTTAGCACCATAAATCTTTCCCTTAACTCTGACCAGTTTCCCAGTCCCAGCTGCTGAAAAACATCCCCACAGCATGATGCTGCCACCACCATGTTTCACTGTGGGGGATGGTGTTCTTTGGGTGATGTGATGTGTTGGGTTTGTGCCAGACATAGTGTTTTCTTTGATGGCCGAAAATTTAAATTTTAGTCTCACCAGACCAGAGCACCTTCCTTCATACATTTTGGGAGTCTCCTATATGCCTTTTCGCAAACTCAAAACGTGCTATTTTGTTTTTTGCTGAAAGTAATGGCTTTCTTCTGGCCACTCTGCCATAAAGCCCAACTCTATGGAGCGTACGGCTTATTGTCGTCCTATGTACAGATACTCCAGTCTCTGCTGTGGAACTCTGCAGCTCCTCCAGGGTTACCTTAGGTCTCTGTGCTGCCTCTCTGATTAATGCTCTCCTTACCCGGTCCGTGAGTTTTGGTGGGTGGCCGTCTCTTGGCAGGATTGCTGTTGTGCCATGTTCTTTCCATTTGGTTATGATAGATTTGATGGTGCTCCTGGGGATCATCAAATATTTGGATTTTTTTTATAACCTAACCCTGACTTGTACTTCTCAACAACATTGTCCCTTACTTGTTTGGAGAGTTCCTTGGCCTTCCTGGCAGTGTTTGGTTAGTGGTGCCTCATGCTTAGTTGTTGCAGCCTCTATGGCCTTTCAAAAAAGGTGTGTATATTTAATAACAGATCATGTGACACTTAGATTGCACACAGGTGGACATCATTTCACTAATTATGTGACTTCTGAAGGAAATTTGTTGCACCAGAGCTTTTTATGGGCTTCATAACAAAGGGGGTGAATACATACGCACATGCCATTTTTCTGTTTTCTATTTCTAAAAAATAGTTTTATGTATATATTTTTCTCATTTCACTTCACAAACTTAGACTATTGTGTTCTGATCCATCTCCTAAAATTCAGATTAACAAAACATGAACTTAAGGCTGTAATGTAACAAAATAGGTAAAAGTCAAAGGGGTGAATACTTTTGCAAGTCACTGCATGGACTAAACAAGTATTGGCATTTATTTTAATGATTCTTCATTATGAGGGTTTGCAAGTCTGATTACATATCGGACCCCCGAACCTAATTGATTGACATGTAATCTCCATTTTTTACTGCCGTAATAATAACAGTCTAATTTTCTATTGGCTGATTTGCTGAATTGATTGTGTTCCCGCCCTGAAGTGCTCCAAACCAGTGCAGGATTTACGGTTTTGGCTTGGGGCCCATAACTTGCGGCAGTGAGCAATTGAATAGCATCGCAACCGGAGACAAATGGGAACCGCTGATGAAGGTAAGTGAGGGGAGAAGGTGGGTTAATTGGAGAAGGGGAAAGGGATGAGGAAGGAGGATGAGGATGAGCGGAAGGAGGGAGGAGACACTGGGGGTGATGCCCCTCTCCATCTCTTCTCACTTACCTTCATCAGCTTCTCCTTCTGCTCTCCATTGCGTCTTCCGACTGCGTCCGCCCTGCATTTGCTAATGACGTGACGCACATGTGACGCGTCCCGACACAGCCCGAAGACGCGAGGGAGAGAAGAGAGCAGCTGATGAAGGTAAGTGAGGGAAGAGGTAGAGGGGGTTAATTGGAGACGGGGAAAGGGATGAGGGGGCGTGAGGAGACACTGGGGTGCTGAGAGCCCTGCAATAAGAGCCTTCGGCACTCATTGCAGCCCCCATCTGCAGGCAGGAACCAGGTACTTTGGGGGTGATGTGGGGCTGGGGATCATGGTGTTTCATTTAGAAGGAAGGTCATTTTTATTATTTTTTACTTGGAAATTAATTTCTGCAATTTCCCAGCCTAATACAATCAGATATTAGTTCCTTTTCCAAGGATCAAATATATTTAATGTATGTCTAGCAAAAACATAAATATGTACATGGTTTGATATTTAAAATGTAGCTGCATGAAAAAAGTGGATTTAGTGCATGCAACCTTTCTCCAAATTATATTTTATGCCTGCTTTTGATTTAGCAAACATTATTTCTATATGTAAGTTTGTGTATCTACATAAAATAAACGTGTTTTGAAGTATACATGCTTTGAAAGATCAAAATATATCTGGATCAAAAAAGTTTCATAAAGTGATATTCTGCATGAATGCATTGAAATGTTCAAGGTATTTATTCAGTGTGTGCAAAACCAGTAATATTGATATTATTTAAAAAAAGGTATTAGCAAAGTAATTACTATTTTCAAAGCATCATTAAAAGCACACTTTCATAAGTTTGCATATGTTTTACGTTCTGAAATGTTACTTAAGTGTGCATGGTTTACAGTTTCGGCTGTTGGCCAGGTAGCTGCGGGCTTGATCAATTGAATAGTGGCCCATGTTTTTACCCTTTATGCACACAAAATGTAACAGACAAAGACAAATTGCCACATTCACCTAGCAATACTGGGTAAAAACCTCACTAGATGTTATCTATAGGGTTAATTATCCCTTAAAGGGATAATAAAAAAAAACATATCCATGATACTTTGGTGTAAGTTGAGTTGTGTGTTAGGGACATTTACATTTCTGGAAAGTATTGCATACATCAATAGATGCAAGCAGCCTAGTTCACGGAGAAAGTGATGTAGTGTTAATTTCAATCAGTTATCTAAAATTATTGCTTTGGACTTGCCATTCTCTGGTACTTTGCCCCTGAAGCATTTCACTCAGACAGCCCTGAGATAGGGCCTCATTCTATTAACAGCCGTATGAGATGAGTGGCCGCAAGGACCAGCCATAAGCTACATCCGTATTCTATTCCCTTGCGGCTGAGGGCTCCGGCCGGCTTCCGGCCGGCGCCCTGTTATCCTTTGAGGCCTCCCGTGCCTCAGGGAAAGCCTTTGATCTTACGCGGAAGCTAGAGTTTCGACCGCAAGAAAGCCAAGGTCGCTATTCAAATGCTACGCGAACCCTTCCGTCAAGGCCGTAATTCGCTAAAACCAAGTCGCAGCTTATTTACACCAAAAAGGTCCCGCAAGGCTCTTACTTACAAATCCGAGCACCAATTAAGCACATAAAAAAGCCATCCTGTACTTTGATGAGACGTTAAAGTGATTGGAGGTGTTAGAGTTCATAGCACAACATTCCCCAACACTCAAATTTGCAAATAATTTTTTTTGTAATTCCTGTTCAATTTCCGTGTCAGAGCTCACAGGCTTGGAGCACATCAGATCCGCAACGGCTGCGGGATTGGCGTCCGTCAAGTCCGTAAATGGGTAAAATAGGCGCACACGTCGCAAAGGGCTTTTTTACAAGTCGTAGCACTAATTAAGCAAATAGAAAAGCCATCCTGTACTTTTATTAGAAGTGAAAGTGATGTTTGGTCTTAGAATGAATAGCTTAACATTCCCCTACTCTCAAATCTGCAAATAAAGAAATTAAATTTCATGTTCAATCTTCGTGTTCTATTATCATGCAAGCCCGCACGGGTTTAAATAACGAGCTACAGGCTTGGATGACATTCACCCACACAGCCTGCATGGGCTTGAATAACGAGCTACGGGCTTGGTCATTGAAGTCCGTTTGACTTGGACGGATTTTAAACCTAAAATCAAAGATTATAATTTAGCGATGTGCAAGCTTGAGAATGTTTTGCTATTAATCCTCATGCCCACCATTGTGTTCCCCATCATTTACAGTGCTTTGTAGTGCTGGGTTGAATATATATTTGCTTCTACACTGCTTTGAGTTTGCGGCCTTCAACCTCCGAACCCGTGTTTTGGATGGATAAAAATAATCCCATTATGTAATATCTGTTTCTGTCCAAATTATCCGTCTGTTGGCCATGTGTGCACACAGAGACAAGAATTTACACAGACCCAAAAGTTCTGGTATAAAACTTCTTGTATTCTTCCCAACGAACGAACCCCCCCAAATACAACATAGGAACTTATATAATATAAGTTGATCAGATATAACAATCAAACGACTCATTGTTAGACAGTGAGTGAGTTATTGATTGGTTGACAAGGTAGGAAGGGTCCTTCCATATTTGGTCTCGGATGTTGATGTCATTATGGTCAGTTTATGTGAAGCTTCTGATTGGCTCTGGAAGGTGGCGGGGCTCATATCCTTATTTGGTCACGGATATGAACGTCATCTTAGGACTCTCAGGATACAGTTCAGTAGCCATCTTAGGACTCTCAGGATATAGTTCAGTAGCCATCTTAGGACTCCCAGGATACAGCTCAGTAGCCATCTTAGGACTCTCAGGAAATAAAGAATAAAAGTAATTAGTGCCTTATCTTATGATATATTGTAAGGAAAGGAATGCAGCATGGACATAATATACATTTTCATGAATTTCGTCCACAACACCCGTATGGGTTTTAACAACGACAAACCCTCGGGACTTGAGACGGAAAATAAACCAGAAATTAAATATTGGATTTGAGCGATGTGCAAGCTTGAGAGGGTGTTGCTATTAATCCTCATGTCCCCCATTGTGTTCCCCATCATTTACAGTGCTTTGCAGTGCTGGATTGAATATATATTGGCTTCTACACTGCTTTGAGTTTGCGGCCTTCAACCTCCGAACCTGTACGGGTATTAACAACGACAAGCCCGCAGGACTTGGGACGGAAAATAAACCAGAAATGAAATATTGGATTTGGGCGATATGCAAACTTGAGAGGGTGTTGCTATTAATCCTCATGTCCCCCAATATGTTCCCCATCATTTACAGTGCTTTACAGTGCTATCTTGAATTTATATTTGCATTTACAGTTTTCCGACTTTGCGGCCTTGAAACACAATTTATGGGCGTACAGGAAATGCTTGCAGCCGATTGCATAATTTGCGGCCGGCTGTAAGGGGGACCTCCTTGCGGCGCCGTCCATTTGAATGGCACGTAGCCGTAGCGCTACACAGGGCCGTAAGGAATTGCAGCATTGCAGCTATTTTACGGCCGTTAATAGAATAAGGCCAATAGACACTAACATCATCATGTCATTATACTACTTCATCTGGAAGCACAGAGTGAACTTAGAGCTGCATCTACCAATGGGATGGACTAAAGGATTACCTAACAACTGCCGTAACTGCACCTTGCACAAAATACTGTTTTTATCTTCATCTGACAAGTTTCAAGACAGATCCAAATAACAGGGCCTTTCACTATATGATTCTACAACTTAAATACAAAAAAGACGCTAAAGACTGCAATTAACTTGTACCTCCCATATGTTGTTGTTGTTCAGTGCTTTAGCCGTGTACGACTCTGAGTGACCATATGGGCACAGCATGCCAGGCACATCTGTGTTTCTGTTTGTGCTCATCCATGTGGTTTTCTTGGAAAAGATACTGGAATGGGTAACCATTACTTCTCCCGGGGACCACAATTTGTCTGTACTCTCTATTATGACCTGTTGGGTGATCGTACATGGTATTATTATTATTATCTTTTATCTAAATGGAGTGGGATATGATATAGCTCACAGCTTTACAACGACAAGATCCAGAAGGGGACCTCCTATACACCTAGCTCAAAGTTACCTACCTAATTGGCTTTTTAATCAAATCCTTACTCAATCACTCTGAGTCTACATTGCTTTTTCAAAATATTACAACATCCAATCCCTATCTCACCAAAAGTTATGATTTACAAGTTGAACAGACATTACTGTCTTTTTGTCACTTTCATTCCAAGTAATATACATCCAATTGATTTTCATTCCTTTCTTAACACAATTACATATTATATGTTTGTATATTATTTTTATTTATCTACATTAAAGAACCGTTCATGATGTTAAGAGCCCAAAATCTTTTGCACCAATTAAAAAATGATCCTCTTCTGTTGCAAGTCATCTATAAAGGGCCAGTTTGATTCAGCACTTGGAGCACCTCACTGTTAAGTTCTCTTAAAAACATGTTGAAATACTTTTTACATTTTTTAAATAGCTGCTTTTTTTCACACACAAAATCATACATGAAATGTCTGTTTACATGAGACTCTTGAGACGCAAGTCTCCCAGGTAGACTGACAGCAAGCGAGCAGAAGCAGAAAGAGGATTAACCCTTCTCAAATCCATCTGTGCAGGGAAATGGCTGCTGGAAACTCCTAATTAGGTTACTTGTGGCTGATTACATTCCTGAATGCAGAGAAAAAGCATAAATCTTGTATTCACATAGCTTGCCCTGGCCAGTGTTGACAGATGTTGTTAATCATGGAACAGTCAGGAGTGTGTTTGTAAAGAGACCTAAGACTGCAGATTTTTAGCTGTTATTAGTGTGATTTAAAAAAAGCAATAGATCATTTTAACATAGAATCTTGTGCTCTTTCACACCAAAGAAAGAGGTAAAGTGAGGTAAATGGCCCTTTAAATAGATAAGAATAGTTGAATACTGCCATTGCAAACTGGGACTATAAATACAGTTGCGATAACTGGTTTAAAGGTCAATATTAGTAGAAGGTAATTTCAGACTAAATAGTCCGCCGAGCTTTGCCGTTACTTGCACTAACTCACTGCGTTCATTATTTCGCTTACAAGGAACCAATTTGAGTGCCGTTATACGTCACTAATTATCTGGCAAGTTAGTGTGTTAAAAATTAACACAACACACAGATTTCATATAATTTGAATTGTCAGGTAAATTATTATAAGTCTGCAGTGCAACAGTTCTTCGGGTAATTTGGGATGTTGGCAGTTCTCCAGAAAATGAAAGGAGAAAGTAATTATTTTGGCTTTCTTTGAAATTAGAGAACTCTTCTGTCTTCTCAAGAGCAATATTTATAGAGTTTAACCCATTGCTGAGTTGAGGGATGTTGGATAAAATGATGCTGTGCCATGTGGGGCTGACATTGTTGTCAAAAGCGTGAAATATTTACTGTGGTTAAATGCAATTTAACATAAACAGGAATAATTATATTCCAAAAGTAATCTGATCGTCACTTTTGTGTGTATTATTGTTATTATTTATTTTAGTATGATTTATTCATAAAGTACCGCATCATTCCTTAGCATCATCATAAATACATGCAATGAATATTCAACAACATAAATATTTATATACTGGTATTGTGTGTCTGGTTTAGAAAACATACTATATTTTCTGACAAATATCTTATTTTATTGCTATAAAAACATTAAGACCTGTTTATCAGATCACAAATATATGGTGCACTATTTTACTTAGAATTATATATATTTAACGTCACATGAGACTTATATTCACATACACTTTACAGGTTGAAAAATAGGATAATAAAGTTAGAAAAAATAATAGGGGAAAGAGCTGCTTTGTTAAATATGATCTAATGGGTCTTCTGGATAAAGGATGGGATGGTAAAAGTGAGGCAATGATAACAACTGTGGGGGCTGTTATGGAACTAATAGAAGAGGTCGGGTTTGGGAAAGTCTTGTAAGATATTAAGAGATGAAGAGTAGGTTAGTAATAGATTAGAACAGACAAGAAGGTGAGTGTTTAGGGATGTTGTTGCTGCTCAGTCATGTCTGACTCTCCGCGACCATATTTGTCATGCTTATCCATATGGTTTTCTTGGATGGGTTGCCAGTTCCTTCTCCAGTGAATCGTGATTTGTCGGAGCTCTCTGATAACCTGTCCATCTTAGGTGACAATACATGGTATAACTCAAAGCTTCATTGAATTAAACAAGCCACTTCACCACTACAAGGTAGGCATCCAGAAGGTTTATTTTTTAGGTATAGGAACCGATAAATGTTAACAGTATGTTAAGGGCTTTACATGTTCCGGATAAGATTGTGAATGTAATGTTAATGTATATAACCACACAGACCAGCAGAGGATAAGTGACACAAATGGATCATAGTTACATAGTAATTGAGGTTGAAAAAATATTTTAGCCCATCAAGTTCAACCTTTTAAGATCTCCTCTGATCTGCAATATGCGGATTAATTGTTAATTGATCCAGAGGAAGGCAAACAGAAAAAACAAGTGAAACTTAGCCAATCATCTCAAAAGGGAAAAAAGAAAATCCTTTGTGACCCTAGATACTGGCGATCGGATTCCTCCCTGGATCAATATTCTCTCTCTAATTAACCAGGATAACCCTTTTTAATAAAAAAGTAATCCAGTCCATTTTTTAAAGTTATCTGTCGAATCTGCTGTCACCACCTTCTTTGGTAGAAAATTCCACAGATTAACCACCCTTACTGTGAAAAACCCTTTTCTTTCTTTAAGGTGGAATCTTTTCACTTCTAACCTCAAGGGATGTCCTCTTGTCAATTGAAGACCTCTTAGAACAAAAAGTTCCCTTGACAAAGCCTTATACTGACCCTGGATGTATTTATATAAGGTAATCATATCTCCTCTTAGACACCTTTTTTCTAGAGAACATAAGTTTAATTTGGTTAGTCTTTCTTCATAACTTAGCCCACCATTCCTCTTATTAGTTTTGTTGTCCTTCTCTGTTCTTTTTGTTCTAAAATGTCCATTTTATGAAGTGGTGCCAAAAATTGTACTCCATATTCCAAATGAGGGCGTACTAGAGATTTGTATAGTGGCAGAATTATATTTGCTTCCCTGGCTTCTATACCCTTCTTAATACATGCTATTATTTTACTTGCCTTTGCAGCTGCTGCTTGGCTTTGAGCACTGTTACCTAGGTGGTTGTCCACAAGCACTCCCAAATCCCTTTCAATATCGGATACTCCATGATTTGCTCCATTGAGATTATAAATTGCATGGCTATTTTTCCTTCCCAGATGCAAAACTTTACATTTATTCGTATTAAATCTCATCTGCCATTTAGATGCCCATTCCTCTAATAGTTGTGTCAGTGTATATTTTGTAGAGGACATTTGCTTTTGCTCCAAACAGGAATCTATGGGAGGAATGGTAGGAACCTCAAATTCAGATAACATCTCTTCTGTTGTATTAAAAGACTGCCACTGTGAATAGCCACGTGATACAGCAGGCAAACCTGTAACATAACCGTCCTTCTTAGACTCCAAGCAAATTATTAGTCCAAGGTAGAGGCATACTCATACTCATGGCTTATATATAGTGTTCGTTTGTTAAACATCCAACAGTGACAAGATCCATTTAAGATCCAAACATCTTTTGGGTAAGTTTCCTAACTCGTGCATAATCCATCATACACTATTCTTTTCTCAAGTTATAGTGGTCTTTTAATGATGTGTTATATAGTATATCATAATTAAGTCATGGCCACCAAAAGACGATGTATTCTAGAGGAGTAAAGCATGGGGAGGGAGATATACATATATTTATTTTAATACATATTTATATACATTGTTGTTCTGCAGAAGATCATAATAAAAAAGTTGGACAGAACATGATGGTGTGACATAAAACCACAGTACACTATGAATATAAAGCTTTGAGTTTTGTGGATCAGTTTCCAAAATTTCTTCTTTTTACATTTTCTGCAGAATAGCAAAGACACCTAATTCTCTTAAAACCAGACATATAATAGGCTTTGTAGGAACACTCGATGTGACAAGATTTTTAACTTCATTGATATTATCGTGTAAGTTAGTATACGCTGCAATGCTATTAGAGAAATTAAGCTGTCTCATACTTTTACTATCAATTTCAAAGTATATTACTTTTTATTGCCTGTTTGGTTCATTTTTACTTCGAGATTTCCATCTCCACGAAGTCAAATCATTATCACAGAACATACATTATAGAGATAAAACACAAAATGTTAATGCTGTTGGAGACACAATTTTAATAAGCCATATGAAATTCATAATTTTACAAAGATTTTAGAAAATATATTAATTTTATCATGTTATTAATATTTAACGGAGTCTGAACACCCCACAATTTATATCCTTCTTAAACAATATTAAAACTATCTATATATTTTACTAGCCATTTTTAATAAAGTAAATGATTTTGGATATTTACCATTGCTTGGTTTTATTATAGGAGTGTGTTTTTGTTATGCTGGGAGGCATACATATGCTTTCCTTTTTAAGTTATTTTATTACATGGTGTGCGTAATTTGTGCATCCATATTGTGCCACACTTTTGAATACTGGAGTCACAGTGATAATGTGTAAATTTCAATATAATAATAATAATAATTACTTTATATATTCACTCTCTGATCATATCTCACCTCAACTACTACAGCTCGCTCCTTGTTGGCCTCCCCATCACTCGTCCGTCTCCACTCCAAACCGTAATGAATGACTCATCTACCAAACTCAGCGCTCAATGTCTGCATCACCTCTCTGTCAATCACTCCACTGGCTTCCTGTAACCTCCAGAATAACATTTAAAATCATGATCCTAATGTATAAAGTCCTCAACAACAGTGCACCGCGTTATATCTCTGCTCTCATCTCAAAACACTCGCCCAACCACCATCTTCGCTCTGCTAACAACCTTCTTCTTTTCTCCTCTCTTATCACCTTATCTTCCTCCCTCCATCAGGGCTTTTATCGTGCTGCCCCTATTCTTTGGAACTCCTTGCTTCGCTCCACTAGACTATCCTCCTGCCTGAAAACCTTCAAAACCTCACTAAAAACACTTCTGTTTGACAAAGCTTATCACATTTAGCCTTTATATGCACAACACGTCTATCACACTCTTGTATCACACCCACACCCTTTAGATTGCTAGTTTGAGAGTTTTCAATCCTGTAAATTGCTTTAGAGAAAGCACTGTGTATGTTTGATTTTAATCCTAAAGACGGGGACCTCCAATCTTTTGCAACATGTTAAATTGTTTTTGTCTTGTGCTTAACCCTGGTATAGCTCTCCGTTTAATTCCAAGCCTGTAATTACCTTCATATGTTTGTCTGCGGGTTAGAAATGTGTCACAATTACAGATATATTTAATTGCTCAAGCCCGCAATTACATGCTCACAGCCCCAACATGCAAACCATGAACCCATACGTAGCATTTCAGGGCATGATCATGATGAATTTATTAAGCCCATAAGTTACATTTTAGACAGAGCCAATAGTAAATGAAACCATCAGCATGACGTCAGTAAAACATGGGCTTTAAACGGCAAATCATTAGTGTTTAGAAGTAGGATTTGCGATCAGACTCGCAATCCAGATATGTTGAAATATATAAAAAGCAATAAATCAACTATTCGAGACCACGAGGTTGCCATGATATGTATTAACCCATTCAATGCCGGGATCAATATAACATGGAAAGAAAATGTAAAAAATATTATTTTTTATTGCAGATTTGCGAGCTTGAGACTTTTGTGCAATTAATTATAATGCCTTTCCTTGCATTCCCAGTATTTTTAAGTACCGAAGTGTGTTTATATTTGCTTTTACAGTGTTACGAACAGGTGTTTAACCCACTTGCGGATCCTATCTAGTACTCGTAGAATTTATTTCATACATTTACCATTTACGGGTTTGAAGGCAATTGCGGGCTTATTGAATTGTTGTAATTGAATATCGATTTTTGTAACTGGTAACATTGGCAAAGGAGGAGATAGGATGGAGTTACATTTTTGACAACAACAGTGATTTTGAGCCTGTAACTCACAACTGGTATGCGAGTATCAAAATGTAACATTTACAGGCTCCATTATGGGCTCATGTAATTACAATTTGGACAATTGAATAGGGGCCAAAGTTGGCACATAATTTAATTTCAAGAAATATTTACTGAGAGAAATGGCTACTATAATATCATACAGTCAGTTTTTAAATAAAAACCCTTAGGTATTGTTGATAATAGTTAATAAAGTTGCAAGTTTATTTAGTTTGCCTTCTGTAGTATGATATGTCGGTAAGATCAAGATTATAAGAGCCCTTTTGATTTGTTAACTCCCTTGAACATCATAAAGGGTTCACCTTTCAGAGCTCCCAATCAGAGTGGAGAGAGCCACCAGGTTACAGTGATAACTTATTTATGTAGAGCATTATTTTAGAGAATATCTGTAATCAGCATTGATATGTGTTATTTACTGTACTACAATAAAAAAGGACGGCATTTTGCACTGTTTACTACTGGTATGCACTGGTATATTATAAATGCAGTCGTATCCTAGTCAAAGTGCTTCACACACAGGGTTAAATTATGCTAATTTTGTTGGAAATCCTTGACTCTTATTTAAATTATACTCCACATGTTTAATTATTCACCAAATGTTTGATCATGTTATATAGTCACATAAATATACATATAACAGTTCTGTTCAAAACTTAATGAATAATTGGCATGGTATTAATCTTACTTGCCAGCAACTAGAAAATGTGCCATTAAGCTGCTATAATGTTTTCTTTAAGTTTCTTTTTATTATTATGGAATAGTGATTCTTTTGCACAGATAGATATACAATGTCATCTTGTTATGTTGATTTTTGTTGTTGTTTAGTCATTCAGTCGTGTCTGGTTGGTCCCATCCATAAGGTGTTCTTGGCAAAGATACTGGAGTGGGTATCAGTTCCTTCTCCAGTGGACTTGTCTGACCTGCTATGTAATTACCTGCCCATCTTGGGTGACCCTACATGGCTTCACTGAAGAACACAAGAACCTTCATCACTACATGGTAGCGATCCAGAAGGGGATGTTACTTTTACATAGTCATAAAAAGGTAATACAAAGTATAAAGTGCACTTCCCCAGGTATTGAAGAGAGAGAGGAAAGGAAGACAGGGAAAGGGAAAGCTTAAAGAGAAGGGTGACCCTGGTCCGGGTCACTTTTTAATGATCTTTGTTACTCTCTAGCTGCTAGAGTCTAGCATGATTATATATATTTTTTGCCTAAATAGAGAATAGGGACTAACTGATAGGGGCATCTCTGCCTTCATGGTTTATCCTCCCAGCTGGTAAAATTCTAGGCCTTTGACTATATGGAAGTCACTCACACCAAGATGATACACTCACACTAAATTATTGGGCAGAAACACTTGACAGCAATTGGATGCCCACGTCTTTAAGAACAGATTGAGGGGAAGCCTTTAATGTATTGAAGTTTTCAAAATCAAATATGGGCATCTTTACTGGTAATGATTTCAATAGCACTAATGGAGAGCTCATTAGTTTACAAGACCCTACATGTTCAAGCAGCAGCAAAGCTAGTGAATGGAGACCCGGGGCAAGAAAATGTCCCCCCCCTCGCCCAGGGAGGAGGGGCAAACATTTGTTTGACTTCCCGGGACACCCTCCTGTGCCATACAGTGTGTGGGGGCAGGGGAGTTTTTGATCCCCTGCTGATTTTGAAAGTTTATCAACTGACATAAAAAAGATTAGTCTAGAATTTTGATGGTAGGTGTATTTTATCAGTGAGAGACGAAATAACAAAAAAAACAAACAAGAAAAACGCATGTCAAAAAAGTTATAAATTGATTTGCAGGTCAATGAGGGAAATAAGTATTTGACCCCTTTCTCTTAGTACTTGGTGGCAAAACCCTTGTTGGCAATCACAGAGGTCAGACATTTCTTGTAGTTGGCCACCAGGTTTGCACACATCTCAGGAGGGATTTTGTCCCACTCCTCTTTGTTGATCCTCTCCAAGTCATTAATGTTTCGAGGCTGATGCTTGGAAACTCAAACCTTGAGCTCCCTCCACAGATGTTCTATAGGCCACTACATGATCTTAATGTGCTTCTTCTTGAGTCACTCCTTTATTGCCTTGGCTGTGTGTTTTGGGTCATTGTCATGCTGGAATACAGTACCCATCCATGACCCATTTTCAATGCCCTGGCTGAGGGAAGGAGGTTCTCACACAAGATTTCACTGTACCTGGCCCTGTCCATCATCCCCTTGATTTGGTGCAGTTGTCCTGTCCCCTTAGCAGAACCCCCCCCCCCCAAAGCATAATGTTTCCAACTCCATGTTTGATGGTGGTGATGGTGTTCTTGGAGTTTTAGGCAGCATTCCTCCTCCTCCAAACAAGGCGAGTTGAGTGGATGCCAAATAGCTTGATTTTGGTCTCATCTGACCACAACACTTTCACCCAGTTCTCCTCTGAATCATTCAGATGTTCATTGGCAAACGTCAGATGGGCCTGTACATGTGCTTTCTTTAACAGGGGGACCTTGCGGGCGCTGCAGGATTTCAGTCCTTCACGGTGTAGTGTGTTACCAATTGTTTTCTTGGTGACTATGGTCCCAGCTGCCTTGAGATCATTAACAAGATCCTACCATGTAGTTCTGGGATGATTCCTCACCATTCTCATGATCAGTGAAACTCCACGAGGTGAGATCTTGCATGGAGGATCAGACTGAGGGAGACTACAGTTATTTTGTGTTTCTTCCATTTGCGAATAATCACATCAACTGTTGTCATCTTCTCACCAAGCTGCTTGGCGATGGTCTTGTAGCCCATTCCAGCCTTGTGTAGGTCTTCAATCTTGTCCCTGTTCCTTGGACAGCACTTTCGTCTTGGCTATGATGGAGAGTTTGGAATCTGATTGTTTTATTTCTTTTATGGACAGGTGTCTTTTATAAAGGTAACAAGATGAGATTAGGAGCACTCCCTTTAGGAGGGTACTCCTATGTTCAGCTTGTTACCTGTATAAAAGACACCCAGGAGCCAGAAATCTTGGTGATTGATAGGGGATCAAATATTTATTTCCCTCACTGACCTGCTAATCAATTAATAACTTTTTTGACATGCGTTTTTCTTGTTTTTTTGTTTGTTATTTTGTGTCTCACTATTAAAATGCACCGACCATTAAAATTATAGACTGATCATTTCTTTGTCAGTGGACAAACGTTCAAAATCAGCAGGGGATCAAATACTTTTCCCCCACTGTATATATATATATACACACACACACATATATATATATATTTAAACTAGGAAATTGCCATTCAAAAATGACAGGAATTTAATTGTAAGGCTGGCAATGCTGTTTGCCACACAATGTGAGGGCTTTGCTCCTCTGAGTAGCATGTTGGTTTTATTTTTATAAGTCCCATGTGCCTGGCGTGGTTGGTGTGTGTTACTGTGTTCGCCGTCTGTATTTTCTAAGTCCTTCGTGTCTGGCGTTGTTCGTGTAAGTGTTACTGTCTTTGGTGCAGTGTATTTTCTAAGTTCTGCGTGCCTGTTTCTCAATTTTTGCGTTTTTTGGCAGCCTATTTTTCCCCTGCTTCGGCGGTTTTCAATCATTAAAAAAGACAAAATATACTTCAAATTAACTTGCAGCCTATCTCACAGGCTCCCTGGCTCTCCCCTTGTGCTGTTTGAAGTTAATTTGAGGCATATTTGTGTGTTTTTGCAGGCTTTTTCGGTTCTGTGGTTCGGCCTTTAAAACTTATTTTTGCGAGCTCCGCAGTCCAACTACGTGCTTCGGGTCCCAAGTCATATGGGGCCGTAATTTTGCATCTGCCCCAAAGTCCAGGGGCCTCGCATGTCTCGGGATGTGCACAAGCGTGTCCACCACTACAATGAGCACCTACGGCGCTCATTGCCTAGCTACTCACCTCGCTTTGCGCACTTTGCAGTACAGTGAGAACCTTTGGAGCTCATTGCAGCCTAAGTCCCGCGTGCCTCAACTGCTCACTTCGCTTTGAGAGCCTTGCAGTGTAATGAGCACCTTCGGCACATACACGCATATTATACATCTACAGAGCCTTGCTAAATTATTCACCCCTCTTGGCATTTTTTGTGGTTTGTTGTCTCACAACCTGGAATTTTCATGGATTGTTTGAGGATTTGCATCATTTCATTTACAGAACATGCACAACTTTAAAGATGTTTTTTTTTATTGTAAAGCAAACAACAAATAGCACAAAATAACAGAAAAAGTCAATGTGCATAACTATTCATCCCCCTAAAGTCAATACATTGTAGAGACACCTTTTGCGGTAATCACAGCTCCAAGTCGCTTTGGATAAGTCTCTCTGTATTTAGCACCATCCATCTTTCTCTCAACTCTGACCAGTTTCCCAGTCCTGGCTGCTGATGGTGTTCTTTGGGTCATGTGATGTGTTGGGTTTGCGTCCGACATAGCATTTTCTTAGATGGCCGAAAAGTTAAATTTTAGTCTCATCAGACCAGAGCACCTTCCTCCATACATTTTGCCTTCTCGCAAACTCAAAACGTGCCATTTTGTGAACGTAATGGCTTTCTTTGAAACTTTCAAAGATATACATTTATATGCTCGCAAACTTTTGATTAAAAAAATATTTTACAAAAAGGAAGATACCCAATCTGTCTCAATGCTAACCAATGAAGATGTGGAATTAACAAATCAGATAAACATAACTGATAAATCGAAAAATCAAGTCACATTTTAATCCTGTACTCTTGAGTTGTCCGGCAATAGACATATTTGTTAAGGCTGTAATAAATTACTTAGAAAATCTGATATCAACTAACACGAGTAACATTTCAAGAGAAGAACGCAATGCACTCACGGAAATAAATGAATGGGAAGATGTCATATTACAACCATCAGACAAAGGAGGCAACATTGTTGTCTGGCCTATTAATATGTATGTGGATGAAGCCGAACGTCAAATCAGTGATAAACACTGCTATGAACGCCTTTTAGGTGATCCTACTGATAACTATATAGAACTATAGAAAAGGATGCTTGACGATATCATTAATGCAAATGAATCTATATTTTTGGCTGTAGAAAACCCAAGAATAGCTAAGTTATACATGCTGCCTAAAGTACATCAAGATCGCCATAAACCACCTGGAAGACCAATTATATCTGGCAATGACAGTTTGGGGGAAAAGGCTAGCCAATTCTTGGATTCCAAACTTAGAACTTTTGTTCTAGACTTACCAAGTTATGTTAGAGATACAATGGATGTACTTAACAAATTGGATGGCATTATGTTATCTTCTGAAACATTATTGATTACATGCAATGTTGAAAGTCTTTATACGTCAATCGACCATCAAGCTGGATGTGATGCTATAAAATACTTCTTAGATATGGAAACCATTGAGAACCAAAGAAAGAATGATTTCTTTATCAGAATGCTTACATTTATTTTGCATCATAATTACTTTGTATTTAATGACAGATTTTATTTGCAAAAACGAGGAACTGCCATGGGATCGGCAGTAGCAAGAACGTATGCCAATCTCTATTTGGGATAGTGGGAGAGAGAATTAGTCCTCACCGGCGGTAGATCCGCCCCTGTGTTCAGGTTCAAAAAAGAGGATCAGCCAACAATTTTTCACTGTAAAAAAAAATCATACTAATAAGTTAATCCTATATCTTTTATTGTACTTCCTAAAAGCATACTGGCATTTATTTGTGGTTGTTCTTCAAAACACGTACTGTAGGACAAATTTTGAAGAACTACAATGATTATGTACACAATATACTTAAACAAACCCAGCGACATTTAAAATGTGAAATTATTTTCAGAACAGTAATTTTAATGTTGAGATAACTGCATTTAGTTTAGTTTAAGGATGATGGGTAACATTCACTAAAAATGGTTACTAAAGCTGAAATAGATTGTACTCACTGACAGCTCATCACAGTTCCCCATTAATGGCATTCAATAATATTAATGTAATCAAATGATGTCTGTAATATTCTTCTTACTGAACTCCACCCACTTCTTACTTTTCCATATGTGGTGATTATAATTGTGAATGTGGCAAATTCATCTTGAAATGAAAAAAATGTGCAGCTCAATTTAAATTACATCACATTTGTCACAAAATAGTTAGAACATATTTATTAGTGAATTTTATTTACGGTACTTCTATTTTAATAGAAGCAGGAGAAATACAAGTATTTCAACCTAGCAGGTTCTATTAAAAATTAAATTGCAATGTATCACATATATAGTTGTGAGCGTATGAGTTGTTGCTAACGCTGCGCGAGCCAGCGGCCCTCGCAAAGCGAGGGCACTGCGCCAGGTTCTCAGTTGCTGGCATGGAGCGCCGCAGGCGCTCCATGCCAGCACCTGAGGACCTCGCGAAGCGAGGGCTTCAGTTGCAGCAACTGCGACCCTTGCAAAATTCCCAACCCAAATTCCCAACCCAAAGAGCACCTGAGGACCTCACAAAGCGAGAGCCGCCCAGCAACTGCGTACCTCGCAAAGTTCACGTCGCAACCCAAAGAGATCGACACACACATTACGACACTCGCAAACAACATACGACACACGTTCACACACATTACGGCCTCGCAACACTCGGACGCAACTCGCGAACATTACAAAATTAAAAACACAATACATACACACAGCACATACATAAAAAGCTTACCTACACCAAGAGGGAGCACCCACGACTTCAAAAATGCAACTTACAACTTAATTGCACTCAAAATAAAAAAGTTTAGACACTAAATAATTTGCTAAGCGACACAAAAAATGGCCGACGAATAAAACGAAAACGAGGCTACACACGCAAACACCATACGAGACACGTTACCACACATTACGACCTCGCAAACACCGGACGCAACAAGCCGACATACAAACATTTAAAACTTAAGAAATACACACAACAAACACATAAAAAGCTTACCTACAGCAAGAGGAACCATCCAGTACCTCAAAAAAACAAGTTACATCTACATTTAAATCAAAATAAAACACTTTAGACACTAATACCATCGCTAAGCGAGAGAAAAAATGGCCGACGAACAAAACGAAAACGAGGCTTCAGACGTAACTATACTACACTTACTCACAATAATGAAACACATACTATGCGGAACGTATCACAATCATATTAAACACCATTTTGAACAGTACTACGCACAAAATGGCGGATGGAACGCAAATTGTAAGCTGGAACGCAAATAGCGCATGCGTATTGCGTTCTAACGGTCTCACTTTCTACAAGTTTATAAATACTCCCTATTTTACACAAAAAAATACATTTCTCCTCAGGTGATGAACGGAGTGACTTCAGAGATAACTGCTGCTTTTACTTGAGAAGACAATTCTTTACTAATTTACTACTTTACATTGTGCAAATTACAACTGAGAGGTAAGCTATAATATATTACATTTTATTATCAGGACAGGTCAAAAAAAATAAAAATAAACTAGGAAAATGTGATTTATGTAGTGACATATATGGCACATTTATGTGTATAGGCCCACAAAAAAAATACGGTTCATTTAACAAAACAACAAAAAAACATAATTCAATATTAAACAGAGGTATTTGTATAGTGACATGTGACACGCACATATATGTCTATAATGTATAGTGACATGTGACACGCACATATATGTATAGAATGTATAGTGACATGTGACACGCACATTTATGTGTATTGCCCCTGCATAGTGACATGTGACACGGACATATATGTGTATCATGTATATTGACATGTGACACACACATTTATGTGTATTGCCCCTGCATAGTGACATGTGACACGCACATTTATGTGTATTGCTGCCACTGCAACAAAATTAGCTTAAAACAAAATCATTAAACAATTACATTTAAATGACATTATATGTCATGTATACTGATATGTGACACGCACATATATGTGTATCATCTATAGTTACATCTCACACACAGACATTTATGTGTGTTGGAAAAAAAATTATAAGGTTAATTTAACAATTTAAATATGATCCATGTATAGTGATATGTCACACGCACACAAAATAATTACATTAAACTATGGAATGTGCTTCATGTATGTGACATATGTGTGTAGCCCCCACCAAAAAATAAGGGCAATTAAAAATAATTACAGAAGTATATTTAAATGACATTAATTTACTGCAATTCAATAGATCATATAAAGCTGAATCTTTCTATTTCTTTTAATATTCAAACAGACTCTGCATCAACAGCGTCACTCAACAATTTGCACCGTGCATTGTGAAGCACAATCCCTTTTAAAGAACACCAACAAAGAACAACAGGTAAGATACAACAAGACATTACATGCTCAAAAGGCCATGCTTTGCTAGATGAAAAATTATAAATATATTTCACTTTCTTTTTCAAACAGACACTACAAGAAGACCGGCGGATTAAGATTGGCAGGAGGGGACCCTCTGTCATTCGACACTTCAATCAAGGTAAATTATTAAGTATAAAAAAGAAAGAACCATGAGCCTCATTCAATTGCGAGTTGCTCAATTGAATAGGGCTCTTTATAAGCACATAACATATTTTTTTACAGATCTTTTTAGTTACTGAACTTCTAACCACAATCAAGGTCTTCAATAACTAAAAACTTCGCTCAATAAATATGTTATGTGCTTATATAGAGACCTCTTCAATTGGCAAAATTGCAATTCAATGAGGACCTATATATCTTTAATGGCCGAGGGCCTCACTCAAATGTGATTTGCCCATTTCAATAGGGCTCTATATAAGCACAGAGCATATTTTTTAAAGGAACTTTTTATTTAGTGAACACGTTGCTTTTGGATACAAGTTCACTAAATACAAAATTCGGTAAAAAAATATGCTCTGTGGTGATATTGAGCTCTATTCCATTGGCCAAAACACAATTGAATGAGGAGCTGACAATATAACAAATGCAGCAACCAAAGGCCCTCATTCAATTGCTATTTTGGACAATTGAATATGGCTATAAATAAGCACTTTTAGGCCCTTATTCAATTGCCATTTTGCTAATTCTATAGGGATCCAAATAATCACATAACATATATTTTTTAAAGAACTTTTTCGTTAGTGAAAACCTTGCTTTTGGATAGATGCTTAATAACTAAAAACTTCTTTAACAAATATATGTGATGTGCTTATTTAGAACTCTATTCAATTTTCAAAATTGCAATTCAATGAGGGCCTTAGAGTACTATTACATTGTAAAAAATGCAATTCAATGAGGGGCAAACTATGCAACATATGGTACACACAAAGGCCCTAATTCAATTGCAATTTGCCCAATTGAATAGGGCTCTAAATAAGAACATAACATTGTTTTTTAAAGAAGTTTTTAGTTAGTAAAAATCTATCCAAAAGAAAGTTTTTCACTGACTAAAAACTTCTTTAAAAAAATATGCTATGTGCTTATTTAGGGCACGATTCAATTAGCCAAATCGCAATTGAATGAGACCCAAAGTGCTACACACAAAACAGAATTGGAACAAACTCACACAAACACATAGCAAAATAAATTAACTTTCTTATTCAATGTTTAACAACCTATAAGCCTTACAAAGAAGCCTAAATAAGAATAACAAAAGTGTTGCGCACCTGATAGGATTGTACAAAAAATCACACAAACACATAGGAAACTACATTAACATTCTTCTTTAATGTTTAACAACCTATAACCAGTACAATCAAGAATAAATAACTTTAGCACAAGTGGTGCGCAAAAAACAGGATTGTCAAAAACTAACACAAACACATAGCAAACTACATTAATTATATTATTTCATGTTTCACAAACTATAACCATCGCAATAAAGGCTAAATAAGTATACCACAAGTGGTGCGCACAAAACAGGATTGTACAAAAACTAACATAAACACATAGCAAAAGAAATTCATATTCTTATTTAATATATCACAACCCACAAGCCTTAATAAGAACCTTAAATAAGAATAGCAAAAGTCGTGGGATTGTACAGAAAGTTAAAAAAACAAAAATAGAAAAAAATAACCATAACTGATACAATACAGCCAAATTCATACATTTTTTACTTATTTAAAAGACATTTCACTCAAACAACATTTTCTATTTTATATTACAACAGATACTGCGTGAAGACAATCGGACGAGGACTTTCTCCACAGGACCAGTCCATCGGACGAGGACTTTCAACACAGGACCAGACCAGTGGACAAGGAATTTCAACACAGGACCAGACCATCGGACGAGGACTTTCACCACAGGACCACACCATCGGACCAGGACTTTCAACAGAGGACCAGACCATAGGACCAGGATTTTACACAGAGGACCACACCATCGGACGAGGACTTCCAACAGAGGACCACACCATTGGACAACGATTTTCAACCGAGGACCAACAAACATTCGGATTTAAATCACACTTCAACCAAGGTACAGTATAATAAGTATAAAAGGAGAAAACTAAAGAAACAGCTTTCAGTTGCATCCGTGTCAACAGAAAAATAAAAAAATAAATTTACTATCTCCCTTATTCTATTTAAATTGCCACTATGCAATACATAGCTCAATAACCACATCAATGTTTTTTTTAGCAAAGAAGTTTTGCAGTGGTAAATATCTATCCACAAACAACGTTTTTAATAAATAAAAACATTATTTCAAAAAAATATGTTACATGCTTATTTACAGCAGTATTCCATTGGCCAAATTCTTAGTCAGTGAGGACAGGAATTATAATTTTAACTAAATATAACTGATACATTAATGATTTGCCTTTTATTTCACCAATTGTGCACAAGAATCTTTAACAGGAATTACACATTTAAATATACACAATTACATTTCTTTTTTTTCCTTTACAGATTAATATGGCTGATAACGAGACCAAAGAAGAGAAGAAAAGACGTCAAACTAGAGAAAGACAAGAGAGATGGGCCGCCCAGCAGACACCTGAGGAGAAAGAAATTCGACGAGAAAAAGAACTCAAAAGACTTGCAAATAAAAGACTATCAGCTGCAAAAATGAAAGATACAACAAAAAAACAAAAAAAGATAATAAAGCATTTACAAACTGTTCCTCAAACATCAGATGACATTTTACAAGATACCAGTCAAGACAGACCAAAAAAAGCAACTATAAAAACAAAGCATTTACAAACTCTTACTAAAAGCTTACAGGACATTTCAACAAAACAAGGACAACATATACCAAGAAAAGCCACAAAAAAAACTAAACATTTAGAACCTGTTGTTGAAACATTTCATGACTTTTCACCTGATGAATATGAAAGTCAACATCCGATATGCTTTGCAAATTGTCCGTTACTCAAGTCTTTAGCAGTAGAGGTTCATAGTTGTGGGGACATGACTACTCAATGTCAATTTTGTGAGGCTTATTATTTTAAACAGGAGAGACCCAGAGATGGACAATTTATTAGTTGTTGTCAAAAAGGCAAGTTCAAACTTCCAGAAAGGAAACAATTTCCAAGCTATTTACAAAATATTATGACTGAACCTACTTTTCCAAATTACAAAAATTTTAAGACAAACATAAGATCCTACAATAGTGCCATATCATTTGCATCTATGGGGGCAACATTGGCTGCTAATGTACCAGGACATGGTCCTTACTGTTTTAAAGTCCAAGGACAAATTTATCATTGGACTTCACTTTTACATCCAGAGCAAGGAGAGCAAAGAAAATTCGCTCAACTATATGTCCTAGATACAATGGAAGCTGTTGACCAACGTATGCAGATGGAAGAAAATAAAAAATGCTTACCCAGTGTTTTCATAGAGCTAAATAACATTATGGACAACAATCCCTACAGTAAAGCATACAAAAAATTGGCAGAAGTAGAAAATGAACAACAACTTCATGCACAAAGACATCAATTACCCATGCCAAAGGTTAATATGGTGCTTAAAAGAGACAGACATACTGATAAACGTCGTTATAACTTGCCAACATCAAATGAAGTTGCAATAGACTTTCAAAATGATGAAGGAGAACCACCATTTCAAAGAGACATTAGAGTATATCCCAGAAATGAGGAGCAACCATTTATTAATATTAATATCTTAAGTCCAAATTTAGATCCAATGACATATCCCATCTTTTTCCCACATGGAGAAGCAGGTTGGCAACCAAAATTAACCCTTTCCAGTTACCCAAATGCTAAAGCCAGAATCCGAAATAATGTTTCTATGCTTGAATTTAAAGTAGCTCAAATTGCCATTCGAGATGAATTTAATCCAATTTTATGTGGTGGAAAACTAACACAACAATGGATTATTGATTCATATTTGTAAGTTGAGGCAAATAATTTAAACTTTATAAAATATCAACAAGATAAACTATGTGTAGAACAATATTGTGGACTCATGGACTATGTTGCTGACGTGGCTACAAGCAGAGACATGACAGCTGGCAAAGCCATCATTTTACCATCTTCCTTTCAAGGATCTCCTCGAAATATGAGAGAAAGATACAATGATGCTATGGCTATTGTGACAAAATTTGGAAAACCAGATTTATTTGTGACATTTACATGTAATCCACAATGGCCAGAAATTAATCAAAATCTACTTCTTGGACAAAGTGCTTCAGATCGACCAGATTTAGTAGCCAGAGTTTTTAAGATCAAATTAAATGAATTAATACGTGACTTCACTATAAATCAGTTATTTGGCAAATGTCTTGCTTATGTATATACCATTGAATTTCAAAAAAGAGGCCTTCCACATGCACATCTTCTCATAATACTTCAAGAGAAAGATAAATTAGATACATCGGACAAAGTGGATGCAGTCATAGTTGCTGAACTACCAGATCCAGAACTATATGGTAGACTATATGAGATTGTTACTCATCGCATGATTCATGGACCCTGTGGAGACCTTAATCCACAATCACCATGTATGAAAAATAATAAATGTTCAAAAGATTTTCCAAAAGATTATAGAGACAAAACATATGCAAATTGTGATGGATATCCACTTTATAAAAGAAGAGAAGGAGATAGTGCCATTATTCGTGGAAAAAAAGTGGACAATAGATATGTAGTACCCTACAATCCACATTTACTCATGAAGTACAACGCCCACATCAACGTAGAAGCCTGCACTTCCATCAAATCCATTAAATATGTCTACAAATATATTTACAAAGGCTATGATGCAGCTACTGTAGTCGTGAAAAGTGCAGACAACCCTGAATGTAGTGAGTTAGTACATGATAAACTTGCATCTCATGTAGATGCTCGCTTTTTCAGTGCACCAGAAGCTATGTGGCGGCTTTTAAAATTTGAAATGCATGATAGATCACATGCAGTATATAGATTAGCAGTACATTTGCCACAACGACATTTAGTCTATTTCCATGCTGGAAATGAAATGAATGCATTGGCCCAAAGTGAAGATCGTCACACTACACTAACTGCATGGTTTGCATTAAATTCAAATGATGCTCAAGCAACACAATACTTATATATTGAAATTCCATATCACTATGTTTTTGTGAATGGATTATGGAAACCAAGAAAAACCATAGGCAATAAAATAATTCCACGAATTTACACAGTCAGTCCAAGAGATGTTGAACGTTTTTGCTGACGGATATTACTTTTAAATGTTCCAGGAGCACAACGTTTTGAACAATTAAGAACTGTTAATGACATTGTATATGAATCCTTCCATTTAGCTGCAAGACATAGAAACTTACTCGCTGATGATACAGAGTGGGAAAGATGTTTAGAAGAAGCAGCACAATGTCAAATGCCACGACAGATGAGAGAACAATTTGCTTTTATTTGTATCTTCTCAAATGCTCCAAATGCATTAGCTTTGTGGGAGACTTTTAAAAGTAATATGGCTGAAGACTTTATGCGACGATACAATGAACCCATTGCACACTTAAAAGCGTTAATGGAAATCCAAGAAGTCTTTTTAACTCATGGATTAAGTTGTGCAAGTTTTAATTTGCCTGATCCAGGTCTTATAGATGACATAAACTTTGAAGACTATGACATTCAACTACAAGCAGAAAGAACACAAGAAAGACTTGCAACTTTAAATACACTACAATTGCAAGCATTTCATGCCATTAAAAATGCTATAGATGATGACATGGTGACAGAGCGTTATTTCTATCTTGATGGACCTGGCGGATCAGGAAAAACCTATTTGTACAATTTATTAATGAGTTCAGTACGAGCACAAGGACAAATAGCAAAGGCGTTTGCCACTACTGGAATTGCTGCACTTTTATTAGAAGGTGGAAGAACTGTTCATAGTGGATTTAAACTGCCAGTGCCTATTTTAGAAAATTCAGTGTCAGATATTCGCATGACATCCTTACAAGCAAAGAAATTGAAGAAATGTAAATTAATTATAATAGATGAGGCCACAATGATGTCATGCTATGCCCTCCAATGTATTGACCGTTTGCTTCGTGAAGTCATGGATAATATTTTTCCATTTGGTGGAAAGGTAATGTTGTTGGGTGACAATTTTAGACAAACATTACCTGTTGTTGTACATGGAAATCGAACTGACATTATCGAAACCTGTATCAAGTCAAGCACAGTATGGAAACATTTTACCCATCTTCAACTGCAACAAAATATGAGATCAGAAGGACAAAATGATTTCAATGATTGGCTTATTAAAATTGGAGAAGGCAGAACAGAAAAAATACTACATTTAGCTGACGACACTGTAGAGATCCCACCTCAGATGATTTGTCAACAAGATATTATATCGGCTATATTTGAAGGGAGCATCAATAACGAAGAATATTCCGAGCTTGCCAACCAAGTCATACTGACGTGTAAAAATAAAGATGCATTAATCCTCAATAATGAAATCTTAAAAAAAATTAATGCACCACAAAGAAATGATCCCAGTGCTGATTCTGTACTTGCTGATGACAATGAAAGTCAGGCTAACTTTTCGACTGAATTCATAAACTCTCTAACTCCTTCTGGAATGCCACCACATATTTTGCAGCTAAAGAAAGGTGCAATTATCATGTTACTGCGAAATATGAATCCCAAAAAAGGCCTATGCAATGGCACAAGATTAATTGTTCAACAATTAAGGGACCATTTTATAGATGCTGAAATTTTAACTGGGACCCATAAAGGAGAGAGAGTTTTCATACCAAGAATAGATTTAGCACCAAGTGAAAGTAGTCTCCCTTTTATACTTCAAAGAAGACAATTTCCCATTATTATGGCATTTGCCATGACCATTAATAAATCACAAGGTCAAACTTTCACATCTGTGGGTATTTTTTGGGAAGAACCAGTATTTGCACATGGTCAATTGTACTTTGCATTGTCACGGTGCAAAAATCCACAGGCTATTAAAGTTTACATTGAAAAAAATGAAAGTCAAGGTGATTTATTAGAAGATGGACGTATTTTTACTAAAAACATTGTCTACTATGAAGTACTATAACTTTGCAGGATACAAACTAAAGCCATGCAAACATTTTTGAAAAGCATTCAAAAATACATAACAATTTGTTGTTTAATTCAGTCATAATTAATGGAAGTAATGTTTATGGATAATTCGCCTCACAAAATACTTGCCTTGCATTTTGAAGAAAAATTATGTTACAATGTTAACTCACTGTGTTAATGTTTCTAATGTTACAAGTTTAAAAACAATATTTATAAGTTATTTCATCAAACAGATTATAAAATTCATGTTAAGAGCTCAAGCACCTTTTAAGTCACAATGTAAATATTGTCTGTTATCTTAAGATTACTACCTACATTAATGTTTATCGACAGTTTATGTGATCAGTAAGTAATTACTTTCATTTGGTACGTTTTAATGAGAGTTTTTACTGTATGCCTTCCTATACATTCAATGTATATTCAAATTAACAATTATTCTGATACAAATTGCATGTTAATACTTATTAATTTAAAGTTCAACTGTTTTTACATTCAAATCTTAATACTTTTAATACAAAATTAAGTTACAAAATGTATTCACTATGTTCCTGTTTATAATGTTCAAAATTATACAAATATTTTGTCAACTTCCAAAGTTAGGGACGTTTCAACAAGGCTTTTTCATTTTTGCTTTCCTCTGGATACAATGTATATTAAAGTGAACAATTATTCAGATACAAATTTCATGTTAAAAAAACCATTACATCAACATTTTACAAAAATACACGTTCATATCACAATACCTACAAGAGTCAAATATATATATAAATAACTAATTAACTTGACAAACATATACATCACATTGCCGTCATTTTTTGACGGGCAAGTTGCTAGTAATAAATATATTTCAATGGTAAACATATTGTTCATTTTTTCCTGCAAATAATTATTTATATAATTAGGTACTAGTGAACTGCCCGTCAAAAACTGACGGCAATAAAATAGTAATTCAGACGATGTTTGCCACACAATGTGAGGCTTTTGCTTCTCTGAGCACCTTCGACGCTCATCGCGAACCTTTCCTCCTGCCTACTGTACAGGCCGCTCATTGCAGGGTTCATTAACCTGTAAGTGTTGTGCTTGGGAATGCCATATTTCTCTTTCTATCATCTCCCCCTGTCCCTTTCCTGTGTGTCTCGTGTGTCTTGCCGTTGTGTATTTTCTAAGTCTCGCGTGCCTGGCGCTGTTCGTGTAAGTATTACTGTCTTTGCCATTGTGTATTTTCTAAGTCCTGTGTGCCTGGCTTTGCTCAGCCTCGTTTTCATCCAGCTTCAGATTTTTTTTTTTACGTTTTTCGCCCGCCATTTTTTTTCTCGCTTAGCCGATTTTCAAGCGACGAAACATCGCAAATATGGCTCAAAATTGCTAGCAACCTCACTCCCAGGTTTTCTGGCTCTCCCCCTGTGCTGTGTGTGAGTGTGTTTTTATTTTTTTTAATAATTTTTCTTGTTTTTCATATCTTTTGATCTCCGCGGTTCAGCCAAAGCCGTATTTTTCCGAGGTCCTATTTTTTTGCCCCCGCGATTCCGAGGTTGGATTTTGTAATCTATGTCCTGCGTTTCTCAACTACTTGCAGCCTTAGTCCCGCGTGCCTCAACTGCTCGCCTCGCTTCGCAGGAGCGCCTTTGGCACTCATTGCCTAAGTCCTGCAAGCTCAGATGGGTTCATTGCCTCAAATCGCAGTTTGACAATTATAATATGTAATACTTACAGTATTGGAATTGGCACTTCCCTAGACTTCAGTTCACAATGTTCTATAATTGCATTGTAGTGGACAAAGAACAGAGAAGTATCTTAGTAAATACTGGGATGTTATCACCCATAACCCATAACAAACCAATAAAATGCCCTGATGGATTGTTAATACTAGGAAACAGAGCTTAGTGAATATGGTGAACGGTTGCAATGCCGTTTTACTCAATCAATCACAGGCTATAGTGACCCATCATAGCTCAATGCAACCAATCGCTAGAATTTTGTGAATCTCTCCCATGTTCCTATTGCAATAAATAGTTATATTCCGAAGAGCCGATGGGACAACATCTTTAAAATTCCATTTCTTTGTCAGAATAATATATCTGTTTCTTAATGAATATGAACAATCCAAGGTGTTTTATGTATCAAACACATCATACACATTAGTTTTAGCAATGTATTCCATCTATTCTCCCATGTGTAGTAATTTCCTCTTTTGATATCTCTGCATTAGTTTCCTAATTTTCCCCTTCACTGATCACTTGTTTTTCTTCATATGGAGGAAATGTTCAGAATTATGTTAAGTATCTTCATTAAATTTTGGTTTGCTTTCAACTCTGAATCAGCTTCACACATTTCGTATCCTTACAATAATAAATGTGCAATGATTTTCAAACAGTGCAAAAAAAAAAGCAATAAGGACAGCTTTGGAAAATAAGGATTCCTGGTTCAGCTAAAACAGCCTGTGTCAAAGCAAGATGTCTCCACATTTTTTTAACAAGGCTATGGTGTGCCCCACAAGCAGGAGGATAGTCTAATGGAGCAAGGCAAGGAGTTCCAGAGAATAGGGGAAGCGCAAGAAAAGTCCTGAAGGCGGGAGTGAGAGGAGGTGATGAGAGAGGAGGAAAGAAGAAGGTCATTAGCAGAGCGAAGAGGGTGGGTGGGGGAATATTTGGAGATGAGAGCAGAGATATATGGAGGTGCAGTGTTGTTGAGAGCTTTGTAAGTTAGGGTCATGAGTTTCAATTTTATTCTGGAGGCTACAGGAAGCCAGTGGAGTGATTGATAGAGAGGTGCTGAAGACACTGAGGGCCTCATTCTATTATCGGCCGTAAATCGGCCGTAAGGCTGCGATTCCTTGCGGGGGTTCAGTTTACTCGCGATTCTATTATACGGCCCCGCAAGGATCTCCTTTTACGGCCGGCCGCATATCTTGGAACCGGCCGTAATCTGTGAAATATAAAAACTCAAAAATAAATTCAAGCCTGCACTGTACAGCTCTGTAAATGCTAGGGATCATATTGGGGGACATGAGGATTAAAAGGAACCCACTCTCAAGCTTGCACATCTGCCCAAACCCGAGTTCAAATTAACTGTTTATTTGCCTGCTGCGGCGTGGGCGTGTCTGAGGTGCTCCAAGTACTCTGGACTTTTTACATGTATATTTTACGGATATTAAAAATGAAATATTTTACGGGTTTGAGTACAGGATAATTATGTGCTATTTTTTCTAACACCTAAAATCCCTTTATAGTCTTCTCAAAGTGCAGGATGGCTTTATTTGAGCTATTTTATGTGCTTAATTGGTGCTAGCGAGACCTTTTTCCTGCAAGTAACTGCGGCTCGTTTTTAGCCTTGCAGAGAGGTTTCCCGGAGCAATTGAATTGCAAATCTCTTGCGGCCGTTTTAGATCAAAGGCTTTCCTCCGGCGCGATCGGCCGCAAGAGATAGCAAGGCGCCGGCCGCAAGCCTGCCGGAGCCTACGGCCGTAAGGGAATAGAATAAGGGCCTCATTCTATTATCGGCCGTAAATCGGCCGTAAGGCTGCGATTCCTTGCGGGGGTTCAGTTTACTCGCGATTCTATTATACGGCCCCGCAAGGATCTCCTTTTACGGCCGGCCGCATATCTTGGAACCGGCCGTAATCTGTGAAATATAAAAACTCAAAAATAAATTCAAGCCTGCACTGTACAGCTCTGTAAATGCTAGGGATCATATTGGGGGACATGAGGATTAAAAGGAACCCACTCTCAAGCTTGCACATCTGCCCAAACCCGAGTTCAAATTAACTGTTTATTTGCCTGCTGCGGCGTGGGCGTGTCTGAGGTGCTCCAAGTACTCTGGACTTTTTACATGTATATTTTACGGATATTAAAAATGAAATATTTTACGGGTTTGAGTACAGGATAATTATGTGCTATTTTTTCTAACACCTAAAATCCCTTTATAGTCTTCTCAAAGTGCAGGATGGCTTTATTTGAGCTATTTTATGTGCTTAATTGGTGCTAGCGAGACCTTTTTCCTGCAAGTAACTGCGGCTCGTTTTTAGCCTTGCAGAGAGGTTTCCCGGAGCAATTGAATTGCAAATCTCTTGCGGCCGTTTTAGATCAAAGGCTTTCCTCCGGCGCGATCGGCCGCAAGAGATAGCAAGGCGCCGGCCGCAAGCCTGCCGGAGCCTACGGCCGTAAGGGAATAGAATAAGGGCCTCATTCTATTATCGGCCGTAAATCGGCCGTAAGGCTGCGATTCCTTGCGGGGGTTCAGTTTACTCGCGATTCTATTATACGGCCCCGCAAGGATCTCCTTTTACGGCCGGCCGCATATCTTGGAACCGGCCGTAATCTGTGAAATATAAAAACTCAAAAATAAATTCAAGCCTGCACTGTACAGCTCTGTAAATGCTAGGGATCATATTGGGGGACATGAGGATTAAAAGGAACCCACTCTCAAGCTTGCACATCTGCCCAAACCCGAGTTCAAATTAACTGTTTATTTGCCTGCTGCGGCGTGGGCGTGTCTGAGGTGCTCCAAGTACTCTGGACTTTTTACATGTATATTTTACGGATATTAAAAATGAAATATTTTACGGGTTTGAGTACAGGATAATTATGTGCTATTTTTTCTAACACCTAAAATCCCTTTATAGTCTTCTCAAAGTGCAGGATGGCTTTATTTGAGCTATTTTATGTGCTTAATTGGTGCTAGCGAGACCTTTTTCCTGCAAGTAACTGCGGCTCGTTTTTAGCCTTGCAGAGAGGTTTCCCGGAGCAATTGAATTGCAAATCTCTTGCGGCCGTTTTAGATCAAAGGCTTTCCTCCGGCGCGATCGGCCGCAAGAGATAGCAAGGCGCCGGCCGCAAGCCTGCCGGAGCCTACGGCCGTAAGGGAATAGAATAGCAGAATAGCTTGCGGCCGGTCCTTGCGGCCCCGCAGCGGCTGCGGCCGATAATAGAATGAGGCCCTAGCAGAATAGCTTGCGGCCGGTCCTTGCGGCCCCGCAGCGGCTGCGGCCGATAATAGAATGAGGCCCTGAGCGTTTAGTACTGTAGATGAGTCTAGTGGAGGCGTTCAATATGGATTGAAGAGGGGGTAGACGGGGGTGGGTAGGCTAGCCAGGAGTGAGTTGCAGTAAAGACGAGATATGATGGGGGAATGTATTAGAATCTTAGCGGTGTCTAGTGTAAGGTAATGAATTAAAAAGGCAAGATTTTGCTTGTGACTGTATGTAAGGAATGAAAGACAGCGCAGGGTCCAGTAGAACCCCAAGAAAACAGGCTTTGGAGGTAGGAGTGATGATGGCGTTGTTGACAGTGAGAGAGATGTGAGGAATTGACACAACAACAGTGTATTATATATATATATATATATATATATATATCCCTTTGACTACTCAGAAATAACAGTTAAAAATAATATTTTTCAATTGCATATTTGTAGGTTTGAGACTGTTGTGCAATTAACTTTCATGTATTTCCATGCCTTCCCATGCTTATAAAGTACAGTGTGGTGTGTTTAATTGCTGCTACAGCTCTAATAAGTGTTTGAAATGTTGTTGTATCTATGTAGTTGTTGTTGCATTTATATGCAAATGAGCATCTCATTCATATTAGTTAACTGCTTTTATGTGCTTATTAGGATTACAGTCTGCCTATCTGTCTCTGTAGTGACCAAAAAAAAAGACCTGCAGTATTATCTTATATTAACTGAAAATGTCAGTTGTTTATAGCTTTAAAATTACAAACAGCAAAAACATCAGATATACCACATTAGTTCAGGAAAAATCTCAAATATTTGTGACCAGCTATTTAAACCAGTCAGCATCTAATGATAGTTGGGAGCCCCATAGAAGAATCTGTTTATTGTATTCCTGAGGTGGGAGTGGTGTGGGAGGAGGTAGAGCTTATTATAACTTTTAGTATTCCAACCAACCCATATTCAGGAGCAAACAGAGTCACAGATAACTACGATCCCTATTCCCACAGAGATGTAAACGGATCTCTCGCACACACTATCTTCACCAAAATATTATACATGTCTCCAGGGATAGATCAAATACAGCAAAAATATTTATTTTCTTATTTAAAACTAGCTTTAAGACATTATTTCAAATGATACTCTTAGTAAGACTTAAACATAAAGATATCCTTCATATTGTCTAGTTATATTGCAACACAACTGTAATCCTAAAAACGCTCTCCAATTTTACCCTTTTTTTCTCTGTTGGAGCTATTAAGAAAAAAGCTTTGGGACTATGGGGGACCTATACTCAAGACAATACTCATTTGAAAGCTCTGTGTGAATTCCTCAAGTGCCAGGGCTTACTCATCCTACTATAAGCTTTTTACAGTTGTCTGTATTATATACCAGGGAACATTTATATATCTTTAGGTTAAAATAGACTTGTTTTTCACAGTTTACCAGTCCTTAAAAAAAAATTAAAAAAATTTAAATGTACATAGAGGTAAAATATTGTGCATCAGAATATCCTGTAAGACTATAGAAAGTCAGATTTAAAGGACTGCTAAACTTTATTTCTCTACTAGCGACTTGCCCGTCAAAAAAGGACGGCAATAAAACTTGAATCCATGGTAATGCTGTTTGTCACCCAATGTGAGGTTATGGCCCCCCTGAGCAGTTTCGGTGCTCATCACGAGCCCTGCGTGGCTCACAATGAGCGCATTCGGTGATCATTGCGAGCCACAACTTGCTAACCTTTGATGGATTCACAATTGGTATTAAAGTCTCCACCCAATATAAATGGCTCTACCTTAGGAAGGAAAAAAATGGAGATCACCTTTGGAGCTCATTGTAAGCCTCTTCCCCTGTGTTCTTTAAAGACCTGGCACTTGAACACCCTTTGCGCTCATTGCGAGCGTCTCTCCCTGTGTTACTTCCTTGGGTTACAGTAAGTGTCACTGGCTTTGATTAAATGTTACTGTTTAGCATTAAGTCTTAGTGCTTAGGACTGGTATTTCCGTCCTTCGGCTGCGTTTTACGTCCTTCTGCCTCGTTTTCGTTTTGTATCATTTTTTTCTCGCTTCGGCGATTTTCGATCGAAACCCTCCCCCCAAATATGCCTCAAATTAACTTGCAACCTCACTCACAGGCTCCCTGGCACTCCCACTGAGCTGTGTGTGAGTGTGTAAGTAAATTTGAGGCATATTTGTGTGTTTTTGCAGTTTTATCTTTTCGGCCGTTAAATGCATAAATTTGCGGGACATAATTTCTCGGCCGTCGCGAAGTCCCAAGTAGTATGGGGCGTAATTTCGCAGGCGAGGCTAAGTTGCGGTGAGCGCCTTCTGTGCTCTTTTTATCTAAGTCCCGTGTGTCTCAGGATGAGCGGCTGTGACGCTCATCTCTACCAGTGCAATCATTGCTAAGTCCCGCAGGCCTTCGGCGCTCATTGCCTAAATCCCGCGGGTTGCGGGGATGAGCGCCTGTAGCGCTCATCTCCACCAGTGCAATGAGCGCCTTCGGTGCTCATTGCCTAAGTGCTGCGGGTGGAAGGGATGAGCGCCTATGGCGCTCATCTCCCCAGAGCAATGAGCAACTTTGTCACTCATTGCCTGGCCGCAACCTCGGCCCTCACTTTGCAAAACCTGCGGTAGCGTGAGCCCGCAATTTTAACACAGCGTTACCAACCACTTTTGGAGAGCCCGCACTGCTCACAACTATATATGTGATGGTATTTAAAATTACTATGTTTGATAATTTGCAAAGTTTTTTAGAAAGCTATTTTTAACTTTTATAATAAAATGAGAGTTTACTGCATGGATCCGATTTCTTTTCTTTTATGATTTTGCCTGTTTTTTTTTTGCAGCTTGAGCTAATAAACTTTCATTACTCATAGTGAAAGTAATGGCACATTTAGCTGCCACATTTACTATGCCCAGATGGAACTTTATGTGCAAAACAATCCATAGGAGACCAACAACAAAAAACAAAGTGCTAGAAGAGAAGAAATAAAGAGGATTAAAAAGTCATCTATATTGCAATGGAAGTTGGTTCAAGACTAACAAACATGGCGGGTTATGGAATGTTAGCTCCTCTAGTGATTTTTCTCATGAGTGCACTTTTTTTATAGTTTTTAGTCATTAATAAATGTATCATTGTACACTATAGATGCTACTTTTGTGGTTCTCGTCTCCTGGCTCTGTGATTCCTGTTGTTCACAAGCTTAAAACATTTTTGATTGACATTATTTATCAAGCTTTTGGTATTGGACCAACTTCCTCAACATAACCTATCCTCTATTTGGAAGATTCCATTCCATTTAGCTGGACGTCTCTATTATTGATTCTATTTTCTTTTTTTAAATATTTGTAAGTACCTATTTCATGTTAGTAATATTATCTAGCATTGGTTTTGGTTTTCTTTTTAGAAAAAAACTACATGTTTTATAGTGTATTGATTAAAGTGGGCCATTTTTATCAAGAGGGATAAAAGTCAGGATTAAAGAGTAGAGTTAAATATTTCGTGATGCATAGAACAGTATGCCATGATATTGTATGCTTTAATTTGAACTTTTCCCCTTTTATCCCAACTTGTATACCTGCTTGATAAATATACCCCAATGATAGAATCTTATTTCTGGATGAGGAATATATTTTACATATTTCACAGTATAAATCCAACATATTCAAGCAGTACAATAAATGTGTTTTTGTGTGAACTGTTCTCTACTATCAACTCCCTACAGTAATCAAATATTACAACCAGATGGTAAAATGATGACATTTCATTAACATACTGAAGAAATGTCACGTACATGTTTTGTAGACTGGAGCTGAAAAATACTTAATTTATAGAAGAAAATGTATTAATATTTTCAGATTTCTAAGCAATTTCTTAATAAACTAAGCCCATAATCACATGCAATTTATTGATATTAAAATATTGAAATGTAATATGGTGTCTTCTGGAAAGGCTCTTGTGTAGGTCAACAAGATTTTCTACAGAACAAATGCAACACAATAAAGTCCCATTCCTATGTACAAGTGACACAGGTGTTATTTATCAAATAGTAACGTTAATATAATTGCAATTTACATTTTTGGCCACAGTGGTTATTTAATGACAGTTTTTATGTTATTCTTTAGAGAAAAGTTTTTGAATAAATAAAGTTCATAAAACAATTTAAAATGTGCAGTTACTGAATATAAAGCAAAGCACATTAGGGAATAATCTCCAGTAAATAATTATTTTAAATTAAGGAAATTAAGTTACAAAATGTACATATTTTCAATGATGTCCATGGCAGCCCTTTTTGAGGGGTCAACATCCTTCCTTAAATTGCCAGAATATTATTTCTATATGCACAGTCATATATATACTCAGTGACTATATAACTCCCCAGTAATACCAGTAAACATAGTGATATGGTTATTATTATCCTTTATTTGTAACACGCCTCTATATCCTGTAACGCTATACAAGGGTTAGGTACAAGGCAAAACATATTTTAACACATTGCAAAAGAAAGGAGAAAATGTATTTGAGCTTAAAATCAAACCTACATAGTGTTCTTCCTTAAATACCTTACAAACTTGGAAACTCTCAATCTGAAGGGTTTGGGTATGGTACAGAAGGGTGGTAGATGCTTTGTGTCTGATGTAGAAATTATTCTAATAATTGGCAGCATGCTCCATGGAAAACAGATTTTATTGGATCTTATTGGATATTTTGCATAGGGGATTGGTTGTAAGCTTGTAGGAACAAATGCCTGTGCAGCCCGGATGAAACCCTTCAGGGGCGAAGTTTCAGAGGTTGGCAACATAAAACAAGTCCACGGGCACAGGCAAAGGAAAGGCCAGACAAGCCAAAGATCAGGGCCCGGTAGAAATCCAACAAGATCAGGAACAATCTAGGTCAGTAGCAAAGAACAGTCCAAAAGGAACTGCAGCAAAGAGAGCAGGAAGACATATGAAGAAGTACAGTCACATACCTCTACAAAAGTTACTAAGAGTAGGTTGGTGAAGCAATAAAAAGTCCCATATGAGGTATGATTGGCTTGTAGACTGGTCTTAATAACAACTAATCAGGAGGAACAGCATCAAGAGCTAGGAGAGATACTTCTGTTAAAACACATAGCTGATGTGGTACGAGATTGTCATATATGTCATACTCATGCTAAGCCATGAGATCTGCCACAAGACCAAACCCAGGTGTGGCCACTGACAATAGATGGGTTTTCAAAGACTAAAAGGAAATTTATTTGGTAGTGGCAGCACTAAGTAAGTTTGTAAAATTTGTTGGGGTAATGTGAGGTGTAAGTCATTGACAGAGTCACTTAGCGGAGTATGTAAACAGATGAGGAAAGTCAAAACTTTGACTTCATTGAGGACCATATGGGAGAGGCAAGTAATGGAACTGAGAGGGATGGCTGGTTATTATTATCTTATTATTATCTTTTATTTGTAACACACCAACATATTCTGTAGCACTGTACAGGGTATAGTAACAAGGAAAGTACATTATTAACAAAATGCAAAATTATGGAGGGCCCTGTTTTGAGCCTCGAATCTTTGCAGAAAGGGATTTTTCCAAAGCACCCTACACGATTGGAAACTCTATTTATAATATAAAGGTGATTGAACAGGCAGAAACCTGGGGAAGAGTAACAGATAAGGAATAGCAAGGGTCAGGAAGGAGGTGAAAGTTTGCTAAGAGTGCAAAGTAGAAAGGTTTTTCATTTAGTGAGACAGGGAAGGGATCTGATTTGAGGTGAAAATCTTATGGTAAGATGCAATGGCATGGTAGAAGGATTCAAGATGGATAGGACTGAGGAGTCTCAGTAAATAAAAATAAAAAAATTAATTGAAAAAATCTTATATTTAACAGATTAAACCTCAGATTTCCCTTCATTACGTTTTTGTTTTGATTTAAGCTTTGAAACAAACAAATAGCTAGAAATAGAAGTTTACCTGTATGTGGTATTTATAGAAGTTTTATTGATACAGCGAGAACATGCTCCATTGTATTCTCAGATGAGAAGTGCCATTAACTGAGTGGAGATAGGAATGGAACAAAATAATTAAAGTGATTTGCTCTTCCGTATGTTCAACCAAACCTTAACTATATTTATTACAAAAGAAAAAGGCATCTAATCCATACTACACCAGTGTAAAAACAGTACGTTTAAAATAAATTGCCAGTATAATGTAAAACTGTGTACGATAAAAAGGTCAGTTACTGTTAGTTAAGGGGATATTTATTGTTTTCTTCAAGCTTGGATGGTTGTTGCTGTGGAAGCTCATTATTCTACATTCTTTATGGTTGGGTGAAAAGCAAAAACATAAAGATTTTGCATGCAATGAAACTCTCTGGACAAGAAACCATGGTTACTGATCTGCTTAAAGATTCAGTAGGATGCTCTATATTCAACATCCAGGAAGGGCTTTTAAATGACATTGCATGTGACTGATGGCTTTGTAAGTAGCCTGCTGCCATCATAAACAGGTGTTGCTCGAAGAGAGATGGTTGGATATATCTGTCACTTTTAAAACCTATCATTTATTCATTCAAAATCAAGTATTATGCAAGCAGCACAATGCATCAATATCATTTAACATGCACCCAGGTTATTGTGTGCATGCTTCAGTGGAAAACACAAAATCCCAGTGGGTTGCAATGCATTATTCTGTACGTGTAAGGATCATGTTTAATGTGAACTTTCCTTAGATCTTTAATTAGAAACAATTAATCAATTGGAATTATTTAACCTCTGATTTGACACTAAACATTGTCTTTTATAATGTCAGCATTCTAGCTCTCTCAGGAATTCAACATATGTTTCATATGTGGGCTATTGAGGAAAAATACATAAAAAAACATCTATTATTTATCATGATGTGATCTAATAAAAAATGTTGAATATAATGTACACATTGTATAAATATATGTATATATAGACAGTATATATATTTATTGATATATTTACAAGAACAACATACAACAAGAACAGCTCACTGAGCAAGAATAATTAGGAGCTAATAAGATGTGGATATTTATAGATATAGATATATCAAAACGAAGGAGTGGTTGGGAGTTCAGATAGTTGTTGACTTTGAGTTTGTGTGGGAAAAATGTGCATAAATAAAAATGTAGACAGAGGCCACTAATGAGACAGAACCAGATTGTGTGTGCTGTACTTAATGTCTGCTTTGTGCTCTTAGTCTGTGCTATCTGTGTTTGCCGCTCTTGTTAGTTATTGATTGCTGGTTAGTGTTTTTTTTTTATATTTTGTATTAAAACTAATCAGTGGTTGCTTGTGTGTGCTTTAGTTGCCAGGGACTTGTTTTGTTTTGCTAATAATTGATTGCATATGTGTTTTGGGCTTGTCAATTTTAATATGTGTACTTTTCAAGAAATTCTGCAAATCCAAACACAAGTCCCCCTGTCCATCCCAGCCTCTAAAGTTGCCCTCTTTTGAAAGAAAGACCCACATTTAGGGGCAATTTCCTGTTTTTACAGTTACTATTGAAACTTTGTGTGAGAACCTCCAACTGATTTACTTGTCTCCTAGCTATGTTACATCTTGAAGGGGTTGGAGTGGTGCTGGCTGTGCAGTTGTCTGAAATGAGGTTCAGAACTGTTAATGAAAATGTGCATTTTTAATGCAAACAATTTAAAGGTTAGAGTAAAACAATATTAGCATTAACTTTTTAAAAAACTGGGATTAGTTGGAAAGAAATGGGCTAGGGGCACCTTAAACACTTGCCTGGAATTGTCTCTGAAGTGGTTAACACATTGAGTTAAGGTTATGCTCACAAACAGAACATTCACAAACTCCTGCTCTGACAGACTCAACATTCAGTACCACCCCCTATCCCCTAATTACAAAATAGTAAGTGGAGAGAGGCACCTCAGCTGGAGACTCTCACAATTAATATCAAAAGTAACATTCTTACATAAGTGTCATAAAACCCTGGCATTTGTAGCCCCATATAGCCTTGTCTTGCTAGACTTTGGTGTATTCCTGTAAACCCATGGCCTTTAGAGACTCACAGACTGAGTAGGCATAGGAAAAGATAGGCCTTCTCCCGTGTGTCATAACTCTGTCACTGACAGGTGTTGAGACTCAACCAATAAGTGTTAAGTGAGACCTTTAAGATCAGGACTACTGCAGAGCAAACTGCCAGTTGTAAGACTGTAGTTTGCTTGCTTTGGTTTGCTTGCTGCACTGCTGCAGCTGCTGTGTCCTACACTGTTGCTAACTTCTGTTCCTCTATCGCAGGAGTTCTGCCTTCACCAACTACTCTGGTCAAGTTCTAGAATTAACCTCCACTTGTCTGCTGGTTCCTGCCTTCAGTTCCCATTCTGTTTCCCATGAACTTTATTTCTTGTATCTGCCGCTACAGAGTCATTTGCTGCGTTGCCAATCTGCTAATAATGACCTCTGCTATTGCTGAAATAGTAGTCTGCTGCATTGTCAGTCTGCTTCTCAGACTGCCTGTCTCCTAGCAGTCTGCTGTCAGTGCCTGTATGGGATTCTGCTGTTAGTTCCAGGTTATGGACTGATCCAAACATTGGACATTTGATTTAAAGGTACACACCAAACTATCCTGTTTATCATTTTTTGTTCATTAAATTATTTAAGCATCCTAACCAATTAGGGTATGCATTTTCTGCACCAAGTACCTAGTACCTGACAACAAATTGTATTACAAATCCATAACTGATTCAATTCAGGAATTATAGAATACACACATAGAAAATCTGCTAAAATATTAGATTATGCACATGACTTACATAGCTGCAAATGTTGTTAGTTTGCTACATATGTCACAAACATATTATGTGTTTCCCAAACTACGCTGGTTCTTTTACAGCTGCCAATGTGGGAGCATCATCAGGTTTCTAGACAGTGCATGAACTCCAAGCAAAAGCCTTTGTCGATTCACAGTAGTAATAATAGTTGGATATCTTTAGTAGCATATCTCATGCATCATTGAGTCATAACAGCCTAGACAACATAAATAGAAAAGTTCCTCTAATTTAATAGTATATTTTCTATTAGCCTAAACAATAAACCTCAATGTCTTCAATTATTTTTTAAATGCTTGAATTGTTTTTCATTTTGTTTTTCTATTAAGAAATTAGCTTACTATCAGTATCTTTCAGACTAATTATTTCCTAAATGTCCACTTCTAAAAGTCGATAATTGCAGTAATTAACTGCTAAAGCATACGTAGGACTCAACAACTAATCGTGAGTTATTTGAACTACACCCACATACTTAATGAAAAGTTGCAATTAGGAGCATCAACATGTATCACTGAATACATTATGTACATATGGCTATGCCATGAATATCAGCAGGGATAATGAGGTCCATACTATATTCAGAAGGTTCTAGCTCACTTTTAGAGTTTTTAATGGCTAACGGTAGAGGTGTTAATAAAAGTAAAATTGTAGTAGTAGGAATATGGTAGGGTTTGGTTTCTGGTTTTGTTAGGTTGGTAGTAACATTATATTTAGTGTTTGTGCAAATGTAACATTCCAATAGGCTTAATATAATGGTTAGGTCAGAGTAGCAGTTGTAGTAGCTTTTAAGAGCCACTTAATTTGGCACAATTTGGACCACATCAAAGTAAAGATCTTCTAAAAGCATGTTGAAATACTTTTTACATTTTTGAAATACATGCATTTTTCACTGAGAGATCAAATACATTAAATCTGTCTTTACATGAGTCACTGACTGCCCTCTGCCAGACATAAAGCTAAAGCTCTGTGTAGTGTGCAGAAGAAAACAAAAGGTTAACTCTTATCAGATCCATCTGTGCAGAGTATTGATTGCTGGAAAACCTAAACCCAGTTATGGGTTAACCAGTCAGTGCAGTCCTGCTATAAATCAGTCTTCTCCATGCGGCATGGCTATCTGTTATTACACTTTGTTATGTGAATAGACTTAAACTTTGATATTTTTTAGCTGTTATAAGTGTAATTAAAACAATAGATAATTTTAGCATATAATCTTGTGCTATTTCACACCATGAAAAGTACTTACAGTGAGGTAAATGGCCCTTTAATGCTGTAATAAAGCTCTAGTAGTGATACCTTATAAGTGAATTAAATGCTGATTGAAGCAGGGTAGTGGTAAATTTGGGATATAAAAAATAAATCTTGAGTTATGGTTAGAGTAATTCATAGTTACAACTATAGGTAAAGTAAAAGTTATATACAATTATTATTAAATAGTTTTTTTACTATGAGGTAGCTCTGTATACAGGTTTCAAATTGTCATTTTGCCACATGATGTCCTCCTCTAATTTTATCTCCTTAGATATGAATACTAACCCAATTTTTATTCTAACAACTCACTTGTTTCTAATCTTTACTCATTAGGACTAATCCTATCACATCTCTGCTCATTACCACTAATCTGATTTTCTTGCTGCCTTTCCTGCTTTGTCCATTTTCCTTTTCACACCCATATAATTCCCAAATCACTATGCAGCTGATAAAATATTCTATTTTTCAAACAGCTCTACCAATAAATATTTTATATATTTACATACATAATATATTTTTTTAAAAATCCACAAAATATGTTCCTATTTAGCCAGAGTTCTATGTCTATCAAAGGGCAAGTTGCACCTATTTGTAAGTTTATTTTATGATAAAGAAAACCCTTAGTGAAGATTGACTATCTATATAAAACTTATGGAGCTTTCAAAGCTTGCCAGTGCCTCCTCCAAATTTGTTGAGAATGAGAGCTGCCATTTTAAGTTTCAGTTTAGTCACTGACACTTAGAATGCTGAGCTGATTGATTCCAAACTTCAAGGGTCAGCTCAAAAAAACAATTAGACTAAGTTCTAAGTTGTGATAGTTACAGGCATTGTTCTGTTTTCGAAACCCATATCTCCCGTCATGGTAGAGGTTTTATAGTGCTAAAACCATTACACATACATATGTTTTATTATTATTATTATTATTATTATTATGATCCTCAATTTGTAACATGCTAACACATACATAGAGTTATACAGGGGTTAAGTACAAGGTAAAAACAAAATTAACACATTGTAAAAGAATGGAGGGCCTTTATTTGCAGCATAAAATCAAAACGTGTAAAACCATAGCCCGTAACGGAGCCCGCAAGACTTACTGCTATCAAAATTGGCCCCGTAAAGCAATCCGCTGCCGATCTGCGGGTGAAGAGCAAAAAAAAATTGTATGGGATGTCGAAATCTGAACTCCGTTGTGTGTGGTGTGATACTCACTCTGCATGGTTCTTGGCACACACGTGCCAACCTGTTCTGGTAGGCCAACTACTGGCGCTAGCTCAATCCACTCTTTCAGGGTCTGCTCTCAACTACAATAAGTGATGTTGGCTAGCGGACCACCACCAGTTGCACGTGCAGCTCTTGCCTCCTCTGACATCTTCCTCTTCACTTTCAGCCGGCTGTCATCATATTACTGTTTTACAGACCTTACGTCTCTATTTGCTACACCTTATGCCACAACAGCTGAAGCTATCTGACTCAAGGCCTCTATCTTCTGGCTAGGCCTCACATCTCTCCCACCATTTATGATCTGATAGTGGACATGGATTTCCCTGAGGAGGACGTCCATCTCCTCTGGGCTATAATTGAGGGCCCTTTACTTTGCCACAGCCCCTTGCCCTCCCAACTGTACCTGGGGTTCCTGGCCTCCCTGTCCTCTCCCTAGGGCCGGTCCCTCATCCTCACTACTTCCCCCCGACCCTCTGCCCTTACACCTTGTGTTCCTACATCTAGGGGCACATCCCTCCCCCCTGCTGCTCTCCTTCACCTGACCTCCCTGACCTGGTTCTCCCTCTCTCCATACCTCTAGCTATCCTCACTCTCCTCCTCCCCTCACTCTGCTTCTCTCCTCCCTCTCCTCCTCCCCTCACTCTGCTTCTCTCCTCACTCTCCTCCTCCGGTGTTCCCCTCTCTCTCCTCACTTTCCTCCTGCCCTCCTCTACTCTCCTATAATTTATAAAAATAAAAAAAAGGATAATTACATGTGGTAAAACAAGAATGTGAGTATTATGTGTAGTATAGTAATTGTATGGGGGGGGTGGGTGGGGGTATGGAGGGGTGAAGACGTGCTGTGGCCTACCGCTGTGTATAGCTATGTGTACGTATAAATCTATGTGTGTGAATTATGTGATATCAGTAATGTGTGTTGTGAATTAAGTGTTAATATTTATTAGAGGTCAAAATATCAAAAAATCTAATTTTCTATCTCTCTCTCTCTCTCTCTGCAATGCTCACAAACCCACCAACGCCTAGACCCGTGTGTTCACTTACTCAGCTACAGCACAGTCAATGATTTATGGTTTTCACACCCTTTAAAACCCCTTCCTGCAGTGTTAATTGCGGTTCCCCGCTTTTTATTGGCTGTTGGGCCTGTGTCAAACTACATGATAACGGGTTTGGATCGTAGCGGCCGATCAAGTCTGGGCCTCTTAACAGCTTGCGTGCACGGGGAGGGTTTACGGACTTGCGTCTCCGGCCTGTAGGTCGCAGCATGATCGAATTTAATAGTTCTGTAATGCAGCAGAATTTCAAGCCTGCAGGGTTTGTGGATATGCTGTTGCTTGGAATTTAATGGGGCTGATAGTGTTGTCCCCAAAGCACGTTATGAGATTGAAAACTCGCAAACATACAATCTAGAGGGTTTGAGTGTGATACAGGAGGAGGATAGATGCAAATTGTTTTTTTTTTACGCTTCCTCATTAATATTACCATTTCCTTTGTATTTGGGAAGTTGTGCTTAGCTACAGTAATTCTAAGAGCAATGACTTTCACCAGGAGGAACCTGTATTGCATGGTTTGTCAGCTTATAGCTTTCCCATGCATTTGGTTCCACTTCTAATTTGGAAACTCACAAGTAGCAATTCTCATCTATACAATGAAAATGCATGAGGGAACAATGTCACATAATGCCAGAATTATTGTCCAGAGATTCAGAGATTTCTGATAAAGCTACAGGAGTGGAAACCTATTAAGAAGTAATGCAACATACAATACTAATTGTTATTTAATAATTTTTCAGATTATAAATACATTAGAATATATTATTATATGTAATATTTTAGATTAAAACAATCTGTCCGTATCTTCTGATTATTATTAGATTGGTATGGCTTTTTAAGTAGGCTGCAAGTACAATTATTTAATTTTCTTTAAGCATTGATCTTTTAAAAATTAACTCATAATTAGTCAATGGCAGCAATGGTTAATTACCAGGTATGACAATAAACTGGTACGGGAATGGGAAAGGTAGAATACAACCCTTGCCACAAGAACTATATCCACAGTATCTGACTGTAGTGATGAGAGCTATAAATGCAGGAAACACAATAATACAACAATTGCGAATGGAAATATAATTCTGCTAGGACAACAATATAGCTTGGAGCATATATCCAAATCCACAACTACGTACTGAACATTATTACAGTGTTTGTATACAAAAACAATGAATTCCAAGTTAATAGAATACTAAACTGAACAATTTATCAAAGAACGTTAGTAACATACATTAACCTATTGTTTAGTCAACAAAGTTAAATACAACTGTCTTCCGGTCTCATGCAGATAAAAATCCATGTTATTTTCTCTGATTGCTGGTGGAAAATAAAAAACATAACATATTAACTATTAATTAAAATGTTTTCCTTTCTCTTGCAGCTAAAAAAAAATGATATTCCATAATACAACATGCCATGAAATATACTATATGTGATACTCCATTAAAGAGCTAGTTACTTCAGCACAATGTGGCACACACCACTGTAAAGTACTCCTAAAAAAACATGTTGAAATACTTTTTTAATTTTTGAAATCGGTGTCTTTTTCACAGAAAAAACATAAATTAAATGGCTGTTTATATGAGCCTCTGGCAAGTCCCACTGGCAGACTGACAGCAAGAGCTTTGTGCAAATAGCAGAAGCAAAAAGTGGGTTAACCCTTCCCAAATTCATCTGTACAGGGAAATTACTTCTGGGAACGCCTAAATATATTACTTGTGGGTTAACTGATGGCTGATTACATTCTTAAAGGCAGAGAAAAAAAAACATTAATCTTGTATTCGTGGAGCTTTTACCAGCTGGTGTTGGCATGTGTTGTTAATCATGGAATAGTCAGCAGTGTGTTTGTAAACAGACCTAAGACTGCAGATTTTTTGCGGTTATTAGTGTAATTAAAAAAAAGCAATACATATTTTTTACATAGAATCTTGTGCACCTTCAAACCATGAAGAGCACTTAGAGTGAGGTAAATGGCCCTTTAAGTACCCAGAGAAAAACACAGAAGATCTTACAGCTGTAAATAATTAATCCCAGTGCCTTCCCAGAATCTTATTGACCAAAAAACATCTCATTGAAATTAATGACAACTGAAGATCCTTGATTTATCACACTATAAATACATATATATTTACCAGGTATTATTGTATATAGCAGAGCAAGCCTGAGTAATCTTAATAAGATTTTAGGAGTTTCAGAATTCTGTCTGTTATTGCCTGGATTAAACTCACTCAGCCGGTGTTTCAGTGTTTCTGTGTTTCAGTCTTTATCTATTTCTGCACTATCTTCTTAGAGGTGAACTTCAAACTGTTGTCTACTATAAGTGCTGTTACTGTAAGTCCCTTTGACTTTGTATACTCACCAGGCTGTCAGTGGAGTATTGAAAAGTGGAAGATCCATGACTAGAGCCAGAAGAATGTGACATAACTGACAATCTCTGGAGCCTCTTGCTTTATTTGATTGTTCTTGTCAACAAATCAGAACTATTGTTACAAATGCTTCTATCTGCCACTTTCCTGTGTATTTCCGAAAGTACATAAATCAAAATATGATACAAATATAAAAAAAAAAATCCCAACAAAAAATATTCTTTATCAAATAATACCCCATAGCAGGGTAGACCAAAGTCTCTCAGCCTAATAGTCAATTGCATATATCACTAGGAGCATGCGCTAGTCCTGTGACCCGCTAGAAAGTAATAAAATGTATCAGTCACCTAGTTAGATGTTGTTGTTGTTCAGTCCTTCAATCGTGTCCTATTCTAGGTGACCACATAAACTCATGTGTCTAAATACTGATAAGGCCAAGATATTGCTGCATTGAGTATGTTAATTTTTACATTTTATAGTCATTAGTGCAGCTATATCCTAATTCCTATATAAAGCTGTCCACAACTAGAAACAGGGGTGTATTTCTGCCTAGATCCACAAGGCCCAAGCCAAGGGCAGTACTTTTTCAGAGGGCAGCGGGTTGGCTGAAGATGCTGTGCAGTACATTGAAATTTGTTGTATATGCACAGAAATGTCTATTTGCAGTGATGTTTCGGTCTAAAGGTGTACTGTGACATACTATATATTCACAAACCTTCATAAACCTATTATTTGACATATAGAAAGTGGAAAAGAGGAACTCACAGGGTAAGAATTGGGGGTGGGGGTGGACAACCCCCCCCAGGTTAAATGAATAAGGGACACAAAAAATAGCAAAAATAAATGTAATCATGATGATTTTCCCATTAGAGGGCACCAGTGCTATGGAGGAGCTGCTTTTTTCTTGCTTTGTTTTTTTTTTGTAATGTTTCTAATATATTGCCATTCTACAAGAAAATTATTTGAAATATAATGAAGAAAGAAGAATTTCCCCTAAGATCTCCCCTTTAAAAGGTTTTCACTGTACGTATTTTGGTCTCACAAATTGTATTCCCTATTTGATCATTTTATCAACAATAGCAATTAATATTTGAAAGTTATAATTAGGTTAGTGTTTCCATTTGTATTTGCTTTAATAGCTGCTAATATTACTGTATTGCAGGACTGTTTCTATAACATCAGACTCACAGGGACAAAACACAAAAGCTGCTTTTAAAAACACAAAAGACCACTTAAGAGTACCCTATATGCCCCCTTTCAATAATATTATATGAAACATTGTGTAATCTGTAACATATATATGTAAGGCATTACTACAATCTCTTCAGCTAATGTGGTCATTTTGTACTGTACCATCCAAGGACTTTTGGTCCGCATATAAAATGCATATTAATTAAACCATTTTTTTTTATTAAAATCTGGATACATTGTTTAGCAGAGAGAGCATAAAATGAATGATATGATAACATTTTATACAAATAAATATGCCTATTGGAATGTATTTTCTTAATTTTAAAAATTCTAATCAACAACTAAGCATCCCATAATCAATGTCATATATAACCTTTTACCAAGCCCCATGTATCAAAAGATCAAAAATAATTAACACTCACATTAATTAATTACAAAAATTCACTTAAAAATATGGCATTTATTATCATCAACAAATATCCTATTAAATGTGTTAAAACACACATTTACAAATACATTTATTTCTCAAGACTTAGAGCCTAGATGAAAGAGTTTGTATTTATCTTAACTAAAATCTTAGGGGCAGAGTTTTTTTGAAATATAAATCTTATTACCGTATAAGCCGAGTTTTTCAGACCTTTTTTTAAGGCTAAAAGGGCCCCCTCGGCTTATACTCTGCCCCCCCGTGTCTCTCTAACCCCCTGTGTCTCTCTAACCCCTTATGTCTCTTTCCCTCCCCCCTCCTCATCCTCAACCCCCCTCCTCATTCTAAACCCCCTTCCTCATTCTAAAACCCTCTCCTCATTCTAAACCCCCTAAATACCTCCCCCTCCTCACTTACCTGCTTCTGCTCCGGCCTCCGCTCCTTCTTGACCCGGCGCGCCTGTAATGTCACATGCGCGACACATCATTAGCATATATGCCGGGTCAAGAAGGAGCGGAGGCCAGAGCAGATGCAGGTAAGTGAGGGGAGAGGGGGAGGTATTTAGTGGGGTTTAGAATGAGGAGAGGGGTTTGGGTTGAGGAGGGGGGTTGAGGATGGGGGGGTTGAGGATGAGGATGGGGGGGTTGAGGAGGGGGTTGAGGATGGGGGGTTTAGGAGGGAGGATGATGAGGGAGGATGAGGATGAGGAGGGAGGTTTAGGAGGGGGTTGAGGATGAGGAGGGAGGTTGAGGATGAGGAGGGAGGTTGAGGAGGGGGGTTGAGGTTGAGGAGGGGGTTTGAGGAGGGGGTTGAGGATGGGGGTTGAGGAGGGAGGATGAGGATGGGGGAGGAGGAGGGAGGTTGAGTAAAGGGGTTGAGGAGGGGGGTTGAGGAGGGAGGTTGAGGAGGGGGTGTTGAGGAGGGGGTTGAGGATGTGGGGTTGGGGAGGGAGGATGAGGAGGGAGGTTAAGGAGGGGGTTGAGGATGAGGAGGGAGGTTGAGGATAAGGAGGGGGTTGAGGAGGGGATTGAGGATGAGGAGGGGGGTTGAGGTTGAGGAGGGGTGTTGAGGATGGGGGGGTTGAGGAGGGGGTTGAGGATGAGGGGATGAGGAGGGAGGTTGAGGATGAGGAGGGAGAATGAGGAGGGAGGTTGAGGATGAGGAGGGGGTTGAGGAGGGGGTTGAGGATGAGGAGGGGTTGAGGAGGGGGTTGAGGATTAGGAGGGGGTTGTGGTTTAGGAGGGGTTGAGGAGGGGGGTTGAGGATGGGGGGGTGAGGATGAGGGGGGTTGAGGAGGGAGGTTGAGGATGAGGAGGGGGGTTGAGGTTGAGGAGGGGGTTGATGGGGGGGTTGAGGATGGGGGTTGAGGATGAGGGGGTTGAGGAGGGAGGTTGAGGATGAGGAGGGAGGATGAGGAGGGAGGTTGAGGATGAGGAGTGGGGTTGAGGAGGGAGGTTGAGAATGAGGAGGGGGGTTGAGGAGGATGATAAGGGAGGGGGAAGAGACACAGGGAAGGGAGAGGGGGGAAGATACACAGGGAAGGGAGAGAGGAGAAGAGAAATGGGAGAGAGAAAGGGGACACAGAGGGTACAAGAGGGACACAGGGGGCAGCACATTTCCCACGCTTGGCTTATACTCTAGTCACTAATTTTACCTAGTATTTTGTGGTAAAATAGGTGCCTCGGCTTATAATCGGGTTGGCTTATACTCGAGTATATACAGTATATATTGTTCTCACAGGGACCCCTCTGTCTCGATATAGCTTTCTCTCCATGAAATTTCTCTCTCCCAGTGATGGTTCCCCAATTCAGATATTGTTATGTATAAATACAATTATTCATCCAGTGTTAAGTACATCAGTAATATTCTGCATGCAGTTTTTGTTGTGTAACATCATCAGTGCTTCGTAGCTGATGTGATCAGTCATATCATACAATGAACAATGACACCATAAAATGCGCTTTACATAGTCAATAACTTACAAGAATGTTGCATCATCACAAACACTTCCTTGTAAGTACCCAGGGACTAATGACTTTATATTTTCAGGGTCCAGTATAAAAATTATATGTATTTAAAGGGACTTTGTGACAATAGTTCCATATATTAATTTGTCTTGACCAGCAGTTCAGGAAGAACAAACACATTGATATATTTATCTCCTGCTTATTAATATACTGAGCTGATTTTACAAATTTCCTATAAATGGTCATTCATGTGTATCTAGTTTTCTAATATTTTGCCACTCATTACTGAAGAATTAGTACATATATTTTATTTCATTGAATAAAAAATAAAATTTCTCAATTTTTTCACTGATTTCAAATAACAATGTCGATTTTTAGAAGCTGACCTTTATATCAGTACTATTCAATGGGCCTATTCCAAGCCCGCAGTTGCCTTCATACAGTTCCTAAGTCTGCAGTTAGAAATTTGCAACAGTTACAGATCGATTTAATTGAACAAGCCTGCAATTACATTGCCGTTAGGAAAATCTGTAAACCATCCATCTTTCCCTCAACTTTGACCAGTTTCCCAGTCCTGGCTGCTGAAAAACATCCCCACAGCATGATGCTGCTACCACCATGTTTCACTGTGAGGATAGTGTTCTTTGGGTGATGTGATGTGTTGGGTTTGCGCCAGACATAGCATTTTCTTTGATGGCCGAAAAGTTAAATTTTCGTCTCATCAGACCAGAGCACCTTCCTCCATACATTTTGGGAGTCTCTCACATGCCTTTTCGCAAACTCAAAACGTGCCATTTAGTTTTTTTGCTGAAAGTAATGGCTTTCTTGTGGCCACTCTGCCATAAAGCCCAACTCTATGGAGCGTATGTCTTATTGTTGTCCTATGTACAGATACTCCAGTCTCTGCTGTGAGACTCTGCAGCTCCTCCAGGGTTACCTTAGGTCTCTGTGCTGCCTCTCTGATTAATTCCCTCCTTGCCTGGTCCGTGAGTTTTGGTCTCTTGGCAGGTTTGCTGATGTGCCATGTTCTTTCCCTTTGGTTATGATAGATTGGATGGTGCTCCTGGGGATCATCAAATATTTGGATATTTTTTTATATCCTAACCCTGACTTTTTCTTCTCAACAACATTGTCCATTACTTGTTTGGAGAGTTCCTTGGTCTTCATTGCAGTGTTTGGTTAGTGGTGCCTTTTGCTCAGGTGTTGCAGCCTCTGGGGCCTTTAAAAAAAGGTGTGTATATATAATGACAGATCATGTGACACTTAGATTGGACACAGGTGGACATCATTTCACTAATTATGTGACTTCTGAAGGTAATTTGTTGCACCAGAGCTTTTTATGGGCTTTATAACAAAGGGGGTGAATATATACTCGCATGCCAATTTTCTGTTTTCTATTTCTAATAATTTTATGTATATATTTTCTCATCTCAATTCACCAACTTAGACTATTTGTGTTCTGATCTATCACATAAAATTCAGATTAACAAAACATTTAACTTAAGGCTGTAATGTAACAAAATAGGTGGGGTGAATACTTTTGCAAGGCACTGTATGTGTTCCTCAATGTTTATCTAGGGAAAATGTTTATGATAGGTGATTACCATTGTTATTATGTCTTAGAGCTATTTAATATGTTGTCAATTATCAATTGCTGTATTCTTAGCATTGGTGTAGAAGCCATTGAATATCTCCTTGTTGTTGTCCCCTATGCACAACTTTTTTAGCCATCCCTTATGTACACACTGTTGAGGATCCTCCACACACACTAAGCTTTCAATACTTTGTACAAACCCCTGTATATATATATATATATATATATATATATATATATATATATATATAGTAAATAAATAGTACATCCGTGTTCACATTTGAATGTCTAAAACAAGTTAAAAAAAAAGACCTGCTTCAAGCTGAGAATTCCGAGAAAAACAGTTAATACACTGCATTCTGGGAAGCTGAGCTGGCAAATGCAAATGTGCCCACAGATGCCTCACTCTTCAATCCATAGCCATCTTCAAACATGGCTTCCTTTAAGCTTATGCATGCTGTATTACACAGCTTTAATGCAAAGCCAAGGCTGGATTTTAAACAGGCTGAGAATCCTAACCATGTAAAGCTTACTGGCTATCACCATCATGGAACAGGATCCCAGCTTGTGTTGTGGATCTTATGAGTAGGTAGTTCACCACAATATGTATATATATATATATATTTATATTTAACTTTTTATTATTATCATTATCGTATACATGGGTAAGTTCCAGGAAAAAACAATTGCAATATTAACACGCTGCAAAGGATGGAGGTCCCCATCTTTGAGCTTAGAATCCAGTGTGCATAGTGCTTTCCCCAAAGCTCCATGCAAGACTGAAAACTCACAAACATATATATATATATATACACTTTAGATTGCAAGTTTGTGAGTTTGTGCGTGTGTCCAAGGTACAGGTAAATCGAGAAGAAAGTGCAAAGATATGCAAAATAGCGAGTAAGTGGAAATTACTAGACTTAAAAAATAGATTCATTCACAAACAAATGGAATAATTTAAGCATTAAAAAAATGATTAAATGATTGGCGAACAGCGTGCTTTAAGTTGCAGGGGAGCCTGCCAGCTCGTCATAGTACTGAGACAGAGATGCTCCGTGCTGAGGTGGACAGGATGTGGAAGTGCAGACCAGGGAGGAGATGACAAACTGATGTCAGTGAATACAAGGTGCTGAACTCACACTGACCCCACACAATTTCCTTAGTTAATATAACCAGGGTGCAACCAACTTGTATATCACACCCTAGTTGCCAACACTTGACAATAACTTACAGGGACACTGATGAAAATACATATTTCCAGCTTCTCCACACTACACACAGCCCCCCAACACTGCAGGTATATACAGTAAGTATATGTATGTAGAATATACAAAAGATAATCATGCCTACTAACATAAACCTACATTCATAGACACATGTAACACAGAATTACAGAGCTTTTGGATGATGAAACTCTAGTACTCTCCATTTCCTCACCATGCAGTGACAGCTTCATAGCAGCTTCTTACCTCTTGTAATTTCTTATTATATGCCAAGGCACATTTTGAAGTGTAAAATTAGGCATTTTTCACAGGGAAGCACCCGTAGGCGGCTGCCTAATTTGCCTAATGAGAAATCAAGCCATGCACACAACCTACAGTGTAACAAGCAGACCCCTCCCTTTGCATCAGCCTACTGCTTAGATCACTGCTATCTGTATTCTTTTACCCTGCTGTCTCACACCCCACTTATACCTTCTAAATTGTAAGTTCTTTGTGATCTCAACTCAGTTGCACCAAGTTGTCTGCTGATCGATATGTATCATATTTATATTGAATTCTACCTGTACTTGTATTTCTACGTACTTTAAAATTTGTCTATACTTTTGTAGATTGCTAATTGTTCACATTGTAATGTATTCTACTTTGTAAATAGTGGTATGGAAAATACTGGTGCTTTATAAATAAAGATTAATAATAATATCAAAAATAATAATACAAAGCAAAAAAATAATACTTATTATAACAAAGCCTTAAATATTTAATTTGTTCTGTGAAGTTATTTGTCTACTACAGGGATCCATTGTCATTTCTCAGCTGATTCAGTCTATTTCTTTCGCAGTAGAGGGTGTCTATTAAATTAATTCATTTTTCATCATTGCTAATGAAACTATGGGCAATTGTGCAGTAATAATCTTTCATCTACTAGCTATCTTTAAGTTTAAAGTCTCCTTCTAGCTCAGAATGTTGATCAATAGAAACCAAAAAAGAATTGTACAACATCATAATTGCATATAAATGTTAAGACATAAGATGCTGTATTATTTTTTTAACACTATAAAAACATTTAACTTATTTTAAGGGTAGTTCTTCAAAATAGTAAATTTTACATATAGAAGTACTCTAGCCTTCTTATATTATAACCGAGTCCTTGATAAATATAATTATTTCGTTTAAGGTGTGTGATATAAATCCTTAGAGAGATTCAATAGCTTCGTGTTTTTGAGAAAACCATTGACTCCTACATCTGTTGACCTTGGAGAATGGGTTGAATTTTTCAATAATATTCCCATAGATTGAGAGACCAAAATAGTTATAAATATGATGATAAATGTATCTGTCTGTGCATAGATACAGTATCTGTAGGACATTTTAAATCATGTTAGCAGTAATCATGAAGCAATAACTTACTGTCAAGTCTGAAGTAAAATAGTTTCTATCATACATCAGAATTTTTTGCCGACAGTGACATATTTGACTAAGCCTTCCACATCTCGGTAAAGCAAAAACATTAATCAATGCGCCGAGTTTGTTTTCATATATAGGACGACGTATTTGTAACTGGAATATGTGCTGTTGATGAGTTCCTATTGATTATCTTCCGTTGGTTGCACCGATTCCCATTTGAATTAAATGATTTAAACCTAGAAAAGCAATGAGTTATTTTAAACATTATTCTTACTCGCTGATTGCAAGTTCTTAAGAGCTAAATAGCCACAAACCAAGAGCTTGTTCCAGTAATATTTACAAGCAATTAGGTAGTAAGTCATGCAGTAATGTTTTGGCCAGCGGGGATTCAAAAGGATTTCCCTATGTAAAGAGGTTGACGGGGCACAGCAGGTTGCACTGAATCATGTAGTATGTTGTTAATGCTGAACTGGAAAAATAAAAACAAGGGCTAGAGACTCGAGTTATATAAAAAAAAAAAAGAGAAAGAAACTCACAAAAGGAATATAATGAACATACTTTAAGTTGTAACAAAAATTAATATAACTATATTTATTAATCAATCTGTCTGTTATGTTTTATAATCCCTATTACATTTGAGGATTAATTTCTTATCTATTTGAATACTGATGGTATTGGGTATCCTTGGGACATTTTGATTTAATTCTGAGAAGATAGCTTGGGGCCTTATTCAATTGCAAGCCCGCAGATTACGCTATAGAGACTGTATGCCTGCGGGCTAGAAATTCGCTACAATTACAGAGCGATTCAATTGCAAAAGCCCGCAATTTATGGGCCGATAGTCTAAATTGTAAACCATGCACCCGTAAGTAGCATTTCAGAGCGTGATCATGATCAATTAAGCAAGGCCGTAACTACCGATTTAGAAACAGCCAATAGAAAATGAGACCGTCATAGTTACATAGTTACATATTAATTGCGGTCGAAAAAATGCTTTTAGCCCATCAAGTTCAACCTTTTAAGATCTCCTCTGATCTGCAATATGCAGATTAGTTGTTAATTGATCCAGATGAAGGCAAACTGGAAAAAAAAACAAGTGAAACATTGCCAGTTGTCTAAAACGGGAAAATAATTCCTTCCTGACCCCAGCTACTTTGAATCGGATTTCTCCCTGGATCAATAATCAATCTCTAGTTATCCGGGATATCCTTGAATACCCTTTTTATTTACAAATATATCCAATCCCTTTTTAAAGTTATCTATTAAATCTTCTGTCACACCTCCCTTGGTAGGGAATTTCACAGATTAACTACCCTTATTGTGAATAATAATGTCCTCTTGTCAATTGAAAACATCTTGGCACACAAAGCTCACTTGTCAAATCTTTATACTGACCCTGGATGTATTTATATAGGGAAATCATATCCCCTCTTAGATGCCTTTTATCTAGAGAAAATAAGTTGATTGTCTTTCTTCATAACTTAGTTCTCCATCCCCCTTATTAGTTTTGTTGTCCTTCTCTGTCACTTTTCCAGTTCTAAAATGTCCTTTTTATGAAGTGGTGCCCAAAACTGTACTCCATATTCCAAATGAGGGCGTACTCGGGATTTGTATAGTGGCAGAATTATATTTGCTTCCCTTGCTTCTATACCCTTCTTAGTACATGCTAATAGTTTATTTGCCTTTGTAGCTGCTGCTTGGCATTGAGAACTGTCACGCAGATGGTTGTCCACAAGCACTCCCAAATCCATTTCAATATCTGATACCCCTAGATTTGTTTCATTAAGTTTATAAATCGCATGGGTATTTTTCCTTCCCAGATTCATAACCTTACATTTATTCATATTAAATCTCATCTGCCATTTATTTGCCCATTTCTCTAATTTATGCAAATCCCTTATGAGGGAAAGTACATCATTTTCTGATTAAATTACCTTGCACAACTTTTGTGTCATCAGCAAAAATGGAGACAATACTTTCCAGTCCCCCCTCTAAGTCGTTAATAAATATGTTAAAAAAGAGATGACCTAATACTGAGCCCTGAGGAACCCCACTTACCACATTAGTCCAATCAGCGTATGTTCCATTTACAACAACCCTTTGCTTCCTGTCTTTTAGCCAGCTCTCGATCCATGAGCAGATATTTACTGCAATTCCTGTATCCCTTAGTTTGCAATAGTCTCCCATTGGCACTGTATCAAAAGCCTTTGCAAAATCTAGGAAGACTACATCCACTAAGTTGCCTTGATCCAAGTTCCAACTAACCTCCTCATAGAAACTAATTCGATTTATTTGACATGACCTATCCTTCATAAATCCATGTTGGCTCCTACTTATAATCCTGTTTGAATAGACATATTCTATGTTATCCTTTATTAAAACTTCTAAAAGCTTTCCCACTACAGAAGTGAGGCTTACAGGTCTATAATTCCCTGGATTTGCTCTTGCTCCCTTCTTAAATGTAGGTATTACCTTTGCTTTTCTCCAGTCATCTGGTAGAGACCCTGTGTTAAGTGAAGCTTGAAAAATTAAATATAATGGTTTGGCTATTACAGAGCCCAGTTCCCTCAGTACCCTTGGATGTATTCCATCAGAGCCTGGAGTTTTATTTTTTCCAACCTCTTTTGGATTCCTTCCTGCGTTAACCAATTATTTAGTGATGATAGTGTAGCCCCATAATGTTGCAGTGTCCTAACTACTGGTACCTCCCTTGTATATACCAAAGAAAACAACCTTTTTAGCACATCTGTCTTTTCCTGGTCACTAGTTGTCAGACGGCCTTTTTCACATTGTAATGTTCCTATAGCTTCCTTCATCGCCTTCTTCCCAATATACTTAAAAAATATTTTAGGGTTAGTCTTACTCTCTTTTGCAATTCATTTTTCATTTTCTTTTTTAGCCAGTTTAGTCACCCTTTTGCTGCCTTGTTGATTTCCTTGTACTCCTGTAAGGCAGTCTCTGTCCTATCTTGTTTGTATAAACTATATGCCTCTTTATTACTCCATATTTTGAACTTTAAATTATTGTGAAGCCATGTTGGGTGTAATTTACTCCATTTACCTTTATTCCCACATGGTATATGCTGATGTGTATGTATTTATTTAGTACAGATTTGAATGTTGTCCATTTATGTTCAGTATTTTTACCAGTCTATACTTTGTATTGCTGCCCTTAGACCCTTAAAATCTGCCATTTAAAAATTCAGTCATCATGGCATCAATAAAACATGGAGGTTAAGAATCAATCAAGTAGCTTTTAGAATTCTGATATGCGATCATACTCGCAATCCAGCAATGTACAAAATAATAAAAATAAATGACAATACTGTTTTAGTCCATGTGGGTGGCCTGATATGTATTAACTCCTTGATTCCCAAGATTAATATGACATGGAAATGAAACAGAAAAACAATATTTTTTTATTGAATATTTGCGAGCTTGAGACTATTGTGCAATTAATTCTAATGTCTTTCATCGCTTTCCCTGTCTCTCTAAAGTGTAGTATTGATTATTTATGTGCATTTACATTGTTACAATCAGATTTTTAACTCCCTAGCGAGTCCTGTATGGTATCTGTAGGATTTTCTTCTACATTTACCATTTACGGGTGTGAGAACATTTGTGGGCTTGAGGAATTGTAGCAATTTGTGATTGTAACATTTACAGGCTTGAAAGATCAAAGGCTTATATGAGTTGAAAGTTACGATTTGGGCAACTGCATTGATTTTCAGCCTGTAACCCGCAGATCGCTTGTGGCTCACGAAAAGACACCCGTTGAATAGAGCATATATATTGTGTGTATATATATATATATATATATATATATATATATATATATATATAGTAAATAAACAATACATCTGTGTTCACATTTGAATGTCTGAAACAAGTTTAAAAAAAACTTGCTTCCAGCTCAGAATTCTGAGAAAAACAGTTATTACACTGCATTCTGGGAAGCTGAGCTGGGACATGCAAATGTGCCCACAAATGCCTCATTCTTCAATCCGTAGCCATTATTAAACATGGCTTCCTTTAAGCTTATGCAAGCTGTATTACACTGCTTTAATGCAAAGCCAAGGCTGGATTTTACACAAGCTGAGAATCCTATCCATTTACAGCTGTTTCAAGCTTACTGGCTATCATCAGCATGGAGCGGGATCTCAGCTTGTGTTGTGGACCTTATGAGTAGGTAGTTCACCACAACAATCATTTATAATATGGTGGGCAAAAGAGCGATAGAAGCCCTCCACCGTACAGTAGTACAGTAAATAAAAAGTACATCTGTGTTCACATTGGAATGTCTAAAACAAGTTAAAAAATATAAATATAAATCTAAGATGCTTGTCCAATAAAAAAACAATAACTCTAATTATTCTTCTAGATTACTGGATATTCATAGCTACCCCGCTATTTATATATATATATACATATTCAGCTCTCTCACTATACACAAATATATTTATATATGTGGTATACACATGTGTATGCTGTATATGATGTTGCTGTACATGCATTCATATTATATATGTACAAACAAAAAAAAACACACAAATATCTATTTGTCTTAGAAGTTAAGGGGAGGAGGTACCACTTCAAAGCTTCTTTGTTTAATTACATTGTTAGTATACTATTAAAAATATTATACATTGCATTACTGATTAGTTTAAAATTATAAGACTAACACAGGTACTTAAATATTACTGATAGATTATGTCCATCTATTGGTATATGAAGCTTGAGAGGTACATATACAGTCAGGTCCATAAATATTGGGACATCGACACAATTCTAAACTTTTTGGCTCTATACACCACCACAATGGATTTGAAATGAAACAAACAAGATGTGCTTTAACTGCAATCGTTCAGCTTTAATTTGAGGGTATTTACATCCAAATTAGGTGAACGGTGTAGGAATTACAACAGTTTGTATATGTGCCTCCCACTTTTTAAGGGACCAAAAGTAATGGGACAATTGGCTGCTCAGCTGTTCCATGGCTAGGTGTATGTTATTCCCTCATTATCCCATTTACAAAGAGCAGATACAAGCTCCAGTGTTCATTTCAAGTGTGCTATTTGCATTTGTTGCTGTTAACTCTCAATATGAGATCCAAAGAGCTGTCACTATCAGTGAAGCAAACCATCATTAGGCTGAAAAAACAAAACAAACCCATCAGAGAGATAGCAAAAACATTAGGTGTGGCCAAATCAACTGTTTGGAACATCCTTAAAAAGAAAGAACGCACCGGTGAGCTCAGCAACACCAAAAGGCCCGGAAGACCACGGAAAACAACTGTGATGGATGACCGAAGAATTCTTTCCCTGGTGAAGAAAACACCCTTGGCCAGTTGGCCAGATCAAGAACACTCTCCAGGAGGTAGGTGTATGTGTGTCAAAGTCAACAATCAAGAGAAGACTTCACCAGAGTAAATACAGAGGGTTCACCACAAGATGTAAACCATTGGTGAGCCTCAAAAACAGGAAGGTCAGATTAGAGTTTTCCAAACAACACCTAAAAAAGCCTTCACTGTTCTGGAACACATCCTATGGACAGATGAGACTAAGATCAACTTGTACCAGAGTGATGGGAAGACAAGAGTATGGAGACGGAAAGGAACTGCTCATGATCCAAAGCATACCACCTCATCAGTAAAGCATGGTGGTGGTAGTGTCATGGCGTGGGCATGTATGGCTGCCAATGGAACTGGTTCTCTTGTATTTATTGATGATGTGACTGCTGACAAAAGCAGCAGGATGAATTCTGAAGTGTTTCCGGCAATATTATCTGCTCATATTCAGCCAAATGCTTCAGAACTCATTGGACGGCGCTTCACAGTGCAGATGGACAATGACCCGAAGCATTCTGCAAAAGCAACCAAAGAGTTTTTTAAGGGAAAGAAGTGGAATGTTATGCAATGGCTAAGTCAATCACCTGATCTGAATCAGATTGAGCATGCATTTCACTTGCTGAAGACAAAACTGAAGGGAAAATGCCCCAAGAACAAGCAGGAACTGAAGACAGTTGCAATAGAGGTCTGGCAGAGCATCACCAGGGATGAAACCCAGCGTCTGGTGATGTCTATGCGTTCCAGACTTCAGGCTGTAATTGACTGCAAAGGATTTGCAACCAAGTATTAAAAAGTGAAAGTTTGTTTTATGACTGTTAATTTGTCCCATTACTTTTGGTCCCTTAAAAAGTGGGAGGCACATATACAAACTGTTGTAATTCCTACACCGTTCACCTGATTTGGATGTAAATACCCTCAAATTAAAGCTGAAAGTCTGCAGTTAAAGCACATCTTGTTTGTTTCATTTCAAATCCATTGTGGTGGTGTATAGAGCCAAATAGAATTGTGTCGATGTCCCAATATTTATGGACCTGACTGTATATATATATATATATATATATATATATATATATATATGTATATATATATATATATATATATATATATATATATTTGGCTGTATTTATATATATTTATATATATATATACTTCATAAACAATTGTTATATTTAATACAGAGTACACGTAATTATAAAAACAAATAGTAAACACAATAACCATAAAGATAAAACATACATCAGCTTAACACGCAATACTAGAATTAAAGACTTCTTGCCACTACACTATGTTCTAATGTTACACTCTTCAATATATTGTTGAATCTCACATAAAGTTTTTAGAGAAAAAAGCATATGTCTAATAGCTGTAAAATGAGTGGACTCATCAATTTCAGCAACTGGCCATTCCTCTGGAGTGACATTAAGGACCCATTCCCTTCTGTGCTGCCATTTGCATGTGGCTCCCTGTGCATACTAGTTTTTTCAAATTAAGATTGATAGAAATTAACTTCTTCAGGCGAGGAGGATTAATTTGTGAGCTTTATATATTCAGTAACACTGTGGATCTCATGATTTAATGGCATATGTCTTAAATCAAATGTTATGCTGCAAACACTATGGGGAGTATTACTCAAAATGTCCTATTTATTTTGTTATTTATATATTCTATAAGAAAACAGCATTATCGTGGCTGTGGTGCTATTTTTGGGGATTAAAGCAAATTTAAGAGAGGTTAAAATATACTTTCCTACCTTTTCTATGGGAGTTGTTGGGCTCTTTAGTACTGGATATTCAGTATAGTGTCCTGGTCTATCAGGAACATATCTCAGCAGCACGTTTTCTGAGACATTGCTCCTGATAGGCTAGAACGATACACTGCACTTTCAGCCCTACAGCTCCTGTGTCTGCATATGCTGCAGGGGGAGGTCCCATACAGGGACTACTTGTTTGATTTTAGGTATTAAAAACAGAGCCTACAAGTTCTTATTAAAACAAAGTACATAAAAGTAAATAAATCCATAGGTATATTAAAATCCAGAAACCTTCCATGTCCATTTAAATGTTGTCCCACTGTTGATTGATGTTGTTACATTAAAGGACCGCTGCAATTCAAGAAAAAAAACACTTATTTGTTAAGTATCTAGTTAACATTAGCATACGTGTATGAAATGGACATAAAAAAAAAATCTGAATATTTGAATCCATTTTGGGTTTTGGTACATCATATACTGAGAGCTGGATCATGAGTGGTGGTGTGGGGGTGTTTGTGCTTATCATATCAGTGGAGGGAGTGGTGTTGGAGGAGGGAACATGCAAAAGTCTAGAGCATTGATTGTTCACTGGATAACACTTATATTGACACCACACCCTCTCCTTCTCACTGGCCCTGAAGCAGTCATCAAACAATGGAACCACAGCTGCCCCAAAATGTAAATGCCCCTCTCACACACAAAACTTACACCAACGTATCATGGATCTCTCCAGGGTCCTGCATAGACATCAACATTATTTATTTTTCTAATTAAGAGCTAGATGTATTATTTTTTCTTGATTAATGGGCCACTTAATTCAGCACAATTTGGACCACATCATAGTAAAGATCTCCTAAAAGCATTTTTTACTGTGAAATTAAATACAATAAGATCTGTGTTTACATGAGTCTCTGACTGTCCACTGCCAGACCCACAGCTACAGCTCTTTGTAGTGAGCCAAAGAAGAAAAAAAAGAGTTAACCCTTAGCAAATCTATCTGTGCAGAGCATGGAATGCTGGAATCCCCTAAACAGTTCAGTTATGGTTTAACTGGTCAGTGCAGTCTTGAGTTCTGAACAAAAAAAAACTGTTATTAATCACTGTCTTTACTGCACGCTCGGCTATCTGTTATTACTCATGCAACAACCAGTAGGCAGGATACATTTTGTATATAAACAGACTTAAAACGTCCCTTTTTTTTTAGCTGTTATTGTGTTTGCATTGTTCAGTCATGTGTGACACTCTGTGGCCTCATGGGCTGTAACATACCATGCTGATCTACTTGGTATTCATGGCAGAGATACTGGAGTGGGTTGCTAGTTCCGTCTCCAGTGGGCCACAGCATACAGCTCTTGGTATTAGGTGGTCTTTCCTCCAAGTACTGACAAGGCCCAACCCTGCATGGCTTCTGGGTGGTGTGACCTCTTGGTTCACTGACTGGAATAGAAAACAGGTTGCAGAGGTAAAAGTACCAAATCCTAACCACTGGACCACAAGGGAACACTAAAATATATTAATTAGTATTATATATAAAAAAATATATAATTTTAACATATAATCTTGTGCTCTTTCACACCACAAAGAGCACCAACAGTGAGGCAAATGGCCCTTTATTTATGCTCTGAGTCAGACTTTACAAATTACAATTTTTCTTTCATTGTGCGGCGGTCCTTTAACATTAGATACTGATTTATTTAAACATTAGAATAACTTTTTCTATTGTTCAGCTATGGTGCGGTTCTCTTTGCTCCGTGAACCAAACAACACGTTTTGTAATTCCCATGTAAAGTACGTGCCACATTCTTACCATAATAACCACAGGAAGCCACTGAAGTGAAAACACATAATTTATTACTTATAAAAAGGCACATCTTAATTAGAGATGTGCTCAACAGATACTTGCAATGAAGTAATTATAAGGCTGAATTGTTAAGTAACCATTAAGATGTCTAATGCTATTAAAGTAATTTGTGTATATGGCATAATTAGTTTTCTGTAGGTTAAACTTGCTTCACAATAATACTTTTTTTCCAAATTAGCTTTGTTTTTCCTAACATTGCCCATGCATGCATATTCATATATTTCATTAATATAATTAGTTGTAAATCTAATATAGCAAATTAGACTACCTTTGTTCTTACTGTTAAATGAAATTAGTCATATATATAAATAGAATTCCCCCAATAATAATACCATTTTATCAGCCTGATATTAATCACATAATCAAATTGCTGTAATAAAAAATGCATAAAGATAATTTATATAAAATCAATACAAATAGAATATTAATGAATTTCGTAAAATGAAAAGAAAACTATTCAATTTCATTATTGAATTTATACATTCTATACATAAAAATAACCAGCACATATTGTGTATACAGAGGGAGAGGATGTACTATTCAATATTAACTGATATAAACTAGCCACACCATTCTATGAACTCTACGACTCCCACCAACAACAAAGCTACAGTTTGATTGGATACAAAAGTCACATGTTTACTGAACCTATTGAACCTGGCCATAGGGCTACATAATTCATTAGGCCAACCAAAGAGGATCTGGCTGGCCATAAGGTGGTTCTTCTCTCCCACTTTTCATGACAAATGGCGTAACCATGAAGGGTCTGTGTGTGTGTATTTTCCAACTTCCAATTGCCTCAATTCTCTTTATAAAGTGTGGTGGCCACCATGGCTGGGACACAATGCACAATTTATCCTGTTCCACAATGTGTAGGGTTGTTGTGGTTTAGGGTTGCCGCCATGACAGACCCAGTTCCCAAGATAATCCAAGGCCCTGGATATTTGAGTTGCACTACAGCCCTATAGTTTATTACAATAAGAAAATGGGGACAAGGAGTGAGGGACATATGGAACAGGGATGAGAGAAGGTGAGAGAGAGAGAGAGGCCAAGACATGTGAGTAGGAGAAGGTTTAGGTAAATTATGCAGGCCATAAATGGTCGAAGGGTTGGAGCGAGCAGGATACAGCAAAAAACATTTGTAGAGGTTTGAAATATAGGAAGAAATAAGGATATCTCCTCAAATATATTAAGCATATAGTAGTAATATTAATAAAGATATTGGCTCCTGGGGCGGGGCACATTCCATAGTCTTCTTCATACCTTCTGGTGAGGGTGATGCTCACAGGCTTTCAGGATTTCACAGAATTAGCAGTGAGGCCTTTTGGTGAGGGTGATGCTCTCAGGCTTTCACAGAATTAGCAGTGAGGCCTGTGTGTAAAAGAAAATGGGGACATGAAGTGAGGGACAGATGGAACAGGGAGAGAGGGGTGAGAAAGGAAGAGAGAGAGAGAGATATTAAGAGGCAGGGCAGGATAAGACATGTGAGTAGGAGGAGGTTTAGGTGAATTATGCACATTTAACAAGAACTTAAACAGCTCTATTAGAACATCAACACTACAATTAATCTGACCCCTAGAAGAATCAAGTTCATACTATTTGTTATATATAACTAGCGACTTGCCCGTCAAAAATAATGGGGCAATAAAATTTCCAGCCATGGGAATGCTGTTTGACACAGAATGTAAACCGTTTTGGACTGCGAGGACCTTTGGCGCTCATTGCGAGCCTCTCCTGTTGTGTACTTTTGGTCCTCTGAGAGATATATATATTTCTATGTATATGTAGTTAAGTACCGTATACACTCGAGTATAAGCCGACCCGAGTATAAGCCGAGGCACCTATTTTACCACAAAATACTGGGTAAAATGAGTGACTTGAGTATAAGCCGAGGGTGGGAAATGTGCTGCCCCCTGTGTCCTCCCTCTCTCTCCCGTGTCTCTTCTCCCCTCTCCCTTCCCTGTGTCTCTTCCCCCGTCCCTTATCACCCTCCTCAACCCCCTTTCTCATTCTCAACCTCCCTCCTCAACCCCACTCCTCGCCTAGAGTCTCTAAACCAGAGGGATACCTCAAACACTTCATCCGCCCGTCTAAGCCTGAATAGAGGAAGGAAACCTTTTTGTCATTGAGGAAGCTGCAGATTACAGCAGCGAAACGCTTCTGACACTTTTACTTGATTTTATTGTTCTTAACAAAGGAGTTTTACAAATAAAGATACTTCTATTTATGAAAATGGTCTGAAATACTTGTGCTTTGGGACACCCCTTCACGCACACATGGAAAGTACACAACATCAGACTCAGCAGTTACATGCAACACAAGGCTTTACGTACATTATACCATTGATTAGCACACCATAGACGGCATATGTCTTAGAACCAAGAGACTAAGGACACCGTCCGGGTACGTCGTGTTAGACACACTCAAAATTGTGCGCTTTGCAAAGATTCCCTCTCCACACCTCCTTCCCTTATTAATCATGGGCATTAATCCATAATTAATGGAGGTTAGTCAATTAACTAGTGCAAAGAACTGAATTTTAAGTGGAAACGTGCTGCTTAAAAATTGATGACTCCTTTTCACCTTCAGTGATTGTATATTATTAAAACAGCCCACAAAGTATAGTATACTAAAGTATTTTAGTGATTATAATGAAAAACAAAAAAAATGCATGAACCACAGACAAAAACTGTTAACATGTGTAAAAAAGGGCAATTTTGAACAATAAAACAGAGTTCGGAGACAGAACTGGTTAATCGGTTTGATAAATCAGATTCTAAAGCGTAATACACAAAGTAAATAATACAGCATAACAAGAAATGAGATTAAACATAGAAATCTACTCATATAATGGATTCTGGGAAGGAATTTGATATGACCAATCTGTCTCTATTATAATATCTCGGCATGAGCGATGATCAGTGTTTTTGTGCACTTTATTCATTTACTATTCCATTAAAGGGATATTGAAGGTTCCATGATTTTACTAGGTATATATTATCTCTATTTATTTTTTGTACTTTCATTTATTAAGAAGTGTTTATAAGCTCTGTATGTACTGCCTAAAATCAAACAAATAGTCCCTGTATGGGTCTGCCAACTGCAGGGTATGCAGATATAGATTCTGTAGGACTGAATATGTAGTGTGGTACCCTAGCCTATCAGGAACCACATGTAAGCTGCTCATGTTACAGAAAGATGGTCACTGATTGGTTAGTATGAGATACTGCACAGCAAGTGACTAGACCCATACAGCCCAGTGTAGTTTGCCACCAAAAATAAATGACACCAAATTCACCCTACCCAACCTGGCCTTTTATAAGAATTATTAATTAGTTCCCTATATTATAAACATACAACAAACTCCATCTTGCTCCTTCTTGGTTCCAAAGGAAAAATACAAAACAATTTAAAGGATAACTTTTCAAGAAAAACGGCACATTTGTAAAATATGTTACAGGCCAATAACATTGTCCTCTGTTTAAGACATAGACATAAAAACATTTATTGTGAAAATTAAATTTATTTAAAGTATTTGTTTATGCATAGAAGAGACTATTTCATCTTTCATCAGTTCCCGATAGCTGGAGCATGTGGGGGATTTATTTACCAGTCGTGGGAGGAGATTTGGAATTGTTAGATGATTGGATCTCATTGAGTTTGACACCTGCCCTCTTGCTCCAAGCATGAACAGAAGAATTAAACTTGCATCAAGTTTTGGTCTCTACTATTGTAAAAACTCCTCTAATTCATATAACTTCTACTCTGGTTTCCAAGTTGCTTCCAGGGTTCAACAAAGGTAACAGCATTTATTTATTTTTTATTAAATATACCTTTATGATTTTTTCTCTTGCTGATTATAAGACTCTAGATTTCAAACATGTATTTTTTTTATACATTTTTCATTAGTCTGTGGTAATTTACTGCGGTGTAATATTTATAATTTGCTCTTTTGAAAATCTTGTTTAATATCACAGTTTAACATAAATAATTACAACCTTTCATTTTTCATTATTGTATTTAGTTTTGCTTTAATGACAATGAACACTTTTCTTTGTTTGTAAAAGGATTTGAAACCCTGGGATGGGTTGAAGGAAAACGGGTATTCAATTCCAAGGCCGTAAATCAGCCTGAAGAATGTCTGCGAGTGAGTTGCGGGGTCCCGTTGGTCTCCGATTTCGATGCTATTCAATGCTCAAGACCGCAAGTTACTGTCCCAAAGCCAAAACTGTAAACCATGCACTTGTTCGGGAGCAATTCTGGGCGGGAACCTGATCAGTTCAGCAAGCCTGTAACCTCCCATTTTGAATCGGCCTATAGAAAATTAGATGGCAGTAAAACACAGAGGCTACATGCCAATCAATTAGGTTCGGGGGTCCGATATGCGAAAACGTTCAAAATAAAGAATTATGAAAATGAATGCCAATATCAATACTGTTCTAGTCCATATGGGTGGCCTAATATGTATTAACCCATTGATACCCAAAATCGATTTAACCCCGAAATGACACATAAAAAGAATTGTTATTTCCTGCCGATTTGTGAGCTGGAGACTGTTGTACAATTAATTCTAATGTCTGTCATCACTTTCCTCCTTATTTACAATGCAGTATTGATTTTTTTTTTTTTTTTGCATTTACAGTGCTACGAATAGGTGTCTAACCCCCTTGAGGGTCCTCTCTCGCAGGGGCTCCTCCACTTCACTGCCTAGGGGCTCCAAAAAGGTAGATACGGTCCTGAGTATAATATATAAATTGTACATTTGTGTTCACATTTAAATGCCTAAAACAAGTTAAAAAACCTGCTCAGAATGCAAAGAAATATAGTTATTACACTGCATTCTGGGAAGCTGGGCAGGGACATGCAAATGTGCCCACAAATGCCTTGCTCTTCAATACATAACCATTATAAACATGGCTTCCTTTCAGCTTATGCCCGCTACATTACACAGCTTTTATGCAAAGGTTGGATTATACCCAAACTGGGAATTATATACATTATATATATTTTTCTCTCTCTTTATATATATATATATATATCAGAACAAAATTTATTGCACTCCAGTGGTAATATAAAGTAAAATGTTGCAGGTTGATTCCAAGCAACAACAGAAGTAGAGGGAATGTATTCCAACACATGTAATCAAGTTTATGGAAATAGTATAATTTTCCAAATAATATTGTACACTTGTATTGTCAAAAACTAATTTCCTGCCATTGCTGTTGGAAGTGTCATTCAGACCTATAATCAGAATTGTCCAAACCTTTTAGATTACAAATGCCTTTCAGCAATTCATTTCTCCATCTATTTAGAAACACTTGAAAGAAGACTGTTTCATAGCACAGCAAATAAATACATTTGTATATATCATTGTAGAGTAATATTCAGAGATAATGTCTAATAAAAATATTTTTTTTGAAAAGATGCATCTATTTACAATATTGTGATTGCTACCAATGACTGTGGTCCAGAACTAAAGAGATCCTACCCCCGCCCCCCCCAAAAAACACACCTGTTTTTATGTTATTTTTAAATAGCACAAGAAACTAACTACCGTATTGTTTTTTTCTGAAGAGCATAATTCCAGAGAAATTCTATATTGTTTGTGCTATGTTTTTATGCAAATTAGTGGCTCCTGGATACTAATTAGCTGTTTTGCCATGCAAATTAGAATTACAGTCTGCTTGTGGTGGCGAAAACAATGTCCCCCCAATGCTATCATGCTATCATGTACTTACTAAGGGCCTCATTCTATTACCGGCCGTAAATCGGCCGTAAGGCTGCGATTCCTTGCGGGGGTTCAGTTAACTCGCAATTCAATTATACGGCCCCGCAAGGATCTCCCCTTACGGCCGGCCGCATATCTTGAAACCGGCCGTAAGCTCTGAAATACAAAAACACAAAAATAAATTCAAGCCTGCACTGTACAGCTCTGTAAATGCTAGGGATCATATTGGGGGACATGAGGATTAAAAGTAACCCCCTCTAAAGCTTGCACATCTGCCCAAACCCGAGTTCAAATTAACTGTTTATTTTCCGGCAGCGGCGTGGGCGTGTCTGAGGTGCTCCAAGCCCTATGGGCTTTTTACATGGATATTTTACGTATATTAAAAAAATATTATTTTACGGATTTGAGTATAGGGGAATTATGTGCTATTTTTTCTAACACCTAAAATCCCTTTATAGTCTTCTCAAAGTGCAGGATGGCTTTATTTGAGCTATTTTATGTGCTTAATTGGTGCTAGCGGGACCTCTTTCCTGCAAGTAAGCTGCGGCTCGTTTTTAGCCTTGCAGAGAGGGTTCCTGGAGCAATAGAATCGCAACCAGGCTTTTCTTACGGCCGATTTCCTTGCGGCCGTTTTAGATCAAAGGCTTTCCTCCGGCGAGATCGGCCGCAAGAGATAGCAAGGCGCCGGCCGCAAGCCTGCCAGAGTCCCCGGCCGGAGGGGAATAGAATAGCCGTAAAGCTTGCGGCCGGTCCTTGCGGCCCCGCAGCGGCTGCGGCCGGTAATAGAATGAGGCCCTAAGTATTTTGAGTCACGAATTAGTATACTAAGCTGCTTTTTAGCATAAAGGAGCCATAAAAAAAAATTGTTTTCTGATTTTCTGCTGAGAATAAACGTCTAATACAATGTTAAGCTCTTTAAATTGAACCAACTTTCTGTTGGGGTACAGAGTCCATGTAATGCTGATATCGTATACGATCTGCATAATTACAACAATGGAAATAAGTAAGTTTGGATTAAAGAATACACAAAAGCTCAATATGTAAAAAAGTGTAGTGATAAAAATATATATAAAACTTTGGCCAATATGTCAGTAATCAATGAAGGTCAATGAAGACATTGTGGGTTAAAAAATATATGGCAGTAATGCATGGTGAGAAAGATTCATTTGTAAAGTCCTCTTATCCGAAATTGTAATATATGTGGGAAGGTGTGAAACTTGGAGAACATCTAGAGATTTCATAACATTTATCCGTAGGATAATAAGGAACTGGAGATGTTCTCAAACACTTCCCTATGCAGACTAATTTAAAACAATAGAATAGTAATAGTAATAATATAATGAACAATTTGTTTAATTAAATCCCTGAGAGGGACTACTTAGGGAAATTAAAATAATTGTTTTAACTAGATTAACTAAGTTTTATAGCACTTAAAAAAATTACAATGTCAAATTTACGTCTCTACTTTTAAGAGACCCCTAGAGTAATATATTCTTATCCTCTGGAAACTCTCCTTTCTTCCTATGTTCCATCCTGGAAGCTGCCATGATGCACAGCTGTGACTTAAAACCATGCTGTGAGGTTGTACCTCATACAACCCTGAAGATGGTAAGAAACCAACTAAAGTGTATGTGTGGAGATTCACCAAAGACCAATAAACAAGAACCAGACTACACAAAACTTAATACAGACTTAGGATGCAGGATACAAATAAGATACCGGAACCAACAGGCTCTAATACGTAGGAACACAATGATAGATCACCATGAACTGGCAGATAACTTTGGGAGAGACTGGATAAACCCTCAAGTGTTCCCCAAGTGGTCCTGGAATTTAGGAGATACTTTGCTAGTCATCCTATGTGTCTGGCTACAGTCCCAGGGAGATTAACCCCAGAATATCTGATTTGAGGAACAGGTCTCTTGCTACATTGGACACTCAGATTTCTGACATGCCCAAAGAGGTGGGACTTCACATAGTCAATGTTTCATGCTATATCCAGTGACATACTGTGTGTCTAAGTAGCAAGAAACACTGGTAGTGTGAAGCCTTTTTCCCGTGGGAATGGCTTTAGGTCACACATGTGTGTCATGGCAGCTCTCATGAGAGAAATGGAAAATAGAAAGAAAGGAAAGGTTCCAGAGAGTAAGAATCTGGTAATCCGGGGACTTCTTACAAGAAAGTGTAGTGTAAATTATACATCATAATTACATTGAGGAAAAAATGAGTTAATTAACCCAGTTAGATTAATAAAAAAAAAAAAATCTAGAGTCCCTCTAATTATTTGAAGACTTCTGTCACGTGACCTCACTTCATTCCCTTCTCCAATTTATACTTAAGCTCATGAGGTATTTCTTTATACATTTTGTCATTGTACACCATTAACATCATTGTCGCCTTCTTCTGATTCGTTGCTCTATTTCATTGTGTAAGTTTATGAAAAATTAAAAAAAATGTAACCGAAAAACCAAAATAACATGTTTACATGCAATATATTGTGTTGGCCATCATTTATTTTTACAACTGGCTTCCTGCATAAATAATATCAATTAGATTTCCAAGAAAATACACTATAAATATCTTAATTAAAAATTTGCGAAGCATCCAACTCCACCTATTTTAAAATCATAGAGTAGCCAACAATCTACATCTTAAACCCAAATACAGTGCTTTGGTTCGGCCTGGTTTAATTTTACAATTGTACAGGATTCCTACCATACCATATACTCTGTTTCTCTGTCTTGACATGATCTAAAAATACTAAAATATTTTATTAGAAATACATGAAATGTGTTAGTAACATAAGCCTAGTGTGTTTGCCTATTAGTGTCAATCAATCCACCGTACAACACATTCATCTTATTTTCTGTCTCCATATAAACAATGTCAATCATAACTTCAGATCCTATAATCAGGTTGTAATTACTATTCCCTGAGGCTTCAGCTTAAATAACAAAGTTTGGCATGTCATTTTTTTCAGTAATTTGTTTTTGTATATATATGTAGAGTGGTCAGAGAATCATCTTGCAATGATAAAAACTGGAAGCCAGGGAACAGGAGTGAATAAACTGGTAATCTGGGATTCACAAACTACATTTAAAAGATGTACAGATACTGAATCTGTGTCCTAAACAATAGATTGTTATTGCGATCAAAACCCCTTTGCAGGACATGTTAAAGGGCAAGAAAACAGTAGTAGATCCCTCTTTGCTCGGTCAGTCTTGGCTATGTTTTGGTTGCATTGGCCGCATCATGTGACCTGGATTAAAATGGAGCACCAATGTTTATCACATTAACTTTTAAAACCTTGCTGGTGGTCAATCCAGGTCCCAAAGTTAAGATTAATATACAAATTATTGCATTACTAGTACGTACAAGATCCGTGTAACCCCATAGTGTTTATGCTTTAAAAATCAGCTTTATCAATTATAAATATTTTTTCAAAAATATACTATTTTACTTGATAAAACACTACAGCCTTGAGTTGATCTTTGTGTCTCTAAAAAAACTTCCCAACATTCTCTGCTCCTTTGCTTTATGTAAATGTGCTGGAATGGCCTAGTCAAAACCCAGACCTCAATCCAAGAAAATCTGTGGTCAGACTTAAAGATTGCTGTTCCCAAGCGCAAACCATCAAACTTGAAGAGGCTGGAGCAGTTTGTCCTTATCCCCTCCCCAGCTGTCTCTCTGACCCCCTTATCTCTCTACCCCCTCTTGCTTAGTCTCTCCCTCAATATTCTCCTTTCCCGCTCTTTCCCACCCATGCCTGTCCCCCTCACCAGCTGTCTCTCTGCCTGGCTTACCTCTCTCTCATTTCTCCCTCTCTACCCTCTCTTGCTCAGTCACTGGGATGCCCAGCTTATCTTGTCTAGGAGAGCAGTCTCAGTATACATGTAATGTACTTTCCAGGCACTAGTTAGCGCTGTGACGCACAGCACACTGGTGGTGGCGCACGCGATACATGCACGCACACACCAATTTGCACTAGTGAAACGGGCTAGATCCCAAAAGTTTTTGAGGGGCACTGCAGCAATGGCCCCCCGCCCCTTCTTCCTGTGCTAAGAGTAAAGTTTAATTACTCCCCCCCCCCAGATTTTGTTGGGCTCCTACTCCCCTGAATATTGATCATCTCTATTGTTTTCTTTCTGTAAGATTTCCTCATATCTGTGAGTATATCTTTCTTGTCAAGTAGATAGTTTTTTTTTACTTGGTGACTAGGAAGTTAGAGCTTAACCAAGATGATCAGAGCTCCGTGCTGCATATAGCTGTTTGTGTTTGTGATAATTGGTATTATATATATATATATATATATATATATATATATATATACTAGAAAATTGCCCGTCAAAAAATTACGGCAATGAAATTGTAAGTGAGCTCATGCTGTTTGGTGTATGGTAATCAAATAAATAATACATTAATAAATGAATACACTTTACCTATTTGGAAGTAATATATCCAGGAAACATTGTGCTGAAGAGCTGACAATCTGGTGTAAGTATCAGCAATGTTTGCAGTATGTAGGTAAATAGGCAGCGTGCGCGAGGGGAAGCCGTTAGGTTAGATGTGTACTTCTGCTTTGTGTAAGAATGCTGTAAAATGGCGGCGAATGTGTATGTGGTACGCGGCTGTGTATGATGTAGCGTCCTTGCTAATGGTGTATCTTGTAGCTCGTACAGGTTTTTTTGAAAATGCGTATGTGCTTGGTGGTTCTTTGCGTGTTAAGGGTCCTGTAGCCTCGTTTTCGTTTTTTTCGGTGGCCATTTTTTCTCTCGCTTAGGGGTCGTGTCTCTGGAATTTAGACTTAAATGGAGGTGTAACTTCACTTGCAGAGGTCCTGGGTGCCCCCCTTGCTGTGGGTATGTTTTTTAGGTATTTTTTATTGTGTATTTATTTTGTGTTTCTAATGTTTTCAGGTTCGCGCAAGTCGGCCTTTAAAGTCATATTTTTGCAAGGTCGTAATGTTTTTTTTTCTAAGTCCCGCGTCTTGTATTTGTTTGTTGTAAGTCCGTAAATGTTGCAAGGTTTGCAGCGTTAGCAACAACCCGCTTGCTCACAACTATATATATATATATATATATATATATATATATATATATATACATATACTTATATATATGTGATATATATATATATATATATATATATATATATATACATACATATTTATATATATATATATATATATATATATATATATATACGTATACTTATATATACACCGCATATGCTCAAACACCAAGGACCGCAACAAACATTTGAAAACACTGTCTGACTCCATCTAACAAAAGGGTTACAAACCCCATGTCATCACAGAGAAAGTAACCGCTGCCATCAAAACACCCCGAGAACACCTGTTGCAATATAAACTAACAACTAACAGAAGATGCAGAATTAAAACATATATTTCCCAAACCTCCCATTGTCGCATTCAGACAACCACCAAATCTAAGACAAACATTGGTGAACAGAAGATTGGCCAATGAACGGCCCAACAGAGAAAATGACACCAAACCCTGAAAAAAAAATTCTGCAAATTTGTCAGCATATCTGCAAAGAGGATACAGCCACACACAACAACAAGAGCTACAACATCAGAGGGTCATATTCCTGCACATCATCAAATGTAGTCTACATGATACAATGTACTGTCTGTGAAAATGGATGCTACATTGGGGAAACCAACCAGAAATTACATATGAGGATGAACCTTCACAGAAACTCCATCAAAAAACACAATGAAGACAACTATTGTACCCCAGTGGGACATCACTTTTTACAAAATAACCATTCTATACAAAACCTGAAAATAAAAATACTCAGAGGTTACTTTAAAAACACACAAGAAAGAAAGATGATAACTCACTTTAATACAAAAAATACAGGACTTAATGTTAATATGGAGTTTTTATCTCATTATCTTAATTTCTTATAACCTCCTATATTCCTGATATGATGATTATGTGTATGTATGTGTATATATATGTATACATGTTTATATATTTATATTTACTTATTTATATGTATTTAATTATATTATGATACTTCTTGTATATGTGTATATAACATTTGTATATATATATATATATGTGTACCATACTATGTTGTGTTCATTCCACCTATATGTATTTGCCTGATGATGTCAGACACTGCCACCACTCTCTCTGCATGTGTTGTTTTTATTCAAACTGAGGGTTCCATCTCATGTCAGTTTTGCTTCAGACTTGATAAAGGGAGGTCAACACTCTCGAAAGCTTGTCATTTATTTATGATTATGTGTGTCCAAAAAAAAAGGTATCACTATATACTGCAAAACTCTTATTATTTATCTGGATACTGGACACTCACGGCTACCTTACTCTTCATTATTATATATATATATATATATATATATATATATATATATATATATATATATATATATATATATATTCTCTAAATATATTATACCAAAAGATTTTTTTATTCTTTCAGAAAGCTTACTGTAAGTGTATCCCATGCTGTATTGTCCCTTGGGGGCTTACCACAAGCCAACAACCTATGCATTGGGCAGCACATGCTCAGTTGCTAGGGAAGGTGCTCTGTCGCAATGTCTCCTGTTGTTACTGTAATTCCTGAGTATTTCATAACTGACAGAATCCAATCTATTATTGCATTAACATGGTAAAGAGAATAAGGTTACCTCTTCTAAATAGAATTTATGTTTAAGTAAAACTAATAATAGTGAAATTTAACAGGCATGATGTTCCATGTAGGTTACCTGAATATAAAAAGGATCAGAAGTGTCGACTGCACAGGGAAATGCAATGATGGGATTTGATAGGTTAACATTTTTTTTTTATTCTCATAAGAATAAAGTGAAACCAACCTGAGATTTCTGGGATCCAGGGTTAGTGGTGTATAATATCTTTGCCCTTTAGCAGTCAAAGCTAATGTATAAAATAAGGCTATTTTTATAGATGGTGTCAAGTCTATGGTTGTATTTTTTTAACCTCAAGCATGGCAGCAATGTTATATATCCCATGGCCTTGGGGGTTTGTGTAAAGAGGCCTAAATAAGAATGCGCCTCACATCTTTATTTCTGAATAAATACAGAGCATTTTACATAGACACCTTAAGCATCTGAAAGGTGGCAGAAAAAAGACAAGACAATTTTTTAAGTCGGCAGGGAAAGTATATAGGGCCCTATTAAAGCCCATAATTACATTAGCCTAACATTTTGGCTGGCAGTTAACATTTTTCTAAATATCTAAATGTATTCAATTGACTCAAGCCCGCAATTACATGCTCACAGCCACCACAAGCAACCCATGCCTTAGTAAGTAAGCTTTCAGGGGGTGTGATCATACGATCTGACAATATTTAAGCAAGCCCATAAGTTTCTTTTTAGACAGCGCCAATTGTAATCAAGACCGTCATCGTGACGTCAGTAAAGTGGAGTTTATGAACTATAATTAATTAGTGTTTGAAAGTACTATTTGTGATTGGACTCGCAATACAGAAATGTAGAAATCAATAAAAATCAATAAAGCAACTGTTCTAGTCCATGCTGGTTCCATTATATGCATCAACCCACTGAATCCAGAGATCGCTATAACAAAGAAATACAACTTAAAAGAAGTATGTTTTTATTGCAGATTTGAGAGTTTGAGACTGGTGTGCAATTAATTCTAATGTCTTTCATTGCTTTCCCAGTATTTTTAAGTACAGTAGTGTGTGTTTTTTTGCTTTTGAAGTTATAAAAGCAGGTGTTTAACCCACTTGCGGGTCCCATCTAGTACTGGTATAATTTTTTTATACATTTGTCATTTACGGAGTAGAACGCAATTGTAGGGTACATGAACGTTTGTAATTGAATATCGATTTTCCTTCTTCATCACTGTAAACATTGTATTCAATTGAATATCAGTAACATTTATGGGCTGCATTACGAGCACATGTAATTTCGACTTGGACAATTGAATAGGGTTCATAGTTTTCATTGTTGCATCATAAAAGATAGACATGTTTCAAAATGTGTATGTTATATAACGAAAACCCCAGTGCTGATATTTTTTGGGGGATATGTGGGTTCTGGGGGCATAGGCATAGGAACCCCCAAAATTCTGGGGGAGATAATTCAACTCTACTCGCAGGGCACCAATGCACCTGGTGCAATGCACTGGGGCCCTGGTCTGGTAGGCCCCATTGCTGAAGTGCCCCCACAAAGACTTTTTTTTAAACTCTTTGCTTAAATTCTCAATGCCCCTGCACCTACATATAATTTACAAAGATATATATATATATATATATCTATATTTAGTTATATATTATATTAATATTTATTTGTCTATATAGCTCCTTACTATGGGCCTCATTTAAATTATGGCCGTAAAATGGCTGTAACTCGTTTTCATGCGACGGAGAGCTGGCCCCTCACAGCCCTACTGCTATGTTGCTATTCACACTAATTGAGCCGCAAGGAGGTCAACCAGATCATGGCAACTCATTAACTCATCCCTTGCTGTAGGGGCCCAATTGGGACCCTGCAGCACTTCAAAAATTTTAAATTCCCCGCCGCAGGTCCTTGATGGGCCCACGGCACACAAATGGTTACCCAAGCAGCAGGGGTTCAGTACCCCTGCGGCACCAAACACTTACCCCCCAATGCTTGGGGACCCCATCGGGACAACTGCAGTGTCCTCACATTAACCCCTTGCAGTAGGGGTCCCGATCAGGACCCTGCAGCACTTCAAACATTTAAATTCCCCCGCCGCGGGTCCTTAAAGGGCCCGGGGGAAAAAAAGGGTTACCCAAAGCTGCCGGGGGACTGTAAGTACCCCCGTGGCACCTAACATTAACACCCCCAAATGACCATAAAGGACCCGGGATAAATAAAACAATTCAACTCCTGCCGCCTTCTGATTGGCTGCAATTGGCAGCCAATCAGAAGGTGCTATTCTCTTCAGCCAATCACAATGGGATATACCTTGTGGGGTGTACCCCATTCTGATTGGCTGAAGGCAATAGTGCCTTCTGATTGGCTGTTGGACCGGTCAATCGTTCACAAAAAATCAGAATGGGATATAGGGGTGTATCCCATTCTGATTGGCTGCAGGCAATAGTGCCTTCTGATTGGCTGTTGGACCGGTCAATTGTTAAAAAAAAATCAGAATGGGATATAGGGGTGTATCCCATTCTGATTGGCTCACACCTTGGCGCCTTCTGACTGGCTGACATTTAATTAAAAGACATTTCAGCCAATTAAATGGTGCTATTTCGTTTTTTTTACCGGAAGAAGGGCTAGAAGCCTCATTAGCGTCGGGAGCTTCTCCCTGGAGGAGTTAGTTTATTTTTATGCAAAGCGGTGGATTTTTTCAAGGGCCCAGATGTAGAAGACAAGAAGATGGACGGAATATCGCAGATAGTGATATCCCGAACTGTTCGCCGGCGGACTATTCACGGCGATTTTTGCATATTCGCGTTTACAGCGAACGGCGAACACATGTGCTTTTGGGTTCGCCCCCTATTCTTTATCATTGAGGAAACTTTGACCCTGCACCTCCCAGTCAGCAGACACATTCCAGCCAATCAGCAGCATACACTCCCTTCCAGAGCCTTCCATCTGAAGGACAGCAAACAAAAAAGCCCTTTTTAGGGCTAGAACATCATTTATTTTATTTTATAATTTTTTTCTGTGTAATCTAATTGCATATGCCTGCCTGCCAGCGTGTGTGTGTGACAGGCAAACACCTAACAGCTTATATTGTGCTCAGTGAAATAAAACAACACTTTTTTGACTGTAATAGATTGAATAGCATAGTGTGTGTGAAGCCTATTGCATCTACTCTGCCAACTTTTGCCAGTGCACAGTGATACGTCATATCTGGTGCAACTGTAGTGTACAGTGACATAAAACAACACTTTTTTGACTGTAATCGATTAAATATCAGTTGCCTGCCTACAGGCGTGTGTGTGAGGCCTACAGCGCCAACTTTTGCCAGTGCACAGTGACACTCATATCTGGTGGCACCTTAGATTGCACGCGCAGTGCCCCAAATTTGAAGTGGGAGGACCGACCAAGCATCTTTTTCCATCTCCTGCTTCCAAAAATCCATGCCATATACACGTCCCCTGATAGTGGACGTAACAGGGATTAAACCGATAGGAATAGTACTACTTAACAGTACAAACCTTATAATAACGCAGACAGAGGCAACGCGTATAATCTTCCATGCTGTGCAGTGAAAGCCCCCAGACTCTGACCTGTGTATAATATTCCATGCTGTGCAGTGGAAGCCCCCAGACACTGGGAGTCTGAAGAAGAGGAGTCAGAGGAGGAAGGTGGCTTTGAGGAGGGGGCTTGTTGTCACCTTTCGGGGACCCTTGGTGGCTGGGTAGAGGAAGAGACCTTCAATGACATCAGTGAGGACAAGGAACGTGACATGGCTAGCTTGGTATCCAACCTTGTGCAAATGGGGAGTTTGCGGTTGTGCAAAGGGACTGTTTGCGGTTGTTTGCGGTGCATTAAACGGGGAGATTGATCTGTTACTGTGAAGTGGGTGTAACCCTTACACTACCTGATCGATACAACATCATACCTGATGTTTTAAAGCATGTTATTCCAAACAATTTAGGAATGTTAGGTGATTTATGCCCTTTATGGCTTAAAACCAGAGTGCATCAACTATGTAATTTTCTGTGGGAGTTTTGCCATGGATCCCCCTCCGGCATGCCACAGTCCAGGTGTTAGTCCCCTTGAAACAACTTTCACATCACTATTGTGGCCAGAAAGAGTCCCTGTGGGTTTTGAAATTCGCCTGCCAATTGAAGTATATGGCGGTTCGCCGATGTTCGCCCGTTCGCGAACATTTGATGAAGTTCGCGTTTGCTGTTCGCAAACCCAAAATTTGATGTTCGCAACATCACTAATCGCAGAACCTAAAGTTTAATAATTAGAAAGTTTAGATTTGTATGTTGTGTTTGTGTACTAATATTATGTTTATTTTATTCCAGTGGCCCAGCCAGAGAAGAATACAGGAAGGACGGAAAGGTAAGTTTAATATTTAGAATGTTTATTTATTTATGTTGTGTTTTTTTCTGACTAATTTTATTGGTTTTTTTCCCTAGGGAGTGCGACCTGCGGCAGGAACACTGTTGTCGCTGAAGGGACATCGAAGGAAGGTAAGTGGTCTTATTTTATCTATTGTACGTTATATTTAGGGTTTTTAACATATGTCGTTAGGGGTTACTGTATTTAGATAGGGATTACTGCATTTGGATAGGGAATACTATATGTAGATAGGGATTACTGTATGTAGATAGGGATTACTGTATGTAGATAGGGGTATATTTGAACTGTATTTATTTATGTATTGTAATGTGATGTATATTTGGGTATGTATTTTCTTTTCAGGTGCCTAGTTCTTTTTATATTTTCAGTAGTGGTGGGGTGATTTTATTTTTTTGTAATGTTTTTTTATTATTTGTTGTAATGTTCTTTTTATTTGTAATTTAGCTTTTTTATTTTCTGTAATTTAGCTTATGTTAATTTGTGTAACATAGGTTTTTTATTCTTTGTAACTTAGGTTTTGCTATTTTTTGAAATTAGTGGGGTGGGGGTTAATAGGGGCTTAGGTAAGTAGTGTAGGAAGTTAATAGGTTAGGGCAAAGTGTTAGGTAGGTAAGAGTTAATAAGTTAGGGTAGAGGTGGGTTCATTAGTTAGAGGGGATTAGTTTACATTTAGTGGTTTATTGGGGGAATAGTGTAGTGTACTGTAGTGTTTGTCCTTAGTGTCATGAGGGTGCTGGAGGAACCTCATGGGACTTATGGGGTTAATGTTAGGGTTCTAATTGTCCCATGAGTGTCTTTATAGACCCTTTTGGGACTGATGGGGTTAAACTGAGGCTTATGGGGGTCTGTATAGAGCCCCATTGGAGATGGGCATAAATAGGCCTAGATGGGCTTCAATAGACCTAGATGAGATTTGATAAGCCTAGATGGGGTTGCATAGGTCTAGATAGGCTTCAATAGGCATAGACAGGGTTAGATAGGCCTAGATGGGCTTAAATAGGCCTAGATGGGGATAGATAGGCTTAGATGGGGTTAAATAGGCATAGTTAGGGTTAAAGGGGGACAGTTGGGGTTGATAGGGTTTACTTAGCGTTAATGGGTTAATGGGGTATGGTTAGGGTTAATAGTGTAGTGTAGTGGTTAGACTTTATGTCATGAGGGTCCTGGAAAACCCACATGTCACTTATAGGGTTAACCTAGGGATTAATAGTGTCCTATAGGGGTTTGTTTAGTCTCATGGGGGTCTATATTGACCCCCATAAGTGATGGGGTTAAATAGAGGCTTATGGGGGTCTGTATAGACTCCCATAAGTGATGGGGTTACATAGAGGCTTATGAGGGTCTATATAGACCCCCATAAGTGATGGGGTTACATAGAGGCTTATGGGGTCTGTATAGACCCCCATAAGTGATGGGGTATTTAGAGGCTCGTGGGGCTTTGTAAAGAGCCCCATAAGTGATGGGGTTAATTCTATGTGCCTGGGGGAGTACTTATAGTACCCTCGCGGCAGGGGTTTATTGTTTTATTTACCCACGGCAGGAAATTTAAAATTTTGAAGTGTTGCAGGGTCCCGATTGGGACCCCTACAGCAAGGGGTTAATGTAGGGACACTGCAGGGTCCCAATTGGGACCCCCAGCATTGGGGGGTTAATGTTAGGTGCCGCAGGGGTACTGTAAGTTACTTGGGCTAACCATTTGTGTCCCAGGGGCCCTTTAAGGATCCGCCGCAGGGAATTTAACATTTTGATGTACTTCAGGGTCCCCATAGGGACCCCTACAGCAAAGGGGACTCTCCCTCCTCCTTCCCTCTCTCCCTTCTGCAGCCATTATCGGCCTCACAATGAGAGCATTCAGCGCTCATTGCGGGTCTCTCCACCACTTTACCTTGTGGGTCTCCCTCACCTGTGTCTCTTTCCCCCCTCACCTGTGTCTTTCCCCCCGTTTCTCTTCCCTTCTTCTCGCTCCCCTCTGTCTCTTCCTCCCTCCCCTGTGTCTCTTTTTTTTCCCTCTCCTTCCCCTGTGTCTCTTCCCCCTCTCTTTGCCCTGTGCCTCTTCTCTTCTTCTCCCTCCCCTGTGTCTCTTCCCCTTCCCTCCCCTGTGTCTCTCCCCACCCCTCCATCCCCTGTGTCTCCTCCTCCCTTCTCCCTTCCATGTTTCTTATTGCCTCCCTCTCCCTCTCCTGTGTCTCCCCGCCCCCCCTGTGTCTCTTTGCTTTGCTCTACATCCCCTGGGCCTCTCCCCCCTGCGCCTATTGCTGCCTTTCGCAAATAAGTACCTTAGGCGCTCATTACGAGCCTCTCCCCCCTCTACCTTGTGGGTCTATTGCGGGCCTCGCAATGAGCGGCTTCACCACTCATTGTAGGCTTTGGCATGAGCTATGCACATGTGCAAACCCATAACTTCCCCCTCTCCCTTCTTCACCAAAGGTGCTTTTTGCTGGCCTCTCCCCCTGGGCCCTTTGCGGCCCTCATATCTAATTACTAGCATATTAAATATTAACAACCCCATATAAGGTATCTGCCGAATGAGTAACAGACTCCAACTTTTGAAGTTATTTTAGGAAGCTTATTTTCAAGTTCAAAAGCTCTGTAACAAAACATCGGTATTAGAGGAGTTTCACTGACTGGAAAGAAACAGCTAATGTTTGAAGTTATTGCCTCTACGATATTTTTTGTGCTGGCATAATGTTCTACATTGTGGAAAATGTGCCACTTTACATTGAAATCCAACAGACAGACCAATCAGAGAAATACAACAATGTATCTGTCATGTTTAGGAAGAGTATCCATAGAATGCAAGGAGTTATAACTTTTTAATGGATTTTTGTTGGGCACAGATCTAAATAATTTATGTCTTTTTTTTTTTATTGAGAAAAAGTAGTTATGTTTGGCAGGTTATTTAAAGCAACAATGGTAATATTGTATATCAAGAACAGTCCTTACTACAGGTTTCTGGCTAGAAACTAAAATCCTTGACAACTTTTAACACCTCATTAGACACAGAGTTTGTCTGTCCCATGCTCTGATAGCCATAAATAAAATTGTCTTGATTTAGGCACTGTCAATAAATTCTATTTTACCTTTCCATCATGAGTGAGGTTTTTACATATGATTACATCCCTTCCTCCTAGTAGGAATGACAGCAATTTCCTAGAAGCAATACAAAGTAATTCATGAACTGTGACTAATAGGAACTAGCATCCCATAGGGAAATATTGATTCTTCGCCCAAGTTTGTGGTTTATGATACTACTTTTATTTGCAAGATTTAGCTTCATGAAAAAAAGGGATTTAGCGCTTACTTGTTTACAACAACATAATTACAGTCTTACTTGTGAACTTTTGATTTATTCACATTCCCTTAGCTGAAGTAGACCTCTTCTTGAAGGTTACCAAAAAGTTGGGAGATCATACTGATATATTCTAGAAAGCAAAACTTAGCTAAGTGAGCACTTGGATTTGTCCAAATATACTTCATTCATATAAAGGGTTCTATTGAAGTATGAGAAATGTATACTCCACTCTAGGTGTGAGTATCACAGTATATACAGTATCTCACAAAAGTGAGTACACCTCTCACATTTTTGTCAATATTTTATTATATCTTTTCATGTGACAACACTGAAGAAATTACACTCTGCTACAATGTAAAGTAGTAATGTCCACATTGGGCCCAATTAACCATTTTCCCTCCTCTGTGTCATGTGACTCGTTAGTGTTATAAGGTGGGGATTGTGTTACATTTGGTTTTATCGCTCTCACACTCTCTCATACTGGTCAATGGCAGTTTAACATGGCACCTCATGGCAAAGAACTCTCTGAGTATCTGAAAAAAAGAATTGTTGCTGTACATAAAGATTACCTAGGCTATAAGAAGATTACCAAGACCCTGAAACTGGGCAAGACCATACAGCGTTTTCACAGGACAGGTTCCACTCAAAACAGGCCTCGCCATGGTTGACCAAAGAAGTTGAATGCACACTTGGGCTGCAAATACGTAATGATCATATCTTTATTTTATACTAGTAACTTGCCCGTCAAAAATGACAGGAATAAAATTCATCATGAGCCCCTCGCTGATTGTGAGTCTCTCCCCCTGTCTACTACCTCCACTGTGTCTCATTTCCCTCCTCCTCTCCCTCCCTTGTGTCTCCTTTCCCCCGTCCTTCCCCTCCCTTGTGTCTCATTTCCCCCCTCCTCTCTCCCTTAATGTCTCATTTCACCACTCCTCTCCCTACTTTGCGTCTCATTTCCTCCTCTGTACCTGTTGACATTGGTGGTTCATCGGAGCAATGGCATCCCACCATTGACAGCGCGTCCTCTCTTCAGCATAGGGACAAAATTATGTAATTCGGGAGTCCCCACACTGCAGCGAGGACGCACCAGCAGGGGTGGGACGCCATTGGTGGTATGGGGTCCGTAAGTTCCGGTCGCTGGGGGAGGCAGAGGGGGAGATGCGAGAGAGAGACGCAGAGGTGGAGATGCGAGAGAGAGACGCAGAGGGGGAGATGAGAGAGAGAGATGCAGAGGGGGAGATGAGAGAGAGTCAGGGGGAGATGAGAGAAAGGCAGAGAGGAGATGAGAGAGGCACAGGGGAGATGAGAGAGAGAGGCGCTCATTGCAGCCCAGCAACTGCTGACATCACTTTGCGAGGGCCGCAATTATTTAACATTGCGTGACCAACATTGCAAATGTGACCAACAACAACAACAATATATGTGATATGTGAAATAAGAATACTAACAATGACTATAAACAAAATAAAAACAAAAATTCAGTTAAATAACAAAAAGGATCAGACACGTTTCGGTGTTCTCAACAACTTTCTCAATGATTAAAATAATAATAATTAATAATAATTAATAATCTACAAAATATCAACTATTATGGCAATACTGACGTATAAACTGCCTATTTAAAGCATAAATATGTCTTTAAGCACCAACATTAGAAAACATTCTCCCATCATATCTTGCCTCAACTACTGCAACTTTCTTCTTGCTGGCCTCTTCCTCATCCGTTTGTCTCCACTCCAATACATATTGAATGCATCAACTAGACTCATCTACCATATTTTTAACGCTCAGTGTCTGCAGTTCTCTCTGTCCCATAAACTCCAGAATAAAATTTTAAATCTTGACCCTAAAGTATAAAGCCCTCAACAACAATCCACCATGTATATTGCTGCAGAATATGTTGGCATGTAAAAAATAAGGATAATTATGATAATAATTATAATAAACAATTGCATATTTGTCCCTATGGTCACCGAGAATCAGAAATGACTGAAGGACTGAACTACAACATGCTCAGAATACATAATCATGAGGTAAATAATTATATTATGATACTTAAGAACCCCATCAGGATATCAAGAAGATGTATGCCAACTCAGAGACAATGGTTGTGTTGCCTAATGTTGTTGTTCTGCAAGATACACTCCACCCTCTATTAAATCAAAAAATACCATGAACAAATATATAGTTATTTACCTAGCAGAATAGAAATATGGATGTGCAATTTATGTATTTTTCCATATTTTCCTTTTCTTGTAATTTGTTTATTTGTATGCTAGGGATTCCATTCCGACAATACTCATTGTGTTTGTTGGTTTCCACTGTACACCCTTGGCATAATTACTTCTACATGGCAGATAATATTTGAAAAACATTAAATATCGGTATATTTACATGTTTATTTTAATACAGCTATTTGAATTGTTCTGTAGCTAGGAGCTGTGGGATATTGGCCTTTCCATATGACCCGGGAAATTTTATTAGTATAAATATGCACTAAATTGCTTCAGTTTTTCATCTGGTCGCTTACAATAATCTAACTAGAGAATTGTGCTTGGTATACAAACCAGATCTTGCATCATATATTACTCTCTAAGCTAGTTGTTCTAATACATTTTTCATTCTTTATGTCAATTCAACTGTTCCTTTCAATCCTAACCGGAGGTTTTATCTTATTTTTCCCTGTATTTTTACTGAATTATTCAATTTTCTTTATTTCAATTTATATATTTTTGTTTATGACAATCCAAAGTAGCAAAGGACTTGTTAGAAAATAAGCAGAATATTTGATTCATTCAGGTTAAGATTTGATAAGTTTCAATGAAAATATGTCAAGGACAATGACTTTGAAAGTATTTACTAAGATTGGGCCTTATTTTATTCCAAAAATTGCAACAGTTACAGATCGATTTAATTAAACAAGGCCACACTTATAGGGCCGAAGGCTAAAACCTTAAACCATGAACCCATATGTAGCATTTCAGGGTATAATCATGTTCAATTAAGCAAGGCCGTAAGTTATCATTTAGAAAACAGCCAATAGTAAATGAGACCGTATTCATGACATCATTAAAACGTGTTTTAAACGTCAATCAATTACAGCCTTATTAAATTGCGATTCAGTAAATTTAAAAGGGCTCTATTTAAGCACATAGCATATTTTATTTACAGAAGTTTTATGTTAGTGAAGACCTTGCTTTTGGATAGAAGTTCACTAACTAAAAACTTCTGTAAAACAAATATGCTGTGTGCTTAAATAGAGCCCTTTTAAATTTACCGAATTGCAATTTAATAAGGCTGTTATTTAATGTTTAGACATCCAATATATGATCGGGCTCGCAATCCAGGAATGCAAAAATTAATAAAAATAAATGGCCAAACTGTTCTAGTCCATGTGGGTGGCCTGTTATGTATTAACTCCTTGATTCCCAAGATTTGTTTCACACGGAAATTAAACATAACATTTTTTATAGCACATTTGCTAGCTTGAGACTGTTGTGCAATTAATTATAATGTCTTTCATTGCTTTCCTGGTATTTTAAAGTCCAGTATTGTGTTTTTATTGGCTTTTATAGTGTTACGAACAGGTGTTTAACCCCCTTGCGAGTCCTCTCTAGTACTCATAGTTTTTGCTACATTTGCCATTTACGGGTTTGAAGGCAATTGCGGGCTTGGGGAATTGTTGCAATTAAATCTCGATTTTCGATTTTAGCTACTGTAACATTTACGGGCTTGAAAGATGAAAGGCTTAGATGGGTCGTAGTGCCGGTTTTTACAACTTATAAACATTTTCAGCTTGTAGCCCGCAAATAGATTGTGGATAGCTAGATGAGGCCAATTAAATATCAGTAATTTTTGTGGGCTACATTACGGGCTTCGGTAATTGCGATTTTGACAATTTAATGTCTTATCAAAATTAGTAGGAAAGATTTGCTAAGCTCCTTAACTTTCCATGTTCTCCACTACTAAGTTGACATCTACTATATATGAAAAAACAATCTAGGTTTATGTGAATTCCAAGGTATGTTCCTACTGTGAAAATGTCTTGTGAATACAGTGAACAAGATGTCATCTCCAATAAACCCACAAAGCATTTGAATATACTTATAAATGGAGGGATGGTGCAAGAATGAGAAACTAGTGGGGGATTTACTAAGCTTCTCTAGTGTATATCATTATTTTCTGATTTACTATTTCCTGTGGGTGAAAACGTCTTCCCATCTGGATCGCTACCTTGCTGTGGTGAAGGGGCTTGTGTGCCTCAGTGAAGCTGTGCTTTATACTATTTAGGGTCACCCAAGATGGGCAGATCATAGCAGAGAGGTCAGACAAATTGTGATCCACTGGGGAAGGAACTGGCAATCCACTCCAGTATTTTTGCCATGAAAACCTTACAGATGAGCACAACCAGACACAAGATATGCCTGGCCGAACAACAACAACATGGAGGAAAACAGTCCTTTTCACCTTATACAACCACAAATGAATATCAATAAGTCACAAATGGTTCAAAGTTTATTTTGATGCTTTTCAAGGCAATTTTTCAAAATAAACAATCTAACTTTGTATTAATCTACATTACTTTATTAGTTTTGTCATATTTTTTTTTTTTTTATTCTAACAAATAAATCAATTACAATATGATACTCTTTTTTTAACAAATGTAACATTAGTAGTGAGTAGCATATTAGGTAATTTATCTCTCTCATTAATAAGACATAGGACATTTACTTGGAATTGAAAGAAAGAAAATTATTTGCTAGAATTTTTTTTTTTGCATTTAAGATACTGACTGAATTCACAATTGATGCAATAGCAATTACTGAATTAAAATAATGTTTTACTAACAAGTCACTCATATTAATGTAAATATTATATACAAATGTATATCCTATTTCCAAGACTGATGTACAGAGTGGATGTCTAATGATGTTTCTTTCTTTCCGGAACAGGCTAAGACAGATATAAATCAGTGTTCAAGGGATTTATTAAGGTTTAGAGATATATGAATTGGAGTTTTACCACAGGTAAAGCCGTAGGCATATTTCAAATCTAGCCTGTTCTTTAACTTCCCATTTGGGATTAGAACAAGAATCCATTTGAAGCAGATATAGAGAACAGCACATTAAATAAATAAATAAAAAGTGAAAATGCCATGCAGTAGAATCGAGAAATAAGATGGACCCATTGCCCTCAGTGTAATAAAAAGTTACCCCAATTTCATGGTAGAGATTTACGTTAACAATGAGCCACAGGTAAAAAAGGGAATTACTGGTCTTTAGGTCATTGTAAAAAGGTCAAATCCACTCTGGGATGGGATCAAGACTCTTGAAAGATTTTCTTAGTTGACAAAGGTTTTTCTTTTCTATCAATATTTGTCCAGGAAAAACAAGATTATTGCAGAATGTTATATTATATCAGATAAAATAACAGTGTACAGAACCTATAATGTTCCTTAAATACATTGGTTTGCCTTTAACTGTAAAGGAAACTCCAGTTTTAGTCAAATACTATTAGGCACTGTACTGTGTTTGTTATAATCTACTGAAATTACTGTTTTCATTTGTATATAATGGTTTATGCAAGCCACAGACTCCGCTAAGCTCCCTTTCCCCAATAGAACTGCAAGGTTTAACTTTCCTGCTCAGTTGATTAGCTGCACCTTGGCAGGCTTGATTTAAGACTGCTACTATAATATGGGTGGGGCTGCTTATGGACTGATCATTTGGAGTTTGTCTGAGCTAGAGTAAGACACACATAGTGAGACAACAGCCTGCAGCTTATGACCTCTTGGAGCAGAGTGGAGACCTGGAAATCTATTGGAATGTTTTTTTTGCTCCACCCAGGTTTTGCTGGATGAGATCTGGTTAGTGAGGACATAGTTGATCAGTTAAGACAATGCCTCAGTAAGCTAAGCCTATTATTTTCTTTAATTTGTTTTGGCTAAAATGTTGGTAAAACTTGGAAAAGTATTACAACTTCTTGTATTGTGTTCCTCCATCAAAGTGCCTTAAACAAGAGGAATACATTTATATACATGTATATATATATATATATATATATATATATATATATATATATATATATATATATATATATATAATAATGCAGTTTGGAGATTCTGTACAGCGTATCAGTATACAAAATGTGATTCTCATAAAAAATGATATATTCTATCAATTATATTTCAGTACATCCAAATGTAATTCAAAGTGTTGCAGTAATTTAAAAGTGTTTTCTAATATCACTGTTATACAGAGTTTTCATTTAATATAAGATTAGATTTTTAAGAATAACACAGTCAAATATTACTATTGGAATGAAAAATACAACAAAAAATCCAGGAATGAATCAGTGTCTTCCTATGCAAAATATAAACTTTAACATAATCCTTTAGCTTTTTGCTAAATCTGCAAAAATACTTTAATTTGTTCATGGTCTGATGTTTAATGCATTATAAAAGATTCTTTATGAAAGTTACATTTCAAATCTAAGAAAAGGTTTTCGTTAGTAAAAAAAGATGCGTGTTATTCGGCTCAGTATTTATCCTTGGATGTTACTATATAAAAGCAGATGAAGCAATGTATATACATACAATCTCTTTGCTCTCATGGGAGACTGGATGTAATGTGATGTCTTGTATAGCAAATTGCTTTTGTGAAAATGCAAGTAAGCACCAAGGAAAAGCTTTCATGTAACAAAATAGGCAAAGTATATATGCTACATTCATGGAGTTTTTAAATAGAGGGATATCAATCATAGAGTAGTTGAAAGATTATTGCTGGGTGAATCAATTCAGTTTGCTTTATCAGGCGATACTTTTTGAATTTGAATGATGGAATTGTCCTAACAAAATTTGAAAAATAAACTCAGGCAAAATTAAAGAAACATGGGGCACACATATTGTCTAGTGTGCATTTAAAAGAGAAGGATTTGAAATTTTACAAAATAATTTTTTCACAACATCCCCGTCCACACTACTTTTGCATTAAGGTCAGGACCCCTATTTTAAATGTGTCATATTACTTCAGTGGACAAGTTATAGGGATATATCAAGCAAGAATAAAAATCGGGATAAAAAGGTACAGTTAAACATCCCTTTCACAGACCTCTATATTCTAGTCAGGGTTGTGTAGTTCACTTTGCACTGGCCTTATCGGCCAGGTGATTCACTGTACTGGTGGTACCACAGTGAGCTCTGGTTATATTTACTGTACTATAGAGATTGTTGTTTGACTATACTGTATTACTAGGTGCATTATTGCTATAGTAAATACACATATATACATATATATATATATACAGTATACAGTGGGGGAGAAAAGTATTTGATCCCCTGCTGATTTTGAATGTTTGTCCACTGACAAATAAATGATCAGTCTATAATTTTAATGGTAGGTGTATGTTAACAGTGACAGAATAACAACAAAAAAAACAAGAAAAACTCATGTCAAAAAAAGTTATAAATTGATTTGCGGGTCAATGAGGGAAATAAGTATTTGACCCCTTCGTCTTAGTACTTGGTGGCAAAACCCTTGTTGGCAATCACAGAGGTCAGACATTTCTTGTGGTTGGCCACCAGGTTTGCACACATCTCAGGAGGGATTTTGTCCCACTCCTCTTTGTAGATCCTCTCCAAGTCATTAAGGTTTCGAGGCTGATGTTTTGCAACTCAAACCTTCAGCTCCCTCCACAGATTTGTTATGAGATTAAGGTCTGGAGACTGGCTAGGCTTTCTTCTTGAGCCACTCTTATGTTGCCTTGGCTGTGTGTTTTGGGTCATTGTCATCCTGGAATACCAATCCATGACCCATTTTGAATGCCCTGGCTGAGGGAAGGAGGTTCTCACCCACGGTACATGGCCCCGTCCATCGTCCCATTGATGTGGTGCAGTTGTCCTGTCCCCTTAGCAGAAAAACCCCCCCAAAGCATAATGATTCCACATCCTTTTGACGGTAGGGATGGTGTTCTTGAAGTTATAGGCAACATTCCTCCTCCTTCAAACACGGAGAGTTGAGTTGATGCCAAAGAGCTCAACACTTTCACCCAGTTCTCCTCTAAATCATTCATATGTTCATTGGCAAACTTCAGACATGTGCTTTCTTGAGCAGGGGGACCTTGCGGGCCCTGCAGGATTTCAGTTCCTTATGCGTAGTGTGCTACCAATTGATTTCTTGGTGACTATGGTCCCAGCTGCCTTGAGATCATTAACAAGATCCTCCCATGTAGTTCTGGGATGATTCCTCGCCGCTCTCATGATCATTGATACTCCACAAGGTGAGATCGTGCATGAAGCATCAGACCGAGGAAGACTGGCAGCTATTTTGTGTTTCTTCCATTTGCGAATTATCGCACCAACTGTTGTCACCTTCTCACCAAGCTGCTTACCGATGGTCTTGTAGCCCATTCCAGCCTTGTGTTGGTCTACAATCTTGTCCGTGACATCCTTGGACAGCTCTTTGATCTTGGCCATGGTGGAGAGTTTGGAATCTGATTGATTGCTTTTGTAGACAGGTGTCTTTTATACAGGTAACGAGCTGAGATTAGGGGGACTCCCTTTAAGAGAGTGCTCCTAATTTCAGCTTGTTACCTGTATAAAAGACAACTGGGAGCCAGAAATCTTGGTGATTGATAGGGGATCATATACTTATTTCCCTCACTGACCTGCAAATCAATTTATAACTTTTATTTTACATGCGTTTTTCTTGGGGGGGGGGGGGGGAGTTGTTATTCTGTCTCTCACTGTTAAAATACACCTACAATTAAAATTATAGACTGATCATTTTTTTGTCTGTGGACAAACGTTCAAAATCAGCAGGGGATCAAATACTTCCCCCCCCCCCCCCACTGTATATATATTAATGTTAAACATGGCTGATATTGTTATTTATTGTTTTATTGTTTTATACATATTTTTTCATTTATTCGAGGTATACAGTGTGACCTGGTATATGGAGGTGTAAATAAATGATAGTTTGCAAAATACAAGTCTACAAGTTGTTTGTTGAGGTAACACAATGCCTCATTATATTTTTTCTAACAATGGAACACTTTATCATTGAAGGCCTCCATGAAGAGATGCAAACACCACCCATTTTGCAACAGTTCTGAATAATTATGTTACCGGCCTTCCAATCTAGGGACCTTAATTATGTTAGCAAATAATAGAGTTTAATGGCACCACTGTTTAATTACTTTGTGTTAATTTGTTTAGTTACCATTACATTTTCACACATATATATGCTGTTGCCAGTTCAATAAAGAGATTTTCTGGACATAGGTGGTAGAACTATGTTCTTTTGCTAAATGCTGGAATTTCCATGCTCTGCTTGTGGCTGTCTAATTAGCTGAAAGGCTAACAGAAATCTGCTGCCTGCTCCAGCTGATGAGATGTGGAAAGGAACCCTGTGTACAGAATCCCATTACCTATTTTTTATACTTGAACTATTTATCAAACATAGTTCCCATAGAAAACATAGGAAGTGGATATATTTTATGTCTAACTCCCCTAAAATCATTTTATTTCGAACTATCCCCACTTGTATCCCTGCTTAATAAATATACTTATTGCCATATTTCTTAAAAAGTGTGTTTTTTTTTAATTAGAGCATCACTTATTGAACCTGAAAAACAAAACACTTTTGGATTGTTTCAAATATGCTCTTTGAAAAACATGATAGAAGTATGTGATCATACTATGAGCATGGTGAGTGTTATATATTAATTTAACCCTTTGGATACAGAGGATATCTGGGTGTCATACTCCACAATTCACCTGTGGTGAGAATGACAATGGTCAGAAGTCCTCCACAATTAGCCTCTGATAGTATGCAGTGATGAATAATGAAGGATGGAGCTCTCAGTTACTCTCATGGTGGGAGGAGGTTTATTGAAATTGACACCACACCCCTATTGTCAATTTAGTAAATATTCCACTTTATAACATATTTTACTGTGTTCATATAATAATAAAATAAAGAGATAAAAATAACTACTTGATTTAGGCCTTCTATTTTCCATTATGGTTACAGCCATTTTTTTTTATTAATAGTCCATCCTTTCCTAGCAACACTTCATCTTGCTAAAGCTTTAGCTGCTCCCTCTGCCTCGTTCTCCATTCAGCCCCCATATGATCCCTCTGCCTATCCATCCAAGGCAAATATACATAAATCTAGCTCTGAACTAGCTTGCATATCAGGTCATGGGTAACAATGGACACACGGTAGTGATGATCCACAGTAAAAATAGAAATAGTGTAGTTCCCCAGAGTCTTGTATTAAAGGGCTTTGGAAAATATTGTTATTAAATATAATTTATTTAATGGCATAAAACATGGAATGCTGCTGAGGATGTTAAAAGAGAAAGTGAAATATGGAGAGAAAGGGAGAGCAAGAGAAGGAAAAAGGGTAAAAGAAAAGAGGCACAAGAGAGGCAAGAGGGAGAAAAGAGTAAGGGAGAATGAGAAAACAGAAGAGGACAAAAGGGAATAGGAAAAGAATATGAGAGGGGAAAATTGGAGTGAGGAAGAAAAGGGAACGAGAGAGCATAGATAGAGAAAAGAGAAGGAGAGAACAGATATCAAAGAAAAATAGCCAAAAAAAGAGGAGGGAGTGACAGTAGAAAATAGAAGGGGGAATGAAAAAAGGACAGATGGATGAGAAAGGCATAATAGAAGGGAATGAGAAAAGGAGGGTGTAATGCCCAGGAGGGTCCACTGGACTTTTGGGGACTATGGACTGTTGTGGGCCGCGAGGATACACGAACACAGGTCCTTCACAGGTCCTCCATGTTGGTCCAAGATGGATAATGTTACTACTGATGTTTGTGTGTGACAGCCATATTGTGTGTTGTGGGCCATGTTTTACTGTCAGCCATCCTTTTTGTGATGAACCGTGTTATATCTGTTAATATGTGATGTACAGTTCCTGAAGGGGGCCACAAAGGGGGCTAATTGTAATACGTGTATGTGTGTGTGCGTGTATTATACAGGACAGTGTGTGTGTGTATTGTACACAGGGCAGTGTGTGTGTGTGGCCTTAACAGGTAGGGAACATTGTATTATTGTGTAATATACTGCTGTAATGGTGGTATGTTTGATATTGAAATGCTGCATTTTTCACAGGGAGATTAATGGAGTGTATTACCAGTGTCCTTGGGGTGAAGGTGGGCCAGTTGCAGGGTTTGCCTATTAATGGGGACAGAAGTTAGCCAGCAGAGTGGTGGGGGTACATAGACACTTTGCCTACAAAGAGTGTTTATAATATTACCCTCCCTGTGGAAAAGTCTTCCTGACAGAGGAATACTAGCTCCTAACATTAATGTGTGATTTTTTTCTCTTCCATGGCAAACATGCATCAAATGATCCCCTGCCAAGTACACAGAGCAGGAAGGAAATTCCTAATATGGGCCTGGGGTCTGACCCCCTCTATAGGGTGAAATGTGGTGATGGGATATGCATTACCTTTGCCCATATAGAGTATCACTATTAACTGGCAAAGTTTTGCATCTACGAAAGCATAAAAAATGTACTTATTATTTTATATTGTACCTATACATGCAGTTAATAAATATTAAGGTAACATAGAATTGGGGTTGAATTCCCACGTTCAATTCCTTATATTAATGAAATATTCACTTTATCTTTTCACATGGATCAATTCCAATAATAACATTATGAGCCTATTGTATTTCACAACTAAAACATTTTTTTATTATTTCAGGCATGATCAGCCTTTTGATGCCAGGGAATAGATAGCTATGATCCTAAAGTAATGTCCACTGTGATCCAAACAGCGTTGAAGACAGAGATTGTTATTTCAGCACATTACATTTTTTAATGCAAGTTTTGCATTAAATTGAATAGAGCACCTTTAGACATGTGTAAGGTAACCACCTCTTTCACTCCTTTTTTCACCGTTTGGGGCACTTGCGCAGGGGAAGACCAACTAGTTTTCCCACCCTCCCTCCCTGTGTTTAGGTAATTGTCACAGCTTGTATGGGGGTGCGGCATTCGCCTTAGATGGGAGCTCATTGGTTTGGAAGGTATCCGGTCCTGGTGGGTCCCGGAGGTCCTTTGGGCACGGGGTTTCATTGGGCCTCTGGGAAGGTGAGCTCCTTTTTGGTGGCAAGTGTGCACCTCTTGTGTTATGGTTGTATATAGATATGTTATATACGTTATGATAATAAAAGGTGTGACCTGGTTATACCCCAGTCAATGTCTTGTGTTTTATTGGGTTGGGTTATGTAACACTTAAACGTACCTTGTCACATATGCTTAGGTCAAAGATAATGCAACATAGTTTAAGTGGCGGGGGGTGGAGGGCATGAAAATTATTAAGACACCATTTACTATTTCAGAGCTGGAGCCTGGAGGATGACCTAGACCCTGACAGTGCCATTTACATTGTATGGGAGCATCTGGACTCTCTGTGACCTCATGGACTGCAACACACTATGCTGATCCACTTGGTTTTCATGACAGATATACGGTAGTGGTTTGCCATTTCCTTCTCCAGTGGGCTACAGCATACAGCTCCAGGTATTACTAGGGGATTTCCCAATCAAGTACTGACCAGGCCCAACCCTGTTTGGCTTCAGGGCGGTGTGACCTCTTGGTTCTCTGAATGGACTCAAACCCAGGTCACAGCGGTTAAAGCACTGAATCCTAACCACTGGATTACCAACTATACGTGCCATCTGTAGGGTATTGTGGGCGTTGTATTGGAATCCTTTGCCATAAATGTCTCCAATCTGTGTTTAATACCAAAAGTCGGCAGCTACAGTCCATTGACTTAAGAATTCAGTTCCACTATCTATCTATGTATCTATGTATCTATCTATCTATCTATCTATCTATCTATCTATCTATCTATCTATCTATCTATCTATCTATCTATCTATCTATCTATCTATCTATGTATCTATCTATCTATCTATCTATCTATCTATCTATCTATCTGTCTTCCTGCCTGTCCATCTATCTACCCATCTACCCATACATCTATCATATTTTTATTTCTGTTTTTGTTCTACTCATTTTTAGCATATTTTAATACATTGTGCTTAAAGCCTTGTTACTCTTGTACTGCATTTAACTGTTTTTTAGACACATTTTGTTCATTTTTTAGATATATGTCTAGGCCAAAGAGTAAATGAATGTTAGTTTGTGATTTTCGTATGCAAGAATGCAGGAATTTTTTATATAAAATACCTAAACCAATGCTCCAAAAATAAATCACTCCATTAGGGTTAGGGGAAGTCAATGATCCGTGAACTGTTAAACCACATATCCATCACATATAATTTAATTCAACTGAGTACATTGCAATTGATTTACAATAGAATTAAATTCAATATGTTTAAATTGACATTTACACATGATGAACTTAACTAACCCAACAGTTTGTACTAGTACAGTTTATAACTTTCTATAATATTCCAAATTACATTTTTTGTATAAGGGAAACATTAAATATAAATGTGCCCTACTTTGCAAAACACTGTAACAAGTATTTTAATTTTATTCTACAAATATATTACTGTGCTCAAATATTATGTAAAAGATGAGAAAATATTCTATAACACAAGGCAATTTGACAGTATTTAGGTCAGGTGTATTAAAACTACATAATTTTCCAATGTAAGTAAAAAAATACATTATGAATAGAAGCCATTTATTCCTTTGTACCTCCACAGCCATTCTCAATTACAAATCTATGAACTTTTTGATAACCTGCCCATTTCCTTTAATACTTATGACCACTGTACCTTGATACCCCTTTGAAGGTAGACAGACAAAGTTAAAGATAAGGTTTCTCATTTATCACAGCCATGGAACAATATATCTTAAGCTCTGAAAGAGGTTTAAATAAAGCCTTGAATTACAAAAGCAGAGAAAATCTGATTGCAAGTATAATTCATTAAGAATGCTGTTGTTCTCATTCTTTGATGAAATACATTAATTTCATACCAAGTTTTTCACAATGTCATCTTTAAAGTTTGATCCCATCTTTGAAATTGTGAGTTTGATCAAATTAATTGAATCAAGTTAAAAGTCACATAGTCTTTACATTATAGCCATCAAAAGTAAACACGTCTTTTGAAAAATCAGCCCTTTGTAGTTTATTTTATTTTTTTTTTTAAAAGAGAGCTTTGGTGTCCATGAATATGTGAATAAAACCTTTAAAGAAGTTCTCTAGTTATGTTTCTATCGAATTGTTGATCACTGAAATATACGTGCAAAAAAAAAAAAAAAATATTAAAACAAGAAATATAAATATTTTGTCAAAACACCAAAAAAGCATTAATTTAATTGATTGTTTAATAAATATATATATTTCTATGTTTTTTGTAAATATCACTTTCGTGTTTAAAATGCCAGTTAGAGGACCACTATAGCTTGTGGAAAGCTTCATAGATTTATGAAGTGTGTAGTAAAATATTTTTTTTGCCTTTGTTCTGTGATTACTCCTGAACAGTGAGTGTGTTGTGTACTTGTGCAGTGATTAGTGGCAGCTGAGAGGGGGTGTGGTTTGGCCTATGTAAAGCTATATCAGTGTGTGACTTTTTGTGGTCTACTTGCATCTGTTCTGTGATTACTCCTGAACAGTAACTGTGTTGTGTAATTGTGTAGGAAGTAGTGGGCAGGTGAGTAGTAAGTACCTACTATAATGAGGGGAAGCTGCGAACACTTCTAGCATAAGGGCAGTTCTAGTATAAGGAGTGTAGGAGTTTAAATAAAAGGAGGGAGTGCAAAAGGGGGAGCACATTGTAGTGCTTTATACATTGTCTTCCCCAATGTAATTATGAGTCAGTCCAGTGGAAACTTCACTCAGTGAACATCCTGTTATATGTATGCACTACTGGAACAGTTGATCCAGGGTCCATACCTCTGTGACAGGTGTGAGCATGTTGCCTATTTTGAAACTCAAATTGGAGAACTGGAGAGAAGAATTGCAGCACTTAGTGATATTGCTCCACTGGAAAGGGGGTTGGTGCTCACGGAGCACAGTTTAGCTGGGCCTAGCATGGATGGTGGAGCTGGGGCTAGATATGATGTCTTGGGAGGTAGCTGGGTTACAGTTAGAAGGGGAAGCAGGGGGAGCAGGAGCAGGAGGCAGACTACTACCGAGTTGGCAGACACCAACAGATTTGCCAGACTGTTGGGGATGTCCATTCAGGAATGGCAATGCCAGATAGAGTGTTCCCTCTAACAGCCGGGAGAACAGTTCTACTGCAGGAGTGGGAGAGCAGAATAGGCAGAGTGACAGGCAGGTTTTGTTGGTTGGGGACTCGATTATTAGGAAGGTAGGAAGAGTTATTTGTCACCCAGATCCCAGCAATCAAACAGTTTGCTGTCTCCCGGGTGCTCGGGTTCGGCATGTTGTGGATCGGGTGGATAAATTATTGGGAGGGGCTGGAAATATTGGTACATATTGGTACCAATGACAAAGTTTGTGGAAGATGGAGTGTCCTAAATAGTGATGTCGCGAACATCAAATTTTTGGTTCGCGAACATCGGACACGAACTTCAATCAAATGTTCGCGAACGGGCGAACCGCCGTAGACTTCAATGGGCAGGCGAATTTCAAAACCCACAGGGACTCTTTATGGCCACAATAGTGATGGGAAAGTTGTTTCAAGGGGACTAATACCTGGACTTTGGCATGCCGGAGGGGGATCCATGGCAAAACTCCCACGGAAAATTACATTGTTGATGCAGAGTCTGGTTTTAAGCCATAAAGGGCATAAATTACCTAACATTCCTAAATTGCTTGGAATAACATGCTTTAAAACATCAGATATGATGTTGTATCGATCAGGTAGTGTAAAGGTTACACCCGCTTCACAGTAACAGACCAATCTCCACGTTTAATGCACCGCAAACAACCGCAAACAGTCCCTTTGCACAACCGCAAACTCCCCATTTGCACAAGGTTGGATACCAAGCTAGCCATGTCCCGTTCCTTGTCCTCACTGATGTCATTGAAGGTCTCTTCCTCCACCCAGCCACCAAGGGTTCCCGAAAGGTGACAACAAGCCCCCTGGGACGCCTACTGTGTTTGTTCTTCCACCTCCTCAAAGCCACCTTCCTCCTCTGACTCCTCTTCTTCAGACTCCTCTCTCTGCGTTGCCTCTGTCTGCGTTATTATAAGGTGTGTACTGTTAAGAAGTAGTATTCCTATCGGTTTAATCCCTGTTATGTCCACTATTAGGGGACGTGTATATGGCATTGATTTTTGGAACAGGGAGATGGAAAAAGATGCTTGGTCGGACCTCCTACTTCAAATTTGGGGCACTGCGCGTGCAATCTAAGGTGCCACCAGATATGAGTGTCACTGTGCACTGGCAAAAGTTGGCAGAGTAGGTGCTGTAGGCCTCACACACACGCCTGTAGGCAGGCAACTGATATTCAATTGTTTACAGTCAAAAAAGTGTTGTTTTATGTCACTGTACACTACAGTTGCACCAGATATGACGTATCACTGTGCACTGGCAAAAGTTGGCAGAATAGATGCAATAGGCTTCACACACATGCCTGTAGGCAGGCAATTGCCATTCAATCTATTGAATGGCAATTGACACAGGCAGGCAACTGAAATTAGATTACAGAAAAAAAAGTGTTGTTTTCAATGTATGTTACACCACCAGGTATGAGTAGTGAAAATAAGCACAATATAAGCTGTTAGGTGTTAGCCTGTCACACACACACACGCTGGCAGGCAGGCATAGATTACACACAAACAAATATAAAATAAAATAAATGATGTTCAAAGTTTCCTCAATGATAAAGTATAGGGGGCGAACCGAAAAGAGCATGTGTTCGCCGTTCGTGGCGGACGCGAACATGCGGAAAACATGCTAACTGTCCGGGACATCAATAGTCCTAAAGAATGATTTTATAGAATTAGGTAATAAGCTGAAGGCAAGGACCTACAAGGTAGTATTTTCTGAGATACTACCAGTGCCACCTGCTAGCCCAGGGAGGCAGAAGGAGCTTAGGGAGGTTAATTTGTGGTGCCTTAAGGAGGGGTTTGGGTTTTTGGAGCACTGGGCTGACTACACACTTGGGTACAATCTCTATAGCAGGGAAGGATTGCACCTTAATGATGAGTGAGCCTGGGGGAGTTTTTAAACTAGTACTTTGGGGGGGAGGGATGAGATAGAAGTAATGCGGTAGAAAGTGTAGAGGGGGTAAGGAACACATTAACTAGTCATGGGGAAGGAGATGGGGGAGAGTTAGTACAGTAAATAGGGAGGTATTGCTAAGTAACTCAAGTACAGTGGCAGGCACTTCAGAACTACAGACTCATAACATAATGTGTATGCTCGCTAATGCTAGAACCTTGCCAAGAAAAATGGGAGAGTTAGAATTATTAGCAGTTAATGAAAAATGGGATTTTATAGGCATCACTGAAACATGGTGGGTTAAATCTCATGACTAAACTGCTAATCTGGATGTTATAACCTATTTAGGAAATAGGCCAATGGTTAAAGAGAAGGATGGATTTGTCTGTATGTTAAGCCTGAATTTAAGCCTATAGTCAAAGATATTTATGGTGGAACTAGCGATAATGTTAAATGTTTGTGGGTAGAGTTAAATAGAGGAGCAGCAAATGCCAAAAGAATATTAGAAGGAATATGCTATAAGCCCCAAATATAATTGAAAGTGAGGAAATTAAATTATTGTTACAGATTGGAAATGCAGGTAAGCATGGGCAAGTTCTAATAATGGGAGATTTTAATTACCCTGAAATAAACTGGATAAATGAGACCAGCAGTTGAGCTAAGGGGAGCAGGTTCCTGAGTTCACTCAGAGATCATTATCTGGCTCAGGTTACACAAGAACCTACTAGAAATGAGGCTATCTTGGATTTAGTCATCACAAATAATATTGATATAGTATCAAATGTTGAAATAGGGCAACCCTTGGGAAACATGGGAAACAGTGATCACAACCAGTCTCATTTGAGATTGAATTAAAAAATCATAACTAAGGGGCCCACAAAAACTCTTAATAATTGTTTATTAAAAGGGCAGATTTTAAAGGTCTAAGGGCAGCGATACAATGTATAGACTGGGACAGAGAACTGACAGGTAAAAATACGGAACATAAATGGACAACGTTCAAATCCTTACTAAATAAACATACTTATCACAATATACCATGTGGAAATAAAAGTAGAAGGAGTAAATCACAGCCCATGTGGCTTAACAATGAATTAAAGATGAAGATGAGAAGTAAAACACAAGCATTTCATTTATACAAACAAGAGGGGACAGAGACTGCTTGACTTAAGGGCAAGGAAATCAGCAAGGCTTGCAAAAGGGCTATTAGACTGGCTAAAATCGAAAAGGAAAAGTTAGTTGTAAAGGAGAGTAAGACTAACCCTAAAATATTTTTTAAATATATTACTGGGAAGAAGGCCAGGAAGGAAGCTATAGGGACATTACAATGTGACACTGTCCCTCTGATAATTAGTGACCAGGAAAAGGCAGATGAGCTAAATAGGTTATTTTCTTCAGTGTACACAAGAGAGGTGCCAGTGGTTGGGACACTGCAACATAATGGGGCTACACTACCTTCACCAAATTACTGGTTACTGCAGGAGGAAATCCAAAAGAGGTTCAAAATTTTTTTTTTTAATAAAGCCCCGGGTCCTGATGGAATACATCCACTGGTACTGAGGGAACTGGGTTCTGTAATAGCCAAACCATTATATCTAATTTTTCAAGATTCACTCAACACAGGGTCTCTACCAGATGACTGAGAAAGGCAGAGGTGATACCTATATTTAAGAAGGGAGCAAGAGCAAATCCAGGGAATTATATACCAGTGAGTCTCACTTCATTAGTGGGAAAGTTGTTAGAAGGGTTAATAAGGGATAATAAAGAAGAATATGTCTATTCAAACAGGATTATAGGTAGGAGCCAACATGGATTGATGAAGGATAGGTCATGTCAAACAAACCAAATTAGTTTCTATGTGGATGTTAGTAGGAACCTGGATCAAGGCAACTCAGTGGATGTAGACTTTTTGGATTTTTCAAAGGCTTTTGGTACAGTGCCACATGGGAGACTGGTAAATATCTGCTCATGGATTGAGAGCTGGCTAAAAGACAGGAAGTAAAGGGTTGTTGTAAATGGAACATACTTCAATTGGACTAATGTGGTAAGTGGGGTTCCTCAGCGTTCAGTATAAGGTCCTCTCCTTTTTACCATATTTATTAATCACTTAGAGGTGGTACTGGTAAGTGGTGTCTCTATTTTTGCTGATGACACAAAGTTGTGCAAGGTAATTAAATCAGATAGTGATGTGCTTTCCCTCCAAAAGGATTTACATAAAATTGAGGAATGGGCATCTAAATGGCAGATGAGATTTAATATGAATAAATGTAAAGTTATGTATCTGGGTAGGAAAAATAGCCATGCAATTTATAATCTTAATGGAGCAAATCTAGGGCCCTCATTCAATTGCGATTTGGCCAATTGAATAGGGCTCCAAATAAGCACATAACATATTTTCTTAAAGAAGTTTTAGTTAGCAAACATCTATCGAAAAGCAATTTTTTCACTAACTAAAAACGTATTCAAAAAAATATGCTATGTGCTTATTTAGAGCCCTATTCAATTGTCCAAATCGCAGGCCCTAGGGGTATCAGATATTGAAAGGGATTTGGGAGTACTTGTGGACAACCGCCTAGGTAACAGTGCTCAATGCCAAGTAGCATCTGCAATGGCAAGTAAAATATTGGCATGTTTTAAGAAGGGTATAGAAGCACTGGAAGCAAATATAATTCTCCCACTATACATATCTCTAGTACGCCCTCATTTGGAATATGGAGTACAATGTTGGGCACCACTTTATAAAAGGGACATTTTAGAGCTGGAAAAAGTACAGAGAGGGGCAACAAAGCTAATAAAGGGAATGGAGGGGCTAAGTTATGAAGAAAGACTAACCAAATTAAACATATTTACTCTAGAAAAAGGGGGATAGGATTACCTTATATAAATATATCCAGGGTCAATACAGGGCTTTGTCAATGGAACTTTTTCTGCCTAGAGGTTTTCAACTGACAAGGGTGACATCCTTTGAGATTAGAAGTAAAAAGATTTAACCTTAAAGAAATAAAAGGGTTCTTCACAGTAAGGGTGGTTAATCTGTGGAATTCCCTAGCAAAAGAGGTGGTGACAGCGGATTTGATAGATAACTTTAAAAAGAAATTGGATATATTTTTAAATAAAAAGGGCATTAGGGGCTATCCTGGATAAATAGAGAGGGAGTGTTGATCCAGGGGTATCTAACGTCAGGAAGGAATTTTATATTTCTTTCCCTGTTGAGACAATTGGCAAAGTTTCACTGTTTTTTTTTTTCTGTTTGCCTTCCTCTGGATTAATTAACAATAAATCTGCGGATTGCAGATCAGAGGAGATCTAAAAAGGTCGAACTTGATGGACTAAAGTATTTTTTCAACCTAAATTACTATGTAACTATACTATATGAAACTAAGTTGTATAAGCCAAGATCATAAAATACTTTTAATGTAATATACTGAGGGTTTCCATGTCTGTGACTTACATGCTTTCTGCTTGAATGAAGACTGAGTGGCGTGTTATCCTGACCCTAAATTATAAAGCCCTAAAAAATAATGCACCCTCTTATATCTCTGCTCTTGTCTCTAAATACTCTCCCAACTGCCCTCTTCACTCTGCTAATGACCTTTTTCTTTCCTCTTCTCTCATCGCCTCCTCACACTCCCGTCTTCAGGACTTTTTTTGTGCTGACCTATTCTGTGGAACTCCTTACCTCGCTCCAGTAGACTATCTAACTGCTTCAAAACCTCACTAAGAACTCATCTTTTTAAAGGAGTGAATCATCTTCAGCAGTAATTTACCCAATATTTTGTACCTCAAGTTTGTGAGCTTTCAGTCTTTTTGGAGAAACACTTTGAGCCACATTCAATTCCAAGCCTGCAACTTGATCGCAGACAGCCAAATGTCTGCGGGTCTGTTGCGGGCTCCCGTTGGTCTCTGATTGCGATGCTATTCAATTGCTCAAGCCCGCAAGTTACTGTCCCAAAGCCCAAACTGTAAACCATGTATTGGTTTGTAGCAGTTCATGGCGGGAACATGATAAATCAAGCAAGCCGTAACCTCCCATTTCGAATCAGCCAATAGAAAATTAGACTGTCATTATTACAACAGTAAAACATGGAGGTTACATGTCAATCAATTCGGTTCTTGAAAATAAAGAATTGTCAAAATAAATGCCAATAATGTTCTACTCCATATGGGTGGCAATTAATTTGAATGTCCTTCATTGCTTTCCCCGTTATTTACAACGCAGGATTGATTTCTTATTTCCATTGACAGTGCTGTGGACAGGGGTTAAACCCCCTTTCAGGTCCTCTCTAGCACTCGTAGGATTTTCTCTTTCTTTTGCCATTTATGGGTGTGAAAACATTTGCGGGCCTGGGGAAATAGAGCAATTGAATAGCGATTTGCTATTTTAGCCATCGTAACTGTTGCGAAAGTGAAAGATCAAAGGCTTTAGGAGGCGGTAAGTTATGGGTTTAACCATCGTAATATTTTCAAGGCCGTAACTCGTAACCCTTTCGGAGCTGGCAAAAAGATGCCAATTGAATAGCAAATTAATTGAGAACTCACTTACGGGCTACCGGATCTCCCGAAACCTCAATTAAATATGTCCCTTTGTTGACTTTAAACTCAATAACAGTGCCCTCTATTCGTTCATAAATTGTTAAGTTTTTAATATTTAGGAAGTCGAGGAAGGTATGTGTTCACCCATTTGTTAATGGGTTCAAATAATCTTTTAACATTTGCCATCTCAACCTTCCTTCACATAGGCTCAGTAGAAAGAATCCATAAGTAAACTTGCAATCACTGTTTTGTACCCACCCAATCATACCTTGAAAAGGAAGTATTACTGTCATGGCAGCTTCAATGCACTAACACTAATTGTAATCTATTGTGAGACAGGGTAATTGTGATTTTTTAAATATTTTGTTTATGGGCTCTAGAATGCTTTTCCATCTTTTTGGAATAAGTAAAAGCATCCTAAAGCAGACAGTGACTAATGCACACGTTGTTGTAAACTCATCCTAGCCAACAAATTTAAATATTTTCTCTTCTTTTCTTTAAAAGAACATGTTTTACATATTATAATATTTTTTACATGGGAAATAAAGTATATTTATTTAAGAAAATTAACATTAAAGCAATACAATTACATAACAATAATCTGTTTTACCAGCATTAGCCTGACCAGTGAATTGGAAGAAACTTGAGAGGAAATATAAACCAAGATTTATGGAGGAACAAAATAAGGAGGAAAAAACAACACTGACCCTGTCTCACTTCAATATCATTTTACTACACTTTTGACTACTTATTTTAATTTAAAAGGCTTGTGTACTGTTAAAACATGATCTTTCACAAGTATGATATAACATTTTCAGTTACAGTTGCCCTCTAAGTTCGCTAGCTCTGTATTTTAGGTAATGATTACGTTAATAAGTATTACTGAACCAAGTTTCTCTTTGACTTCCAGTTGATGGCAGCCAAGGATGGACGCAAAATTTCTGAGCTCCATCATTCCCTATCCTATGAAGAGCCAGCTAATCCCAAAACAAAAGGGAGATGCCTCTGGAAAACTTATTTTTGGGGGAAGTTGATACTTTCAAAAATGTTACTGTTTATTTAATACACGTTTTGGGGCCTTTCTACTCTCCCCATTTCTGTTCAACCCAGCAACTCTAAACACAATTCTTCATAGATACCAAGTTGCAACACAACAATTTGAAGAGATCCTTCAATCTTAAGAAATATTCCATTATGAATATCTCCCTTACACATGGGGCATGTGTATGATACATGGAAGTCTGCTTCTCCTTACCATAATCCCACCAATCTGGGGCAGGGGGTGGTGTGAAACAAGCCATTAGAGACAATACCTCAACCAATTAAGTAAAGGAAGAAGGTTGCATCTGTCCAAGATCAGGGAACGCTACAGGCACATAACTCAGGCTCCTGAGGTGCCAACTACCATCAATGGCAATTCATGGGAGTCACCATGAACTCAATCCCAACCTTCCTGAATCTTTACCTTGCTGATGATCCTGATGCTTTGGAGTTCCCAAGCACTAATTACAGCTTACTAAAAATCCTATAACTTCTGTAATATTAACGCAGAAGAGAGGAATCAGCTGTAGTAGATCATACAGATTACCTGGTCATGTTATGGTTGGATTGCTACCTCTAAAAGTTCCAAGGAGGCTATAATTTGCAATTTGCAACTATTCAGCTCAAGACTTGAGTGCCATCCAGGTACTTCAGAAAGAAATTGACTTAAGGCTTAATACTGAAGACAACCGTAGGACTTTTAAGATCAGCTGTCACATTAATAAATCTAGTCTATGGACATACTTATTACATGCCTACGATTGCAGGCCTCTCAGTATTTATCCTTCATAGTGGCGTTCACTGATTTTCCAGCTGCACAACTATATACTTTTACATAGAGCCACAATGCACACATATACCAACCATTCTGCGTATTAAGTACTAAGTACTAATGGTTAATTGTACATCAGATATATATGTTTTAGAAAAAAGCATATTATTTATAATATATAAGTTAACCTCTTGCATGGGTGTAGGAACTGTGGGGTGCAACAATGTATGTGTTGATGTGGTATTTTTATACTATATGCAGTATCCCACCAGATTTTATTTGACTCCTACACCCATGGCAACATCATACTTGACTTATAAGGAGTGTGAGCATAGATTATAGTCTTGGCCTCATTATGCCTCCACCATATTTAGGAATCCCTATTGTCTCCATTCCCCACCTCCATTCCCTCTCCCTAAGGAGCCCTAACTATATATAACTATGTATATATAGTAAATAAATAGTCAATTTGTGTTCACATTTGAATGTCTAAAACAAGTTAAAAAAAACGTGTTTCATGCCCATAATTCCGAGAAATACAGGAACTCTGGGAACCTTGGCAGGAACGTGAAAATATGCCCACAAAGGCTTCGCTCTTGCAACCCATAACCATTTCAAACATGGCTTTCCTTAAGCATATGCGTGCGGTATAAAACAGCTTTGAGCAAAGCTAGGGTTGGGTTATGAACAAGTTAGGAATCCACCCACATAGAGCTGTTTCAAAGTTACTGCCCTTCATCAGCGTGGGGCCGGTTCCTAAACTTGTGTAGTGGATATTTTGAGGAGGTAGTTTACCACAACAATCATTTTAATAATAATTTAATTTATGGTGGGCAAAAGAACGGTAGAAGCGGTAGAAGCCTCCACAGTAGTACAGTAAATAAATAGTACATTTGTGTTCACATTTGAATGTCTAAAGCAAGTTAAAAACTTGTTTCATGCCCAGAATTCTGAGAAATACAGTTATTGCACTGCGTTCTGGGAACCTTGGCACGGACATGCAAATACATTAAATGATTGTTATACATATATATTGTTAGAGAGTAATAGTTTCTTTTAGTGGCAGTCTTGGCCTCATTATGTTTCCACCACTATGGGTTTTGTGTATAGATAGATAAATAGATAGATAGGTAGATAGATTAGAGAGTAACAGTTTCTTTTAGTTGTAGTATCTATAGATTAACAGCTCTAATAACAATGCATGTTGTTCATCTATCATGGATTACTGTATTGTTTATGATCTTATATGTATCTAGTGGATCTTTATCTGATCCATTGGATATGTACATTTTAGTTTGTGTAGGTTTATCTTTCTCAATAAAAATATGTATGTAAAATAGTCTCTTCTAAAAGAATTGAAAATGTTTAAATGTGTAGGATAATGTTGTTCAATAATTATAGTATGCTGTTTCAAAGAACTAGACTTAAAAGTTTTTTTAAACTGGAAAGACATAGGGCCCTATTTGATTGCTCAATTCGTAAATTTATAAACACGTAAAATCCCTCTTAATATTGCTACATATTTGGCAAATATTACTTATTGGCACTAATGAATTCTTAAGTCTGAAACATTTATTTAAAAAAACAAATTTATTAGTTCAAGGCATTTGCAAGTAGTTAATAGAATATGTCCCATAGACAGTCTTTTATGTGAAATGATGCCGTGGTGGGAGCGTCTGTTGCATTGGTGGGCTCAGGCAGGATGTGTCCTTGTAAACTGAGATTTGCATTAGTTCTGTCAAAAAGCCAAGCATTTATACTTTCTTAACAATGAACATTCAATTTTATTATTCACTAGCGAATTGCCCATCAAAAAATGACGGCAATAAAATTGTAAGTGAGCTAATGGTGTTTGGTGTATATAATGTGGCTGATTTAGCGTCGTTCGTTTTCTATGTCGTGCGAGTTTTTCGGAATATTAGTTTTCTATGTCGTGCGAGTTCTTCGGAATATCCGTAGCTGTTTGGTGGGCTTTTTCAGAATATCCATAGCTGTTTGGTGGTGTTTTGCGTGTTTAGGGACCTTTAGCCTCCTTTTCGTTTTGTTCGGTGGACATTTTTTCTTTCGCTTAGGTGATTTTCGGGTCTCTAAACTCCGAAGTTTGTGGTTAAATGGAGGTGTAACTTCACTTGCAGAGGTCCTCGATGCCGCCCCTTGCTGTGAGTAACCTTTGTGTGTCTTTGTTGTTTGTATTTGTTGTGTTTGTAATGTTTTTGGGGTTGCGCGGGTTTCATCCTTGTTTTCTAATCTCGTAGGTGTTTTTTGGCAAATACGTAGGTGTTTGGTGGTGTTTTGCGTCTTTAGACCGCTGTAGCCTCGTTTTTGTTTTTTTTCGGCGGCCATTTTTTCTCTCGCTTAGAGAATTATTTAGTGTTTAAACTCTTTTAGTTTGACTTAAATTGAGGTGTAACTTTAGTTTTCGAGGTCCTGGATGCTCCCTCTTCCTGTAAGTAAGCTTTTTATGTATTTGTTGTGTGTATTTGTTGTATTTTTCATAATTTCATGTGCGCGTGTTGTGGCCGATTTTTGCGAGGTCGTAATGGGTTGTAACGTGTCTCGTATTTTGTTTGCGTTACGACCTACATTTTGCGAGGGTCGCAGTTGCTGGCAAGGCGCGACCCTCGTAAATGTTGCTACGCGAGACCCTCATAAATGTTGCTACGCGAGCCCGCAATCGTGAGCAACGGCTCGTATGCTCACAACTATATATGTGATACCCTTTTACTTAATGTAATAATCTCCCACCAATAAATAATAGTATTTGGAATAATGTAACTTTGGATATTTTGAACCATACTTTCATGAAAATGCATTGAGAAATCAAGTTTCACCAGAACTGATAGGTGAAGTTATTCCTTGTAAATTAAATAATTATCATGGACTATCAGCAGAATTTCAGGAAAAAAATGAAAAAATATGAGAATGTTTGCATGATTGTGAATTATGGGTAAATGTATCTTATAATAAACCTTAAAACAACTCAATAACAGGTTTTATGTTACTTTTATCAATTATATTTGTATTCTATAAATTATCTCGGTAATATTTGAATATATACATACAAATTATACCTTTGGACATAACCAAGATCATGTTGTATGTTGTGCAAATGACTCATATTTATTATTACTCATTAAATAACATTTAATATATTGACCTGGTATTAATTGTGAGATAAACCCCTATGATTACTTGTCTTATAATAGTTTATAATAAAATAGATTTTAATTAAGTTGTTTTATGCTTACTAATATGTACTTATGTGCAATGATATCTTATAGGTAAAAAAGTGATGTAAGCTACACCGATCTGTAATGTATCTGTATATATATCTTCAATGCACAACTCTCATGACTGCTCTTATCAAGGCATATCAATAAATGTATAAATCCTGTAAACTGCTTAACATAAATAGTTGATTAACAGATGGAACTGACCTTTGGGTGAACCTGATCTATGTAGTGTTAGATGACCCCTCTTAAATTTAAGACTGACATCTTCAATATCTTGCAGATTAATATAAACTGATGGATGTTTGCTTATATAGACTTACATGGAATGTAATATATCACCATTTAATTATTGCTTTGCCTACTTGCAGTCATGAAGATATTGAGATATGTACAAATAAGTGGCAAAAATAAAAGATGTTACTTCATACCTCCCAACATTACAAATGGCTAAAGAGGTACCATTTTACATTATGTTTTATATGTGGTATGATATGAAAGAGATGTATTCAGTCATTTAGTCTTATCTGATTCTCTGTGACCCTATGGACTACAGCACGGCAGGTACATCTATTGTTTTGTCTCTGGTGGAGACATTTCTTGGCAAAGATACTGGAGTAGGTTGCCATTTCATTAACCACTGGAACACAATTACTCTGTCTGCTATGACATGCCCATCTTGGGTGAGCCTACATGGTAGATCTCACAACTTTATTGAGCCCATTCACCATGACAAGGTAGGGATCCAGAAGGAGATCCAGTTAGACCAGTGGTTCTCAGTGGACCAGTGGTTCTCAACCCTCTCCTTAGGACCCCACAGACATGCCAGGATTTTGATGTAACAGCGTGTGAACATAGTGAGGCAATTAGTATTCAACAGGCCACGGAGCCTCTAATTGCCTGTTAAATTGAATTCCTGGCATGTCTGTGGGGTCCAGAGGAGAGGGTTGAGAACCGCTGAGTTAGACCTATATTCTGTAGAACTCCAGGATCTTTCTCTTAGACTTTGAAAGAGAGCGGGATCGGGTCAGTGCTGGAAAACATGGTTTAGTCCTTAAATGTAGAACTTTTCTTCATAAATGAAACAGTGGGGAAACTACAAGGGGCAAAGTAATTTCCCCTGAAAAGAGGGACATTTCCTCTAAAAGATGGACAGCTGGTAAGCATGTTACTATTTTGGTTAAGATCGTTTAACATGTACTCCTTAATTAAATAAAACCTTCAAAAAAATCCATAATAAACTAAAATGTGCATAAATTATCTTCAGAACTTGCCAAGATAAACAATTTGTCAAACATAATGTTCTAGATTCTTCGTATTGTTCTCAGATAAGTTATCACTCTAGACAGAGCTTCATTCATTTAATTTGCACTCGTTCTTTCCATTTCTCTTTAGTTTTCTCCTTATTGTCTTGTGTGTATTTTCTATTTATTCCTTTTAGGTCTTTTCTCCCAGCAATATATCTTCATTTTCACAGCTCTAATTTACCCTGATATCTATATATTAGTGTGTGTATATTTTAGAGAGGCGTCACAATATATTGTACCATTGATGCATAGTGCTACTCAGTATCTAGATTATCACGTTGTAAAATATCATTATTGTTCAATATTTGAGTAAAAAAATGTAATAGTTTTCTACAAAAGCTTTCATGTGTGCAAACTTGAAAGGTGGCACAAACCATTTGAAATTGTAAAATGTAGAACATATATCCATTCAGTCATTAAGTCCACAGAAAGAAAACATCCAGGTATATGACAGATAATTGGCTAGGAAACCAATATGAGATTTTTTTCTTTAAAGAAAACTGTCAGGTTTAAGAATAATCATTTGGACCTGACAGCTTTATGGTGAAGTATTTTTGCATGAGTGCACTGATTACACTATTTATAGATATCTTTACTTATTCCATGGAGAGTAAAACAAAGGATTAAAGGGCCCTTTAAGAACACACTCTAAACTAAACAACAAATCTGAATCTTTTTATCTTTTATGCTACGTTCTTAATATAGTATACCAGTGTAAATTAGCTTCTTTAAGTGTATATATGTTTACATATAAACCAATACACAATAAAAATAAATAAAAAGGGTTACTATCTCAATATCACATGTCAGTGTTCCTAATCCGGGTAAAATTCCTCTAAAAAATCTTCCGGGTTGCTCAAGTGCGTAGAATGAAAACCATCTAAGCATATTGGTTTATATTCCCAACAGCCCAGTGAAACAACAATAGAAGAACTCACATGGTATTGTGTATCAAATAGCACAAAATACAAAACAACCTCTGGACAAAATCCCGGTGCTTGACATCAATGTCAAAGTTTCAATTAGAAAATTAAACTTTTATTAAGATATGTAGATAAATTGAAAAAATGCCATTCTTCTAAAAAAAAATAATAAGTAACTATTATCAGTGTTCTCTTTGAAGTAATAAATCTCAAAAAATTAAAAAATTTAAAAAAAATCCACACTTTTAAAAACAACTGGAAATAGACCTTTAATTCTTAATATATAGAACCCTGAAACAGGAACCATTGGTAAAATTATATCAACAGACAGATATTCAGTGGTCTGTAATTGCTGAGTAAATAATATACTAGCACAACCAAAGTTACAGACACATTTTTAAACCAAGAAAGCAGTGTCTAACAAAGGCATAGAGGTGCTATTAACAAATATGGGACCTGACAGCACTGTTTCACTGCACCAAGCAGCTTTATCAAAGGTCAGTGCTTAAATGAAAAATGCACAATTGGCAAACATTGTATGTGTTGGCCCCGCGCTCTCTTTTAGGACAGCAATTTCTTTCTAGGAAGTGGACTCACTCCACTCGCTCCCACCAGATGAAGCCATTAAGTCCATGCAATGCCTGGCCAGACATGGACGATGGGCCCGCAGGAGACACAGGTAGTGACACAAATCCATTTCCTAAGCATTACAATGCATAAATATTTATTTCTTACCACACTAAAACTTCAAATATCAATTCTACAACCTCATTCTGCTAAATGATTTAGACATAACCCTGTTACTAAGTTGCAGACACGATTTATGTATGGCTGAACATTCCATGTTTATATAATTTTTTTAAACTATTGTATGTTGTGCATTTACTTTATTTAATTCATAGTTTTAATTCTACTAAATAAAGAGGTGAAGATGCAATATTTTACTAGCAAGTTTATTAGATCTGATAATTAAAAAAATACATGAAAATGTAACCGTTTATGTAAATCTGGAAATAATATCACTGAAATTGCCATTTAGGTATTGTTTGTTTTATATACATTTTAACTATGTTAATTAATTGATATTATCCTTCTTAATGTAATTGTCTCATCAAATTTACACTTATTTCTAAGAAGTTCCTGGAAAAACATATTCTCAGCTTCTGGAACCTCCTCTGTATTCCTGTTCACTTTCAGAAGTACTGCCAAGTTTCACATCTGTGACTACACTGACTGGGGAAGGGTTTCTCCACTACCAGGGTATCACTGCTAAATGCAAACACACAGCATGTGACTATCTGGTAACTAACAGCATAACACTGGCAGTGGGGAACTCTCCCCAATGGGCGTGACTTTGGTCATAGCATCTCATCCTCTCGCAGCCTCTTAGAACTAAGTGAAATGTACATTTTATATGACAATTACATTGAGGCGGATACAATTAATTAAGTTAGTTAGTTTATATAAAACAAACAGATTGCCCAAAGAGTTCCTATAAGTGCTGTGCCACAAATTGGTACAATTTTAGTTTTATAATTACTCAAACTATTAAGGTATTGAAATATAATCTCACCTTTATATCCCCACCAACACAGTCAAGTGCTGAAAATTAAATTCTAACATTGTTCTTGTTGTTCTTTCCTTCAGTCGTGTTTGACTCTCAGTGACCATATGGATGCAGCACACCAGGCACATATGTATGTGCTTCTGTTTGTGTTTATCCATATGGTTCCCATGGCCAAGATACTGGAGTGGGTTGCAGTTTCTTCTCCAGTGGATCTTGATTTGTCTGACCTCCCTGCTATGACCTGCCCATCTTGGGTGACACTACATGGTATAGCTCACAACTTCATTGAGGTACACAAGCCCCTTCACCACAACAAGGTAGCGATATACCTGATAATATACCTGACTCTTATCAGTTCTTACCATTGTCAATCAAATGAACATTGTTTTAATAGCCTGAAAATGCATTATTACAATGCTTTTAAGCCCCACAAGCAAATTATGTTGATCTAAGAATTTACATTCTATATTCTGCAGTCACTCCATATTTCATGTCCCAATGGTAAGCGGCTACCTCAACCACGGCTCTTGTGGCTGATATAAACACTCCTAATGGAATTTAGTGCAGTTGGGTAGATGCTGCCCAAACTAAGGTAGCACAATGTCATCATAAACTACAATTTCAAATTAAGAAGTTTTTTTCCCTGTGATTGATCAGACTAATCATTAATAGTTAATAGCATTTTGTAACGAAAATAAACCACTTTTATCCATGGTAAGATTATACGTTCCCCATTTTTTGTCACCTGTATTTATTTACGAAGAGCCTTCTATTTGGAATATCTGAAAGCTGGTCCTAGTTTTATACAAAAAAAATAAGCGAGTTCTGCACTTCTGATATAGTGCCATTTAATTTCCCATGTGTTTCATACTGCAAATTGTATCAACAATAACCCATGCAATTACTTTCTTCACCCCCTATGAAGTGATGGATAATGTTAATTCTAAATATTTACTGTAATAATGTATACTCAGTCTTTTTTTCAGCGCTAAAACAATATCTTTCTAACATTGGGCCCTATTCTATTGTCCAAATCATAAATGTATACACACTTAAAACCACTCTTAAAATTGCCATGTATTCTATTAGCTACTCACATTCCAATTACGAGGTACCTGCCCACCATCACTAAGGGCCAGCCAAAGACACACATTTTGGCTTACAACTCCATTGATTTTAGCACTGCTCGAACATTACAAGCGCTAAATAATTAAAGTTACACAAAATCGATATTCTATTAAGCCCTTATCTCTAGATCGGAAATTAAGTCTGACCCACAACTAAATAGGACTCAAGGGCTATTTCAAACACTTATTTTAGCTTTATCAGCAATTAAACACATAACACTGTACTTTAAAAGCATGGGTAGGCATGGAAGGACATTACAATTAATTGCACACCCACAAATATGCAATAAATAAATAGTTTAACTGTTATCTACATGTAATAACGATCCCGAGACTCAAGGGGTTATTAGATACCACACAGACTAGAAAAAATGCTCTAATTCATTTTATAGATTGATAGATTGCTTGATTTAGAGCCCCATCGGCAAATATTACTTTTTGGCTAACAATTTGTAGCCTTCAATTGCAGATTACGTCTAACTTCCATGTTTTACTGATGTAATGATGATGGTCTCATTTACTATTAGCTGTGCCTAAGAAGTAAATTTCGAGCTTGCGTAAAATATTGCCAGATCATATGATCACCCCCCCTGAAATCCTACTTAAAAATGCTGGGATTACATGTGGATGCTTAAGGAGGTAAATTGTGGGCTGTATCAATAGAATATATCTAAACATTTAGTGAAAAAAACACCCACAGCCAAAATTACGTGTTAGAGTCACTTACAGGCTTCTAATAAAATAGGGCTCAATGTTTGGCCTTTCTTGGTGCTAGTGACGAAAAACTGCTCTAAAAGTAAGCAAAGTTATAAAAATGTCATTGAATTCTAATGATAAAAATATTTATCTGCTTCAGTAGCAGTACAACTGCACTTTGGCACATTTTCCATTATGATCCTATCAGGTTGATTAAAATCCCCATTCATCATAAAACTAGGGCTCTTTTATCTCAGCTTCATATTCAAAAGGGTCCATTAGCAAGCAGTCTCATTAGTATGCCTTTGCCATGTTAAGATATAAAGCTATAGGGTAATATTAACTATGCTATAATTAAGGATTGAACACAATAAAATAATCAGGCTTCCATCAAAGACACCCTACACCAAAGTTGTCCAAAAACTTTGTACCAACTAATGACATTCACTGTAATCCCAAACAAGTGCATGGCATAATCAAGAACATACCCAACTACAACAACTTAACCCAGGAGGAGTTGATGGGGACAGTAAATTAGTGCTCGCGATGCAAGAGAGTTGTAACCATGCAAAATGTGAGGTAGCAATAAGTACAGAACCATGGCACAACTAAAACATGCTTTACTTCAGGACAAGGTAGACATTTTTGCAAGACAAAAAGGGGAATATGACTAAACTTCCTGCAGTTTCCAAGGACCCATGATGATTGTCCATTTCTCTGTCCAGAGTTGACTGGGCAGGACTGAGTAGCAACTGTCCAATTGAATCATTGTAATACTGCCTGGACTCTGGGAAACAATCCGCCACTTTAAATTCGAGCTCAGTATCGGCAATGTGAGACCCGCAATGGTTGAAGGCTTGAAATTTCTACCAGTTGCGGTGCTATTAATTTAGAACGGGCTGCCAGTTACGAGGTTGAAAAGCAAACCCGTAACTTATTAATCGAATGTTGGATGCGCGGCCCTGCGCAGGATCAATTAGTCAAACCTGTAGTTACAGGTTTAGATGGAGCCAATGGAAACAGAGATCATCATCATCGAGTCACAGCAAAATAGAGGATGGATTACAAAGTCTTACGGGGTCTAATTGCGATTTACGATCGGACCCACATTCCAGATGAAATGCAAAATTAATAAAGCCGCAAATATGATATACTATTACATGCGAGTTCCATCATATGTATTAACACATTGATTGCTGGGATCGATATAACACAAAAATTAAACATGAAATTAAGTATTTTTCTGGGGAGATTTGCGAGCTTGAGAATGTTGTGCTATTAATTCTAAGACCTATCATCAGTTGGACTTTACTCCTTTTGCGAGTCCTCTCTGTCACTCATTGGCCTTTGGGCTCCATTTAAGCGTTAAGGGGTTGAACGCAAGTGATTTTGTTGCAATTTATAGCTAAATTGCAATTGTAGCGGTTATGGGCTTGAGAGAACAAAGGATTTGCGGCCACTAAGTTCAACGTTCCACGTCCTGTAGGCTTTTTTTGACTCTCCTGCATCCTAACCCGTAAGTCATCTGCGGGTAGGTTTAAGAGGCTAATAATAATAGGCGTAAGTCTTGCGCCCTACGTTACGGCCTATGTTTTATCCAACACCTCTTGTGAACCTGTATCATTTAGCAACTCAAAACCAGAGATAGAATGGATAATAACCTTTATTAGTCTGGCAAAACTAGCTCCCAGAGGCTTCTGTAGTGCGTTGGTAAGCCTGGTACAATAGTCCAGAAGGGGTATCTCACTAATCAGCAGGAACGCAACTGAACGAAAAAACAGGATGATATTTAGTGCAACATGTAAATGATAGCTAAGAAAGAGGTTGAGAAATAACCCACCAGGTGTTAGTAATCCTAAATAGCTGTTGTTTCTTGGTAGTCTGAGCTCTGTATTAATACCTCTATATAAATAAAATAGTGAAACGTGTAGCTGAGCCTCTCCAAATATAATAATTTCCAATGGAGTTATGTACCAGCAAAGCTCACACAAAGAGGTCAGTTTTTAACAAGACCAATCTTGTCAACTTGTCAAATAAGATGAATCCATATGAAAAATGTAATTTAATGGAAGACTGAGATTTGTCTTAGCAAGCTTATTGCTAGTGTTATACTTTATGACTTGAGGTGTATGTGCTTACCTAGGGGGACAAACTTATTTTGGCAGCAGAATAAGTTAAAACTTTAATACAACTGGCTCCTGAAAAATCAGTACAATATTTGCAGTATTGATCACTGCGTCCAGTGGTGGAGGTAACGCCGGTGTAGGTGATGCAATGCACTGGGGCCTGGCACCTTGGAATGGCCAAGTGCTCATGCTGCCAAGGCCCTAGTGGCCCCCCTACGCCACATTTGACATGCCAGATTAACCTTGAAACAGTACTGTCTGTAAGTGAGTTTTTAGTTTGTGCAAAATTCAATCCTATGCTCTGCTTAAAGCTGTGTAATATAACGAGCATATGCTTTAAAAGAGCCATATATTTAAAAAAAATGGAATTAAGAGTAAGGTGCATTGTCTTCTCAGCACGTCCTGACCCAGTTGCAGCAGAGTGCAGTACAATGAAAATCCCTGCATTTGTCAAAATCGTAGCTCCAACCCATCTAAGCCTTTGATCTTTCAAGTTCATAAATGTTACAATCGCAAATCGCTTTTCAATTGCTACAACTCCTCAAGCCTGCAATTGTTTTCACACTTGTAAAAGGCAAATATAGAAGAAAATCCTATGAGGAAGGGGTTAATTACCTGATCACTGTAAAAGCTAATAAAGAAATCAATACTGCACTTTAAAAGACGGGGAAAGCGATGAAAGACATAGAATTAATTGCACAACAGTCAGAAGCTTGCAAATCTGCAATCAAAAATGAGTTTGTTTATGTTTCATTTCCAAGTTATATAAATTTTGGTAATCAAGGCGTTAATACATATCAGGCCACCTACATGGACAATAACATTTTTCTTAATTAATTTTTACTATTTTGTACATTTCCGGATTGCGAGCCTGATCGCATATCAGACTTCTAAATGCTAATCAATTGACATTTGACCTCCATGTTTTATTGATGTCATGATGACGGTCTCATTTACTATTGGCTGTTTCTAAATCAGTAGTTACGGCCTTGCTTAATTGATCATGATCATGCTCTGAAATCCTACTTACGGGTGCATGGTTTACTGTTTAGGCTTTCGGCCAGGTAGCTGCGGGCTTGATCAATTGAATGCTCTGTAACTGTTGCAATTGAATTGGGGCCAAAGACTTGTGTTGAGCTTTCCCATCCACAGTGCAAGCGAAGTGGAATTGAAGACCATCTGTAATAGGTGACAAATACTGGATTATTATTATTATTATTTTTTATTTGTAAAGCGCCAACATATTCCGTAGTGCTAGACATGAGTTAAATTCCAGGCAGGGAAAAAACAATATAAACACATTGCACAGGATGGAGGGCCCTGTCTTTGAGCTTAGAATCCAGTGTCCATAGATCTTCCCCCAAAGCTCCATGCAATATTGGAAACTCGCAAACGTACAATCTAAATTACTATAGGAAATACTTGCTGTATATGATTGTAAGTTGAATAGAATATTCATCAAAGCTATGTATATCTGATTAATTTGATAATATATAGTATTTATTATACCTTAGCAACTTACTTTGTTAAATATAAAGCCAAGCAACTCTTAAGTCATTTGTTTATCTGAATTTAATAAATTAAATTTGATTATATTTGTTTATCAGATAATAAGTGTATGTTCTGTCATTTGTAAATTTTACAAAAAAAAACTAAGACAGAGGGGCTCATCAGAGAACTAACCAACCTTAATAGATTAGTTCTATGGCCCTGATACGCCACTCTGAGAGCAAGCTTTTTTTTTTTTTTTTCATTTGTAAATTTTACCCAGAATCAAAAAGAACATTTCAAGTAAGTACAGATATTTAATAAGTTCTAGAATAAAGAGTATTATTGTTTTCTTCAGCCTTTCATAGTAATCATTATTTTAGACTCCATGCATATTTTTGAAAAAACATTATTAATATACCTTTGCGTCCTGCCTTAATCCATAAGGAGTCTTTTAAATGGCGCATTGCAATAAGAATTTGTGGTAGATATAAGAAACATTGCAGCATAAATCTGATATATGTCAGGTCACAGGGCTAGCTCAGAAGTCACAAAAAGACACATAATAACATTAATCTAAAAAGCAAAAGGTTTTCTGATCTATATTAATTCATTTAGTGTCATGAAAATTTACAGTAGACAAACAACTATATTTAACTTATGATTTCATATACGTTCAATCAAAAAAATGTGAACACATAGCAAAATAAAAGAAAATATACTGCTTTCAATTTATACCCACACTCATATGGGAATAATGGTAAGGCATATTTCCACATACAACCACTCTCCTGTTTCTTACCTCTACATTTTTTGAAATTGCATTGAAAAAAATAGAGGAAGAAGCGTAGAATGGAAAGAAAAGAAGGAAAAAAAAAAGAGGAAAAGAGAATAATTTCCTAAATTATCCCACTATGACTTTTTTATTTATTTATTTATTTAACACTGTTAATGTTATCAAAAAATTATATAAAAGAACAAAGACATTTCTGCATTCATATATATATATATATATATATATATATATATATATATATATATATATATATATATATATATATATATATATACAATATCGTTGGGTTCCCTGGTGGTCAAGTGGTTAGGAATTGGTGCTGCAAGTCAGGGAACCAAGTGGTCACACTATCCTGAAGCCAAGCCTGGTGAGTATTTGGATGGGAGACCACCTAGGAATACCAGGAGCTGTATGCTGAGACCCACTGGAGAAGGAACCAGCCAACCACTCCAGTGTCTCTGCCATGGATACCAATTGGATCAGCATGGACATAAAGATGTCCTAGTATGTTATGGTCCATGAGGTCACGGAGAGTATGAAACGACTGAACGGCACAAAAAGACATACCAACAAACAACATAGTTCGTTTTTTGTATTTAGTTTTAATTGGAATAAAAATATTTGAAGATAAAATGTTTTTTGGTATTATCTCTTTCTTTAGTAGTATTTTATATAGTAAAGTGATTTTCAAGGAAATTTATTAGATTACAAGTCTATGGAACTTATTCATAAGTGTCTGCGTTTTTATTTTTGTAAAACATAGCAGGCTGTCTCCCTTATTTAAATATATAATTCAGATATATTCCACTTATCACCATGTGCCTGTGCTTCCTGTTAAAGAGATTTTCAGATCTAATATCTAATAATAATATAATGTATTTGTGCAGGCTCTGATGATAAAATGTGAATGATCTAAATATTTTTGTAATGTCTTTTAATCAGGTTGTAAACTATTATCCCCTTACCATTTATGTCTATCAGCAGTGCGTGAAATCAAAACTCAGTAAGTGGCCCAAGGTAAATTATACTATGTACAAGCAAAGACTATCATGGCATACTGATATTTTAAATCTAGTAGAATTGAGGCCTTTGAATTCTGTTGTTGGAGAAAAACTGCTTAGTGTTCCTTGGACTGCAAGATGATCCAATCAATCAAAACAACAGGAAATCAAGATAAACTGTTCACTGGAAGTTTTGATCATCTACCAAACTGCTAAACTCATCTACCAAACTCAAAACTCAGTTCCTGCAGCTTCTCTCTGTCATTCACTTCACTGGCTTCCCATAACCTCCCGAATAACATTTAAAATCATGACCCTTATGTATAAAGCCCTCAACAAATACACCTTCTTGTATACAGTATCTCACAAAAGTGAGTATACCCCTCACATTTTTGTAAATATTTTATTAAATATTTTCATGTGACAACACTGAAGAAATGACTCTATGCTACAATGTAAAGTAGCAAGTGTACAGCCTGTATAACAGGGTAAATTTGCTGTCCCCTCAAAATAACTCAACACACAGCCATTAATGTCTAAACCTTTGGCAACAAAAGTGAGTACACCCCTAAGTGGAAATGTCCAAATTGGGCCCAAAGTGGCAATATTTTGTGTTGCCACCATTAGTTTCCAGCACTGCCTTAACCCTCATGGGCATGGAGTTCATCAGAGCTTCACAGGTTGCCACTGGAGTCCTCTTCCACTCCTCCATGATGACATCACGGAGCTGGTTGATGTTAGAGACCTTGCACTCCCCCACCTTCCATTTGAGGAAGCCCCATATATGCTCAATAGGGTTTCGGTCTGGTGACATGCTTGGCCAGTCCATCACCTTTACCTTCAGCTTTTTTTAGCATGGGTCGTTATCATGTTGGAATACTGCCCTGCGGCCCAGTCTTCGAAGGGAGGGGATCATGCTCTGCTTCTGTGTGTCACAGTACATGTTGGCATTCATGGTTCCCTCAATGAACCAGACCAGACCATGACACTCCCACCACCAAAGTATACATCTATACTGAGGAAAGGTAGTTGAAATAATCCCTAAATGACAAGTAAACGGATAAGGCACAAAGAACACAAAAACATTGATATGGAATGAAAGATGCAGAGAGAGTGGAGGCAGCATCTGACATCATTAGGTAAATGCATTTAGGGGGAATCAACACAACTTATAGAAAATATATAAACATGTACATATGTTGTGTCAGGGCCTGCATGAGTGCTGCCGGCACTGGGGAGCTACAGTTCATTAAGGTACCCATGAATGCAAACTGTGACATACTGAAGCAGAGCATGATCCCCTCCCTCTGGAGACTGGGCCGCAGGGCAGTATTCCAACATGATAATGACCCCAAATTAATTAATTTATAATGAGGGAAAGGGAATTAAACAATTTTTGTGGGAAACATAGGCCTCCTAAACAAATCCACACTCTAAGGACTGTATGTCCTAATAATATGGGTCTGGTTGAGAGTCTGTCTAAGAACTACCCAATAAAGGGATAGTACAGAGACCTGAATAGAAAAATGACCATCGTTGAACATCACTGCACAGGCATTTTGGCAAGGTTAGTGGACTCATTAACCCTTTCTTTTTTACAGGTTGTAAGTCTTTTTTTAGTTTAATAGTGTTTTATTTTTTTGTTCGTAGTGTTTTTTTTTTACTTGTAATTTATTTTTTGTTTTTTATTTTTTGTAATGAGTGTTTTATTTTTTTATTTCCTGTAATTAGTTGGTTGTTAGGGATTTAATTGGGGGGTTAATATATATATAGTACCCCCACGACAGGGGTTAATTATTAATGTAGCACGGGTCCTTTAAAGGAATTTGAAGTTTACATGCAGCGGGGGTCCTGATAGGGACCCCTGCAGGGGTTAACTATTTGTGTGCCGAGGGCTATTTAAGGGCCCTCAATGGGGATTTAACCATTTCAATGATACTGTGTCCCGATGGGGACCCCTGCAGCAAGGGGATATTGTAGGAAGCCTGCGGGGTTTCCCGATTGGGACCCCTGCAGCATGGGGATTTATTATGGTAGCAGGGATGATGTTTAGGGGCTGGAGGGGGTTTGGGAGTCAGAGAGGGGTCTTTTTTGCTGCTCCTGTGCATACGTAAGGGCTCTTAAAGTCCTTGCGAGTCCTATTTTAAACCTGCAATATTTTGACAAACATTTGCCAGTTGCAGGTTTAAAAGCCAGTGTGTCTTTGGGGAATTGTAGCAATTTAATAGCGATTTGCGATTGTAACATTTACGGGCTTGAAAGATCAAAGGCTTAGCTGGGTCGGAGTTCTGACTTTGGCAACCGCTGTTGTTTTTCAGCCTGTAAACCGCAGATCGTTTTTGGGTAGCTAAAAGAGCCCAATTTAATAGCTGTAACTTTTTCTGGCTCCTTTACGGGCTTCAGGAACTACAATTAGGTGAATTTAATATGGCTCTGTGTTCCTTAATATCTTCACAAACCATGTGAATAACAATAAGATACTAACACTATGGCTGTTACTCACTTGGAATATCTACACTCTGCAAACTAGAAAATAGAAGGTGATTCCAGGAACACCTCAGGCTCTTTCTTGGGAAATGAAGCTTGCAGTTGTAGTACATTTAAAATAGATTTCCTTTGCCACAGTATGTTGTATGATGTATGTGTTACAAGCTGAGCATAATCCATACTACTTTGTTTCTCTGAGGCTGAAGTTCTTACGGCTTGTCACATATCTGCCTTCATTCCGTGTGCTTTATTGTTGGATTTAATTGTTAGAAAAAAGACTTACAACCTGTAAAAAAGAAAGGGTTAATTAGTCCATTAACCTTGCCAAAATGCTCCTGCAGCAATGTTCAACGATGGTAATTTTTCTATTCAGGTCCCTGTACTATCCCTTTATTGGGTAGTTCTTAGACAGACCCTCATCCAGACCCATATTATTAGGAGCATACAGTCCTTAGAGTGTGGATTTGTTTAGGAGGCCTGTGTTTACATTGGCACCAGCACTTAGAGGTCCAATTACCTCTTTAGACCCACTCCCACTATCTAGAGATCTTCTATTAACAGTACACAAGAAAGGGGAGATACATTGTGTCATGTGTACCTGGATGTATGACATTATGCTGATGACATACCTCAGTTCTGTTTGAGGTCCCAACACATGAGTGCAACTACAGTGGGGGGAAAAAGTATTTGATCCCCTGCTGATTTTGAACGCTTGTCCACTGACAAAGAAATGATCAGTCTATCATTTTAATGGTAGGTGTATTTTAACAGTGAGAGACAGAATCACCCCCCCCCCCCCCCGAAAAAAAAGCAGGTCAGTGAGGGAAATAAGTATTTGATCCCCTATCAATCAGCAAGATTTTGGGCTCCCGGGTGTCTTTTATACAGCTAATGAGCTGAGATTAGGAGCACTCTCTTAAAGGGAGTGCTCCTAATCTCGGCTCGTTACCTGTATAGAAGACACCTGTCCACAGAAGCAATCAATCAATCAATCATTCCAAATTCCAAACTTTCCACCATGGCCAAGACCAAAAGAGCTGTCCAAGGAAGTCAGGGACAAGATTGTAGACCTACACAAGGCTGGATTGGGCTACAAGACCATCGCCAAGCAGCTTGGTGTGAAGGTGATAACAGTTGGTGCGATTATTCGCAAATGGAAGAAACACAAAATAACTGCCAGTCTCCCTCGGTCTGATGGTCCATGCAAGATCTCACCTTGTTGCGTTTCAATGATCATGAGAACGGTGAGGAATCAGCCCAGAACTACACACCTACAGGACCTTGTTAATGATCTCAAGGCAGCTGGGACCATAGTCACCAAGAAAACAATTGGTAACACACTACGTCGACCGTCAAACATGGAGGTGGAAACATTATGCTTTGGGGGTGTTTTTCTGCTAAGGGGACAGGATAACTGCACCTCATCAAAGGGACGATAGACGGGGCCATGTACCGTCAAACCAGCCGGGGCATTGAAAATGGGGCATGGATGGGTATTCCAGCATGACAATGACCCAAAAACACACAGCCAAGGCAACAAAGGAGTGTCTCAAGAAGAAGAACATTAAGGTCCTGGAGTGGCCTAGCCAGTCTCCAGACGTTAATCCCATAGAAAATCTGTGGAGGGAGCTAAAGGTTTGAGTTGCCAAACATCAGCCTCGAAACCTTAATGACTTGGAGAGAATCTGCAAAGAGGAGTGGGACAAAATCCCTCCTGAGATGTGTGCAAACCTACAAGAAACGTCTGACCTTTCTGATTGCTAACAAGAGTTTTGCCACCAAGTACTAAGCAGTCAAATACTTCTTTCTCTCACTGACCTGCAAATCAATTTATAACTTTTTTGACATGTGTTTTTCTTGTTTGTTTTTTTGTTATTCTGTCTCTCACTGTTAAAATACACCGACCATTACAATTATAGACTCATCATTTCTTTGTCAGTGGAGAAACGTTCAAAATCAGCAGGGGGTCAAATACTTTTCCCCCCAACTGTATATATGTTGTGTTTTCTGATTGTACCAATACATTTTATATACTACACTATCAGGATTCTGCTTGCGCTTGGTAAGTGTAGCACTAGTTTCTAGGGTGGAAAACTACTAAACAGGTAATATAAAGACAAGTCACAGTACATAGTTACATAGTAATTGGAGTTAGTCTACCAAGTTCCACATTTTTTGATTTCCTCTGATCCTAGTAATGTGTGGATTTATTGTTAAATGATCCACAGGAGGACAAACAGCTAAAAATCTTAAGGTCTTGTTAAGAGGAGGGTCAACTGGTTTGGCCAATGAAGGGATCCAACTGTTCAGGTCCTCTCCTCTGCAGGTTTTTGTGTATTGGTGCTAGGGATTCCCATTCCCTTGAGCTCAAACAACATGCAGACAGCTAAAGTTCTGTTTGCAAATGTAACTGTTGCTATGGTAACTAGCACTACAGCACTTCACTCTAGGCTATCGTCACAGTCCAGTTTTTTTATGCAAATCTACGGTACGCACACAAGTTAATCCATGCAATAAAGAGTTTCATATAAATTATTCTGTGTAATGTAAATCTCCCGATTTTCTATTTTAATACCTTAACAGGCCATTGTAGTCCTATGTTTAAAATACACTCTTTTACAAGAACAACACTTAAAATCCACTAAATGTATCTAAACGTAAAAAAATAATACAGCTTGTAATTTGTTTACCTTTAATATGCAATTATGGAACCTACCATTTAGATTTTTGCTGATCTACATCCTGAGGTAACCACTTAAAAGATTTTGGTGTCTTCATATATATCGAATTCAAAATATAAACAATAATAAACTGTTATCAGACAATAATTTTGTTGTATTCCCAAGATTAATGTAGATAGATATTATTACTATTTTATTATTATTTTATTATTTGCCAGTTCCTTTTCCAGTGGGTCACAGCATACAGCTCCTGGTATTCCTATATGGTCTCCCATCCAAGTACTGACCAGGCCCAACCCTGCTAAGCTTCAGGATGGTGCGACCTCTTGGTTCCTTGACTGGAATCGAGCCCAGGTCACAGCAGTGAAAGCACTGAATCCTAACCGCTGGATCACCAGAGTCCAAGTTAAATCTGGCAATGGGAAATGTCTGTGGTGCCCGCTTCCTTAATGCCATAAACCCCTGCTTATTTTGCTTAATAGTTAATCTAGCCCTGCTGAGGTGGAAGATAGATTTGAATATATAGGAAGTTTCTATTTCCACTATTGGAATGCGGCATCCAAAACTGCAAGTCCAGACTCATGCAAAGTTCATACGTTAACAAGAATTTTTTTTTATAAAATGAAAGCTTGCAATAATAAAAATCCTTTACTATATAAACATCCCATTCTGGATTGCTACCCTGTTGTTGTTGACCATTTAGGGTCACCCAAGATGGGCAGGTCATAGCAGAGAAGTCACTGGCAACCCACTCCAGTGTCTTTGTCAAGGTAGACTTATGGATAAGCACTACCAGAGACATAACAATTGTGGCTGGCATGCTGAGGTCCATACATGGGCCGGATTACCCATTAGGCCAAATAGGCAGCCGCCCAGGGATGCTTCGCTGTGATTGGCATCAATTTTTTAAAAAAATGGTTCCTGGCTAATGTGTTGCAGTTCATAGACTGGCTACTAGGGGGTAACCACCTAGAACAATACAGTTACAACAGGAAAAGGAACTTACAGGCACAGAAAAGGCTCCGCCACTTCACTGCCTAAGGGCTCCAAAAAGCTAGATACAGAGTTGGACCTGACTGAATGACTAGACAACAACAATATAAACTTCTGATTCTTCTTAAATCCCTTTTCATTTACTTCCTCTGATAATAAACTTTTTTTCAGATTAGAATTTATCCTTGTTTGCCTTTACACTCAGAACATTGCTCTTGAAAGCTTGCATCAACAGAAATTCAATACTCGAAATGAAAAACTTATCATCAAGTGTTGAAATTCTCACCTATGCGCCTTAAAATGTTTCAAGCATCTCGTATTATAAAATCAAAAAAGAAAAAGCACAGTAAGAAAAACAACGACTGTTTTGAGAAGCTGCCGACTTAAAAGTCTGTCTTTCTTACAGTGAATTCCTCCAAGTAAGAGATTTTATACAACAGTAGATTAGTTGTGAACACATTGAAATGAAGGGAAATTAGTTATTAGGAGAACAAATAAGATCGAATTGAACCCATAAGGGAAACGCACTGCCAACAATTTACGCTGCTCTCCCAGCGTGGAGCGTGTTTATTGAACATTTCTATTGACTTTTGCTTTTGTATTAATTCTACTCATTCAAAAGATAGCAATGCCAAGAAAGAGTTCTTTAGTTCTTTACTTTTCTGTAACACAATGTAAAGTCCAACAGCAGGCACTCAGGAAACAAGCAAGACATATGTTCTAGGTTTTTCAATAGAAATAAACCATCTGCCGCCATTCTAGTCTTTACGCAGTTTTTATTCGAAAATATATGCGGACAAAGACTAATTGAAAATATTCTGGCAACTATATGTCTTTGGTTAATGCTGCTTGAATTGGACGGTACTGTGAAAGTCTGTCAATGTAACCTGATTTTAACAAGTAATTGACTATTGAATGACAAATACATTGATTATACAGCAATCCGGTATACTAACAGTATCATGACAGGGAGAAAAAAAACTTACCGGTACTTATAAATGTGCTTCACTGTAATGCTTAAAGTTTCCATGTTTGTAACTTCTCTAATCTGACACATCCCGATTATATCAGATACACATATTAAATTGATTCATTCTATACACATATAAATTTATTTTATAAAAATAAAATGTTTTCCACACCCTAAGGGGTGGTTACATATGCTTATTTCCTGTTGAGTGTCTGCCAGCAGTGGTGGTAGCAGTGTAGGCAAGGGGCCGCTAGATGGCGCTGTTGATATTTTACACAATTTCTAACCTTCAACTGTTACCCTAACCTTTTACGATAACCCTTACCTTAACCCTAATCCTTCCCTTACCCTAACCCTTACCCTTACCCTACCTTTACCCTAACTCTAACCCCTACCCTAACCCTTAACCTTACCCTAACTCTAACCCTTACCCTAACTCTAGCCCTTACCCTTACACTTACCATGACCCATACCCTAACACTTACCCTAACCCTTATGCTATCTCTAACCCTTACCCTAAACCTAACCCTTACCCCAACCCTATGCTTTACCATAACCCTTACCCTAAACTTACCCTAACTCTAACCATTTCCTTACCCTAACCCTTACCCTACTCTTACCCTAACTCTAACACTTACCCTAACTCTAGCCCTTACCCTTACACTTATCATGACCCTTACCCTAACCCTTATGCTATCTCCAACCCTTACCCTAAACCTAACCCTTACCCTTACCCCAACCCTAAGCTTTAACATAACCCTTACCCTAATCCTTACCCTTACCATAACCCTTGCCCTAACACTATGAAATTCAAATTTAATTTCAGTTAAAATTCAGTAAAATCATCAGTAAATTCTCAACAGTTCCTTCTAGCAGCCACTCACCGCCACTGCTACCTCCATTGTTGGCGACCACCCAAACAGTAAATGTTCGCAACATGCAAACACTGCTTTTGGGTACATTGGTTAACCCTGTGGTAACATTCAAACCAACAGCAGCAATGTAGAAATCCACATAACAATGTCTGAACTACTCCTTGCCTTCTTGTGGAGAGCAAAAACACAAGGCTACATATCCCATGATGCTTTGCTGCACAGACTGACTTCCCAGATATTGAAACTATGTTATAGCTGCCTGCGATTGGCCCAACATTTTTTAATTTTATGCTAATTTAGCTAAGATTTTCACGGGGCATACTTTTTCAAAATCAAGTAACAGAAAGCTGAAAAAATTGCATAATGCAAGTTTATTGATGTTTATTTTGGAATTTTTTTAAACAAAAATGTTTTTTCATACACTACCCTATCTTGGGTCTGGTGGTCTAGTCATTGTCCTTGTTGGTCCCCCTCCTCCGCTCCGCCTCCACATCCCCTCCAAACTCCTTTGTGATCTTTTGTTTGTGGACAGTCACGGGCCCATTGACCGGTTTCTCTACATACGTAGCATGCACCTCCTTTCGGTCAGCCTTCCTCCTCTCCTTCTTCCTCTTGCACTTTGTTTGCCTCAGAGAAAAACATTAGCATCATTATTTTATTATTCTGTATCACATATACTTCTTTTGGTTTGCTATCTTCCCTTTTCTGCTTTTTCTTCCTTGCCTTCTTACATTGTTCATCAGCATGCCTAGCATAGTCTATAGTTTCCCTCAAGTGAAAGGGTCCGATAAGTTATTTGATGTTTTACAACAAAATCTCTGATTTCAGAATGGCATCCTCTTAAGAATGCATTTTTAAGCTGTTGTGCATACGAGCCTGCATCTTCATAGGGCTCCGGGCGGATAACCCCACTACGACTATCAAATACGGTTCTCAGGCTGCCCAGATATTGTTCTACTTCCTCACCATCATTCTGCACACATTCGTTAATTGTTGTCCAGTCTGCATGTTCCCTGTGTCTGTCTGACACTCTTTACAACAAAGCCTTTAGGCGTTGTTTTAGCTAATCTAAATCAAAAGCTAAGGGTTGTGGGGGATTTTGTGGGTCTAGCGGATTCCAATCCCCCTCAGTTAATATCCAGTCTGGTCCCAGAATCTGTCTCATGCTCATTTCAATTTCTATTCCATTCAATATAAAACTTTGTATCAACTTTCAAGTTCAGGTTTTGCTTTTATCCTATTTTCCATTTCCCTAAACAAGTTCTTATCTTCATTACTAAGTCTACAATTCTTATTAATCTCTTTGATATTTTTATTTTCTGCAGTTTTGTCCAATACTATATTTATTATGCAAGCAGAGTAAGTTTTATAGTTTCTCTCAATAGACTTCGTTGGCTGGCTGACCCTCAGCAGTTTTAAAAATACATACCGTCCTGCGATTGACCCTCAGCAGTCTCAGAATAAGCTTTTACCCTCTACACAAGGCTGACCCTCAGCAGTCTTAGAAAAATTCCCAACCCCTCACTACAGTTGTAAATTGGAGTTTATCTTAAGTCCCAGACTTAAAGAGGTAGAAAATTCATACTTTTGTATTAAAGTCAAAACCCATACCTTTATGTTTAATGTCCCTTCCTTGAAGAAACCATTAATATGCATAGCACTTACAACTTGTCTAAAGGTGCATGCCTTTAGCCTTTTGCCCTTCCAACTGTGGATGGGGATCCTTACCTCCCTGACCTGTCCCTCCCCCGAACTACCATCCCCATTGGGATCAGACCCCTCCCCCTCTGTCCCTCTTTTAGGGGTTCCTGGTGCTAGGGCCACCCTGCCACCACCCACCTCCTTCTACACACTCTCATCTTTCTCCTGCTCCTCCTCTTCCTGCTCCTCCTCCTCTAAACCACTCTTCTCCTCCTCTCCTCTACTCCTCCACTACTCCCCAGAGCCACCTCTCGTCTTCTCCTCCTTCCCACCTCTCCACTCCCCTCCCATCCTCTCTCCTCCCTCCATTTACGGGCTTGCGTCTCCGGCCCGAAGGTCGTCGCATGGTTGAATGTAATAGCTCTGCAATTATAGAAAATGTAAAGCCTGCAGGCTTTGCAGGTGTGCAGTTGCCGCTGTGGGCTTGGAATTTAATATGGCCCCAAGTGTGGGAGAGGGGTCTAACTGCCAAAAACAATCGTAGGACTTCATTTTTCATTTTGGCCACTACAGAGACAGACAAGAAGACTGTAATCCTACTTAGTACATCAAAGCAGCTAATTAATATGCATGAACTGCTCATTTGCATATAAATACAAAAATAACATCATGGAATTTCCAAGGATTGGTTGATTTTAAAAACAATATATGACACAACATATAACCAGTTTTTCTTGCACTTTAGGAATAACCTAACCTGATTTGATAAACATTATTGCAAATATTCAGAAATTAGTGAAAAATGTAATATAGCCAGTGTAACAGTACACCGGCACAGATCCATAAAAGTAAAAAATAGAACAGCCTCCCTAACATTTGCCCAGGAAAAAGATAATGCAACATAGTTTAAGTGGCTGGGGGTGGAGAGCATGCTAATTATTAAGACACTATCCACTCGTTCAGAGCTGATATGGAAACTTTGTTGGAACAGTTCAACAGGTGAGTGGCCATTTACATTGTATGGGAGCATTTAGTAATTGTGTGTGTTTTTGTTGTTGAATCATGTCCAACTCTCCATGACCTCATGGACTGCAACACACTATGCTGATCCACTTGGTTTTCATGACAGACATACTGTAGTGGTTTGCCATTTCCTTCTCCAGTGGGCTACAGCATACAGCTCCTGGTATTCCTAAGTGATTTCCCAACCAAATACTGACCAGGCTTGACCTCTTGGTTCTCTGACTGGACTCAAACCCAGATCACAGTGGTTAAAGCACCAAATCCTTACCACTGGACCACCAATGAACCCACATATAGCACTTGCAGAGCCCTTAACAGTGAGTATTAGTGCCATAGTGACTAGTTTAATTGTGCTGATAGGTTACACGTGCCATCTGTAGGGTATTGTGGGTGTTGTATTGGAATCCTTTACCATAAATGTCTCCAATCTTTGTTTAATACCAAAAGTCGCCAACTACAGTCCATTCACTTAAGAATTCAGTTCCACTATCTATCTATCTATCTATCTATCTATCTATCTATCTATCTATCTATCTATCTATCTATCTATCTATATTTACACATATTTCATTACATAAACATACTGGGGAGCACCTGTGCCATCTTTGCATAGCTACAGCACAGACGTAAACTTGTCCTGCCCACAACTTCTGAGGTCATTTATCAAATTAATACAAAAATTAAGTACATAATTCTGCTATTCATTAACTTGTATCTTATTTTGTGGGAAATGTGTAAACCAACATATAAAGCATATACAACTATATGTTTAAAAGCTTTGAGTCTGTCTAAGAGCATAATTATGTAGGGATAAAAGTCATACAGCTACATAGAGCTAGTTTTTAATTAGAAAAACAAATAAATGTTAATTCCTCCAAAGAGCATTGGAGAGCTCCATGAGGCATAGGTGGAAGATGTGTGTGTGACAGAGACATTTACATTTCTGAAGAGATTAACTTGCATTGAATGATGCAAGGTGTCTACTTTTCTTGCTAGTGAGGGGGGTAAGGGTGTGGTGGCAATTTAAATCTAACAAAGACTGTGGTAGTGTGCCTGTTCTCTCTTCACATACCCTTCCCTCCACCAATACCTACAAACACACATATCCATCATCCAGCTCTCGGGAAGTAATGTAAAAAATACAAAAAGTATTCCTGTAAAAAGAGTTTAAATAAAAATAAATGTCTGATTTTCCTAAAACATGTTTTATGTCCACGATTTATACTTGTTAATATTGTTTATTTGTTACATACTTAACAAACAAGTGTCTTTTTTCTTTAACTGCAGTATTCCTTTAAATTCCACTGTGATACTGGTCCTTCAGGATATAGTTGGAAAAACCTGGTGTATCCTTATCTCTAAATAATTATTTTCTATGTGTGTTCGCTTCGCTCAGTCGTGTCTGTCTCTGTGTGACGTCAAGGACTGCAAAACACCATGCTAAACCACCTGGTATTCATGGCAGATATAATGGAGTGGGTTTCCAGTACCTACTCCAGTGGGCCACAGCAAACAGCTCTTGGTATTCCTAGTGGGTCTCCCATCAAAGTAATGTCCAGGCCAAACCATGCATGGCTTCAGGGTGGTGTGACCTCATGGTTCCCTGTCTGGAATTAAACCCAGTTCACAACAGTGAAAGCACCAAATCCTAACCACTTGACCACCAGGGAGCACTCTTCATTTTTATAGACTTATTAATTCATTGTGTAGATTTTGTGGCGCAGCAAAAACAGGCTGGACAGCCCCTTTACAGGCCTCCTCTGTATTTAGGAAGATATACTTTCCATAAGCCATTGGGAGTATTTCTTTAACACATAATAATCATGTTATATGTAAAACTTTGTCAGTACTCACAGTTAACTTTCAAATATTTGGAGCTTGAGTCAGTTGAGCTTTTGCTCGATCCGATAGCCCGTAAGTAAGGTCGCAAGTTAATTTGCTATTCAATTGGCTCTTTTTGCAGGCTCAAATGGGTTACGAGTAGAGATGTCGCGGACAGTTCGCCCGCGGACTATTCACGTCGATTTTGGCATGTTCGCGTTCGCATCGGACGGCGAACACATGCGCTTTAGGGTTCGCCCCCTATTCTTTATCATTGAGGAAACTTTGATCCTGCACCTCACAGTCAGCAGACACATTCCAGCCAATCAGCAGCATACACTCCCTTTCAGGGCCTTCCATCTGAAGGACAGCATACATTTTAGAATCATTCTGAAGCTGCATTCGTTGTGAGAGGACAGATAGTGTAGCTGCTGGAGATTTAATAGGGAAATAGATAGCCAGGCTGTGTATTTAGCTTCCACTACAGACCTGAAGGACTCATCTGATATCTGCTGCAAGGACAGCAACCCAAAAAGCCCTTTTTAGGGCTAAAACATCATTTATTTTATTTTATAATTTTTTTCTGTGTAATCTAATTGCATATGCCTGCCTGCCAGCGTGTGTGTGAAGCCTATTGCATCTACTCTGCCAACTTTTGCCAGTGCACAGTGACACTCATATCTGGTGGAACCGTAGTGTACAGTGACATAAAACAACACTTTTTTGACTGTAATTGATTGAATATCAGTTGCCTGCCTACAGGCATGTGTGTGAAGCCTATTGCATCTACTCTGCCAACTTTTGCCAGTGCACAGTGATACGTCGTATCTGGTGCAACCGTAGTGTACAGTGACATAAAACAACACTTTTTTGACTGTAATAGATTGAATATCAGTTGCCTGCTACAGGCGTGTGTATGAAGCCTATTGCATCACTCTGCCAACTTTTGACAGTGCACAGTGACACTCATATCTGGTGGCACCTTAGATTGAACGCGCAGTGCCCCAAATTTGAAGTAGGAGGTCCGACCAAGCATCTTTTTCCATCTCCCTGTTCCAAAAATCAATGCCATATACACGTCCCCTAATAGTGGACGTAACAGGGATTAAACCGATAGGAATAGTACTACTTAACAGTACACACCTTATAATAATGCAGACAGCGGCAACGCAGAGAGAGGAGTCTGAAGAAGAGGAGTCAGAGGAGGAAGGTGGCTTTGAGGAGGTGGAAGACCAAACACAGCAGGCGTCCCAGGGGGTTTGTTGTCACCTTTCGGGGACCCTTGGTGGCTGGGTGGAGGAAGAGACCTTCAATGACATCAGTGAGGACAAGGAACGGGACATGGCTAGCTTGGTATCCAACCTTGTGCAAATGGGGAGTTTGCGGTTGTGCAAAGGGACTGTTTGCGGTTGTTGGCGGTGCATTAAACGGGTAGATTGGTCTGTTACTGTGAAGCGAGTGTAACCCTTACACTACCTGATCGATACAACATCATACCTGATGTTTTAAAGCATGTTATTCCAAACAATTTAGGAATGTTAGGCGATTTATGCCCTTTATGGCTTAAAACCAGACTCTGCATCAACCATGTAATTTTCCGTGGGAGTTTTGCCATGGATCCCCCTCCGGCATGCCACAGTCCAGGTGTTAGTCCCCTTGAAACAACTTTCCCATCACTATTGTGGCAAGAAAGAGTCCCTGTGGGTTTTGAAATTCTCCTGCCCATTGAAGTCTATGGCGGCTCGCCCGGTTCGCCCGTTCGCGAACCAAAAATTTGAACCCATAAACCCATAACTTACAGCCTCCCGAAGCCTTTGATCTTTCACTTTCACAAGAGTTATGACGTCTAAAGTCACAAATCGCTATTCAATTGCTCAATTTCCCCAAGCCCGCAAATGTTTTCACACCCGTAAATGGGGAAAAAAGGAGAAAATCCTACGAGTGCTAGAGAGGACCCGCAAGGGAGTTAAACACCTGTAAATGCAAATAAATAAACAATACTGCACTGTAAATAAAGGGGAAAGCGATAATAGACATTAGGATTCATTGCACAACAGTCTCAAGCCTGCAAATCGGCAGGAAATTTAATTTATTTTTATGTGTCATTTCAGGGTTAAATCGATCTCAGGTATCAATGAGTTAATACATATCAGGCCACCCATATGGACTAAATCAGTATTGGCATTAATTTTCATAATTCTTTATTTTGCAGGTTTGCGAGTCTGATCACATATCAGACCCCCGAACCTAATTGATTGACATGTAGCCTCCATGTTTTACTGCCGTAATAACTTCACTTTAACTCTATTTGGGGCCCAATGGGATGGTGATGATGTAGACGAGGAGAAGGACTAGAGAGGTTATTGCTTGGAACTTTAGATCTTATAGGCACAGCTACACTTTGGTTCATGTAAGCACCGGCAGCACATTGGCTCTTACAGGAACAGGCCATAGATTGGCACTTAGAGACAGAGGCTCCAGATTGGCACTTACAGGCAGAGGCTGCACATTGGCACTTACAGGAACAGGCTGTAGATTGACACTTACAGGCAGAGGCTGCACATTGGCACTTACAGGTACAGGATGCACTTGGGCTCTTACAGACACAGGCTGCAGTTTCGCACTTAGAGACAGAGGCTACAGATTGGCACTTACAGGCAGAGGCTGCATATTGGCACCTAAAGGTACAGGATGCGCATTAGCTCTTACAGAAACAGGACGCTCTTGGTCTCTTACAGACACAGGCTGCAGATTCACACTTACAGTCAGAGGCTGCACATGTAAAACGTCGGGTAATAAGTATGCTGTTTGTTTTAAATGGGATATTTTTTGTAGGTTTCGAAATACCTGTGTCCCAATGTGTTGTTATTTGCATTAAACGGTGATTTTCTTTTGAGAACAATTATTTTCTTTTCAATATTTATATATCATTATAAAAATACAGATAAACATAATTTAGTTTCCTTAAATTCTGAATCTGAATACAGAAAAAGCTATGTGGGTGAGAACCAGACAGTAATGTACATTAATTCTGCTTGGCGAGTCTACATAATTGTTAATGATTTAGTAAATTAGTAAATAGATCCTTATGGTCATGTATTTTACTTTCAATTACACTGCGCCAGCTTGTCATGTAACTCTTCAGATCACTAATTGATATAACTGATACAAAACATATTTTTACTTTAATTCAAAGACCCCCCACTGTGTCTATTCACAGGCAAAACATTGTGTTAGCTTGAGATGCCAAAGATAATGACCTTTTTTGTCTATGAACCATGGTTTTAAAACAACAGAGAATTGTAAATTTTACCACTGCGTATTTGTGCTTATTTTATATATTTTATTGAATTCTCTTGTGTATTCATTGAGATTCTGAAACAATTTTAACAAGAATATTCTTCTTATATTATTCCATTGCCCTTTTTTGTTAAAATTTGAAAAGTAAATACAATGGAAAGAGGGAATAGGAGGAGAGAAAGTGCAAAACGTCCTAGTGCAGATCAGTTATATCACATAACATGAGGTAGGTATAACTCTTGTGGATGGCCCTTATGTGGCTATGGCTCTTTGGATGTAAGTGGTTTATGAATGTTCTTTCCATCTGGAGAGGATCGCTTCTCCGACAGTCTTGTATATGATCACACTTACTATAGTCTAAGTTATTGTAAATATGTCTGTCAATCTTTTATCATTTATTTGTACTTGTTGATGTATATAATAAGGTAAGGTATGTAACCAATAATGACTGGAATTGGATAGGTGTGCACTAAAAAAGTTTTATTGATAAAATCAAATTTCTCTTGACATAAATTTAGAGTCTCAAGTCTTGATGTAATATTCTTTACATAGACCAAGACAATATTTGTCAATAAAATAAATTCTTAATAATGATCAAACGCGTTGTTACTCTCCTATGCGGCTTTATCAATGATTAGATTGCCTGTATAATACAAAACATAAAAACAAAAACATAGGGCCTCCTTAAATTGCAACAGTTAAATTGCAACAATTTTTAACAGTTACAGAGCAATTAAAAGTTAACAAGCCTGCAACTACATGGCCAAAAGCCCAAACCATAAACCATGCACCCGTAAGTAGCATTTCAGGGCATGATCATGTTAAGCAAGCCCGTAAGTAATGATTTTGAAATAGCCAATAGTAAATGAGACAGTCATCATGACATCAGTAAAACATGGCATTTAAACTTCAATCAATTAGTGTTCAGACGTCAATCAATTAGCGTTTAGACATCCAATATGTGATTAGGCTCGCAATCCAGCACTGTAAAAATCAATAAAAATGAATGAACAACATTTTATAGTCCATGTGGGTGGCCTGATATGTATTAACTCCTTGATTGAGATTGATATAACATGGAAATAAAACCTGAAAATAATATTTTTTGATTGCAGATCTGCTGTGCAATTAATTCTAATGTCTTACTGTATATATATATATATATATATATATATATATATATATATATATATATATATATTAAAAAAAGTAAATACAGTGGTCATGTAATCTGAAATTAAGCAAAATATACACAGAAACATACTTTTTATAATTGGAGTAAATAGTTTGGAAACAATTTTTCAACTAGTGAACTTAATGATTGAAGGAAGGCATTACAGATAAATCAGGTTAGTAAGATGAGAGTTTTAAAAAAAACATTAATATGGCGCTTCTAAACTCCCTAGATATTCAATTAATTCCAGACGTTGAAAAAGTCTGAAAACAAACATATGCCAGAGCTAATGATATGATAACATACAATTTAATCTTACCTGATAATGGACTGCAATGGAAATCTATTTATGTATTCTAGATAAATTTAGTTGTATTAATCACTGTGGTTTCAACATTCTGGGGATTTTTAAGAAGGCTGTTGAGGAGCTGTCTACATGTTTCTTTATATCCATACCTTGGCATGGTTTCCCTGGTGGTCACGTGGTTAGGATTTGGTGCTTTCACTGCTGCAACTGGGGTTTGATTCCAGTCAGGGAACCAATAGGTCCCATTACCCGGAAGCCATTCAGGGTTGGACCTGGTCAGTACTTGGATGGGAGACCACCTAGGAATACCAGGAGCTGTATGTTGTGGCCCACTTGAGAAGCAATTGGCAACCCACTCCAGTATCTCTGCCTTGAAAACCATGTGGATCAGCATGGTGTGTTACAGTCCATGTCAACATAGAGAGTTGGCCACAATTGAACAAGATAAGAATGGTTAAGAATCATAGAGGGCATCTTGACTGCGGTTTATCAATGTAAATGAACTATGGTTTCAAGGGGTTTTGGGCACCAAGGGTTGTTAAATCAGGGATAGTAATGTGACTTTAGTCTGAACATCAGACATTGCTCTCTTATTTTTTAACACCACTATCGCTTACCAACAAGTTTTGTAGCAGTAAAATGTAATAGTATCATATGACAAAAAAAATGAAAAAAAATTCTGCAACAGTTGTAAAAATATCAGAGGAACAGGTAATGTGTATTAAAATGAGGTTTTACATTCCTGCCGATCAGGACATAGTCATTTTAAACTGGTATACATGAGTGAGAGGGGACTAGATAGCACTGTCCTCTACACTCACACAGCTGCTAGTAGGTAGAGAATAAAACCAAACAAAAAGTTCTCAGATTGAGTGACTCTGATTTTCTTTGGCTTATTCAAATTACCCTTAGGGCTTAGTCTCCCTAAGGGTGATAGTGGACTCCAGACATGCAGCCATATTAAATGCAAAGCCTGTAGCGTCATCGACAAGCCTGCAAATTAAACCTAATTAGCCTATTAAATTCCACCATGCTGCGAGTTACTGGCCGTAGGCGCCAGCCCGTAAACCATTCTTGCGCACGTTGGATGTGCGGCCGTGAACATGATCAATTAGTCAAACCCGTAGTTACGGGTTTAGATGGAGCCAATGGTAAATGAAATCGTCATCATTACGTCACTGAAAAATGGAGGTTGGATTTCAAAGCCTTGGATTCAATTACGAGTTTCGATCGGACCCACATTCAATCGGACCAACAATAATGCAATATTAATAATTCAGTAAATGTGATATTCTAGTCCATGCGAGTTCCATTATATGTATTAACACGGGATCGATATTCCGACAAGGAAATTAAACATAAAATAATGTATTTTATTTTGCAGATTTGCGAGCTTGAGAATGTTGTGCTATTATTTTTAATACCTAACATAACTTTCCCTTTCATTATATGTACAGTAGTGTGTGTATATTGGCATTTACAGTGCTACGGATAAGACTTTAACCCACTAGCGGGTCCTCTCTAGTTCCCGTTGGCTTTTTGGCTCCATTTGCGGGTTACGGGTTTGAAGCCAGTTGATTCGTAGCAATTTAATATCGATTTTCCAGCCTAACAGGCTTGACAGATAAAAGGAATTGCGGCCGCAAAGTTCAGATTTCAACGTCCCGTAGGTTTTTTTCGCACTTAACCCGCAAGTCATTAGTGGGTTGCTTTACAGGGCCAATTTAATAGACATAAGTCTTGCGGGCTACGGTTTTACACGTTGAGGTAATTTAATAGGGCTGATGGACTTCTTGCTCACTGTGAGAGTTCAGCTACACCTCACTGACGAGGCCCACAGAGGCTGTAACGCACGTCTGGGGTTTGCAGTTTAGGGTAGAATTGCCTGGTATTTCTGGGCTGGATCACCTTTTTTGTGAGAGCAGACTGATATACAATAGGATAATAAGACTGCAGGACTAAATGTAACTTTGTTTTGATTGAACAATTGTTTTTAATGTGATTCGAGAAATTTCAAATCTGATCTAAAGAACAGTACCTTTTAATTTATGATACTACATTAATGAAGTTCTATAAGATTCCTGGAGCATATGACTTGTTGTCCTGTCCACTGAAGAAAGATTAGGAAAGATCACTTATATAAGATGTTAACTGAAGTATGAGAAGAGTCTTTTTAGATTGTTTTTAGAAAATACATTTATTCTAATTTTTTTGCTCATAAATATTGTTGTATAAAATATAACACTTTTTTTTTTTAGAAATGTATGATATAGGCAAAATTTGATTGGTGTATATGATAACATTATCAAAATCCATTATCACATTTGTTGTTTTGTGAAATAATACAGTAACTCGCTCATGTGTCTTTGATTCACGTTTCAAATCCTCTCAATCAGTATATTTATTCATCAAGTAAAAGTTAAATGGCACAAAGGGAATATTTACCAACCACCTGGCATGATGATTACTTGAGGTTTGCAAGCAATAATCTTTAGCCACATCCTGATTATAAATTTAGGCAATAATCCCAGTACAATAATATTATTGCAATTTGTAAAGCACATTGTAAGACGAAGCTCTTAGCATTTTGAGAAACTAATTATAAACACAAATATCATACAGAGAAAATCATTTGATTTGTTTTTCTCTTCTATCTTGGTACATCTTGTGTCTGGTCGTGCTTATCCATGGGGTGTTCATGGAAAAATAGTGGCGTGGGTTGCCAGTTCCTTCTCCAGTGTATTGCAATTTGTCTGATCTCTCTGCTATGACCTGCCCATCTTGGGAGACCCTACATGGTATAGCTCACAGCTTCATTGAGGTACACAAGCGCCTTCACCATGACAAGCTAGCGATCCAGAAGGGGATATCTTGCACTACTATGGGCTATATTCACTAAGCATTATAAACCTCGATGAAATTGCCATTGATTAAGGAACGTAGAACAGATAAGACACTGATACCACATTGAGTTGTGAATTTGTATCCTAATTTGAATTTGTACACTTTCTATTTGAATCTCCCACTTACAAAGCTGCACATCTTCAAGTGATACAAAAGCTGAATGTCAGAATATAAGTAAGACTTGCTTGGTAATGCCAGAACTCTTGTCTTTTATGCTCTACACTGGTTTTGAATGTGTTGTTGTCTAGTCGTTCAGTTGAGTCTGACTCTCTGTGATCCTATGAACCGCATCAAGCCAGGCACATCTGTCAGCCACTGTTCCTCTGAGCTACCTCAAGCTCATAATCATTGCTCCAATGACCTCATCTATCCATCTCCGCCTCTGTTGTCCTCTTCTTCGTGTGCCTTCAGTCTTTCGCAGCATCATAGTTTTTTCAGGGGGATGCTCTCTTCTCGCTATATGGCCAAGATATTCAAAATATTTGAGCTTTAGCCTCATGATCAAACCTTCCAGTAAACAGTTTGTCTTGATTTCCTGTTGTATTAACCAATGGGATCTTTTTGCAGTCCAAGAGTTTTCTCCAACACCACAATTTAATGGCTTCAATTTGACGGCGCTCTGCCTTAGAAAACCTAATATTGCTGGATTAAAAAAATAACAGTAAACCATTATAGCCTTTTCTTGTACATAGTACATTTTACATTGGCCACTTACTGAATTTGATTTCCCACACAGTTGATACATATAAATACTTCCCAGCATCAGAGTCTTCTTTAGGGAATCCTGTCTTCTCGTTATATGGCCAAACTATTTGAGCTTTAACCTCATAATCAAACCTTTGCTTTGGGTTTCCTGTAATACTAATTTATTTTCTCCAACACCACATTTCAAAGGTGTCAATTCTACATCGCTCAGTCTTCTATATAGCGCTCACATCCGTATGTTACTACTGGGAATACCCATATACCACTATGTGGACCTTTGTTGAAAGTGTAATATCTTTACTTTTTGATAGCTCATCCAGACTTGCCAAAGCTTTCCTCCCCAGAAGCAAATCTTTTTCTTCAATAGCTGCAGTCCCCATCTGCAGAGATCTTGGAGCCCAGGAAAATAAAATCTGTCACTGCCTCCACTTCTTTCCCCTTCTATTTGCTATACAAAACCCAGTGTCCTTTGCACCCAAATGATTTCCTCTTCTCCTGTATTCCATGCAGTCACATAGAAGCACAAGGAGAGATTTACAAATGGTATCTAGAATGGTAGTGTTCTAATAATGGAACCATCTATGGTGCACCAATTTTGTTTAATTATATGTACAGAGCAGATACTTTCTTTGGACATAATTTTGGCTGAAAGGAGAATAATTAAAACATTTTCATTGTTGAACTTATTACAGTACATTTGAAAATGTTTTATAGTGTAATGTCCTGTTATCACATATAATAGTTGTCAAACTGGGAATCCCATTTGCGGAGGTGGAGGCGATGCGAGGGGCCGCATTTGTGGAGGCTCTATGCTGCCTTACTCCCGTGACAAAAACCCCCTAGAAAAGCTCTACTTTGCAAAAAAAACTCCACGCTGCGGGACTTCGAAAAAATAAATACGACCCGCGGGACTTAGAAAAAATACACTAATGCGTAAAAAGGAAATACGGAATTACACAAAAGAAAATACGACCCACGGGACTTAGAAAAAAAAAAAACTATACGAGGTCACAAAAATACTAATTTACCGACTCAAACGCGTATATCAAAAAACAATATAATAATTAAAAAATTACAAAAACATCACACACAGCATGGGGGGACAGCCAGGACGTCTGGGGATAAATTTGCACGCAAATAAAGTAGATTTTACGCAGTTTTGCCACTTAAAAATCGGCTAAGCAAGAAAATAAATGGCGGCGGAACAAAATAAAAACGAGGCTCAACGACCCTGAAGCGCAGAAAACACTGACAAGGACGTACGACTTTTAATTACGACCCGCAGAAAAAAGATAAAAGGTTAACGGCTAAAATGCTTGCATTTAAAAATAACAAAAACAATACAAAATAGGATTTAAAAAAAAAACAAAGAGCATGGGGGGACAGCCATGACATCTGCCAGTAAGGTTGCATGCTAATTAAAGTCAAATTTAACAAGTTTTGAAAATTTTAAATGGCTAAGCGAGGAATAAAATGGCGGACAAATAAAATGAAAACGAGGCTACACGACCCCGAAATGCACAAAACACCACCAGCCACCTACGACTTTTGCCAGGGACGTACGAGGTACAAAAATACACACTTAGGAAGCACGGAAAATGCTCGCAACCCGCGTAGCGCATAGACAAACAACGCCATTTTACAACACTAATACATTACGAATCTAAAATGGTGCTTTATACAGCTAAACCAACGGTTTCCCCGCTCGCACGCAGCATATTTCTAATGCACAGTTGGGACATTGATGACACTTTCTCCTCAGAGCAGCAACAGGCCAACTGTACGTTGTGTGCTGTAGGAAAATAAAAATAGATACTTAGCTCTTCAGGCTATTCACTGCCGGATATATCAATTACAAATAGGTAAAGTATATTAATTTATTAAGTACATAATTAGTTAACAATTATAGAAATTTTTTTACATATATATCTGTCTTTGTCAAGGGAGCCAAAAGCGCTCATAGGACCAAAAGTAAACGAGATGAGAGGCTCGCTGAGTTATAAGTTCTATGCATGAAAATAAAATCCAGCTTTGCACACCCACATGGAGCTTACATAACCACGTACACAGAGGAGAGGCAGCCAGGTACAGAGTTTGACTTTTCTGGTAGAGACCAAAGGAAGTACTGCTGCAGGGTGAATCACATGGTTGGGTGAGATCTGACCTCACAGCTGAATCGGAGCAGAAGGAGAAAGCACAAACTGGAACCCCATAGCTTGATACAAATGTATCAGCTGCCTGAGCCTCCTCCTGATTGGCCACAACGAATTATGAATTTTATGCTAATATAGCCTGGGTTTCAAGGGGTGTTAACTCTACTTTTCAACTGTCAGAAAAGACAAGACAATTTGCTAACTTCAAGGTAAGTGTTTAAATGTTCATTCTGGTATTTTTTCATGAAAAAAATATTTTCATACACTACTGATTCTCCTCTATCAGATGCATTCATAATCTAGCAAATTTAGATAAAATGTCCCCCTAAGCTCCTTGTTTCAGGACTCTTTACTCATTGACGTTTTAAATGTACGCTACATACATTTATATCCTAATAATATTATCCTTTAAATTCCATGAAATGTGTTGTACATAGAAAGAACATTTTTATCTCTTCGGGATGGTTATATTCTATATTATCTCTTAAATATAAAGTACTCTGTATAAACACACTATTATTGTAATGTTTAACCAAAGACTGAAAATTATCAGATATATACACGTTTAGGTAGCAAATGCCATGGAATCACAGAGCTTACAGTACATTCACTATTTGATATCCATATCACCTTGCTCAGTAATAGTTTCAAATGTATTCCCTATGAAAACTGACATGAAATGTAATAAATGTTTTTTCTGTCTTAGAACAAAGAACTGTTTCAGATTAAAAATGTAATTAACTGTAGTCAAAGGAAACAGTATGTATTCTGGGATGACATACAAATTATAGTTCATAGGGAGAACAACAAAACAATTTAAAGATTAGATTCTCCAATATGTTAGTAGAATTAGAAATTAACATAATACACTCATTGTTCGAGGACACTGCAGCATTTCATGGTTCAGATGATATGTTATTAAAACTTCAGGTTATTACCGAAACCGAAGATGAAATTCAAGAAGAGGAAAATTGAGACTATAGAAATAATAAGACAAAATAGTCTGTATGTTCCCAAAACGAAGGTAACATTTTGAAAACGTTCAATACATGTCTTACATAGTCAATGTAAAAACAAATGTATATACAGTACAAATTTCATAAATATATCTGATTCTTAAAGGACAAATGATGTAGATATTGTATTTTAATTATTTTACAGAATTCTTATTTCACATGAATTATTAGGTTATGTTTCAGCACAAATCTGTAGAATTTAGAAAGTTTTTTTACATATAATTTTCTCAGGATCATAAATACAGCAATTTATTGAAAAACTACATTTCTCACACGTGTGGTAAAGTCCAAGATGAGAGAAATCATGTTTTTTGTGACTAGCGTTATTTAAAATACAAATAAATGGATTGAGCATTACAGATTACAGTGATAAATACATCTCCATTCTTTGTGGATTGGGTTAACTCAAATAAGCCCTTCTGGATCGTTATCTTGTCATGGTGAAAGGGTTTGACCACCTCACTGAAGCTATGAACGATACCATGTACAGTCACATAAGATGGTCAGGTCATAGCAAAGAGGTTAGACAAACCGGGGTCACCTGGAGAAGCATCTGGCACCCACTCTAGTATATTTGACAAGAATATCTTATGGACAGGCACAACCAGACACAAGATGTGCCTGGCATTCTGTGGCCCATATGGTCACAGAGAATCTGACATGACTGAATGACTAAACAATAAAAACTCAAAGAAATTTAGTATCTGGTGTAAATATAGTCTGTCTCCTTATTTATCAGGCTCTCTAATTATTCATCAGCTGAGATTAATAAATAACGGGTTAACCCCTTTGAATTTTCCCAATGTTCACCTGATCAAGTCCCTGATCAGGATGCATTATCTTTACAGTTGTATCTTATCTGATTGATATGTCAAGAAACTTTTTTTCAAATTATTATTGTGAGGTGGACAATATGTGCACCACATTAATATTTAAAGTCTCCCATGTTTGTTGTGTGTTTTGATGGAATTGATGAAACATCTAGGTTGATTTATTACAAACAGGCTTAGCACTTAATATTTAAAATAGTTACTTTAATCGATAAGCCAACAATATAGGCTTACACTATAAATAATCAATAAACATTAAAATAGATTAATCTAAAAACTTTTCACTAGCTACCAATGTCTACTAAAGCTGTGGGTATCATTGATTATGTCATCTGATCAAGTCAGCATCAGTTTTTTGAGTTTTCACCTGCTTGTTCTAGCTCCCTCCCTATATGTGTGTGACATTTTATCTAATATGAACAAATAATACTAGTAACTTTATTAAACCAATCATTGATAAACATCGCCGCTTAAAAATGTGGGATATATATTAAGGCCTATAGAGGAACCCACAATACATTGTCATAACATGAATATAACATGCATTGTAAACAATAAATGAATTATAAACAATAAACAAATAAGTGACACTAAAAATAGAAAGATAAATATAATGAATAAATCAAAAATAGAAAAAAGATGTATATAAAGTTAAACAGCTCTCAAGAAACATCTCAAATGTCACCAACAGAAACTTCTCCATAATTCATAGACAGAGAACTGTATGATTGTAAAGGGTAATCCTCATATAAGAACAAAAATCATAGGAGTCAACCCACAAATCATAGGAGAAAACCACACATTTTATGTATGTGGTGATGGTGGCACATGCTTAGCACACGGAACAAGAGCGCACGCGACAACTGCACACTCGACAATAGTATGTCCGACAACTGCATGCCGGACTGTAGGGATGTTAGGGTTAGGCTTAGAGGTTTTAGGGTTAGGCATAGGGGTCTTATGGTTAGGGGACTCAGACATTTAAAGCTTGCACGCTTTTAACGACGCACATTTGTCGGCCGTTTTTCAACAGTGTGCAATTGTCGGTCCGCTGTTGTCAGTGCGCTGTTGATGGTGCGCAATTATCCTGTGCGCAAAGGACGGGGTGCCATGTGTGATAGTGTATAGGAGTGTGTTCAAGCATGAGCATGTGTGTCTGTGAGAGAGTGTGTTTTTGAAGTTGCATGAATAGATGCATTCAAGAGAATGGGAGTGAAGAAATCTATGTATCTGAGCGAGTATTTGTTAGAGTGGTGATACGAGTGAGCATTATGCATGAGAGTGAGTTGGAGAGGACAAGCATGTGAGAAACTGCAACCCTCTTACTTTCCATGGCTACAGAGCTCAGTAGCCCCTCCCTGATGAAAACTAGAAGACTCAAATACACACCTGGGGTCTTTTCTTCCTTTGTGCAGAGGGGACTCACCTGGAATTTTATTACTGGCCTGCCACAAGGTTGGGTACACTCTGATATGCTACAGGAAAAGTTTCTTCAGTAATTACATAAAGTATTTAAAGCTTGAGAGAATGCACGCTGAGTGGGCACCATTCCAGATGGCAGCCTACTAAGTGGGTGCCCATTCTCAGGTGTGTGTGTTCCTGTTCTTAATTTGGTTGGCAGTGTGCAAGTACATGTGCATGTCATATCATGTGAGAGTGAGTACAAGCTTTTTCATGTGAGTGAATGTATATGTGTATGCCAATGTGTATACGTGGCAATGCGTGAGTGCAAATGTCTTGAGAGACAAAAGCAGAGAGGCGGGTTAAAAGGATTGTGTGGAAGCATGTTGGTCTGTCCCCAGGAAACCTCAAAGCCAATATAGAAGTACTTACAATAGTGAAGAAGCTTGTAATATATGGGATGTTGCAAGAGACTTGAGAAAGCAGGAAACTGTAACAACAAAAAAAGATAAAAAAATAATGAATACATAAATAATAATGTTGTGCAAGATCCTAAGTAGCATGTGTTCACTGTCAAACACAAACCTAGTTTGTTTTCTTGACTGTAATGAAAATATACGACTTGAGAAAGATTCTTACAGGGCTGTAATGTGTCTTGTCTTTCCAGTGTGATGCACTTGCAATAAAATAAACCACTTTATTCATCAAAATACCTTATAAATTTCATGGGATGAAAGGTTTCCTTGACGCACCCTGTATTGATCTTGATTTCTTTTTAGAAGGCAACCATATCTGCTTGGAACTCTTATATTTTTCTGGGGAAAATAACCCTAATTTGGCAAACCACTGATTTATACCCTCCAAATTTCATTTATGTTGCTCTTATATGAACCCTATTAGTTCTACACTGTCTTTTTTCCAGATTTGCCTAAAGTGCTGATGCATATTTAATATATTATTATGAATTTATATAGTTTCATTATTTTATTTTACCTTTTTTTGTATCTACGGCCCTTTTTGATATGGATGATAATATATTATTTGTATTTAAAGCATCTAGATTTGTATTTGCGCAATTTAATATGCCCCATTTAAATTAGTAAGTGCGATGGCATGCATAGTTTTGCCTTCTGAAAAGATTCTAAGCTCAAAACAGGGTCCTCCATTTTTGGAAGGTTGTTAATGCTGTATTTTTCCTTGTTTTTTATCCCCTGTATTGCGCTACGGAATATGTTGGCAGGTTACAAATACAAGTTAATAATAATAAAAGCATGTAGATGATTAGCACATCAAAGCAGCTAATTAGTATGTGGGAGCTACACATTTACATAACCCAGCAATAATAGTGAATATTATTATTATTATTATCGTTTATTTGTAACCCGCCAACATATTCCGTACCGCTATACATAAGTTAAGTTACAGGCAATGACAAGTTCAAGATTCACACATTGCAATGAATGGAGGGCCATGTCTTTGAGCTTGGAATCCGGTGTCCATAGCACTTTCCCTAAAGCACCTTGCAGGATTGAAACTCTCAGACTTACAATCTAGAGGAATATCTAAAGAATATCTCATCAATGATTTATTTTGGACAACATGTCCAGCGCTACTTGGTTTTAGGATGACAATGTCTCTTTAAATTAAAAATAACATATTTTCCTTATATTCCCCTCCAATAAAAACTGCAAGTTATTCTGTCTTCGCTATCATAAATGCTACAGTCGCCTTGAGCTGATTTAAATTCAAAGGAAGTTCCCTTAAGTTACACTTAGACTTGACTGGATCAAGCGAGCAAAGGTGATGGATTTGTGAGAGAAATTGAAAATTAGAACTGTCTGCTGTCCTTACATGTGCAGTTGTGCTTTGCTGCCGAGGAGATATTGAATATGAAAAGAAACATAGCTTCAAGATATGAGCTATGTAATGGCTCAAACTAACACACTCGTATAATGCATTAGATTTATATTCTACAGTCTTTAACAAGGAACGCTTGTGTTTACCGCTTGCAGCCAGTCATCTCAGCAGATTTAAGACCGACCCCAACAGGATTATTACATTTGTCATGGACACAAGCAAAAAGATAGCAGTTTCTGTATATCAGGAACTTGGTAAACACAGTAATCCCTTAATCTGAGTTTTATTAACATTTTTTTGCTTTCCCAAATGTTATCCAGTATATAGTGTGCTTTTGGCTACTTCAAGCTATTCATTAGACCTGCACAACATTATTGTACATGTTTACATCACAATTACTTTCTTTTATTGCTATTTAATGTTACATACTTCCAGGGGGATTTACATTGTATGCACTTCTACTAAATTAGCTTTCCTTATTTATTTCCTAATGATTTTATTACACTGCGTTTCTTACCATTGTCTTTTTGTTTTTTTAATTGTACACACAAGGCGTTGTGTGGGTTTAGGTTTTCAAAGGGAATTAAAAGCTGATTTTTTTAATAACTTTGAATAGCCAATATTCATTAAGATTTACTAAAGCCCCAAAGGGACTCAATGCAGCAAAATAGAAAATAGTTCCTTTTATGCCTCATCAGTATTTACTAAGCTATTTTTCCTAATAAGTCGCATTCCCAGGGCCGGTCTTCCTTTTTGGAGCCCCTAGGCAGTGAAGTGGAGGAGCCCCTGCGAGTGAGTATGCAAGGTATGCACGGACCCATTTTTGCCTTTTCTTTGTGTGTAAGCTCCTTTTCCTGTTGTAACTCTCTTGTTCTAGGTGGTTACCCCCTAATAGCCAGTCTATGAACCTTACAGGGAAGCGCCGTAGGCGGCTGCCTAGTTGGCCTAATGGGTAATCCGGCCCTGCTCATTCCTATTGCAAAAGTTTGCCATGGGGTCATGCAAATGGTTGTAATAAAATGATGCTGAAACTGTTTATTAATATCTTCACTATTTGCTGCATGATATAAGACAGTAACAATATTCATGAGTAATATATCTGCTCTCCATCCACAGCAAATCTGATACCCAACATCTCAATCTGAATGATTTACATGTGTGTTTTTTCCTGTTTGTGTTCTTCTGGATCAATTAACAATTCATTGACAATTAATCCATGTATTATAAGCATCAGAGGAGATCTAAAAATGTCAAACTCGATGAACTAAAATCATTTTTCAACCTCAATTACTATGTAACTATGTAAGTATATGTTCATAACTATAACTAATTTAATCACTGTATATTTACCGCAAATTCTAATACAAATGATGAAAATGTCATTAGTTGTTTTTATTCTGCCTAGTGTAAAAAACCTGCATGGTTAAAAAGAAATATAAAAACATAATTTTATTATAATCCATGGCAGATACAGTTCCAAATTTCCTAGTGTTAGATCCTTGAATTCTAATTGACTTCATTTGGGATTTATATGTATGCTCTACACAGAATAGCACATAATATTGAAGTGGAAAATAATCTACATATGTTTCAAAATGTATACAAATAAAAGCTGAAAAGTCTTGATTGCAAAAATATCCACTTTGCTGTGAAAACCCTAAATAAACTCTGGTAAATTCACTTTCAGTCACAAGTCTCAGATTAATGGCATCCAGATGTATGCGATAAAAGCATCACATGATCCCAGAATAAATACGCCTCCTTCTAGGAGGCACTACACTTTTTTATGGACCATTTTTAAACGAACAAGATAAATCTGGGTTAGGTTATAAAAAGTATCTCATATGTTGACACACCCAGAAAACCATTAAATAAATTAATAAATAATGGAAAGAATATGGCACATCCATGACTGCCTAGAGAAGGTCCAATAAATGTGTTTATCAAGGTCCAATAAATGTGTCATTTGTTAGAGAAGCAACCAAGAGGCCAATGGTTACTGTTAAGGAGCATGGGAAAAGCCACCAATGTGACAACTATAAATATGATGCAACACAAAGCTGGTGAGAAGAAACCATAGCGGCAAAAAGCCATTTCATGTTCCTTTAAACATTTTTATTCCCAATTTTAACTCTTAATAAATATGCCAATTTTTCACTAAGACAAGAGGTTTCACAAAGGTGAGAGATATCTCAAATCCCATCGAGTCTTTATTAGACTGTGTAGAGTTCTTGGAAAGATCTTATAGAAAGATTTTAAACTTGAAAAATAGCCACTGGAGGAAAACAAAAGAATAAATGAGAAGTGTCTTTTGAATAAGAACTTCTTCAGTGAACAGATGCCAATGTGGATAACCTTAGAAATTAGAGTCAAAGGCATCCATTCCATGGCTCCCGTAAGAAAAAAACAACAACTGTAGTATAATTGTAAATCACATCTGAAGTATCACATCACACACATAAATTTAACCTCAGAGAAATGCTAGAAATTTCCCTAATATGCTAATCCCTGAGTACCTGTCCAAGGGGGGAAGAGACAAAGGGGAGAGGAGGGAAGAGACACAGGGGGGGGGGGGGGGGGGAGACACACGGGAGGGAGAGAAAAATAAAAAATGGTACTGTCATTTTTGACTGGCAATTTACTTGTCTCAATAATAGTCAGAAATTAGTATTTGATTTATTCATTTGCCATACCTGATTGGTTAAGACTAACCAATGAGAATGCACAGATTAAAATACTCTTTGGTTTATTTTATGTAGTATAATTTTATCTATTTAATGTTATGGACCCCCATGTGGGGGTTAGGGTCCGTGGCAGTTAATTATGAACCCCCTGTGGTGGCAGGAAGGGTGCCATAGGATCCTTAAGGATAGCCATGGTTATAGGGGTTTATGTTAGGTGCCATGGAGCTTAGCATACCATAGGGAACCTCTATGTTAGCAGCTTAAATTTCGATGGCATGGGGGACCATGGTTATACTTTAGTTGGGGGAAACCTGGGGGATACTCAGGTTCATTGCAGCATAGCGAGTACTAAGAGGGAATACAGACGATACACAGGCTCAACAAATATTAAGAGGGAATCCGAGGGAATACCCAGATCATATGGGCTAGCGAGTCATAGATGGAGGTGTCATAAACCCTGTGCATTAGTTTTTATTATAATGTAAACCTTTTTCTGCCATGGGAATGGGTTTATATAGCTAGGTAGGGCTAAGAGTGGATTTTGCTTTTCAAAAATCCCATAGAGGTGAGCCAGCCTTAGGAGAGTTCTTACGGAAGACAAGGAATGGAGCCCTTGTTGACTGGAAACTTTTTGATGCTTGGTTGAGCCGGAGGAGGTGTATTTTTTAAATGAGTGCTTTTATCATCTACTAGTAAAGAATTCAACTCATTAGGAAAGAGTACAGTAGAAAATTATACAAATAGGATATTTATATAATATGTAACTACAACAGTATGTTATTACTGCAGGGAAATAATATTAATCAAACCTAATTAAGTGATAAATAAAAGTGGAAAAGTAGATAATACTTATCTATATTTTAATAGACACTTCTGCATTTAAGATTAATTTAAAAAAATAACTGTTTGGGATTAAATACTGAAGTAACTACATACATGTTTTAGTAGTAAAATAATTAATGCACAATATTGCTTTGTTGTGTGAGGTTTGTTCCTTTGCTTTCTGCCTTAGTGCTGTAGAAATGCAATTTCTGGGATATCTAGAGAAGCAAAAATAAGGCTGTGTACTTCTAAGTACAGGGATTGCACTGTCTCATACTAACCAGTCACTAGCAACATTCTGCAACATGCTACTTGAGAGAGGTCACTGACAGGCAAATTTGAAACATTGCATTGCGGATTTATGAGCTGCATGAGACACAGAGGGCAGACCCAAACAAGTACAAGTTGTATTATGTCTTTGAAGCACTCCTTTTTTAAGAATAAATTACACAGAAAAAAAGAGATATATATGTATATTATATTCCTAGTGAAAGCCCTTGAAAGGACCACTGTAATACATTTAAAAGTACATTTCATATGTTTGTTTGTTGGGCAGAGACTATTACAAACAGTATGCAGTTTAGAACAAATAAATGTTAATATTATCTCTTACTTGTTTAAATTGTCTGTTTTCTCCTCATGCAGAATTATCTTTTCAACGTCCCTGTGCCTTATTAGTGGGCATGGTCTTGGTGCTGGACCATCATGGAGCTTGGAAGCAGACTGGCTGTGGTGTCACTGACATCATTAGCTCAACCCCCTATGACTATACAAAGGTTACGGGTATTATAACCTGCTTGTAGTTGCCCCATAGGCCTCGTCTAGTGACCGTGCATGAGCTGTCATATACCCACCCTCCTTTACCGAGCATGCTCAATCAGAATCAGAGTCTAGTTCTTATTTTACTACAGCTCCAGCAGAGTTGGTAACACCCCTGATAGACACAGGTAGTAGGGGATAAGCAGCTCTGGTTGAGAAGAAAACTTTCAAAACATTCAAAAACAATGCAAAATATTAACTTGTATTTATTTTAAACCAAATAGTCTGTGCTTAACACACAAACATATGAGCTTTACTTGTTAATACATTATAGTGGGCCTTTAAAATGCATTCCAGCTTTGTAAATAAGTCCCACAGAAAACATAGGAAATTTAGATATTTTATGATTTAATTCCAATAAACTCAAAACTTTTCATCCCTACTTTTCCCCTATTTGATACATGTACCCCACCATCATATCTACAATATACTTAAACATAACTAAAGCAAGAAATCTATGTTTTATTTCACTAAAGGGTAAATGATGGATCTTGTGATAGGCAAAGCCATCTTGGCTGAAAATGGGAAACAATAGGTGTCAGGTTGACAATGGCAACTGCTTTGATCTCACAGTATTACAAACATAACTACCATTTAGACATTTTCCAAAGCAAAATCAACCTTCTCCTATCTATAGACTCTTTACCTTTTGTATAAATGGGTGGGATCAGGGATGTTTTAAATACTATCTTTCTATACTGTCAAATGTTTCTTACAGAGAGGAATACTTGTATCATAAGAGAAGCAATTATTAGATATAAATGTCACATTCAGTGAATGAAGATATCCTCTGAAGATGTGACGTGAACTCGTGACTCTACTTCCAGACCTCTGGACAGTTATGTGGTCCTTGTTCTGTCTTCATGGAAGCCCACATATTGTTTCTTCCGGGTTTCTTAGGAGTGCTCTAAATTCTAGGACAGGTTTGGTTCTATTATTAGGGCAGAAGTCACTTGTCCTCTGTTGTACATTTTCATACCAAACTGGTTTGAGATACATCAACATCCAGCCCCAAGATCACATTAAATAACCATTTTATGAAAGCTTGTTCATTTTACTGCCCTGTAGGCAGTATGCCAAAGAATCAGAATTTAGCAAAATATTTTAAAAAAGCTTACTTATTTTTAAAATATTTTATTTTTTCCCCCTGAATTTGAAGGTCTCATCAAGCACTAAATCACTCCGTAGATGAGTCACTTTAGTAAGATGCTGTGTGGTCCTTTAATATTTATTCAAGGGACAATTCAACTTTTCCCCCTTTCTAATCAAACCCAGTCATAGCAATCTTGATAAATTTGTTCATGCAAAACAGTTTGAAGGAATGGTGGAGCAGGAACCACTTGTTGACGTCCTTAGATTGTAACTTGGAATTATTTCAATCTAATTACTTACATACAGATGTATATGTCTATTCTTGATAAAAACAACAATTCATTCAACACTTTTTGGGAAACCCATTCCTCTGTCATCACAGTACTCAGCACATCACTGTCAAAATGATTAGAATAAACTAGGGTTTCACTGGTATGTATATAACAGTATCTACAGCTGTGCTCAAAAGTTTGCATATGACTGATCATGCAAAAAAAATGTATTTTATTGAACGATAGTGATCATGTGAAGCCATTTATTATCACATAGTTATTTGGCTAATTTTTATATCATAATGATAACCTAAATCACCCAAATGGCCCTGATCATACCCTTGAATGGTTGGCCTTGATACAGACACACAAGGTGACACACACAGGTTAAAATGGCAATTACAGGTTAATTTTCCACACCTGTGGCTTTTTAAATTGCAATTAGTGTATGTGTATAAATAGTCAATAAGTTTGTTCTCTTTTACATGGATGCACTGAGCAGGCTAGATACTGAGCCATGGGGAGCAGAAAAGAACTATCAAAAGACCTGTGCAGCATGGTAATGGAACTTCATAAAGATGAAAATGGATATGAAAAGATATCCAAAGCTCTGAAAATGCCAGTCAGTACTGTTCAAGCACTTATTAAGAAGTGGAAAATTTGAGGATTTCATGATACCAAGCCACGGTCAGGTAGACCAAGAAAGATCTCACCCACAACTGCCAGAATAATTGTAATACAAATAAAAACCCACAGGTAAGCGTAGAAGAAATTCAGGCTGCTCTGGAAAAAGACGGTGTGGTTGTTTCAAGGAGCACAATACGACGATACTTGAACAAAACTGAGCTGCATGGTCGAGTTGCCAGAAAGAAGCCTTTACTGCATCAATGCCACAAAAAAGCCAGGTTACAATATGCCCAACAACGCCTTGACACGCCCAAAAGCTTCTGGCACACTGGAATTTGGAGTGAGGAGACCGAAAGAGAGCTTTATGTTCACAACCATAATCACTATGTTTGGAGTGGGGTCAACAAGGCCTATAGTGAAAAGAATACCATTTCCACTGTGATGCATGCTGGTGGCCCACTGTTTTTGGCGGGAGTGGGATTGAGCTCTAAAGGCACGGGGAATCTTGTGAAAATTGATGGCAAGATGAATGCAGCATGTTATCAGAAAATACTGGCAGACAATTAGCATTCTTCTGCACGAAGGTTGCGCATGGGACAATCTTGACTTTTCAGCATGACAATGATCCTAAGCACAAGGCCAAGTTGACCCTCCAGTGGTTACAGCAGAAAAGGATGAAGATTCTGGAGTGGCCTGACCGTAATATCCTCGAGCCACGCTGGGGAGATCTCAAACGTGCGGTTCATGCAAGACAACCAAAGACTTTGCATGACCTGGAGGCATTTTGCCAAGACGAATGGGCAGCTATACCACCTGCAATAATTAGGGGCCTCATAGACAACTATTACAAAAGACTACACGCTGTCATTGATGCTAAAGGGGGCAATACACAGTATTAAGAACTAAGGGTATTCAAACTTTTGATCGGGGCCATTTGGTGATTTCTGTTATCATCAATATTTGGAAAGGATCCAAATAACTATGTGATAATAAATGGCTTTATATGATCACTATCCTTCAATAAAAGAAGGATCAGTCATATTTTCAAAATAAATGCCCAAATTTCACAATTTCTGCCAGGGTATGCAAACTTTTGAGCACAACTGTTTAAAACATGCTTGGATTTTTCCAGATAATACAGACAACACCTCTACAATCTTAACAAACTCCAAAAGCTACCTATGTACTACCATTGCCTTTTTAAATCCCTAAACCTTGCTTACAAATCCCTACATGGCTCTGCCACTCAATACCAAGGCACCCATTTAATTGAGCAAATTGCAGTTACAGGAGCCTGTAAAGAAGCCTGTAAAAGTTAGTGATATTTATTTTTCTTCTTTTAGCTACTCGCATTCCAATTGTGAGTTACAGGCTCAAAATCAATGGGGTGGTCAAAATAGTAACTTCGACCTATCTCCTCCTTTGATGTTTCAAGGCCACACAGGTTATGCAAAATCCATATTCAATTATGCCTGTTCATGTAAATCATAACCCATAAATGTAGCAAAAATATTAATGGTTCCAAAAAGAACACACAAAGGTTTTCAAACTTCAGGAGCAGTTAAAGATAAATTAAACTTTCTCTGTGTAACCCTCCGGCCCCTAAAACCCCAACTCCTTCAAGGGGGGTCCATAAAGGACATCCCCTGCTTCCAAAATCAACCCGCATGCTGCAAGGGTCCCAATTGGGAACCCCGCAGGGTCCCTAAATTAAGACTTGCCGCGGTGGTTCTGATGGCCAAATATAACTTATTTGCTCTTCCATTATAGGTTACGTGTAACCTGTATGTTTTACTGACGTCATGATGACGGTCTCATTTACCATGGGCTCTGTCTAAAATGCAGCTACGGGCTTACTTGAAATGATCATGATCATGCTCTGAAATGCTACGCACAGGTTCATAGTTTCTGTATTGGGGCTGTGAGCCTGTAATTGCGGGCTTGAGTCAATTAAACACATCTGCAACTGCAAAACTAGGTTTCTAACCCGCAGACATACGGCCTGTATGAAGGTAATTACGGGCTTGGAATTAAATGGAGGCAAAGTTTGCTAATCTCACTGTATTGTTCCACAATAATCTATAAAATCCAAATTCATCTCTACATTCCCAGTCCCGTCCACAACTTGTGCGCACTTTCATCCTATTTCTCCTGATCTTTCAGTTGATCTACTGTACTTTTGACTCTGGCCCTATGCACCATTTAACACCAATCCCAATCATCGCATTATAATATACAAGCGATTTGCCCGTCAAAAAATCACAGTCAATAACATTTGAAGCCATTAATTGAATAATAAATTAATATAGTTTACCTTTTTCTAATTAATATACCGTATATACTCGAGTATAATATGAGAGTTTTTTAGCCCTTTTTTAAGGCTAAAAAGGGCCCCCTCGGCTTATACTCGAGTCACTCCGCCTAGTGTCTCCCTAACCCCCTAGGGGCTCTCTACCCCCCCCGTGTCTCTCTAACCCCCCTGTGTCTCTTTCCCTCCCCCTCCTCCTCATCAACCCCCCTCCTCCTCATCAACCCCCTCCTCACTGTTTCCCCTCTAAATACCTCCCCCTCACTTACCTGCTTCTTCTCCGGCCTCTGCTCCGGCACCCGGTATATGCTAATGACGCGGCGAGCATGTGACGTCACATGCAAGCCAGGGTCATGACGGAGCAGAGGCCGGAGAAGAAGCAGGTAAGTGAGAGGGAAATATTTAGAGGGGAGAAAGTGAGGAGGTTGTTGAGGTGGAGAGGGTTGATGAGGAGGAGGGAGGTTGAGCAAGGGAGTTGAGGAGGGGGGTTGAAGTTGGGGGGTGAGGAGGGGGATGAGGATGGGGGTTGAGGATGAGGATGGGGGGTTGAGGATGGGGGGTTGAGGAGGGGGTTGTTGAGGAGGAGGGAGTTTGAGGTTGAGGAGGAGGGTTGAGGTTGAGGGGGGGTGAGGAGTGGGTTGATGAGGAGGAGGGAGGTTGAGGGGGGGTGAGGAGGGGGATGAGGATGCTGGGGTTGAGGATGGGGGGTTGAGGAGGGGGTTGATGAGGAGGGGGGGTGAGGAGGGGGTTGATGAGGAGGAGGGAGGTTGAGGAGGGGGGTTGAGGTTGAGGTGGGGGGTGAGGAGGGGGATGAGGATGGGGAGGTTGAGGATGGGGGGTTGAGGATGGGGGGTTGAGGAGAGGGTTGATGTTGAGGAGGGGGGTTGAGGTTGAGGGGGGTTGAGGGGGGAGGATGAGGATGGGGGGTTGAGGGGAGAGGATGAGGATGGGGGGGTTGAGGAGTGAGGTTGAGGGGGTTGAGGAGGGAGGATGAGGAGGGGGTTGAGGATGAGGAGGGAGGTTGAGGATGAGGAGGGAGGTTGAGGATGAGGAGGGAGGTTGAGGAGGGGGTTGAGGATGAGGGAGGTTGAGGATGAGGAGGGAGGTTGAGGATGAGGAGGGAGGTTGAGAATGGGGGGTTGAGGATGGGGGGTTGAGGATGAGGGGGTTGAGGATGAGGATGAGGAGGGAGGTTGAGGATGAGGAGTGGGGTTGAGAAGGGATGTTGAAAATGAGGAGGGGGTTGAGACACAGGGAAGGGAGAGGGGAGAAGAGACACGGGAGAGAGAGGGGGACACAGGGGGCAGCACAATTCCCACCCTTGGCTTATACTCGAGTCACTCATTTTACCCAATATTTTGTGGTAAAATAGGTGCCTCGGCTTATACTCGGGTCGGCTTATACTCGAGTATATACGGTATGTAACAATCAATAGCCTGAAGAGGTAACAATCTCTTTTTATTGTCCTGCAGCATATAATGTCCAGTGGGACTGTTGCTGGCCTGAGGAGATAGCTTTATAAATGTCCCAACTGTGCATTTTGGTTGGTTTATTTCTGTAAAGCGCTAGTTTAGATGCGTAATGTTATTAGTTGCACGTGGATCGCGAGCATTTGCTGTCCTTTGTAGTGTATTTTGTACCTCTTACATTCCTGGGTGAAAGTGGTACGCGGCTGTCGGTGTTTTGCTCAGTCCAGGGTCTTGTAGCCTCGTTTTCATTATGTTTGGCCGTCATTTTTTTCACGCTTAGGCGATTTCCCCCCCGAAACTGGGCAAAATCGACTTAAATTCGAGTTCCACCTCACTCCCAGACATCCTCCCGTGCTGTGTGTGATGATTTTGTTGTATTTTTTTTGTTGGTATTTTCTGTGCTTTTTGCTTTGCACGGTTCGGCTGTTAACTTCATTTATTTCCTATCTCGTATTTTTCCTAAGTCCCGCGTTCATCAACTGCTTGCAGCCTAAGGCGATTCCTCGTTTCCTAAGTGCTTGGAGGTTAAGTCCTGAGTGTTTCAATGTATGATCGGCTCGCCTCGCTCCGTGAGGCTGACAGAAGCGCCTTTGACGCTCCTTTCTGGCTAAATCCTGAGTGTTTCATTGCCTCGCTTTGTGAGGCTCGCAGGTGATGAGCGCCTTTGGCGCTCATTACCTAAGTGCTGCGAGTTAACGGCTCACCTCTCTATGCTAGGCTCACAGACTTTGATCGCCTTTGGCGCTCATCGTTTAAGTGCTCTGAGTAAATGGCTTTCAGCGCTCATCGACTAAGTCGTACTCATCAAGCAAAGCATGACGACGTCTTGTAGTTTGACAATTATAATATGTGATCTCTAATAATTGTTCAGTAAATGTCCTTTACACTGCAAAACAATCATGTACCATTTTATAACTATTCAAAGGAAATTAATGTTATGGACATACTGCTTTATAATGTATATTGGTAGTACTGTATAAGCTAGTGATAGAGTTAAATATAAGAAAAAATAAGAATAGCACACTGTTATTGAACTAGCATTGACCCCATCAATGAACATAAATGATAATAATTAGTATTATAATGCCAATGTCAGACAGAAAGAGATAATTAAAACATAACTTTTATGATTTAAACTGATATAAAAATATTCATTAAAATAATAATTTAAAATTACAATAAAATAAATAAAAGAGAGTTGTGTACCAAGGAGAACAACTAAATTCCTTAAGAACAGGAATCAACTCTAATCTTAAATATATAGCAGTATATAGCAGTGTAGGAGAATTAATCTGAATCCATACTTAGATTTTTGGTCTAAATAGTCACTACTAATGCTAATAAATAAATAGTTGTTGTTTAGTCGTTCAATTGTGTCTGATTGTCCATGACCACGATCAGACACATGGCACGTCAGACACATGTATTAGCAACTGCCCCTCTGAGCTCCATCAAGCTCAGGTTAATTGTTTCAATGACCTCCTCTATCCATCTCCACCCCATCTCTGTGTGCCTTCAATCTCTTCCAGCATCAGAGTCTTCTCTAGGGTATCCTGCAGTCTCATGATATGGCCAAAATATTTGCGCTTCAGCCTCATGATCAAACCTTCTAGTTAACAGTTTGTCTTAAATGTCCTATAGTATTGATTTATGGTATTTTCTTGAGGTCTAAGCAGTTTTCTCCAACAACACAATTCAAAGGCATCAATTCTATGGCGCTCAGCCTTCTATATGGTCCAGCTATTACTACCGAATGTTACTATTGGGAATACCATAGTTCTAACAATACGGACATTTGTTGTTAGTGTAATATACTTTTTACTAGCTTGTCCAAACTTGCCATAGCTTTCCTCCACAGAAACAAATATACAAGTATTTTAATTTCATTAGATACATTACTTGCATTAAAAATATCTTTAAGTACACAGGGTCATGGTAAAAAAATTAAAAACTTTTTTTTACGCCATTTAATGATTGTTCCTAATATTTCTTCAAATATAGAATTATATGGTTTAGTAAAAATGTTTTTTCACCACACATCTATCAACAACATGTGGTATCAAATATAATTTAAAGATACTATTAAAAGCACAAAAAGTAGTACTTGTAAGTATAGAACATTTGTAAGGTGATATGTTTAAATCCCATTCAGCAGCATAGTTGAAGAACAATTTAAATGCTTGCCTGTACTGTGTTAGTAAGTAAATAAGAACATTAGGGATTTATTTACTGGAAGCATATAAGTGAAATACAGAATAGTTGCCAGTGGCGTGAATGCTATAAAAGTGTTTAAGGGATTTTATTGTAAGTTATGGTGCAATCATCCACTATTTATCAGGTTGCTATTTCCGCATTGTAAACCGGCATGTGTTATCTACTCAAATAAGTTATATTTTGTACACTAACTTTAGAGTAATACTATCAGAGAACTTCTGTAATTCGATTCAGTCAACTTTATTTTAAAGATACAGTATCACACGTTGAAATTTCTCTAGCAAGAACTGAAAAATATATAACATATTAATGAAACAAATTAAGGGCTATTTATTTCACTTTAAATGATCTTCATGGTGTGAAAGAGCACAATACTATGTGTTAAAATTAACTATTGATTTAATTACACAGCTAAAACATCTAAAGTTTTAAGTCTTTGTTTACATACAAGTGTTTCCTGCCTACTGGCTGTTGCATGGGTAATAGCAGAGAGCTGAATTCACTGCTCGGTTGTATCTGTCTCTGGTAAAGGCTATGATTGATAGCAACTGGACTCAGGATACACTGCACTGACTGGTTAACCCTTCATTTAGGTGAGTCCAGCTTAACATGGCTGCACAGATAGATTTGTTAATGGGTATTTCTTTTCTTTTGAAACTCCAGAGCAAATTAATAATTCATCAGAGCTGACTTGCATTACTTAAATTCCAGAGAGGCAAGAGACCAGAAACCTGAATTTTCTGAAGTACGTAAAAACATTAACACATTACAAGGTCTTTTCCCTTCATCCTAGAAATATAAGCAGTCTTACCATTGACATAAATGGGGAACACACCCCTGAAACCAGTTTGGCAAGAGAAATGCAAAAGCATCTCTGTAATATATGTAAACACAAATTTTATTTTATTTTATTTCTCAGTGAAAAATACGTTTTTCAAAAATTCTAAAAGCATTTCTACATGATTTTAGGAGATCTTTACTGTTGTTCACATTGTGCTTGCACTTTAATTTAATATTCCGATTTGAACATCTACAGACTATTTTGTGTTTTCAAAGAGCTAAGGGCGACAGTTTTCTTACCCTCGTTGATAATAAAGGGACCACAGAATCAAGTTATTATTATATAGTGTGAAAAGCTATCTATTTAATACACTAGTTTTTTAAAGTAAATAATTCCTAAAGTATTCAGCATTATTTGTGTGGCATTATTATGCAAATGGAGACCTCCCAAATAATAATATTAAAGATAAATACAAGTGTGGGTTGTAAATGCAATACAGCAAATACTTCTCTTCGGGATGTTCAGAAGAAGCATAAGACTTATTTTTTCAAATAAAAAAGTGCTTTACAAGGTTATATGATTACCTTATATGAATACATACAGGGTCAGAATAATAGAGAATTTTTCTTGTGAAGAAGCTTACAGCAGACAAGAAGAAAACACTTTCATATCAAAGAAATAAAAGGGTTCTTCAGATTGTGGAACTGACTAACAAAGGAGGTTACGACAGAAGCTTATATAGATAACTTTTAATGAGTTGCATCTATTTTTGCTTAAAAAGGACATACAGGGTTATGTCAGTTAACTAGAATAAGTATACAGTAAACTCCCGATTATCTGGCAATCAACCAGCCGGGACTCTCAAGCAACCGGCACCTGCCTCTATTCTCCGTTTGACAAAAACTTTCACTTAATCGTCATTATCCGGCACAACCGGCATCCAAATATATATATATTTTTTTAAATCATCTTTTTTCCCCTTGTTTTTTTTAGCTTAAAATGAATCAGATTAGTTAGCAGTAGCTGTTTGATGGATAGTTTAAGGGTTTTCAGGGGGTTTATGGTTAATAGGGCTTTTAAATTAGTGACTCTAAGCAACCGGCAACTACACTTAACGAGCAATAGGCAATCCCCGTAGGTGACGTATAACGGGGAGTTTACTGTATATTGATACAAGGTACAATCCGATTGCAAATTTTAGGGATTAGGAAGGAATTTGTTTTCACTTGACAATTGGCAGGGTTTCAAAGGTTTTCATTTTTGTTTGTCTTCCTCTAAATCAGTTGACCATTAAAAAAATGTAAGGATCTGTTGAGATCGAAATAGGTCAACCTTGATGGAGTAAAAGTGTTTTATCAACCTAAGTTACTGTGAATGTTGTCTTGTTGTCCATCTGTCTGAGCCTAATCTTTGTAAAGTTTATCTTCTAGGTGTTTGAAAATAGGTAATAAGGAGCATGGGTTCCCTCGTGGTCCAGCGGTTTGGATTCAGTGCTTTCACCATTGCAACTTGGGTTTGATTCCAGTCAGGGAACCAAGAGGTCACACCACCCTGAACCAAGCAGGGTTGGACCTGACCAGTACTTGGGTGAAATACCACCTAAGAATACCAGGAGCTGTGTGCTGTGGCCCACTGGAGAAGGAACTGGCAACCCACTCCAGTATCTCTGCCATGAATACCAAGTGCATCAGCATGGTGTCTTGTGGTCCATGAGGTCACGGAGAGTCAGACACTACTAATTGACACAAACATTAGGGAGCATAATTATGCTATCAGAAAATATGATAAGAATTCTCCTGTGACTCATCATTTTTATGATATGTATGACGATTAAGATGGGCAGACAAATCTCGATCTACTGGAGAAGGAAGTGGCAACCCACTCCAGTCTTTGCCAAAGAAACCTTATGGATAAGCATAACCAGAGACATAATGATAACTATGCCCGGCGTGATGCCATCCATAGGTTCACAGAGAGTTGGACGCGACTAAACAACAATGATTTGGCCTTGAATTTAATGACTGTGTCATTCTACTGGTCATCCTCTTTCTGTTTTGAGTATTTATAGATGTGACCAAATAAGTAGTATATTATTAAGATTTAAAACTTTAAAAGACTTGTTAGAAGTGTATATCATGATCTTGCAGTGAAAAAACTAAACATTTTCAACTGCTCGGCTTCTATGAAAATAATGGAGATGCCCAAACACTAATGACATGGTTTAATGTGCTAATTAGTAACGCTGTCTGCTTATATGATTCCATGTAGCATAAACATTGTTTATCAATGTTACATGCAATTAGTAATCTTTATCCAACACTTTGAGTTCTAGTTTAGCAAAATTAGCCGCACATTAGCATAATAGAATTAACAATGCTGAATATCTTCAAATTGATTAACTGTAGTTAAAAATGGCTAATAAAATTTAAGATGAAACCAACTTGTTGTTGGGATGATAGAGACTGTTGTGTTATTAAAAAATACAATGTTGGTACTGTCAGTTTTATCATATTCAGTGATTATTTCATTGTTATTATGGTAATAAGCACATTTTCCAAAAACGTGCTTTTTCCATAAATATCCTCATATAATTTTTATTTATTTACATATATATATATATATATATTTATTTATTTATTTATTTAACCAATCTTTTGTACACAACTGCATTCACATACATTATATCTGGTCCCATTAAAATTGATGTTGGAAGCATGAAATGATCACATTCCTAATCATGCATTTACAAATCAAGAGTATCTAAACTAAAATTAACGTGTAAACCAAATGAATCTTTTATGGATTACAGTCTGGCAGCAATACAAGCAGGTAATAGATTGGTTAAAGGAGATAGATCTTTATACCCTGGTCGATTTAGATCAATCTTTGATTCCAGATATGCATCTTTCTAGGGGATTGCTTACAAATCTTGGCTGTAGAGTTTGAAGGAAGAATCAATTAATAATTATTATTTTTGAGCAATCCAGACTTTCAACAAGGTATGGCTCACTTTTATTCTAAATTTTGGAACATAGACCCAAAGAATATAAGGGATGTTATTAATTATTGGACAAGGGATTATTTTACTGTGTCCTTTATTTAGGCTGGAGTATAGTGTGTTTTATGCAGAATAGACAATTAAACACTTAAATCCTTTAAATTGGGATAATTTTCTAGATGCTTTTGAGCCCTATGTAAATCAGGTGCTCTAAGTTAGGACACTGCCGTAAATCTGCTGGGGGAGATATTTCCATAACTTCTACACTAATGTAAACCCCTTGCTTCCCCAGGCTAGGTCACTCACAGCCATAAATTCTGCCTTAGCCGCAACAGATTTCTGTGTAGGGAGCAGCCAAACCGATTTTAACAGATAAGACACAGCTCTAGGAGCCAATAGGAAATGCGAACTTCAAGAATATTATAATGAGTGGGAAGTGCCGTAACAAGTGCTGTAACTGCTGCGGCAAGGAAACAGAGACATAAAAAGAAACTGTTTTTTATTAATGTATTTTGACATTAAAAAGATGGGACAATTGCATTTATAGCTTCAATAAATAAATATGTGTTTATTTTTTGTTAAAATATGATATATTTATAGAGATTATACTAAAACATTTATTTCTAGGCAACGTGGTTTCATGACATGTATTAACCAATCGAGTACTGGTTTGTGTGTTATTCTGGATTTTGATCATAAAATGGGCTTAATACTAAAATATCATATTTTTTGAATACACATATGTTGATATTGAATTGTTAAGTGTCAAATAATGTTGAAATTCCATACATTTAAAGTGCTTTTTTGTGCTATACTGTCACTTTAAATGCTTCAGGTGTATTCAGCAAAGGTTTAAAAACCACTTGCAAGTGGTCTCTGGTACCCAAAAATCTTTCTTCTGCATTTTGCATGCATTTTTTATTCTTATTAGCATAGGGTTTGGGTGCTTTTCAGCTTTGTTGTGATGTTTACTTGTAGAAGTGACTCGTAGGAGTTCTCTCGCAATATTTTAGGGATGGGGGATTAACATAGCTAGGTAGGATTTACTGTGCATATACGGCAATCGTAATTAATTTTGCAGAGATTTACATAGGGCCCTTAGTTACTTTGTCATGGCACACCTTGACAAAAAAATGTCATTAATTCTCTCAGACATAGATGTGAATAATTTAATTTCAGGTTTAACTTGTTGGCTACCTTACTTTCAAGAGTTGACAACATTTTGAAATTTTGTAACAAAACCAATAACATTTAAAATTCAGTTATTACAGAGATAAGTTATTTCAAATATTACATTATTTATAACTCAATCTAAAGCTGTGGAAAAGTTTGGCACCCCTAATGGTGATCCCGGATTCTTTTGTAAATCAAGATTTGCAGATTTATATCATTGTCTGTGGTCATGTCCAATAGGTCAAAAAGTTTGGAACCTAATGTGTGCTTGTCTTATACATACTTTAAAAATTAAATGAACATTAACACTATTATGGGCAATTTTTGGACAAGTAACTGTACAAGATAAGATATATTTGAAGCATATTACATACTTTTGGTGTATTCTGTGTTATAAATTTGGTATTGTTAAAAATCACAATTAAGAAACTATACAATATTCCATAATTGTAAGCAGCCATAAGACACCGTCCAAGGTCTACACATTAAATAATTTGAATAACTATCGGCAAAATCGCAGCAACTAATTTATTTCCAGTGGAAGACCCAAGATGAATACTTAATTAATGATGCAAGGAAACTCAGAACTGCCTTAATTGTCTAAAAGTTTTATCCAATTACAGTGAGCATTTATTCAACCATGCCAGCTTTATAATGGCAACAGTCAAATGTCAACTTTGCTAGTTTATTGGCAACCAAGAGTGTTGTTTTTTCATGGCCAAAAGTAAATAAAATAACATTGACAACATTAAAAGACAGAAAATCACTTCTGGAGCCTTCTAAAAATTCAGTGATCTTCCTTGGTAAAAGTGTGTTTAACTGAGAAACTGTAATTTTATGTGTTGTATTATTTGATATCTGTGCTGTGTTCATCTGTAGGTTCTATTAGATGTTCCACAGTTTTCTTATGATATCAGGAACATAAAAGGAAGGGTAAACAAACATATTATGGTATGGGTTATTATAAAGCGAGTGAAGGATAAGTTAACATTTTGGGCCAAATTATGCATACAGCCAGGTGTAACAGGTGTGGAATATCTCCTAAACAAGCCATCTTTTTGAATAGACAGTTATACTTTTCAGAGGAAATCACCCGGCCTCTCTTAGTCTCACAAGCCTCCTGTCTTTTTAAGCAATATCCCACCTTTTAGGACAGAATCCTGTCCTCCAACCCTGACCACATTCTCTTGTTTCTCCAGTTGTTTTCTCTCAGAGTCTTGGAGTGTGTTAGTCCTACATAATAAATGTTTCTATTTGTCATTGTTGGGATGGCAGTAACACTACATAATAGTGCATATTATTTAGTGCCCCTCTTTGAGCATTTGGAATTAGAGAAGTATGGTTGTGGGGATGCCATTAAAATGTATATATTGTTTACCTTTTACACTTTTTGACAATCCAGTTTTTTGATGTGGCCACAGTGGAGTTCCCCATGTGTTAGGCTAAAGGACCTGCATAGAGAGCAATGCCCCACGCACTAAGAAAAAAGCCTAGAACAATAGGGATTGACCATAGAAGGTTGGTGATGATCAAATGGACAGAGAGATGGCCAAATGGGAAAAAAAGGCATGGCCAAAGGAAGATTAGGTGTGGCAGCCACACAGGGATATATAATCCCAAACCTCCAGTGGCAATTTGTAGCAAAGCCCTCATCATGTTAATTTACAAATTGTATTGCCCAGTGAATAATAAAATATTTCACCCTCTCATCCCAACCTGAATTGGAGAGGAGAGAAAGTCCTATTATTTCATAAATACTACCACCTGGCCCCTTTATTTAAAAAAATACATTTTACTTACTTGCCAAGAATATCCACGGTGTCTAGTGTCATCAGTGAAATCACGGGACCTCTCAGACCCAAATGTCCATCTCCAGAGTCTGGAGGAGGTCAGAAGAAGAGCAGCACCATGGAGGTGAAAGGAGCCACCATGTGTAGCTATCCCCTTGTGCATCATTGCTCTCCATGTTGCTACACAAATAACTGAAAGACTATATATATACTGTATAAATATATATAGAACAACAAAGTCAGAGGTGCTCATCAGAGAACGAACCAACCTTAACAGGTGAGTTCTATAGCCATGATACGCCACTCTGAGAGCATCCTCTTTTAGCTCACTTGTGCCCTTCACAGGGAGAAATATCCTGTAGTATATCAGTCTGGTGCCACTCAAAAGAGTGACCCAGCCCCTAAATACCAGGCAATTCTACCCTGAACAGGAGAAACAGCAAATTCCAGACGCGTTTCGGCCTTTATGGGCCTCGTCAGTGAGGTGCAGCTGAACTCCCTAAGGCACAGTGAGCAAGGGGTCCACGTCTGGAGTCCCCTATTACCCTTAGGGAGACTAAACCCTAAAGGTAATTTGCATATACAGAACAACAAAGTCAGAGGTGCTCATCAGAGAACGAACCAACCTTAATAGGTGAGTTCTATAGCCATGATACGCCACTCTGAGAGCAACCTCTTTTAGCTCACTTGTGCCCTTCACAGGGAGAAATATCCTGTAGTATATCAGTCTGGTGCCACTCAAAAGAGTGACCCAGCCCCGAAATACCAGGCAATTCTACCCTGAACAGGAGAAACAGCAAATCCCAGAAGCATTTCAGCCTTTATGGGCCTCGTCAGTGAGGTGCAGCTGAAATCACTAAGGCACAGTGAGCAAGGGGTCCACGTCTGGAGTTCCCTATTACTCTTAGGGAGACTAAACCCTAAAGGTAATTTGCATATACAGAACAACAAAGGCCCATAAAGGCCGAAACGCGTCTGCGGTTTGTTGTTACGCCTGTTCAGGGTAGATAGCACTCCTATTGCCTGGAACCTAAGTGAAACAGCTCTAAACAGGGCAGTTTAGCATAAAGAAGGTAGGGATAGGGGAACTCACAATTTCAATTGAAATTTAAACTTTTTCGGTTTTATATGAACTTCAAAGAAACAGCAAACATAACACTAACACAAACTTTTTAGCAGTAATATAAACTTTCAACTATTGATGTTGAAGGTTCTGGGTCATCCTGGATTCTGTTTTCTTTGGAGAAAAAAAAACAGTGTTATAGCGAATCAGAGCGTGAAAAGGGGTCCGGCACCAAAAACAGTGCTATAGCGAATCAGTGATAAAATGGGGTAGCGTTAAGAGCACATTGAAATAAATCAGGTTTCTAAGTGTACGGGACAGAAATAAACATGTGTAACTGAATGCAAAATGTGTTCCATACCCAGTAATATATATGTAACAAGTATTCATTGACACGCAAATCACAGATTGTTTAATTACATTCTCCATACAAGAAACTGTTGATAATATAATATAATTAATTAGCCTCATTGTGGAGGCTACAATAACAGGTAACATTGGTACAAGCATATTTTGACCTCTGTTCTATGCATTACATTCATTCCTTTTTAAGAGATTTATAAACTACTTAAAATTATCTTTTTTCTTCAGAACATTTTTATTGATCTTGACTGAGAAGTAATGTAATAAAGTTTACAGGTACCAATGGAAAGAACATATGGACATATGGAAATAAAAAGTAAAATTCTTCGGATCTATCCTGTTTTATGTGCGCATTTGTTGCAGTGCGCCGTCGACGATTCTAGGAACGCAGCTGGGCTCCTGTCCCCATCTAGCTGTGAAAACTAGGTAGTACACCCCAAACACCTAACCCTCTAACCCTAACCCCCTAAATCTCAATTCCTAACCCTAACCACCTAAACCTCACTTCCTAACCCTAACCCCCTAACCCTATAATTCTAACCCCCTAAACATCACTTCCTAACCCTAACCACCTAGCCCCCTAACCCTAACCCCCTAACCCTCTAACCCTAACCCAAAACCACTAACGACATACTAGGCTTAGTAGCTTATCACAGCTAGATGGGATACCGGGAGTAGTAGCTCATCACAGCTAGATGGGGACTCAAGCATGTCCGCGTTCCTACAGTCGGCAGCGGCTCGTTTCCAGCACTGCAACAAATGCGCACATAAAACAGGATAGGTCTAATTCTTCTTCCTGGCAAGGACAAGACTCAATAGTTTTACTTACTTGACAGATATAAGAAGGGGAAATCCTGGTTGGCCATTCTGGATACCCATACATAAGAAGACCAGGAGCATGCTGTGTTGTCGAGAAAATATATTTACATTGATAAGTGAGCTCATTATGGTGCTTTCATGACGGAAGGAGAAGAAGAACTTAATGGTATACAGGTAGTGAGAGCCAGAGGCAGTATAATGGACTCCTGCACTTAGAGTGCACTGAGGACCAGGGACCAGGACCACAGCAGTGTAGATATGGTGAACTTGCCCATGTGCTTCCATACCCTACAGACTTGCAGCACATTGCAAGCCTGCTACTTCAAACCCATCTCCTCCTCATGCTTCAAAACCGCACCAAAAACAAATCTGTCCAAAGACCTTCAGCCTTAACATGCACAATACATATATCACCCTCCCAGCCTAACTCATTAGGTTGTAAGTTTGTGAGTTTTCAATCTTGTATGGTGCTTGTTTTACCTTGTACTTAACCCTTGTTCAGCACTGCAGAATATGTTGGAGCGTTACAAATAAGGATGATAATAATCACTAATATAGTTGTCATGCTGCGAGTTTGTCTGTAATGCTTGCAAAATTGTGAGTTGTGCATGCAAGCTGCGCATGTTGAGGATCACATTATGTGACGAAGGGGTAGAGGGAGGGAGAGAGAAGAGGGAGGGAGAGAGAAGGAGGGAAGGAGAGGGAGGGAGAGAGAAGGAGAGAAAAAAAAGGGAGAGAGGAGAGGGAGGGAGATAGAGTGAGAAGGACCGGGAGAGAGAGAGAGAGGGAGAGAGAAGGAGGGGAAAGAGAGATTAGGATGGAGGGAAAGAGAAGGAGGGAGAGAGAGAATTGTGAGGCTTACATAGCGCAGAGAAGTTAGAGAGAACGAGAGGTAGCGTGATTTCATAAAATTTTATTTTAAGCTCAAAGACAGGGCCCTCCTTTCTTTTGCAATGCTTTACAGCCTTATTAAATTGTGATTTGGCCAATTGAATAGGGCTCTATATAAGCAGAGAGCTTTTTTTTTTTTACAGAAGTTTTTAGTTAGTAAACTTCTATCCAAAAGCAAGGTCTTCACTAACTAAAAACTTCTAAAAAAATATGCTCTGTGCTTATATAGAGCCCTACACAATTGGCAAAATCACAATTTAATAAGGCTGGTAATCTGTTGTTGACTTGCAATTAGCCACTGCATAAATTTACTGAATATTTGGTGCATTACAAATAAGATAATAATAATAATAATAATAATAATAATAATAATAACATATTTACAGCTTAACTGTATTCTAGGGCTTTAAACTGTACTAATTCATGTATTTAAATTATATTAAACTATTTGGATTTCATTTCTTGTATTTATTTATGGTGGAGCAGTAAACAGGGGCCCCACAACAAGAAGCCATATCTGGATTTCAGATTATCATATACCTTTATTATCAAAGTATATTTACATTTATAACTGGAAACATATACAAGGGAGTGCAGAATTATTAGGCAAGTTGTATTTTTTAGGATTAATTTTATTATTGAACAACAACCATGTTCTCAATGAACCCAAAAAACTCATTAATATCAAAGCTGAATATTTTTGGAAGTAGTTTTTAGTTTGTTTTTAGTTTTAGCTATATTAGGGGGATATCTGTGTGTGCAGGTGACTATTACTGTGCATAATTATTAGGCAACTTAACAAAAAACAAATATATACCCATTTCAATTATTTATTTTTACCAGTGAAACCAATATAACATCTCAACATTCACAAATATACATTTCTGACATTCAAAAACAAAACAAAAACAAATCAGTGACCAATAAAGCCACCTTTCTTTGCAAGGACACTCAAAAGCCTGCCATCCATGGATTCTGTCAGTGTTTTGATCGGTTCACCATCAACATTGCGTGCAGCAGCAACCACAGCCTCCCAGACACTGTTCAGAGAGGTGTACTGTTTTCCCTCCTTGTAAATCTCACATTTGATGATGGACCACAGGTTCTCAATGGGGTTCAGATCAGGTGAACAAGGAGGCCATGTCATTAGATTTTCTTCTTTTATACCCTTTCTTGCCAGCCACGCTGTGGAGTACTTGGACGCGTGTGATGGAGCATTGTCCGGCATGAAAATCATGTTTTTCTTGAAGGATGCAGACTTCTTCCTGTACCATTGCTTGAAGAAGGTGTCTTCCAGGAGCTGGCAGTAGGACTGGGAGTTGAGCTTGACTCCATCCTCAACCCGAAAAGGCCCCACAAGCTCATCTTTGATGATACCAGCCCAAACCAGTACTCCACCTCCACCTTGCTGGCGTCTGAGTCGGACTGGAGCTCTCTTCCCTTTACCAATCCAGCCACAGGCCCATCCATCTGGCCCATCAAGACTCACTCTCATTTCATCAGTCCATAAAACCTTAGAAAAATCAGTCTTGAGATATTTCTTGGCCCAGTCTTGACGTTTCAGCTTATGTGTCTTGTTCAGTGGTGGTCGTCTTTCAGCCTTTCTTACCTTGGCCATGTCTCTGAGTATTGCACACCTTGTGCTTTTGGGCACTCCAATGATGTTGCAGCTCTGAAATATGGCCAAACTGGTGGCAAGTGGCATCGTGGCAGCTGCACGCTTGACTTTTCTCAGTTCATGGGCAGTTATTTTGTGCCTTGGTTTTTACACACGCTTCTTGCGACCCTGTTGACTATTTTGATTGAAACACTTGATTGTTCGATGATCACGCTTCAGAAGCTTTGCAATTTTAAGAGTGCTGCATCCCTCTGCAAGATATCTCACTATTTTTGACTTTTCTGAGCCTGTCAAGTCCTTCTTTTGACCCATTTTGCCAAAGATAAGGAAGTTGCCTAATAATTATGCACACCTGATATAGGGAGTTGATGTCATTAGACCACACCCCTTCTCATTACAGAGATGCACATCACCTTATATGCTTAATTGGTAGTAGGCTTTCGAGCCTATACAGCTTGGAGTAAGACAACATGCATAAAGAGGATGATGTGGTCAAAATACTCATTTGCCTAATAATTCTGCACTCCCTGTATTCCTGACACAAATTATATAAGAAAATGGGGTATAATTATCAAGCATGGGATAAAAGTAGGAACAAGAACAGAGTAGGTGAGTGTAGTTGTGTTAAAACATAAAATATATCATTGTCCTATATTTACTATGGGTCATTTTTTATCAAGAGAGCATAAGCTTTAACTCTTTATGTGCATCTCACATTATCTCCTGATTTACTATGTTCTATTTCTTATGACACCTTCTGGATTGCTACCTTGTTATGGTGAAGGGGCTTGTGGGATCTATACCATGTAGGGTCACCCAAGATGGGCAGGTCATAGCAGAGAGGTCAAACAAATCACAATTGAGAAAGAACTGACAACCCACTCCAGTATCTTTGCCAACAAAACCTTTTAGATAAGGGTCACGGAGAGTCAGAACATGACTGAACGACTGAACAACAATTTCTTATGAGGAAAAACAGCCCTTCTCACATTGTCTCAGCTCTTCTCACTTTATTTCAGGTGAAAAAGAAATGGGGATATTTAATATCAAAATGTAACACAATGTTATAATGTGTTACATTTATTTTTGTTGACTGTAAAATATCAAAGCTTTTTGAAAGTTATTTAAAAGAATAAGAAGGAAAAAATGTATCCTTACATCTTGAGTTAGATAAATTAATTTAGGCTCTTTCGAATCGTTTAGTGATAAATTTAGGCAAGGGTAATGAAATCCAATTTACTCCAATGGAATGTTATCCATATCTTTAACAAAATACTGTACAGAAGGTTTTATATTGTATATTGTAAACAATAGTTGCAGATATACATTTTTGCATTAAGTATCCTCTACTTGTGAATCTATGGGACTATTTTACATGCTTCCTTTACAGCAGGATCACATATGGCCACTACTAATATAATTGTTGTGGGCCCTTCCACACTGTAAAGTAACAGATGTTCATATGATGTTCTCAGGACAGATGTTATTTTTTGGGGATTTCGTAGTGTTTCTGCCTGAATGATTCTGCCAATATTTTTAGATGTTTTCTCCTGGTCTCACTATCAGAGCTTATGTGATGGAATCTGATAGTCCGCTTCGGCTATGGATGATTGTTTGCTTAATATGAATGGTGGTGATAGCTGGTGCTTTGGAGATAACTGCAACCTGAAGTGTAGTTTTTTCGAAATGCATGTGAGGAAATTGCCATTAGTATTATAACTGTATCTTTAAAGTGCATGTGCCCTGCAGAAAATTCAAGTTTAAGGTTGATTAATAGATGTCGTGAGCTAAAATCTCCAAAATCCGTTAAAAAAAAAGACGAAAGAAAATATTTTGCTCTATTAACAAAAATGGTTTAATATTGTTAATACTATAGTGATAGTATTTCTCACAATGCTTGGTATGAAATGATATTTATCATCATGGGTGTAGGAACTGTGGGGGAATGGGGGGGACAACCGCCTCCCCCCCCCCCCCACACACACACACAGATTTATCTATGTTTGTATATATGTAAATATAAGCTATTTTGGGACCTGAGTATACAATGAGCTGTATCGCCCGCCCTACACACACAGAAGTATTCTTGCCACTACACCTCTATTTATCAAGGATATTAGGTGAAAAACTTGTAAAGTGCCAGGTCAATCATGTACTTATCAAGTTACTTCAGATGCATAGTTGTAAACTCTGCCAGAGTAGGGACAAGGCGTCAAGTTAACTGATACTTTATTAGCTGGTTGGCCATGCTACAAATATTTCAATATTGGAAGGAAAATAAGTACTCAGAGGCATTTTCAAAGTTTAATGGATTAGAAATGCATCTGATACAGGAGAATCAGTAGTATATGAAAAAAAAAATTTGCATGAAAAAAATACCAATATAAACATTATAATAATATAAACATTATATTTACCCCATTATATTTAAGTTTGCTAAATCTCTTGCAAAGCCCTGCTAAAATTTGTTTGGCCAATCACGGGCAGCTGATACCTTGTAATACATTGTGTCAATCTGTGATAGCAGTTTGTGCTGGAAGGAATAATGGGATGTGTAGTCCCCTGCACAAGGAAGCAGGAGGAGCCAGATATCACTGTGTAGATCTCTGCATTGTGCTGCTGGTGGCTTGAAGGTTAGTAAAGGGTTAAACTCTGTACCCAAATACAGTGTTTCTATTGGGAGGTACACTGTGCCTACTGTATGTAAGCAGCTCTGGGGGTGTAGAAAACAAGTTTTATTTATAGACTAGCGACTTGCCCGTCAAAAAATGACGATCAATAAAAGAAAGTGTTGAAATGCTGTTTGTCACACAATGTGAGTGTACTGTGTGCCTCAACTATATAGACCCCTCTAACACACTAATGAATACATGTAATAACACTATAAGTGCCATGAGGGTCATCCAGGACCCTCATGACCCAAAGTGTAAGCACTACACCATTAACCCGGTCACTTATGGGGGTCTATCCACACCCTCTATTTAACCCCATCAGTCCCATAAGGGTATATTATGACCATTATGGGCCTGTTACAACCCAACATTAACCACATAAGTGCCATGACGGTCCTCAAGGACCATCATGACACTAAGTATAAACACTACACTGCACTATACCCCCCAAATAAAACATTAAATATCAACTAAACACCCTCTACACTAACCTATTAACACTTACCTACCTACCTACCCCCTCATAACCCCCTCCCCACCACTGTAATTACAGAAATCAAAAAAACTAAAGTAATCAAAAATTAAAAAATCTACATTACATAAAATTTAAAAAAACTGTCACAAAAAATTAAAAAAAGAACATTACAGAATTTTTTTTTTTTTTATTACAACCCCCCCCCCCCCACTACAGAAAAAAAAAATTAGACACCTGAAAAGGAAATACATATAATACATACAATACAATGAAATACAATACAATACAATACAATTAAATACAATACACCCCTATCTAATGTACATCCCCCTATATAATATACATCCCTCTATCTAATATACAATACTATCTATCTAATATACATCCTTGTATCTATCTAATATACAATAAATACTATCTATGTACTATACATCCCCTATCTATCTAATATACAGTACATGCTATCTCTATATAGCAACCCTAATTCTAAGCTAAAATAAAATAATAAAGACCACTTACCTCTGAAATGTTTCTTCAGATAACCAACTTAGGGTAAAAAAAAATTAAAAAATTACTACAACACGTTTACATAAAATAAATAAACAATCTAAATAGTCTACTCACCTTTCCAGCATGTCCCATCCTCCATCTTTGCTTCTCCGGCGCGGCCCCTGTTAAAAAAAAAAACATTACATTAGCACACATACATAAACATAAAACCAAGTGAAATAAACACAATCTACATTGTACTTACCTCCCCGCGATGTCTCCGGCCTCCTGGTGTTCTGCCCCTGATGGGCCCTGGAAGCATCCGCGCTCTTTAAAAAAATAATAATAATAAAACAATACATATACGCTCTGGCAGATGTCCCCCACGCTAATGAGCTTCCTACGGAGTGTTCCAGAATAAAATTGGCAATGGCGGCTTCTGATTTGCTGAAAACGCTATCTATCAAATTCAGCCAATGAGAAGACGCCAATGAGAAAGGGATACACCCCAAAATCCCACACTGATTGAACCAAAGGCTTTATTGCCATCAGCGAATCACAATGGGTTACACCCCCACGCGGTGATTAGCTGAAGACATCTGCGCCTTCCCATTGGCTGTAATACTGATTGAAATTGACAATAGCCAATGAGAAGGCGCAAATGCCTTCACCAATCAGTACGTGGGGGTGTATTCCATTGTGATTGGCTATTGTCAGTGCAACCAATAAGAATGCGCAGATGCCTACAGCCAATCACCCTGCGGGGGTGTATTCCATTGTGATTGGCTGAAGGCATCTGTGCCTTGTGATTAGTTTAAATAAAGATTGACAGGTGCATTATCCAATCAGAGTGGGATTTTAGGGTGTATCCCTTTCTGATTGGCTCACACATTGGCGCCTCCTGATTGGGTGAATTTGATAGACAGCGTTTTCAACCAATCAGATGGCGCCATTGCCTATTTTCTTCCGGAAAAGTCTCCGGGAGCCACATTAGCGTCGGGGATGTCCGTGAGTGCGGTTGTGAGTTCTTTTTTTTTTTTTTTTATTCAGGGCGGGGCAGAAGAGGAGGAGGAGGCCGGAGACATTGCAGGGAGGTAAGTACAATTTTGATTTTATGTTTATGTATGTGGAAAGGTGAGTAGAATATTTAGAATGTTTAGAATGTTTATTTATTTACTGTAAATGTGTTTTATTTATTTTTCCCTAGGTGGCTGATCTGAATGGACATCTGCAAAGGTAAGTCGTCTTAATTATTTTATTTTAGCTTAGAATTAGATTATTTTATGTATAGATAGCATTTATTGTATGTTAGCTAGGGGTATGTGTTTTATATAGATAGCATATTAGATTGTGTTATTTATTTAGATAGATTGGGGAAGTATATTAGATAGATAGGATGTATATTAGATAGATAGGATGTATATTAGATAGATAGGATGTATATTAGATTATGGTATTTATTTAGATAGATCGGGGGATGTATATTAGATAGATAGGATGTATTGTTCATTAGATACGGGTGTATTGTATTGTATTTAATTGTATTGTATTGTATTATATTGTATGTATTGTATTATATTGTATGTATTTCCTTTTCAGGTGTGTGATTTTATTTTTTTCCTGTAGTGGGGGGGGGGGGGGAGGGTGTAATGTGTTTTTTTATTTTCTGTAATGTAGATTTTTTATGACTTCGGTTTTTTATTTTATGTAATGTAGATTTTTTAATTTTTTGACTTAAGGCTTTTTTATTTTATGTAATTAGAGTGGTGGGGTTATTAGTGGGTAGGTAGGTAGTGTAGGTAGGTAGTGTAGGTGGTAATAGGTTAGTGTAGAGGGTGTTTAGTTGATATTTAATGTTTTATTGGGGGTGGTATCGTGCAGTGTAGTGTTTATACTTAGTGTCATGATGGTTCTTGAGGACCGTCATGGCACTTATGTGGTTAATGTTGGGTTGTAACAGGCCCATAATGGTCTTAATTTACCCTCATGGGACTGATGGGTTTAAATAGAGGCTTATGAGGGTCTGTATGGTCCCCCATGAGTGACAGGGTTAATTAGCAGTTTATGGGGGTCTTTATTGACCCCCATGAGTGAGGGGGTTAATTAAGGGCTTATGGGGGGCTGTATTAACCCTCCTGAGTGACGGGGTTAATTAAGGGTTTATGGGGGTCTGTATTGACCCCCATAAGTGAGGGGGTTAATTAAGTGCTTATGGGGCTCTGTATTGACCCCCATGAGGGACAGGGTTAATGAAGGGCTTATGGGGTTCGGTATTGACCCCCATGAGTGACAGGGTTAATGAAGGGCTTATGGGGGTCTATATTGACCCCCATGAATGACAGGGTTAATTAGGCATTTATGGGGGTCTGTATTGACCCCCATGAGTGACAGGATTAATGAATGGCATATGGTGGTCAATATTGACCCCCATAAGTAACAGGGTTAATGAACTGCTTATGGGGCTCTGTATTGACCCCCATAAGGGACAGGGATAATGAAGGGCTTATGGGGTTCGGTATTGACCACCATGAGTGACAGGGTTAAGGAAGGGCTTATGGGGGTCTATATTGACCCTCATGAATGACAGGGTTAATTAGGGGTTTATGGGGCTCTGTATTGACCCCCAAGATTGACAGGATTAATGAATGGCTTATGGGGGTCAATATTGACCCCCATGAGTGACAGGGTTAATGAAGTGCTTATGGGGGCCTGTATTGACCCCCATGAGTGACATGGTTAATGAAGGGCTTATGGGGGTCTGTATTGACCCCCATGAGTGACAGGGTTAATGAAGGGCTTATGGGGGTCTATATTGACCACCATGAGTGACAGGGTTAATTAGGGGTTTATGGGGGTCTGTATTGACCCCCATGAGTGAGGGGGTTAATTAAGGGCTTATGGGGGGCTGTATTAACCCTCCTGAGTGACGGGGTTAATTAAGGGTTTATGGGGGTCTGTATTGACCCCCATAAGTGAGGGGGTTAATTAAGTGCTTATGGGGCTCTGTATTGACCCCCATGAGGGACAGGGTTAATGAAGGGCTTATGGGGTTCGGTATTGACCCCCAAGAGTGACAGGGTTAATGAAGGGCTTATGGGGGTCTATATTGACCCCCATGAATGACAGGGTTAATTAGGGGTTTATGGGGGTCTGTATTGACCCCCATGAGTGACAGGATTAATGAATGGCATATGGTGGTCAATATTGACCCCCATAAGTAACAGGGTTAATGAACTGCTTATGGGGCTCTGTATTGACCCCCATAAGGGACAGGGATAATGAAGGGCTTATGGGGTTCGGTATTGACCCCCATGAGTGACAGGGTTAAGGAAGGGCTTATGGGGGTCTATATTGACCCCCATGAATGACAGGGTTAATTAGGGGTTTATGGGGCTCTGTATTGACCCCCATGATTGACAGGATTAATGAATGGCTTATGGGGGTCAATATTGACCCCCATGAGTGACAGGGTTAATGAAGTGCTTATGGGGGCCTGTATTGACCCCCATGAGTGACATGGTTAATGAAGGGCTTATGGGGGTCTGTATTGACCCCCATGAGTGACAGTGTTAATGAAGGGCTTATGGGGGTCTATATTGACCACCATGAGTGACAGGGTTAATTAGGGGTTTATGGGGGTCTGTATTGACCTCCATGAGTGAGGGGGTTAATGAAGTGCTTATGGGGGCCTGTATTGACCCCCATGAGTGACAGGGTTAATGAAAGGCTTTTGGGGTTCGGTATTGACCCCCTGAGTGACATGGTTAATGAAGGGCTTATGGGGGTCTATATTGACCACCATGAATGACAGGATTAATTAGGGGTTTATGTGGGTCTGTATTGACCCCCATGAGTGACAGGATTATTGAATGGCTTATGGGGGTCAATATTGACCCCCATGAGTGACAGGGTTAATGTAGGGCTTATGGGGGTCTAAATTGTCCCCCATGAGTGACAGGGTCAATGAAGGGCTTATGGGGGTCTATATTGACCCCCACGAATGACAGGGTTAATTAGGGGTTTATGGGGGTCTATATTGACCCCATGAGTGACAGGGTTAATGAAGGGCTTATGGTGGTCTATATTGACCCCATGAGTGAGGGGGTTAATGAAGTGCTTATGGGGGCCTGTATTGACCCCCATGAGTAACAGGGTTAATGAAGGGCTTATGAGGGTCTGTATTGACCCCCATGAGTGACAGGGTTAATGAAGGGCTTATGGGGGTCTATATTGACCCCCATGAATGACAGGGTTAATTAGGGGTTTATGGGGGTCTGTATTGACCCCCATGATTGACATGATTAATGAATGGCTTATGGGGGTCAATATTGACCCCCATGAGTGACAGGGTTAATGAAGTGCTTATGGGGGCCTGTATTGACCCCCATTAATGACATGGTTAATGATGGCTTATGGGGGTCTGTATTGACCCCCATGAGTGACAGGGTTAATAAAGGGCTTATGGGGGCCTGTATTGACCCCCATGAGTGACAGGGTTAATGAAGGGCTTATGGGGTTCGGTATTGACCCCCATGAGTGACAGGGTTAATGAAGGGCTTATGGGGGTCTATATTGACCACCATGAATGACAGGATTAATTAGGGGTTTATGTGGGTCTGTATTGACCCCATGAGTGACAGGTTTAATGAATGGCTTATGGGGGTCAATATTGACCCCCATGAGTGACAGGGTTAATGAAGGGCTTATGGGGGTCTATATTGTCCCCCACGAGTGACAGGGTCAATGAAGGGCTTATGGGGGTCTATATTGACCCCCACGAATGACAGGGTTAATTAGGGGTTTATGGGGGTCTATATTGACCCCATGAGTGACAGGGTTAATGAAGGGCTTATGGTGGTCTATATTGACCCCATGAGTGAGGGGGTTAATGAAGTGCTTATAGGGGCCTGTATTGACCCCCATGAGTGACAGGGTTAATGAAGGGCTTATGGGGGTCTGTATTGACCTCCATGAGTGACAGGGTTAATGAAGGGCTTATGGGGGTCTATATTGACCCCATGAATGACAGGGTTAATTAGGGGTTTATGGGGGTCTGTATTGACCCCCATGAGTGGCAGGATGAATGAATGGCTTATGGGGGTCTATATTGACCCCCATGAGTGACAGGGTTAATGAAGTGCTTATGGGGGTCTATATTGACCCCCATGAATGACAGGGTTAATTAGGGGTTTATGGGGGTCTTCATTGACCCCCATGAGTGAGAAGGGTTAATGAAGTGCTTATGGGGGCCTGCATTGACCCCCATGAGTGACAGGGTTAATGAAGGGCTTATGGGGGTCTGTATTGACCTCCATGAGTGACAGGGTTAATGAAGGGCTGATGGGGGTCTATATTGACCCCCATGAATGACAGGGTTAATTAGGGGTTTATGGGGGTCTGTATTGACCCCCCCATAAGTGACAGGATTAATGAATGGCTTATGGGGGTCTATATTGACCCCCATGAGTGACAGGGTTAATGAAGTGCTTATGGGGGCCTGTATTGACCCCCCTGAGTGACAGGGTTAATGAAGGGCTTATGGGGGTCTGTATAGACCCCTATGAGTGACAGGGTTAATGAAGGGCTTTATGGGGTCTATATTGACCCTCATGAGTGACAGGGTTAAGTAGGGGTTTATAAGGGTCTGTATTGACCTCCATGAGTGAGGGGGTTAATGAAGTGCTTATGGGGGCCTGTATTGACCCCCATGAGTGACAGGGTTAATGAAGGGCTTATGGGGTTCGGTATTGACCCCCATGAGTGACATGGTTAATGAAGGGCTTATGGGGGTCTATATTGACCCACATGAATGACAGGATTAATTAGGGGTTTATGTGGGTCTGTATTGACCCCCATGAGTGACAGGATTAATGAATGGATTATGGGGGTCAATATTGACCCCCATGAGTGACAGGGTAAATAAAGTGCTTATGGGGGCCTGTATTGACCCCCATGAGTGACAGGGTTAATGAAGGGCTTATGGGGGTCTATATTGACCCCCATGAGTGACAGGGTTAATTAGGGGTTTATGGGGGTCTGTATTGACCTCCATGAGTGAGGGGGCTAATTAAGTGCTTATGGGGGTCTGTATTGACCCCCATGAGTGACAGGGTTACTGAAGGACTTATGGGAGTCTATAATGCAGGTTTCCGAGCTTATCTCGGATCCCTTTTTGGGCAAGTTGTACGTGGCTGGGCTTTGAACCTCGTTTTCGTTTTTTTCGGCGGCCATTTTTTCTTTTGCTTAGGGGATTTTCGTGTGTCTGAACTCGGGAATTTGTACTTAAATGGAGGTGTAACTTCACTTTCAGAGGTCCTGGATGCCCCCCCCCCCCCCCTTGCTATGGGTAAGCTTTTTATGTATATTTTGTGAGTATTTGGTGCGTTTTGACTGTTTTTAGGTGCGCGCGGTTTGGCCGTTATGGTCGTATTTTTCATGCGTGTGGGTGTTTGTGCTGTTATGGTTGGTTCCAAGGTCGTTTTTTTTTCTAAGTCGTGCGTGTGTGTGTATTTTTAACCGCGTGTGAGGCGCCTTTGAGCCTCCACCTCCGCAAATGCGGACCCTCGCTTCGCGAGCTCTGCCGACGATTCATAGTTTGTCAACTATTATATGTGATAAGAATCTGTGTGTGTAAAGAATAACTCAATGTTATGTGTGTGTCTGATATAAGCAGCAGGTGTTAGATTAGAAAAAAAACTGGGATACTTAAGGGAGAACTTCAATGTAAAGATTTCCATCCCTCCTAACCATTCTATTCTTATAATAAAAATTTACTTTATCTACTTACAGGGTCACTTTATTCAGCACATTTGGATCACATGACAGTAAAGATATCATAAAAGCAAAATCTGTGCATTTTTCACTGAGAAATCAAATTAAAAAAACTGTGTTTACATGTATAAGAGGCTGTCCCTTGTGTTCGAATTACCACAGCCAATTAGGTTGCACGGTTGTATCCACCATTCAATTCAATGGTAAGACTGCTTATATTTCCAGGATGAAGGGAACAGATATAATAGGTTACATATTTTACTTACTGCAGAAAAATCAGGTTTACGCTCTCTTGCCTTTCTGGAATTTAAGCAATGTATTAGCTGCCTGTGATTGGCCAAAATGAATGATGAATTTCATGCTAATTTTAGCAGGGCTTTGAAAGAGATTTAGCAAACTTTTGGGTAAATATAATGTTTATTTTGGGGGGTTTTCATGCAAAAAAAATGTTTTCATATACTACTGATTCTCCTCTATCAGATGCATTTATAATCCATTAAACTTCTAAACAGTCCTGAGTCCATGGAAAAGCTGCTATCAATCAGTCTTCCCTATAGACAATCACCATCCCTGTGCACTCCTCAGCCATCTGTTACTACTCATGCAAAAGCCAGTAGACAGGATAGACTTTCAGCCCAATTAAATTAGAAGGCCGTGTCGGCATCAGGAAGCCTGCAAGGGTTGCAGGCTTGAAATTCGTCTGCGTTACATAGCAATTAAATTTGAACAGGCCGAGAGTTACGGGGTTGAGACGCAAACCTGTAAACCTATTTGTAGAATGTTGGATGCGCGGCTGTGAACCTGATCAAATAGTCAAACCTGGAGTTACGGGTTTAGATGGAGCCAATGGAAACTGAGATCGTCATCATTGCGTCACAGAAAAATGGAGGTTGGATTTTAAAGTCTTACGGGGTTCAATTATGAGTTAAGATTGGAGCCACATTCCAGATATAATGCAATAGTGATCATGCCGTAGATATGATATTCTAGTCCGTGCGAGTTCCATTTAATGTATTAACACATTGATTGCCGGGATCAATATAACACGGAAATTAAACATGAAATAAAGTTGTTTATTTTTGCCGATTTGCATACTTGAAAATGTTTTGCTATTAATTCTAAGACCTAACATCACTTTCCCTTTTAATAAACGTACAGTAGTGTGTGTATATATGCATTTACAGTGCTAAGGATTCGACTTTACCCCTCTAGCGGGTTCCCGTTTTGGCTTTTGGGCTCCATTTGCGGGTTACGGGCTTGAACGTCAGTGAAATTGTTGCAATTTAATAGCATGATTGGAAATGTAACAGTTACGGCTTGACAGATCAAAGGATTTGCAGCAACGCAGTTCAAATTTCCACAAGTGGTTGGCGGGTTGCTTTACGGGTCTAATTTAATAGCTGTAAGTCTTGCGGGCTACCTTACAGCCTAAGGTTTTACACGTTGAGCAAATTTAATAGGGCTGTTTGTATGTAAACAGACTTATAACTTTAGATTGTTTAGCTGTTATTAGTGTAACAAAAAAATAATAATTTTGACATACCATCTTGTGCGCTTTCACACCATGAAGACCACTCACAGTGAGGTAAATGGCTCTTTAAGGGTTTGAAGAATAAATAATGTGGTAAAATGCCACTTGTATTTTACCTTTTAATATCAATATAATTTGTTACACTGCTTTTACTTCCAGATTTTGAATTGCCATTCTGGCTTTGTGTTTATTTGAGGAATTTGTAGTTAGAATTCTCGGTGCAATGGAAAAAAAATAATCATTAAACACTTGAATACGATGCAAATCCAAGTGAAATTCATGTAGCTGGCAGTCATTTTATACATGAATGTTCATGTAGTGGAAGAATACTGTTGTATATTGCTTGTTAGTTGTAATAATAAACAAACCTCTAATCATATGAAATATTGCATATTTTTGTTGTTTAGTCAATCAGTCGCATTTGACTCTCCGTGACTTTAAGAACCACGCCAGGTACATCTCTCACTCACTGCCCTTTTGAGCTCCATCAAGTTCATATTCTTTGCTTCAGTGACTTCATCATATCAATCTCCGCCTTTGTAGTCCCCTCCTTTTTGTGCCTTCAATCCTTCCCAGCATCAGAATCTTCACTAGGGGATCCTGCCGTCTCATGATATGGCCAAAATATTTTAACTTCAGCTTCATGATCATAGCTTCCAGTGAACAGTTTGTCTTGATTTCCTGAGGATATTCTTGCAGTTCAAGGGACTCTAAGTAGTTTTCGCCACAATTCAAAGGCGTCAATTCTACGACGCTCAGACTTCTTTATGATCTAGCTCTCACATCCGTATATTACTACTGGGAATACCATTTGTTGAAATACAGCCTTTAATTAAATGCCTATTATACACAAACATGCTGCTATGGAAGCCACCATTGTTGTTTTTGCTTGACTTTGCATGCAGTGGAAGCTTCCATCTGCTATAAAGGGAATGTATTAGTTCAAAACAGACACAACACGCTAAGAAAACACTTTACACCAGCAGTTCAACAAAACCCACAGTATAAACTAATTTAGCAGAAAACTTCTGTGTTTAAAGTTTGCAATTACTTATTTTACTTAATAAAAATATTTGACCCATTATCAAAACATATGTACTTTTAACCACATAGCAAGCTAATTCTGCAAGTATTGAAGAATAATGACCATGTCTCAATTTTACTAAATAATTAAGTAGAAAAAAGAGAACATTTGCAAATTATTTAGTTTGTTTTGGAAAGTACCTGCAATTACTGTTCCATCAGTTCCAGGTATAAATAATGTTATAAATCACAGAGAACAACAGACAATTCACATACATTATGTATATACAGATTTATGAATTTTCAAATTAATCTTTTGCTTGTACTATCTGTTCACCTGATCATTCTGTGGATGTACAGATTGCAGGCTCTTGAGGCAAGAGAATTAAGAATTTTCCCAGAAACCATAATAAATACCCTAGGTAACCTTTCTGGATATGATAACAGACCCATCTGTTTTAAAATAGCTTTACATTCTCAATAAACCTGTCAATCTGGCACTGCAATTAAAATGTAACGTAAAACATAGCCTATTAAAAAAAGAAAACATAATTAAAAATGTTCAAAATTAACAAACATTAGCCATCATGAAGTTTTACGTTGAGTAGTATAGTATATCCCTATCACATCGTACATAATGTCCTGTATCAAGCTATGTACATTGTATACACATAATTTCATGTATTAGACATAGCACAATGAATATTATCTCTTATTTATATTGTTTGGTTGGCACGTGGGAGTAGGCATGCCCAGGGTAACCTTCAGCATGTGGAGGAGGGAATCCCGGGGGTTCCCTTCAGCATGTGGATGAGGGAATCCCCATAGTTCCTATTTAGAGTAGCTTTAGTGAGGGAATCCTAGGGGGTAGAGGGTCATAGGCAGAGGTGTCATAAAGTCCCTGCATAGATATTTTATTAGTTAACTCCTTCCCTGCTATGGGAAGGGGTTTATATAGATAGATTGGAGATAAGGAAGGTGTTTGGGCTGTGTAATGTTTTGCTAAGGTGTCTACTGAGCTTAAGATTCAGAGTCTCCTGTACACACTATGTTGGGCTGAGAGCTGAGGCTGAGAACAACCAAAATGCTCAAACTTACATTGAGCGGCGTTTTTAGGAAAGTTGGATTGGAATGGGATAATGAAAAAAGCTCTTACAGTGGAGCCATTTCAAGTAGTTACGTGTCAGATTGGAATGGGGCTCTAAGTCTGTGGGTGTAGCAGCTGTGAAAAATGGCGGTGCAAAAACCTGTACTGTAAAGTAATACAAATCATAGGTGGGTAGGTGGGAGGGAATGCTAGTTGAGTTCAGATGTAGAAGATATGGTTGTGGTGTATGAGGCTCTAGATCTGGAGGTAAAATAAACTAACGTGAATGGAGCTGATAAGTTGGCAGTTGGAGTGCTTCTTCTTAGTTGCATGGTATGGGACTTGGTGTCAATGGATGAGCCAATGCAGACATGCAGATTACATATGAAATAACCTATATTATTCTATAACTATAAACGTTAATCCTGTACTAGGCTGTTCACACTGTTTTTATCACAAAACCTATATCTCATCACTAATAAATAGTACATCTGTGTGTATGTTTGCATGCCTAAACAAAGTTAATAAACGTGTCTCCTGTTCATCATCTCAAGAAATACAGCAAATGAGCCCAGCTCTTTAATCCATTTACAGTATATTCATATCATTATAAAACTGCATTTAAGCATAACATAGGAAGGATTTGCATAAGTTAAGAAACCTACCAACACACAGTACTTTTTTATTATTGAAGGGCGATGGTATGCAGTAGTGCCAAAAAAGAAAAATAAGTGTACATACTTCTCTCCTCTCAATGTGCTTCTAAAAGGAGCCAGAGAGTACTTCAGGACCCACCGACTTGACAACCCTTTTTTCTCTTTGTCTTCAACGATCCTACCAAAAGATACAAGGATTTCATGAAGACTAATCTCCAGTGCATTTGGCCTCAGGACATTGGTCTTAACTCATTGCTATGGAGAAGCTGGCTGAATCCTCCCTAGGTGAAGGCAAATACAACCAACCTTGAGCAGGGGTCCTTTCAATAGGGACCTAAGCTAGGGTATGATAAGTGAAGGTGAACCTATGATCCCATCAGTGTGGGACTGGGTCCCAAGTCTTCATGTGATTTTTTTTAGAAGTCTATCAACAACAAATTAATTTAATATATGGTGGGCAAAAGAGTGAGAGAAGCTCTTCATCATACAGTGAAAAAAAGTACATTTCTGTGTGCATTTCAAAGCCTCAAAATAAGTTAATAAACATATTTCCTGCTAAAAAAATAAAGAGTCTGCATTTCACTCTGAGAAATTGTAGTTGTTGTCTATTTAAAGAAGCCTATTACCTTTAGCCTTAATATGCACAACACAACTATCACCCCCTGCCTGGCCCGGATCATCCATTAGGCTATGTAGGCATTAGCCTACAGGCTCATCTCGAACAGGGGCACCTCTTGGTCCTTTCCCTCTTCACCATCACAAAATCTGACAGCTGCAGTTCCGTTGCCGGCTGACAGATGGCGCTGCCGATTTTAGTATATAAGCCACGCCGACAGAAGAGGCCTTAAACTATGAGAGGCGCGCCCGAGGCGCTACGAACATAGCGGTGGCATAGCCGTTGATTCAACGCCGTCAATTTGCGCCACGTCAGAGGGGAGAATAGTTATTTGCCTTGCCTGGAACTTGATGGCGCCCGAAAACTCATAGCTCCCTCTGGCAGATGGCACCTCTAACTGCAGCTGTCAGTGCTGCAGAAGAAATGTGCAGGCAAAGAGGCATATATCCCACCTCTTCATTCCACTAACAAACAAGTTGTTGTTATCTTCAGTTGAATCCTGCAGTGTGGGGCTCTCCAATGGCAGCTGTGACTATACAGCTCAGCCTCCCCATGCGGGGGTATGTGGAGAAAGGAGGAGGAGCACTGGAAGGAAGTGGCAGGGAGCTATGGAGGTACTTCCTGCAGCAATATGGAGGATGTGAGGAGGAACAGAGAGGCTGAGACACACAGTGAGAGTATGAGATGGCAGGATAGGAGTCATCAGGTGGGAAGTTATCAAGTGTTGCCAATAACTATTGAAGAACTAGCGACTTGCCCATCAAAAATTACGCCATGATATAGTTTGATAAATAGTGTGTCTCCCCCTCTCCTGTTAATCCAGCCCTGTCCCCTGTATCACCCAAAACCCTTTAGACTGTAAGTTTGTGAGTTTTCAGTCTTATAAGGTGCTTTTGGGAACGCCCTATGTATGTTTGATTTTAGGCTCAGACACAGGACCCTCCGATCTTTTGCATTGTGATTGTTTTTGCCTTGTACTTAACCCCTGTATAGCGCTACGGAATACGTTGCCGTCTTGAAGATAAAGGTTTATCACATATAATAGTTGTCAAACTGCGATTCGTCGTCACACTTGCGACAAATCTCAGTTTGCCAACTGCGCATTGCGCAACTGGCCGCCCATGCACATAGCGCGATGGCAGCCCGCACAGGCGAGGGAGGGAGGGATAAGAGGGGGGAAGAGACACTGGGGAGGGGTGAGACACAGGGGTAGGAGAGGAGAGGGGGTAGACACATAGGGGAGGGAGAGGAGGGGGGAGAGACACAGGGGAATGAGAGGGGGAGAGACACAGAGGAGGGGGGAGACACAGGAGAGTGAGAGGAGGGGGGAGAGACAGGGGAGTGAGAGGGGGAGAGACAAAAAGTATTGAGAGGAAGGGGAAGAGACACAGAGGAGGAGGGGGAGATACACAGGGGAGGGAGAGGAGGGGGAAGAGCCAAAGGGGAGGGGGAGACACACAGGGGTGGGAGAGGAGGGAGGTAGACACACAGGGGTGAGAGAGGAGGGGGGAAGAGACAAAGGGTAGGGGGGAGGCACACATGCGTGGGAGAGGAGGTGGGTAGACACACAGGGGAGGGAGAGGAGGGGGAGAAACACAGGGGAGTGAGAGGAGGGGGAATAGACACAGGGGAGGGAAATGGGGGGAACAGAAATGAGGGAGGGGTGAAGAGACATGGGGAAAGAGACACAGGGAAAAAGACACAGGGGAGGGAGAGGGGGCAAGAGACACAGGGGAGTGAGAGGTGGGGAAAGAGACACAGGGGAAAGGAGGGAAAGACACGGGGGAGGGGGGTAAAAACACAGGGGCGGTAGGAGACACAAGGGACAGAGAGGAAGGGGGAAATGAGACACAAGGGAGGAAGTAGACAGATGGAGAGAGCCTTGGCGCTAATTGCGAGGACCGTGATGAGCACATAAGGCGCTCATCGCGAGGCAAGTAAAGTAGAGGGGGAGAGGCTCCCATTGTTTGGTAAACAGCATTGCCAGGATTCACATTTTATTACCGTCATTTTTGACTGGCAAGTTGCTAGTAACAAATAATAACAATGGGTAAGACATTGGGAGTATTATGAAGTTATTTTAGGGAGTTGAAGTGTACTATGATCTGTTCCTTCAGCTTGACACCAAGGGTAAGACAACTAACTCAGCCACAAGGTAGAAGAAGTGAGTTATTAGTAATGAATAAAAAAATAAACAAAGGCTAAATGTAATCTGATCAGATTGTGTTTTGCAAGAAATAATAGAAGCCATCACCCACTTCCTCTGTTATAGGGACGAGGCTTTGTTCGGACATGTCCATTCTAGCCACTTTAATAACTGTAATATTTTAAAATAATTGAAATGTTAACCATACTACACATCACAATATTTCCTGTAAATACTAAAGGGTATATTTCTTAAGCTTAAATAAAAGTGGGAGACATGGGAATAAGCAAAATAAAATGGAGTCAAAACATAAAATATCTCATCTTCCTATGTACCATATAGGACCCAATCATCAATTTTAACAAGCTCCTATAGAAAACATATGAAATGGGGATATATAATACCACTTTTATCCCCATTTGTTAAATATACCCCAAAGAGTAATGTAATGACTATAAAAGCATTTTTTGGTGGTTTTCCCATTTTCTTTTCTATTCTGGCTGGAACTTAACAGCCTTATTAAATTGCAATTCGGCCAATTGAATAGGGCTCTATATAAGCACAGAGCATACTTTTTTTTACAGTTTTTCGTTAGTGAACTTCTATCCAAAAGCAAGGTCTTCACTAACTAAAAACTTCTGTAAAAAAAATATGCTGTGTGCTTATATAGAGCCCTATTCAATTGGCCAAATCACAATTTAATAAGGCTGTAAATTTGCAGCTTTCTTGATCATATAGGTTTGCATATTGAGTTACAAACTGGTCAATTGTCCCTGCCCAGTTTTACTGAATTGTTATATTCCATTTTATAGTTTTTGTTTTACTAAATGTATAATTTTATATGTCAACTTCCTACGCAATTTTGTGTCAGGTGCAATAAGACTTAGCTTTCTTTTCAGCCCCCTAGTAGGCACAATTACAGGGAATGACATTTTCCTGTTGATTGACACAACTAGCCATCTGTCTTCAGTTATCAAAGCTTTTATACTAAGAGTGGCTACTTCATTCTTGCTATTTTTATGCCCTTTTCAGTTATAATGTACAAGGACATTATTCTGAGCAGCTGAAAAAAAAAGCAATGGCTATGATTATCGAAGTAAGAAAGAAAAAAAAATCCAGCGGATGCAATTTCCACGATGTGTACCATTAAGTAATAAATGGTTTTAATAAAAGCTCACACTTACAGTAAATACACTATACATGTATTAAATATATAATTCATTCCTCACCCAGGCTTTTAATGCTTTTGATGCTAGGAAAATATTATTATGATCTCTACCATTTTCGCCGACCAATATAAAAGTGGGTCAAAAGGGTCTATTCACAGGGAGCCACATCCATATGAATGCCCCTTAACAACTAACAATTTCATAATATTCAACAATTCATCCCGGCTCTTGAAAAAATTCTCATTTTGCAGTGAATGGCCAATGTAATCTATCATTCGTCCTGACGTTGGGACGTATCAATAATGTATAATGGAGCTTTTCATCTGCGTATAAGTACACTTCCGCAGTATAGTAGAAGATAATTATATTAAATGCTGCATAGGAACATTTTTTTTTTTTTTTTAAGAAAATACTGTCTATGCTTGGCGGATTACAAAAGCTACACTTATTGCCATCTTGCCTGCCTCGGTTCTTACGTTAATTTACTCAGAGGAGGCTGAGAACGAAATGAAAAAACAGCAAAACAGTCCCAAGCTATTTTGAATCCCTTCCCATGAGAAATAATAACACAGGGATGATTAGAGCTTTTTTGACTCTTGGGATGAAGTCAGCATGCTACCAGCACTAATTATCATATACTTGCAGCTTACACTATGACTTTGGAGACTGTATGTGTGATATAAATAGATTGTTAATGACGTGATGCTGTTGTTCGGAAGAAGTGCTGTTATTCCATTGCTCGGTTTTTAATAGAAAGAAGTAAGAAAAAAAAAAAAAACAGTAGACAGCAATCTCATTGCAATGAATTTAATACGCCATTTTACTGACATATCAAGGACATTTATAATAAAAAAAACAAGTCTATTAGGACTTTTCTGAAGGGCAAAAACAAAAGTATAGAGGGAATATATTATATTGTTATTTGGAAACTTTTGTTCAAATTATTTTTGGCGAGCCTGCTTCAAATGTCATGTATGTCTCAGGGGCACACCCTGAATTTCTGAAGGAATATACCGTTTTAGGAAAAATATGTGAGAATTATCTTCTGCAAAATCTTTAGCAATAATAGGACAGCACACCATACAAATGTGTATCAAAATATCCTGCTTCCTATGTTTTGTAAATTAAGGTAAATTTGGTCCCACTTGATAAATAGGCTCAGTAAAAAAATATTTCGAAGCTTCCATTTCTAAGCCTCCTGGATTATAAAAGCACTGATAGGAGGAGAATCAGTAGTGTATGAAAACATATTTTTTTGCATGAAAAATACCAAAATAAACATTAACAAACTCACCCTGATGTTTGCTAAATCTCTTGAGTTTGCAAGCAGCAGCTTTTGTGAGTTTACATCCCTGAAAATCCCTGCTAAAATGAGCATAAAATTCATCATTTGTTTTGGCCAATTACAGGAAGCTATACATTTTAATACAATCGATTATGGCAGTTTGTGCAGCAAGGAATCATGTGATGTGCAGTCTCCCTGTAGAAGGAAGTAGGAGGAGCCAGACACTGATCTGCAGATCTCTGCATTGTGCTGCTGCTGGCTTGAAGGTTAGTAAAGTGTTAAAATCTGTACCCAAATGCAGTGATTATATTGAGAGGTTCACTGCACATACCTACTTCCTATGTATTATTAAGCCAAACTGTAACCTTAAAAAAAACAGACTCTATAAAAACATGGGACATGGGGCTATCTAACTCCATTTTTTAAGTAATGTTAAATTATATAGTGTGGCAATTTTAATTACACAGGGGAGATTAAAGGCACTAAAATAATACTGTTTTATGGAGAGGGGTGCATTTTATAGCTACTGTATGTATGCATTGATAAAATATACAATAATCCATTACAGTTGGATATTCCTGATGGGAAGTTTTGACAATAATCCATTACAGTGTGGATATTCCTGATGGGAAGTTTAGATAATAATCCATTACAGTGTGGATATTCCTGATGGGAAGTTTTGGTAATAATCCATTACAGTGTGGATATTCCTGATGGGAAGTTTTGACAATAATCCATTACAGTGTGGATATTCCTGATGGGAAGTTTAGACAATAATCCATTACAGTGTGGATATTCCTGATGGGAAGTTTCGATAATAATCCATTACAGTGTGGGTATTTCTGATGGGAAGTTTAGACAATAATCCATTACAGTGTGGATATTCCTGATGGGAAGTTTAGATAATAATCCATTACAGTGTGGATATTCCTGATGGGAAGTTTAGGTAATAATCCATTACAGTGTGGATATTCCTGATGGGAAGTTTAGACAATAATCCAATACAGTGTAGATATTCATGATGGGAAGTTTAGATAATAATCCATTACAGTGTGGATATTCCTGATGGGAAGTTTAGATAATAATCCATTACAGTATGGATATTCCTGATGGGAAGTTTCGATAATATTTCTGATGGGAAGTTTAGACAATAATCCATTACAGTGTAGATATTCCTAATGGGAAGTTTAGGTAATAATCCATTACAGTATGGATATTCCTGATGGGAAGTTTCGATAATAATCCATTACAGTGTGGATATTCCTGATGGGAAGTTTAGATAATAATCCATTACAGTGTGAATATTAATGATGGGAAGTTTAGGTAATAATCCATTACAGGGTGGATATTCCTGATGGGAAGTTTAGGTAATAATCCATTACAGTGTGGATATTCCTGATGGGAAGTTTAGACAATAATCCATTACAGTGTGGATATTCCTGATGGGAAGTTTAGATAATAATCCATTACAGTGTGGACATTCCTGATGCGAAGTTTAGATAATAATACATTACAGTGTGGATATTCCTGATGGGAAGTTTAGACAATAATACATTACAGTGTGGATATTCCTGATGGGAAGTTTAGATTCATTTAGTTTCTATCTAAACCCATTCTAATTGCAAAAAAGGGATTTAATAATAAAAATCAATGCAGCATGTCAATAACCCCTCTGTTTATGCCCCATTACCCCTATGAGTCCAGGTAATCCCCAGCACTCTCTTACTACCTGGAGGGCCATTGGCACCCTTCATGACACCCCCTTGTGCTTTGGGGTGAGGAGCTTATTAACCATTTATAAGCCTCATATCTATACCCATACACATTAATTAAATATTAAAGCTACTTAAGGTACCGATGGACCTCCATAGTCACAAACCCCTATGAGGTACCTTTTGTTATCCATCAAGGAAGAGTATCACGTAATTGTAGTGAGAGCTGCTGTTTGCACAGTAATAGCTCTTAGAAGGTTTAGTTTACACATAGGGTTTAGGGCCATAGTTAGTACCCGAAGGGTTTTCCCAGAATATGTAGTATTAGGGTAGATTTCCTACATGATTTTCAGAGAGAGGAATATAATAGCTCAAAAACTCCCTATGTGGAATATTTACTTCTTATAGGAGCCATATAATTGTGCCTATAGTCTCACTACCTGATTTATGGGCCTAAATACTCTTATGTCTTAGTGATTTCAGATGCTATAAGAATATAGTAATGTGTTAATATAAAGTAAATGCAGACACATTATATTTTAACTAGTTAAAATATCTTTCAAAGTAAAGTCATATTTTTTTTAATTTTTTAATTTTACTATACTGATTAAATAAAAGCAATATTACTTTAATATCTCATGTTGTGCTGTAAATGAGAAGCACTTGCAATGAAGGCTTTGTAAATTCCAACATTGATGCCAACATCAAAAGTCGTTCCTTTTGATGTCTCAGAGGTTTTGTGCAATTATATATTGGTTGCTTAAGGGACAATAACAAAGCCTTTGAGTGTATTCTATATTTTATTTTTATAAAAAATAAAAAAAAATCGCAGCACGGCCGCCAGCTGTTTCTGATAGAAAGAAGGAAACTACAATGACATGAATTATTATTCTGCATTTTCTATGATCTAAAAATATCCCATCTGTATTTTGATTTCAAAGCACACATATCTTGCATCAAAAATATGATAAATCAAATACATATATATTTTTCTAAAAGAATATTGGAAAATGTATAATAATAATAATATTAGCAACGTTTTAAGTGACACTGGAAGGTATGCTGTGCTACATTAAGAGGTTCCATAAATTTATGTAATATAGATTTTGTTAATTAAAAAATATAATAATGTCAATAAAAGTTCATTTATTGACTGAAATATTATGTGCTTATTAGGCACATTACCACATCAGTTCCAATCCTTCGAAATTCACAACAAAAAAAGCAAAATGGCTCTTCAAAGAATTTCACTCGTAATGGCGGTTGCCAAATAGGAAATGGTGCAGTAAGTTCTCCGCCAATTAAAGCAATATATGTACATGACATCACTGGTTACTTGGCTCCAGAAGTGGCTCTCCATTCAGTGGCGTAGCTAGAGCTTTTGCCGACCAGGACTGTCCCCAAGTTTGCAGCCCCACCCCCGGTGCAAACATTATCAGCCTTATTAAATAGCGATTCGGTAAATTTAAAAGGGCTCTATTTAAGCACACAGCATATTTTTTTTACAGAAGTTTTTAGTTAGTGAACTTCTATCCAAAAGCAAGGTTTTCACTAACTAAAAACTTCAGTAAAAAAATATGCGCTGTGCTTAAATAGAACCCTTTTAAATTTGCCGAATCGCAATTTAATAAGGCTGTATATATATACAATAGTTCCCGTCAGCTTCGGTTTGTGTTTTTTTCTGTTCTCGACGCGTCTCACAGGGAGAAAAATTGCTTGCTTGCAACACCCCACATACTGCCTGAGCCCAAGTGTAGCCTGTGTCTGTAAATGCCAATCTACAGCTTGTGCCTGTAGGTGCAAATATGCAGTGTGTGCCTGTAAGAGACAATGCAGTCCGTGCCTGTAAGTTCCAAGCAATAGCCTGTCTCCTCCTCCTCCTTTACGTCGCCACCATCCTGTTGGGCCCTTAAGTCCTCTCAGTATAGTTAAAGTGAAGTAAAATTCTATGTTATCTGATATAATTATTGTGTGTGTATATATATATATATATATATATATATATATACACACCAGAGGGAAACCTGGGATGGCACAGGAAACAATATTTGGGACACTGCACTCTCTTTCTCCCTTTGCTATCTGTCACATTTCCTACTTCCTCTCTACCCTTCTCTATTTTTCACTCTCTTGTCTCTGTTCCACTCTCCCTTCTCTCTCCAACCTTTCTCTCCCTTCTCTCTATCTCTCTCTCCCTCCCTTCTCATCCTCCCTTCCATCTCTCTTCCCCTTGTCTCGCTCTTCCCTTCTTGTCTCTCTCCCTCACCTTGTCTCTCCACCCGTCTCCCCACCCAAACTTCTCTCTCCCCCTTGTCTCTTTCTTCACCCTCTCTCCTCCTTCTCTCTCTCCCCCACCTCCCCCTCTATATCTCCCCCATCCTTGTCTCCCCACCCCGCTTCTATTTCCCTCTTGTCTCCCTCCCCCTTGTCTCTCTCCCTCCCCTTGTCTCTTTCTCCCACCTCCCCCTCTTGTCTCTCAACCACACCTTGGATCTTTCCCCCCTTGTCTCCCCCCTTCTCTCTTTCACTCCCCCCTTCTTTCTCTCCCTCCCCCTTGTTTCTCTCACCCACACCTTGTCTCTTTCCCCCTTGTCTTTATCCTCCCTTGTCTCTCTCCCTCTACCCCCACTTCTCTGGCCCCCTTGCTTCTCTCCTGCCTGTCCTTTGTCTCCCCACCCCACTTCTCTCTTCCCCTTGTCTCCCCACTTCTCTCTCCCCACACCCATTTGTATCTCCCCACTCCCACTTCTCTCTCCCCCCTTCTATCCCTCCTGGTCTCTCTCCTCCTCCGCTTCTCTCCCCCACCCTCAATTCTCTCTCCCCCTACCCTTGTCTCCCCCACTTCTATCTCCCCCTTTTCTCCCCACCCCCACCTCATGCCCCACTTGTCTCCCTACCCCCAATTCTCTCTTTCCCTTGTTGCTATCCCATCCCCACTTCTTTCTCCCCCTTGTCTCCCACACCCACTTCTTCCCCCTTTCCTTTGTCTCCCCACCCCCACTTCTCTCTCCATCCTTGTCTCTCTCCCCTCTCCCCTTGTCTCCTCACCCCCACTTCTCTCTCCCCCTCCCCTTGTCTCCCCACCCCCACTTTTCTCTCCCCCTCCCCTTGTCCCCCCACCCCCACTTTTCTCTCCCCCTTGTTACTCTCCCCCCTCCCCTTGTCTCCCCACCTCCACTTCTCTCTCTCCCCTTGTCTCCCCACCCCAACGTCTCTCTCCCCTGATTTCTCTTCCCCCTTTTTTTTGTCTCCCCACCCCCGCTTCTCTCTCTCCTTGTCTCCTCACCCCCACTTCTCTCTCCCCCCTCCCCTTGTCTCTCCCCTACCCCCACTTATCTCTCCCTCCCTGTTTCTTACATCTCTCCTCGTGCTGTGCTGCCATCTGGAGGCTCCTTCTACTGCCAGCAGGAATCTGACAGGAAGAGGAAGCCTGCAAGGCACTGGGCAGTAGGGCTACTGCTGGTAGGGGGCACCCGTGGTGCACCATCCTCCTAGCCCCCACCTCCTACACGTCTGTCTCTATTAGACATTAAAAATCAAACACCAACTCATAGACTATGAGTAAGAGCTGTACGACAGTGGGACTTATTAAACTACCATTATCTTGAGTTTTATATGTTACCACTTAACCCATTCCTGAGATGATGGAGTGTGAGATTTATTAAGAATGCATCTCAAATGCATCCCACCTTATATCTTGATTTACTCTGCACTGAGTAAAAAACATCCCTTCTCACCACATCTCAGATGACGATGCTTAGTAAATTCCTCCCATGTATTTTGTGATGAAGATCCAGCTCATCTAGATGATGTAGAGCTTTTTCTTTTGGTAAGTGCACATTACCCTCCAGAATATCTCCTCCACAAAGTCAGTCTGCTGTGATGTATGGGGAGCAAATAGCACAAATCCAGTGCCACTAGTTTAAATACTGTGCCACAAAGATAAAGTGGCCTGACAGGTTAGGTTTAAATAGTAATAGTGAGATTTTGTTTACAGAAGGCATAGGTAGTTTTGGTTCTTATCCTGTTACGGTTACGGCACCAATCCACCTCTGCAGTGAGGTGACCAAATGCTAGATGGCGCTGCTGATATTCCAGTGCCATATCATAGATTCAAGACTTAGGTAAACTGTTAGGGTTAGGGTGAGGGTTAGGGTTAGTTTAAGGGTTAACCTACCATTCTAAGCTTAAAAATTCTCTAACATTTTGACAGCGCTACAAAATATCGGCAGCGCCATCTAGCGGTTGGTCACCGCACTGCAGCATTGGACCTTTTCTGTAACTATAACATATTAGATCCTAGTTTTATTTTGTACATCCACTATGGTTCATTTGTAAAGTTGTCTGTTCCACTTTATAACATACATGCATTTATTTTCTATTCATGTACGTCATTTTATATTTGTTTTTAATACTTGTGTTTTAAATAATATAACGCCTTATACAAAAATGACCCAATACCTAACACAGTTGAAATGTATACATACATACATACATACATACACAGGCAATGCTTAAATCCATAAAATACCAAGGTAACTTAAGAATTGGATGGTGTTTCCATTAAATATCAGCAAATAAATAGGTATATTAGCATTACTTTGTATTTTTATTATGTAATCCTTCAGACTTCCTCATAAAGTTGGAATTTGTTAAAACATACAATGTGCGTACTGTACAATGGTTTCCAAGGCTGTTCCATTCTCTTTAGAACTGTGTACTTTAGAAACAGAAAGTATTTATGATTATTTAAAGATTAGGTCAGACTTGGAGTACATGTGTGGGTGTTTTCTTCAGTGTTTTCTATTTTACTGTATTTGTCATTTTTGAAATTAGGTTCTTTTTTTTAATATAATTTTCTTGTTTGTAACATTTTTATGAGAAATCACTGTTACAAGAATCGAACCAACATATAAATGTAATCTACTGTACAACATGGTATTCACTAGCTGGGGAAAATTCACTATATAAAAGATCGGAACTGAGGAAGGGGAGATAACATTTTGAGAGAATAAAAGAAAGAGCAGATTAATGGCATTCTTATAGTATGTCACAAACCCCTTTTCCAGTTCCTGGATCTCCGCCCATCGAGCCCATAGTCCAGTGGCCTGGCTCCAGCCACTGGACTATGTGCATAAACACCTCCATGGACATGATAACCCACTTTGAGAGCAGCCTCTTTTAGCCACTTGTGTCCTTCACAGGGGAAAATATCCTATAGTATATCAGTCTGGTCCCACTCACTAGAGTGACCCAACCCCGAAATACCAGGCAATTCTACCCTGAACTGGAGAAATAGCAAACCCGAGACGTACATTTCGGCCTAGCTTTTCTATCATACATTAAGATATCATGCTGTAAACATTAAAAACAAATTGTGTAAACTATAAATGGTCAATAAAATAAAAGTGGTGGGATGGTTTTCTTTTCCTCAGTCCTGACCTGTTACATGATACATGATACCAGCTTGGATTTTACTACTTTCCTTTTATGTGTTGATCTAGGCACACACACTCAAGGGGATTACTGTGAGTCTTAACAGCCCCTTCCAAATTTGTTTCAATTCACTAGTTCAACTAGGGAAATTTAAACAATTGTTCCTGGGATGTTCTAGTGTTAATTTTATTTATTATTTAAATTATTTGAAATCTGCAAAAAATATTTGTAATAGATAAAATATGCTCCAAAGATAGGATATTAAAGTAGACCTTTGACCATTTATTTGACATATGCCCTAGGGTAATGTTTAATGGTCACACAATAAGTCTTAGAAATATCTCAGTCAAAAACTAATAATCTTCATGGAAGAACAAGAAAAAGGAAAGCACAGATGGTGCCTAGGATGAAATACTAAAGCCACACTGGACCCACTTACTAGATATAATTGGACGTACTGACTAGATATAATTGGATTAAACACGATTTCTTGATGTAGTCCCATTGCACAAGGACAAAATCGTATCACTGGGGTAAACATCATATCTTGTATGTGACCATCCCTCTGGATCACATTTCCGTTGCTTGATTTCTATTTTTTTCATGAGTATACAATACTGAAAGTATTGGAGGGAGGGGGAATACATCCGGTTCGAAAATCTTTTCTGAATTCACCAATGAATCAACACATCGCCCCTCCTTCCACTCTTTAATAGATAATAATATTTAAGAGAACACTCTCACTCAGTGTGAATGTCACAATCTGCTTCTTCAAGAGAAAATGGGGAAATGATCAGAACATTTATATAGATAATAGACAATGGGATAAAGTCCAGCTTTTCAAAGTAATAGTTGTAGAAATAACACTTTGTTAGAAACTCTTAAAGTGGCTCATAGAATATATTTGGTACCAAAAAAAATACATAACATATAAGAAAATCATTCAGATCATTGCTTTAGATAATGTGGAAAAGAAGTGTCATAATTAGATATTTGGTGGGATTATCCAATAGTGAGGAAAAAAGAAGTAATTAATGATGTGTATAGTAGACAACCCCTTCTTGATTGCTACCTTGTCGTAGTGAAGGGCCATGTATGATTCAATTAAGCTGGGCGCTATGCCATGTAGGGTCACCCATGATGAGCAGGTCATAGCAGAGAGTTCAGACAAATCATGGTTCAATGGAGAAGAAACTAGCTACCCACTCCTAGTATTTTTAACCTTATGGATGAGCAATCAGACCCATAACAATATGGCACCGGAAAATTAGCCCCTCGGGTTAGAAGGTGCCTACCACATTACTGGGGAAGAGCAGAAGGCGAGTACAAGTAGCACCAGATCTAATTAATTGTTTGAGGCAAAGTCTAGAAGACAACCTGCTATGGATATGGCTGGAGGGAAAACAAAAGTCCTCTGCTGCAAAAAAACAAACAAATTGGCATAGGAACCTGTAATGTTAGAATTATGATCCAAGGCAAACTGGACAATTTCAACGATGAGATGACAATATTTAACTTTGATATCCTGGAAATTAGTTTACTCACATAGAATGGAATGGGATATTTCATATCAGACAACCACTAAATATTAAATATTCAACTGTGGTCAATGGTCCCGCAGAAGAAATGGAGTTGACGCCCTAAACAACCAAAGAATGTAGTGCTTAGTTACAACCCAATAAATGACAGAATGATTTAATTTGGATTTCAATGCAAGCCAATTAACGTCACAGTGATCCAAGTCTATACTCCAACCATGGATGCAGAAGAGGCGATAGTTGAGAGGATATTCAACACTCCCTACATATAACACCTAGAAAAGATGTTACTGTTATCATTGGAGATTGAAAAGGTGGTGGAGCTAGTGAATGGAGTGCCGCCAGTGCAAAAAAATAGTGTTGGACCCACTGTGAAAACTCATTACATATACATATATATATGTTGCATATACATTATATATATATATATATATATATATATATATATATATACTAGGACATTGCCTGTCCAAAATGGGAATAGATGGGAATAAAATTCTAAGGCTGGCAATGCTGTTTGCCACACAATGTGAGTCTTTTTCTCCTCTGGCACTCGCGAGTCTCTCCCCCCGTGTCCTTTAACTTTCCTGCTTTGCAATGATCACCTTCGGCGCTTATCACGTGCCCCATGATGAGCGCCTTCGGTGCTAATCATGTGGCTTGCAATGAGCGCCTTTGGAACTCATTGCAAACCTCTCCGGCACGCGGTGCTCATCAGAAGTCCCACGTGCCTCAACTGTTTGCTTTGCGAGGCTCGCATACAGGCCAATTCCTGCGACGATGAGCGATCATTGCAGCCTAAGTCCCAAGTCCCGCAGACCTCATAATGAATGCCTTCAAAGAGCTCCCTCGGCCCTGCAATGAGCGCCTTGCAGCCTAAGTCCCGTTTAGTTCTGGGCTGATTCCTCACCGTTCTCATGATCATTGAAACTCCACGCAGTGAGATCTTGCATGGAGCATCAGACCGAGGGAGACTGGCAGTCATTTTGTGTGTCTTCCATTTGCTAATAATCGCACCAACTGTTGTCACCTTCTCAACAAGCTGCTTGGCGATGCTCTTGTAGCCCATTCCAGCCTTGTGTAGGTCTACAATCTTGTCCCTGACATCCTTGGACAGCTCTTTGGTCTTGGCTATGGTGGAGAGTTTGGAATCTGATTGATTGCTTTTATGGACAAGTGTCTTTTATACAGGTAACGAGCTGAGATTAGGAGCACTCCCTTTAAGAGAGTGCTCCTAATCTTAGCTCATTACCTATATAAAAGACACCTGGGAGCGAGAAATCTTGCTGATTGATAGGGGATCAAATATTTATTTCCCTCATTGGCCTGCAAATAAATGTATAACTTTTTTGACATGCGTTTTTTCTTGGTTTTGTTTTTTAAAATACACCTTCCATTAAAATTATAGACTGATCATTTCTTTGTCAGTGGACAAACATTAAAAATCAGAAGGGGGTCAAATACTTTTCCCCCCCATTGTATATATACATACATATTCTATCTCGCTTCTATCGCTATTTTAAATGATTGTTGTCACAAACTAACTATCCACAACATAAGCTGAGATCCCTCTCCACGCTGATGATAGCCAGTAAGCTTGAAACAGCTGTACGTGGATAGGATTCTCAGCTTGTATATAATCCAACCTTGGCTTTGCATAAAGGCTGTGTAATGCAGCAGGCATAAGCTTAAAGGAAGCCATTTTTTAATAGTTTATTGGTTGAAGAGCGAGGGATTTGTGGGCACATTTGCATGTCCCTGCTCAGCTTCCCAGAATGCAGTGTAATAACTGTTTTTCTCAGAATTCTGAGCTGGAAGCAGGTTTTTTTAATTTGTTTTAGACATTCAATTGTGAACACAGATTTACTCACACCATACTGAGGATCGGCAGTAACCATGAAACAGTACTGTATGTGGTTAAGTGACCTGGTTTGTGAAAAATCCATCCGTTGCTATGCCTAAAACTATGAAATACAGTAAGCATGTGCTTAAAAGGAGCCATGTTTAAAATGGTTTGGATTGACAGAGTGATGGTGCATTATGTGGCCTCATTTGCATGTCCCGCCCAGTTTTCCCAGACTGCAGTGCATATACTGTATTTCTGAGAAATTTGAGCAGGAAATACATTTTCATGAACTTATTTTTAGACATTCAAATAGAATTAATAATGTACTATTCCTTATTTGTACTACTATATATAATATATATATATATATATATATATATATATATATATATATATATATATATACACAATTACATAAATAGATAATACATTTAAAGGTTGTTTTTTATATTAATACAAATGGTTAGTGCTTTAGAAAGCATATTATAAATACTTCATACGACTTCCGGATTATTAAGCCATCTTTATATTGTTCTATAGTCAATGTAATAATAAAATTAGTACAACATGTCTAAGATTTAATTTCCATTTTGGAATATTTCTGCAATTGCAGACTTTACACAGAGCAGGCCTTTCTCATTGAGCTTGGACAATTCATATCAGCACTCTCCACATGAGTATTACAGAACTTAGTATAAACAGTGATTTTTCTGAAGTCCTGTCAAGCAGCATCAAACTACAATCCACAGCGTGACTCTCCACTTAGAGACTCCTTATCTGAGGACAGCCAGGGCTGCTATTTAAATAGTCCTTTAATTGCCTTCATCTGCTAATCAATTAAGGCTGAAATCACTGCAGATGTGACAGTGCCACAGACCATCGAGTCTGCACAGTTAGCATTTAACCCTTTCATCCATAGTGTATTCACTGACTAAAACATTAAAGGGCTAGTTGTAAGCACCATCTAAGTCAGCGGGAGAATCTTGTTCACCATTAATTAGTTGAAAAAATAGATGTTTATAAAGTGAACAAGTCTGCAAATAAAACGTCTTTAAAATAAAAGTTATGTGCCTTGTGTGTTGCGTCTGTCTCCACCTCCCTCCTGTCATTTGACTCACATTGTTTGTCTGAAAGCCAATAAAACCACCTGGAAGCTGTTGATTATTCAGTAGTTGTTATGTATTTCCACATATCTCTGTGCTGTGAACATGTATAACCATGACTCCACCTGATGTAATTAGTGATGTCAATTTTGTTGTTGTTGCCTGATTTCCCAAACAATGACTCCTTATCCAGATGTTTAAATGCCTAAATTATAACTCTTGAATAAATAAGCTCCTGGACAATAACTAAATGTTTCCATGGTGTTAAATGTTTCTTAGGTAACAGCCACTGATTAACAGAAGAAAAAAAACTGTATTAGATTGAAAAGTTCAATATACTTACAGATTTATTTCCAGTAAACTGAAATCCAGATTTCCACACCCTCACAACTGCCAACGTCAACAACCTGTACTAGCCTATAGCAGCACAGTATGCAAGTACAGATTTTAACATGTTTTTAACTCACTGAATGGCTGGGCAGTTAAATTTATCTGTTGTATCCAATTACATGTTTGGGCGTCGTCACAGAGAGAGAGAGGAGAGATAGAGAGACAGAAAGAGGATTAGTGTAGCATTGCCTTCTTGTCATTGTGAAGGGGCATGTGTACTTCAATGAAGCATTGAGCTATACCATGTAGGGTCATAGCTAAGAGACCAGACAAATTGTGTCCACTGGAGAAAGAACAGGCAACCCACTACAATTACTTTTTCAAGGTAACCTTATGGATAAGCACAACCAGAAACATAACAATATGATATCAGAAGATGAGACCCTCAGGTCAAAAAGTGTTTACCACATTACTGAGGAAGAGAAGAGAGGAAGTATGATTTGCACCAGATCTAATGAAATGGCTAAGCCAAAGTTCATAGGTCATCCTGCTGCGAGTGAGTACCAACACATTCATATACATATATAAACAGTACTCTAATCTGCACAGCGCCATCTACAGCTCAAGAGCAGAGTGTATACATATTATGCAGTACATGCTGTTGTATTTCCCAACACCCCTTCTCAACGGCATGTGCTTAATTACATGACATTCAGCTTCTTTCATAGTAAATAACGCTCCTTTGCCAACAGTTTGGTGAGTGCATCTGCAGTCATCTCTTCTGAAGGACAATACTGAATATCAATAACTCCTTTCTCTTGTGTCCCTGAGCAGATGATGTTTTACATCAATGTGTTTGGTTCTGGGATTTACCCATGTAAGTTCCACTTCTTGTTCTGACTCTTGTGCAGCTTCACTTTGGCCAGCGCCTGTTGCTGATTCAGTGGGCAAATTCTCTTCACAGCTTTCAATGATTGTTTTTTCTGATGCTTCGCTTTTATCAAAATAAACACTGTGACGTATTGTGATCTTGTTGGTCTTTGTGTGAAAGATTTTATATCATTTACTTTGTTGGCTGTAGCCCACCAGAATCCCTTCTATGGCTTTGATCTCCAACTTGGAACGTTTCTCGCTTGGGACATGGGCATGTGCTCTACAGACGAACACTCTCATATGTCCTATACTGGGTTTTGATCCATTCCACATTTGGTATCGGGTACTTTTAATGGTTTTTGATGGTAGCCTGTTCTGTAGGTGTGTTGCAGTCATTATTGCTTCTCCCCAGTACTTGTTAGGTAAGTTGGCATCTGAAAGCATGCATCTGGCCATATCTGTGAGAGTGCGGATTTTCCTTTCTGCTACGCCATTTTGTTTGGGAGTGTATGGTACAGTTGTTTGGTGTATAATAACTTGTTTCTTTAGGTATGATTCCACTTCCTTTCCAACATATTCCCCTCTATTGTCAGTGCATATTATTCCAGGTTTCCTTTGAATTTTTTTGCTGGTCATAGCTACAAATTCTTGAAGTCTGTCTGATGTCTCGCTGTTGTGCTTCAGAAGATATGTTGTGGTGTATCTGTAATAATCGTCAACGAAGGTCAGTAAATATCTGTTCCCGCTGGGTGTGGGAGTTTTTATTGGTCCACACGCGCCACTGTGTATGAGTTCCATGGGTTGAATGGTCTTTCTTTGACTGGTCTGTGGAAGTGGTGTACGTGTGGCCTTTTCTTTGATACAACACATGTATTTGGCAAGGCAAAATTGTCATACCTTCTGATAGACCTCCCTTTGCAAAATCATTTATGGCTTCTGGGTTGGGATGCCCCAATCTTTGGTGTACATTATGAGCTGTTGCTTTGGCTTGATCTCTTGCAGTGATGTGTTTGTACAGGTGTTTATTCAACCTTTGTTTTCTGTTTCGAATTGTGCATATCATTGTCTTGAATTGGACTGTGAGTGTATTTTTAGCAAGGTTTTCACTCATAGGAGGCTTTCTTTCTAGGCATGGAACATACAGAACATTCTTTACAAGGATGCTTTGCTTCCCCCCTGATGGTGTCATGCAATTCAGGAACCCTTGACCGTTACTTTCCACTGTGATACTTTACCCATTTGCTAGGAAGACTGTCTTTTGAACTGTACTCAATTTCGTAAATAAAACTTTCATCACTTGTCATGTGACTTATAACCCCTGAGATGATGCAATATCCATGTGATGTGCTATTCTGAATTACTTTAAAGGTACCACTCCATGATGCATGTGCAGTTTCCTTTGTGGCCGTTTTCACTCTTTCTCGCGTGGGTGGCTCTTTCTTTTGCTGCTCGGCTTTCAAGGTGACCGGCCTTTTTGCAACAAAAACATACCCTGGTTTCTTTTTTTTGTCTTCTGCCTTCATGCATCTTTTGAGCTACCTCTGATCTCTCATTCTCTTCATCATGCATATTTTCCTTTCTTCTGTTGTATTCGTCAATTTGTTTTCTTTTAGCATATTCTAGTGTTAGTTCCTGCTCTGGTCTAGTTTCTAGAGCATTTATAAGGGCACCATAAGACTCTGGAAGGCTGCATAGTATTAATGCTACTACATGATTGTCTTTAATGTCTTCACCTATTGCTCGTAGCTATTCCACAATCTCTAGCTTAGCATTCTCATGTGCGTGCATGTCCTGGCCATTGTCCAGCCTTATCTTATACAGTTTGTGCAGCAGATATAGTTGACTGTTTAAGTTTAAACACTCATGCATACCTTTAGATGTGTTTTCTTTTCTTATATGAATGTTTTGACCATCCTCCACTAACAGGCTTATAACTGCTTTTGTTTGCCTGTTCTTTTTGTCTCATTCTTCAGGGTTGTCAGTGGATCTGTTTGTATCCAGTGTCTGCCATGTCATCTTTGATAGTTGGTATTGTTGAGCTTTGCTATTGCACCATGGAAGTCATCGTTCAGTAAATTAGATGCAACTCTGGTTTCCTCACTCAGGCCCTCATTCAATTGCAATTTGGCCAATTGAATAGGGGTCTAAATAAGCACATAACATATTTTTGTAAAGAAGTTTTTTTGTTAGTGAAAATCTATCCAAAAGCAAGGTTTTCACTAACTAAAAACTTATTTTAAAAAAATATGTTATGTGCTTATTTAGACCCCTATTCAATTGGCAAAATCGCAATTGAATGAGGGCCTCAGTATTTATTGTGATCATAGATGCAACACTTATTTGTGGTTTTCCTTTAGTGTTTGGGCCCATTACCTGTTTGTTATGCCTCAAAAAGAGACACTGGTAGATAGTGAAGAATCATATTCGGCTTTACTTGTTTGGATAAACAGCAAACATTTATAACATATCAGTTACTTGTAACAGCAGCCAGCAGGGTGAAATGTTAAAAAGGAGAGAGACAAAAACCAAGTGAAGAAAACAAAGAACTTCCTTCCTGTGAGTACCAACAAGTTCATATACATATATAAACAATACTCTAATCTGCACAGCACCACCTGCAGCTCAAGAGCGTGTGTATATATATAATGCAGTACATGCTGTTGCATTTCCCCCAAAAAAGAAAGAAAACTAAGCTAGTTATGAACTCAAGTTAAGTTCAAAGATAAATACAAATTAACATATAGCAAAGAAAGGAAAGCCCTGTCCTTGAGCTCGAAATCCAATGTCCATGGTGCAATCCCAAAGTACAATGTAGGATTGGAACTCACAGACTTATAATCTAAGGTATTGTGAGTGGTAAAGGAGGAAGAGAGAGGTGATGAGCGTGTTAGGGTGGAAGGTGATACAATTTTTAAAGAGATGTGTTTTAATAAAATAAATTACAATTAAAGTGATACGTAGATATATTATATTCCTAGTAAAATTCAGAAACCTTCCACGACCCTTTTAAGCAGGGAGTATTGAAATGCTGTTTTTTTAAATAAAGGTAGGACAGGAAAAAACGCCTAAATGCATTGCTGTTTCCAAAGTCACTGGACTCGATTCACTAAGCTTAGTATTGAATGACCACAATAGATTTACATATCAGCACTCTGCATAGTATTCACTAAGACAGGATATTATACTGAGATATGTGAACTTTTGTGTGCAGTAACAGGGCTTCTAGTATAAAGAAAATGTTATAGGAATCCAAATGTTAATAGCAAATATAATAAAGTAATTAACATTTGATGAAAACTTTGGCTAGAATTTACTGTGAATAAACAGTTGTAAAATAAAATGTAACAGTATATAGCAAAGTTAGTATCATATAGAGCTATATGGTGCCTTTTGGTTGGCTTTGTTATATAATGGGAATACAGGATTGTTTTATTGTGTTTCACTGTACAGTACATATGTGTGTGTCATTCAATAAAGAAGAGTGCATGATGAGACATGTTGCAGGTTGTACTTTTGATCTCTAAGATCATCCATAAGTGTTACAGCCTTCTTAGTAACTGCTAGCTTTCTCCTGGACCCTGAGGATATTGTGATCTGCTGACAACTCTGGCCAGCTGGTGTAAGAAGTAACAAAACGTAATCAGCAGCGCTCTAGCTCTAGTCTGACCTTTCTGTTCCAACACACTGCTATTAATATTTCCTCTAAAATGCTTTTATTACACCACTGCTAATGTTAGTTTTTTTACATGCGTCACATACACATGGAGTATTTCCCAAATGTGAGAGATCCTTTTATCAATATTGAGAAAGGTGTAGTGAAGGGATAGTGATTATTTTTTTGCCCCACTGCAGTTCATCATGGAAAAGCTTAATGAATCTTGGCCAATAACCAGTTATCGAAAATTATTGGACTTGGTTGCAAATTTACGGACTTACCATCCACAAATAAGAGCCGCGGGACTTAGAAAAAAAAACATTACGACCTTGCAAAAATACGACCTTAGCACCCGAAACCCGCGCACCTGAAAACATTAAAAACACAATAAATACACACAACAAACACATAAAAAGCTTACCCACAGCAAGGGGGGCACCCAGGATCTCTAAAAATGAAGTTACACCTCAATTTAAGTCCAAATTTCGGAGTTTAGACACCTAAAAATCCCCTAAGCGAGAGAAAAAATGGCCGTCGAAAAAAAACGAAAACGAGGCTACAGGACCCTAAACATGCAAAACACCACGAACCACATACGCATTTTCCGAAAAAGCCATACGAGGTCTAACAACAAGGAGGCTAAATCAGCCACAGCCGCGTACCACATACATTAGGTGCCATTTTACAACACTAACTTACACAATGCAGCTACCCTAATGGATTTTCCTTGCGCACGCACACTATTTACACTACACACTGCACACATTGCTGACTTACAAAGCAGCTACACAACAGTGAAAACACACATTCTATGGTGCAGCACCATGAACACAGATTGTCAGCTCTTCAACACAATGCTTTCTGCATATATTACTTCAAAATAGATAAAGTATATTAATTTATTCATTTATTAATTATTTCATTAGCATACAAAAAAACACAGCCAACGCTGCTCATAGCACACAAACAACCAACAGCCTCGCAATGAGCGCCAAAAGCGCTCAGCGCGAGGCTCGCAATGAGCGCCCAAGGGTCTCGGAACCCCAACTAAATTAATGTCGCAACCAAACACCATTACCTCCTTACAATCTTATTGCCGTCATTTTTTGACGGGCAAGTCTCTAGTTTGGTATAATGCTGAGCATATTGAAATGCTGTTTTTTAACAATGCTGCTGCTGGTCATTTTAAACAAGATACAATAATAATGTGGGATTTATCACTTATTTATCAATTATCACTTGTGGGACCAAGAGAGGTGCAAATTATTTGCATGTAAACATGATACATATCTGAGTGTTGATTTGCTGAAAATTACAGTATAATTTGTTTCAACAAAATCAACTGAAAATCCCTGATCTGTCGCTTGTTCACACTCATTATATACATTGCATTAACATATATTTTTAAAGTGCAAAGTTATTCAGTCATATAATGCAAATGTTACCACAGTAACATAAATGAAGAAAAGAGCAAATCACACATGCAATTAAAACAAGGTTAGATTTACAGATCCAATTAGATTTAGTCAATGCTTGCCCTATTTCTGGACTGTTATATCACGTGTACATTCAACCCCACAAATGCAATGCTGCACACTTTAAATCTCCATGTGCAGGTTCTGATTTACTGCATTGAGTGGCCATGTTTGTGGCATTCAAGATGTGACAGAAACATGAGTGGTTAATAGTAAGTTCAAGGTGCCTGTTGTCCTTCCTAAATGGTCAGTTAATTCAGTACAACTTGGAGCACACCAATGTAAAGTACTCCTAAAAATATGTTGAAATACTTTTAGAATTTTTAAAATAGTTGCGTTTTCACAGAAAAAAAAAATCATAAATGAAGTGTCTGTTTACATGAGACTCTAGAAAGTGCCCCAGGCAGACTCTAGTATGTCCCCTTCACTAATTCATCTGTGCAGGAAAATGACTGCTGGAAACTCCTAAATATGTTACTTGTGGGCTAACTGATGGCTAATTACATTCCTGAATGCAGGGAAAAACATAAATCTTGTGTTCATGGAGCCTGCACTGGCCGGTGTCGGCAAGTGTTGTTAATCATGGAACAGTCAGGAGTGTGTTTGTAAACACACCTAAGACTGGAGATTTGTAGCTGTTATTAATGTAATTTAAAAAAGCAATAAATAATATTATCATAGAATCTTGTGCTCTTTCACAAGCATTTATAGTGAGGTAAATGGCCCTTTAATTGTTTTGGATGCAAAAGCGTCAGATGCTATAAAAACTGTTTATAACATATTGAACAATTTGTCTACGTATTTACATTTAGATGAGGTTTTAATCTAAAATATTTTCATTACAAAAAGTATGACAGATGCTGGTAAACTGGGCCAGTTAGAAGAGGCAAAGAATAATATAATAATATAATAATAGATTTAGTTTGTTTCTAATGTGTAACTGAATGGTTAAATATCATGGGCATGGCAAGTTATATCAGTAGCAAAGGTCGGAAAAAGTTTGCAGGGTGATAAGGTTGGGCATTGTATGGAAGAAGATCATCATATAAGTTTTAGCAGGGTGTGTCACAGAAAGAAAATGGGTCTTGAGAGAAATATGAAATTATTGTAGGTTTCAGTACTTTCATATGTGTAATGAGAATTTATTAAAGTGAGGATGGTCATGGACAGGGAAGGGGAGGATGCAAGACTGGGTATAGAGGGGAGTGGGATGCGTTGAATTTAAAGGGATTTCATAGAAGTGAGCATAACAGGACATAGGAGTTAACGCACAAGTAACATATTTAGGAGTTTCCAGCAGTCGTTTTACTGATGAATTAGTGAATGGGTTAGCTTGGTGCGTATTTTTATTGGAATGGAGGAAAAAGGAATAAGGATGTGCCAGTTGACAAAATTGTTAGTAGACATTGAGAGGGTTTTTTATTTGTGGTGAAGAACTATTGAGAGAAAGGGGGGTAGAGTAGACTCTTGGTTATCCGGCACCCACAGGGGTTGGTAGATGATGGATAAATGTAGTTTCTCGTTGCTTGAGAGTTATTATTAAAAGAGGCCTAGATTAGCTGCACATAGGATGCTCTGCTATGTATATTTGTCAGTGAGGACTGTTCTAGCAGCAGCAGCTTTCACTCCTCACTTACACACAGGTAGGTTTGGCTGGAGGGTGCAGTGCTGACCCCAGGGAATATACCCCCTACACTGCACTGGCTCAGTCACTCATGCCTGTTTACTTCCAGGATACACTGAATTGCAGAGACATACAGTGGATGAAATCTAGGTGCCTGTAAGCATTTTGTAGCTCCTGGCATTTGTTGTGCCCTGTAAAAATATATATTTTTTATTATTAAGTACAGTTTTCAATTTTTTCTGGTTGCCTGAGAATTCTGGTTAACTGAGAGTCTACTGTATAAAGATGGGAGCAGGAGACAAACATGGTTCAAAAGGAATATGCATGTGGTATAAAACATTTTTTTTTAAAGAATGGGCTCTCAGTGTTTTTGAAAGCCATCTATACAGAGCTATCCATTTATTTAAGTTTGATTCAAATAAAAGTCAACACCTCCTGTGCATGTGCCCTGTTGTAACACCAGAACCCCAGCAAGCAACCTTATATCCCTGATTGACACGGAGGCTGCAAAGGCTCCCTGGGTCAGCATGTCGAGTGACCCAGCGGAGCCTGCAAGGCTATCAGCCAATCAGGAGCGTCGGGGGCATACTGATGATAGCCAAAAGCTTGAAACAGGCCTGTATATGAGTGATTCTTGGTTTGTATAAAATCCAACCCGGTGCTTTGCTTAAAAGCTGTTTAATACGGCGGGCATATGCTTTAAGGGAGCAATGTATAAAGTTGCTATATTTGGATTCAAAGAGTGAGGTACATTGTATTCTCATTTGCATGTCCCCGCCTTTAAGACATGCAAATGGGCTTATTAATGTATTATTCGTTTTCTGTACTCTGTACGGTGGAGAGCTTTTCTCACTCTAGTGCTCACCATACACTAAATGATTGTTGTGGAATACCCAATCCTACAAAATCTATTGCACAAACCAGAATCTACCTCATACTGATGATAGCCAAAATCTTGAAACAGGCCTGTATATGAGTGATTCTTGGTTTGTGTAAAATCCAACCCGGTGCTTTGCTTAAAAGCTGTTTAATACGGCGGGCATATGCTTTAAGGGAGCAATGTATTAATTTGGTATATTTGGATTCAAAGAGTGAAGTACATTGTATTCTCATTTGCATGTCCCCGCCTTTTAGACATGCCAATGGGTTTATTAATGTATTATTCGTTTTCTATATATATACATATAGATATAAAAGTAAGAGATTTATAAAAGTATTTAGTGGAGAAGTGCCATTATTGTTGTATATATTTTGCTATGTTTGGTTTGGCGGGAGGTGAGTTGCCCGGCCCACTGGCCTAAGTGGGCGTGGCCCTACCTCACAGGGCGTGCTTAATATAACCATTGGGGCTTTGGGCAGGGCCCCAGGCGTGAGGTCACTCTCTGTCTCCGGGCTCCTCCCCCTGGAAGGTATTATGTAAATTATATAGAGAAATTTATGTTTATGTTATATGGTTATTTATTAATAAAGCTGTGGCCCGTGTTTTTCCCACGTTGTGTCCATTATTTCCATCAAAAGCCTAAATGGATCATGCCTGGGTCATGTCTCTAATACCCTTAAGCCCTACTGAGATTGTTAGCTATTATTAGAGCAGAACATTCAGTATGTATTTATATTTTAAAATGTTTGCCTTATGTATTCAGTGTATTCCCTTTAATTAGAGCCACATAATGGATTACCATTTTATATGTAACTAGAATATTGCCCGTCAAAAAATGACGGCAATGAAATTGTATGTGAGCTAATGCTGTTTGGTGTATAATAATCAAATAAATAATACATTAATAAATTAATATACTTTACCTATTTTGAAGTAATATATGCAGGAAGCATTGTGTTGAAGAGCTGGCAATCTGTTTTGATGTTGCTGCAGCATTAGTGCTGTGGAGCTGCTGTGTAAGCGTGATGAATGTGTGGAGTGTAATAGTGTGCGTGTGCGAGGCAAATCCGTTAGCGTAGCTGTGTACTTCCGCATTGTATAAGTTATTGTTCTAAAATGGCGGCTAATGTGTGGTATGCGGCTGTGGCTGATTTAGCGTCCTTCGTTTCGGATGTCGTCCAACTTTTTCGGAATATCTGTAGCTGTTTGGTGGTGTTTTGCGTGTTTAGGGTCCTTTAGCCTCGCTTTCGTTTTTTTCGGCGGCCATTTTTTCTCGCGCTTAGAGGATTTTTGAGTGTCTAAACTCTTTTATTTTGAGTTAAATTGAGGTGTAACTTCAGTTTTCGAGGTCCTGGGTGCCCCCTCTTCCTGTAGGTAAGCTTTTTATGTGTTTGTTGTGTGTATTTATTGTGTTTTTCATGTTTTTCATGTGCGCGGGTTTTGGACGATTTTTGCGAGGTCGTAATGGATCGTAACGTGTCTCGTATTTTGCTTTCGTAACTACGTAAATTTTGCGAGGTCGGCAGTTGCTGGCAAGGAGCGCCTTGGTTTGCTGCGCGAGCCCTCAAGCGTTAGCAACAGCTCGCATGCTCACAACTATATATGTGATAATAATAATAATAATAATAACAGAGATTGCCAGAGCAGCTACAGATGATGCTTGGAGCAATAAGGTGTCAGTCAATGTAGCATTTTGATCAGGTGCATGTACTTTATGATTTTTTACATTTTTTCTTAGAATGTTTAAAGACAGGCTTGAGAGGTTAAATTGAAACCTAGCAGGGACAAAAAATATGGATGGGAGAAAGAGTGTTATGAAATGTTTAATGGGCAATAAAGTAAGAAGGGCATAGCAATACCAGACACAGTGTAAAGGAGGGGCACATCAGATTGCTACATTGGTAAAAAAGAAAATATTAGAGCTAGAAAAATGACTGTAGAGGTGTGAATCTTGAATCACAGTTCTTATAACAGCCATGTAGTTGTGAGTTAGATTCTCCAAAGGACTGGGCTGCAGAAAATCCATCTCCATCCACAAATCAATTTCTGACCGTGTGGATTTAACCCTTTCAACTAACTGCATCTCATTTTATCTTTCATGGGCTGGACTCTTCATCCACTTACCAGTTATTATATATATATATATATATATATATATATATATATATATATATATATATATATATATATATTTGTTTATACCTATATATATGTATGTATATATATATATATATATATATATAAACACACATGTATATATATATATATATTAATATATATACATATATATATACATATGTATATATACACAATATACATACATATATGTATACACACACATATATATATATATATATATAGATATATATATATATATATATTTATTTATTTATTTGGTTTTCTCTTTTATAAATTCTGGCTTTTACAATATTACCTTATAAAATGATTGCTGCATGAAAATATAATATTTATAATATAATAACATTTTAGCTCATTTTATCTTTCATGGGCTAGACTCTTCATCCACTTACCAGTTATTATATATATTTTTATATATATATATATATATTTATATATATATATATATATATATATTTATTTGTTTATACATATATATATATATATATATATACACACACACACATGTATATATATATATATATATATATATATACATATATATACATATGTATATATACACAATATACATACATATATGTATACACATATATATGTATAAACAATATATATATTTGGTTTTCTCTTTTATAGATTGTGGCTTTTACAATATCACCTTATAAAATGATTGCTGCATGAAAATATAATAAGAACTTGCACAACCAGCATGACAGATGGTAGAATATATACATCCATAAACCACATGATGCACAAAATGAAACGTATACATATATCTATCCCTACACATCTATAAAAACACAGAGCTGTATCATTCTTTTTTAAGTTTAGAAGAGTCGTATAAAATGGTCCAAACATTAGACCTTGAAATGACAAAACCAAAAATACGACTTTCAGCAATCTCGCAATAAAATACTGTATACCATACAAGAAATACATTTAATGCGTGTTCCTACTGTGTAAGTAGGAATTCAAGACTTTAATATTATTTTCATGGTCAATAAGGATTTATATGGTACCTTGGCCTTATCTACACTTCCGCAAGCCTCTGCTCCTTATTTTGTTGAAGTCTAAAACATGCCATTTCAAATGAAATGTGTTTGACTAACCTTGTTTCGCTTGATTTCATACTCGGTGTAGACTACCTTAGGTGTTGTGCAGAATTGCTTTCTGCTTGTTAAAACAGACACTTAAATTAAATTGCTTATCTTATGAGAGTGGAAGGTACGGATTGAAAAAAAAAAAAAAACGCAAAATCCTATTATTGCAAGAAGGCCTAGTGCCTTCTAACACAAAAGAGAGTACTCTCGTAGGTCATCAGATAACACAGATTACCAAATGAAAATGATGATTACATTTGCATTGCAGAAAGTATAGCAAAACAATGTTTAAGATTATCCAAAGCAAACTGAAACAGTGGTAGCCGCAAGTCGTAATGCAAATTCTAACAGCGTACATGTAAGGCAAATATCACTTCAGATCCTGTCAAATTAAAGTTGACACGGACAGCATTGGCTGAATATTTTGAAGCCGCTGCCTTTCACAGCTCAGTGTGATATATTTTGGTTGGATTTTATGTTGTTTTGTCGGTGATTCATTTTTAATGAAATAAATCTTATTATATATTTGTGATAGGAACATACAAATTCAGCTGGTGTTCAACAAAGTAAAGAGAAGGGCTAAATCGAGAGGAAATATTCAAAAATAGAGAAAGGTACAGAAGATATCTCCTTCTGGAAGCCGTGGACTTTACCCTGTAGAGTCACCCAAGGTGGACTGGCCATAGGTCAGACAAATCTCTGTTGCTGAAAAAGGAACTGGCAACCCTCTAAAGTATCTTTACCAAGAAACCCTTTTGGATAAGCACAACATGAGACATAATGATAGATGTGCCTGGCATGCTGTAGTCCATAGGGTCACGGAGACGACTGAACACACACATAGAAGTTATAGGAGAAGGTGAAAAGGGGACATATATACAATAGCCGTCTTACCGGTGTTAGTGCAATTTAGTAACACATGCCCTGAAGCCTCTATAGTGCAGAGGAGACCCATATCTGTTACTCTACATTTTACTTCTATGTTCCTTAAGTTAAAAAGGCTCTTAGACAAATGGATTACATAAATGTTTTAACAAAGTTAATTAAATATTGTTATCCTCCTCAATTTAATTGCCATAACAATCACTACTTTACTTACAGTACATATAAGAGTAACAGATTTTAACCGCTTCCTGTATTCCTGTTCTCTCTCATGTATGGTGACCTAAAGCCATGCCCACATGTAGACAGGCAGACAGTGACATGCTGTATGTCTGCATACGGCAGCATTGAATTTGTAGTATGAAGCCCCATTACATGATAGATAAGAGAAAGATAAATGGCAGTGAGGTAACAGTAGTTTTGGGGCTTCTTAGATATAAATAAAGTGTACATTTTATATAACAATTATATTAAGGAGGAGAATGAATTAGTGTAGATAAAATATGTCAAGAAGGCCACTTATGCAATATAGATTTTTTTGTATCGCTATATATATTTGCTTCACTGTTTATAGCACTATAGCACTTTATCACTTGGTTATACTATAAGAGGACCCAGTGGTTTTATAATTACACGGTGACTTTGGAGTTTTTCCCACTTCTCATTATTATTATTATTTTTCATGAAGAAGTCAGAGCATCAAGATTTTAACCTTGTATTTTAAAGATGCTACTAAATGTTAATTTTTATTATTCATTATTCTCTATATTGTTATTAGATCTTTGGGTGTGCACTATTTGTCAAGGGATACCTTTCATTACTTCTTTTTTGTGATAGATAAAATATGTATTTAAAACATTTTTGTTGCTTATAGTGTGTGCAACGTTCAAGAGAAAAATGTTGTCTGTGAGTGGATCTGTCCGGAGAGATGGGGAAAGGGGAAGTGGATGTGCAGATAAATAAAAAAAATGGCATAGAGTGGTTATGGTGACAGAAAGATGGTAGAGATGAGGAGACAAAGGTGTTGGTGATGGGAGAGAAAGATGGAAAGTGGTTTAGCTAAGTCTCTTTTGCAATTTGAATGGCTCAAAAATGTCAAACAATTAATAAATAAAAAGGCTATCGTTATTAATTGTAATTTATAAAAAATTGTTTACCCATAATCAAATCTTTCCAAAAGTAAATTGCACCACATGTAAGACATGCACGAGAAATGGTATTATGACACTTTATTTGTTTTCAACATTTTCTATTCCATTAAATTTTCAAGTTATACTTATGGATCTAAGGGTCTTACATGGTACTACGGGTAACCTCTGTCTCCTATATGGATAACTGGGTTAGTCTGCTGTTCTGTCCATTTCTATTTCTAAATCCACATTGTGATTCTTGTACTAAAATTAATCTACAACATTAGAATAATTCCTGAAGAAGAGTTAAGTCTAACAGGGATTTGTTTGGCCTGTATTTTGTACCCTGCAGGCAAAACACATAAATATGCTAATAATATACAAAAAGTAATTTATTGAGAAAATGTGTTTGAATTTTGATCATATGCTAATGCTTTAGTATTTTCATGTAACATACAACTGAAAAACAAGATTAAACCATTGGTGGACATCATGCAAGTAATACTGCAAAAATACAGTGTAACTAGATTAATATAATGTACTGGGGCATATATTCAGTTACAGTTAGATACATGTGCTAAAAGCATTAGATATTTAAGGAATTTTATAATTAAAAAATAATAATAATATTTATAATTATTATTATTAAAAAATATTAGAACTAGAGGTAAGGATTTAAAGATAAAGAGTGGAAGATACAGGAGTCATGTGATACAATTAATTTAGATCAATTATAATTGAAAATTATTATAACTGGAAAAGCAAAAGTGATAGTAATAAATACAGAATGTTTGGGTTGTGCATAAAGCTGTTCTGAGGTTTAATTAAAGGGTTACAATAATATACAAACTCTATGTGTTAAATATTCTTCAGGAAGGTTAATTTGCAATATACATTATTTAAACACATTTAATGGAAACCATATCTAAAACTTATTTCAACCTTAATCAATAAGGTTACTCCTCCCTATAGTATAAGATTGTCTAAATATTAATATCATATAATTGGTGACATTTTATTATCAAATACCGAGTTATTAGACTAGGCTGAGTGATCACTTAATCAACATTATTTCCACATTTTCAGCCTTATTAAATTGCAGCGTCATAAATAAGAGGCTTCTACGTAAGCCCTACGTACTGCAAAGTTTCTCTAACTTACAATGCTATTAAATTAGCCCTGCTGCGAGCAACGTATGAGCTACGCAGCAGGGCCGTACGTATCTACACTGCGTAAATGTACATGAGGAGTGACAGCCTGCGAGATGATATCGCAGGCTCCCACTCCTCATCAATTGCTGCGGGGGTCCTAAAAGGGACCTCCGCGGCAGTCCCCCACATAAGCCCTGCCGTGGGGGTACTCCAAATACCCCCCCGGCACCTAAAAATAACCCCCCCAATGCAGGGGTCTCCGTCGGGACCCCCGAAGTGTCCCCACATACACCCATTGCAGGGGGGGTCCCCAATCTGCATAGATCAGGCCCCCCGCTGCATTTAAAACTTTTAAATTACCCGCCGCGGCTCCTTAAAGGGGCCGCGGCACACTATTATCCTATCCCGGCCGCGGCACCTAAAATTAACCCCCCTCTATGCTGGGGGTCCCCATCTGGACCCCTGAAGTGTCCCCATATAAAGACCCTGCAGCGGGGGGCCCCGATCGGCACCGATCGTGACCCTGCTGCAATTCAATTTTAAATTTCCCGCCTCGCGGGTTCTTAAAGGACCGTAAAGGTCCTGAAAGGACTCGCACTAAAAATATTAACCCCAGGCAACTATAATTACCCCATTAACTCATGGTGGTCAATCCAGACCACCATAAGGCCTACATTAACCCATTAACTCATGGTGGTCAATCCAGACCACCATAAGGCTCTATTTAACCCATTAACTCATGGTGGTCAATACAGACCACCATAAGGCCTTAATTAACCCATTAACTCATATTGGTCAATCCAGACCACCATAGGGCTCTATTTAACCCATTAACTCATGGTGGTCAATCCAGACCACCATAAGGCTCTATTTAACCCATTAACTCATGGTGGTCAATACAGACCACCATAAGGCCTTAATTAACCCATTAACTCATGGTGGTCAATCCTGACCACCATAAGGCCTAAATTAACCCATTAACTCATGGTGGTCAATCCAGACCACCATAAGGCTCTATTTAACCCATTAACTCATGGTGGTCAATACAGACCACCATAAGGCCTTAATTAACCCATTAACTCATGGTGGTCAATACAGACCACCATAAGGCCTTAATTAACCCATTAACTCATGGTGATCAATATAGGCCACCATAAGGCCTAAATTAACCCCATCAGTCCCATAAGGGTATATTATTACCATTATGGGCCTGTTACAACCCAACATTATTACACATAAGTGCCATGACTGTCCTCAAGGACCATCATGACACTAACTACAAACACTACACTATAACCCCCAATAAACCATTTAATCTAAACTAACCCCACTCTACACTAATCTATTAACACTTACACTACCTACCTACACTACCTACCACCTAATAAACCTCCCCAACACTCTAATTACAAAAAAAAACTACCTTACAGAAAACAAAAAAACCTACAATACAGAAAAAAAATACAGTACAGAAAAAAAAAAAAATACATTACAACCCCACTCCCCGCTACAGAAAATAAAAAAATTACACACCTGAAAAGGAAAGACAGATAAACACAATACAATACATACATATAATACATTACATACATTACATACAATACATGACATTACATACATTACATATAATATATTAAAGATAATATATTAAATATAATATATTACATATAATATATTACATATAATACATTACATATAGTCCAAATCAAATACCCCCTATCTATCTAATATACAATAAATTATAACTACATACACAGACCCTTATTCTAAACTAAAATAAAATAATTACAGTCCTAACTACACAGACCCTAATTCTAAGCTAAAATAAAATAATTACAGTCCTAACTACACAGACCCTAATTCTAAGCTTAAATAAAATAATTAAGACCACTTACCTTTAAGATGTTGCTTCAGATCACTAACCTATGGGTCAAACAAAACAAAATAATTAGTACAAAACATTTACATCAAATAAATAAACATTAGATACATTCTAAATAATATACTCACCTTTACAGCATGTCCCGTCATTGTTTAGCTCTTCCGGCGAGGCCCTGTTAAAAAAAAACACAATACATGAATACATTAATACAATATATAAACAACAAATAAAATAAACATATAAACATCTAAATATACATTTAACTTACCTCCCCGCGATGTCCCCGGCCTTCTCTCCTTCAGCCCCGGCTGGGCCGCGGAACCATCCGCGCTCTAAAAAAAAAAAATTAAAAAAACTAAATGAGGTCTGAACTGGCAGACCTCCCCGACGCTACTGAACCTCCCGGAGTCGTTTCTGGGAAGAAAATTGGCATTGGCGGCTTGTGATTGGCTGAAAAAGCTGTCTATCAATTTCAGCCAATCAAAAGTCGTCAATGTGTGAGCCAATCAGGATGGGATACACCCCAATATCCCATCCTGATTGGCTAAAACACTTGTCTATCTTTCTGGGAACCAATCACATGGCTCAGATGCCTTCAGCCAATCACTATGGGATACACCCCCACGGAGTGATTGGTAGAAGACATCTGCGCATCCTGATTGGCTCCTACATTGGCGACTTTTGATTGGCTGGCGGCTTTTTCAGCCAATCACAAGCCACCAATGCCAATTTCCTCCTGGAAACGACTCCGGGAGGCTCATTAGCGTCGGGGAGGTCTGCCAGTGCAGACCTCCGTTAGTTTTTAAAAAAAAAACTTTTTAGAGCGCGGATGGTTCCGCGGCCCAGCCGGGGCTGAAGGAGAGAAGGCCCTGGACATCGCGGGGAGGTAAGTTAAATGTATATTTAGATGTTTATATGTTTATTTTATTTATTGTTTATATATTGTATTAATGTATTCATGTATTGAGTTTTTTTTTAACAGGGCCTCGCTGGAAGAGCTAAACAATGACGGGACATGCTGTAAAGGTGAGTATATTATTTAGAATGTATCTAATGTTTATTTATCTGATGTTAATGTTCTGTACTAATTATTTTGTTTTGTTTGACCCATAGGTTAGTGATCTGAAGCAACATCTTAAAGGTAAGTGGTCTTAATTATTTTATTTAAGCTTAGAATTAGGGTCTGTGTAGTTAGGACTGTAATTATTTTATTTTATTTTAGAATAAGGGTCTGTGTATGTAGTTAGGATTTATTGTATATTAGATAGATAGGGGGATGTATTTGATATAGTTAGGATTTATTTTAAATTAAATAGATTGTATGTTAGATAGATAGGGGGTATTTGATTTGGTCTATATGTAATATATTCTATGTAATATATTATATTTAATATATTCTATGTAATATATTATATTTAATATATTATATGTAATGTATGTAATGTCATGTATTGTATGTCATGTATTGTATGTAATATATTATATGTAATATATTATATTTAATATATTATATGTAATGTATGTAATGTCATGTATTGTATGTAATGTATGTAATGTATTATATGTATGTATTGTATTGTGTTTATCTGTCTTTCCTTTTCAGGTGTGTAATTTTTTTATTTTCTGTAGTGGGGGGTGGGGTTGTAATGTATTTTTTTTTTCTGTACTGTAGTTTTTTTTTTTCTGTACTGTAGGTTTTTATTTTTTGTAATTAGAGTGTTGGGGAGGTTTTTAGGGGCCAGGTAGTGTAGGTAGGTAGTGTAAGTGTTAATAGATTAGTGTAGAGGGGGGTTAGTTTAGATTAAATGGTTTATTGGGGGTTATAGTGTAGTGTTTGTAGTTAGTGTCATGATGGTCCTTGAGGAACGTCATGGCACTTATGTGGTTAATGTTGGGTTGTAACAGGCCCATAATGGTAATAATATACCCTTATGGGACTGATGGGGTTAATTTAGGCCTTATGGTGGTCTGTATTGACCACCATGAGTTAATGGGCTAATTAAGGCCTTATGGTGGTCTGTATTGACCACCATGAGTTAATGGGCTAATTAAGGCCTTATGGTGGTCTGGATAGACCACCATGAGTTAATGGGTTAATTTAGGCCTTATGGTGGTCTGGATTGACCACCATGAGTTAATGGGTTAATTAAGGCCTTATGGTGGTCTGGATTGACCACCATGAGTTAATGGGTTAATTAAGGCCTTATGGTGGTCTGGATTGACCACCATGAGTTAATGGGTTAATTTAGGCCTTATGGTGATCTGGATTGACCACCATGAGTTAATGGGTTAATTATAGTTGGGGTTAATATTTTTAGTGCAAGTCCTTTCAGGACCTTTACGGTCCTTTAAGGACCCGCGAGGCGGGAAATTTAAAATTGAATTGCAGCAGGGTCACGATCGGTGCCGATCGGGGCCCCCCGCTGCAGGGGGTTTATGTGGGGACACTTCGGGGGTCCCGATGGGGACCCCCAGCATAGAGGGGGGTTAATTTTAGGTGCCGCGGCCGGGATTGGGTGATAGTGTGCCGCGGCCCCTTTAAGGAGCCGCGGCGGGGAATTTAAAAGTTTGAAATGCAGCGGGGGGCCTGATCTATGCAGATCGGGGACCCCCGCTGCAGGGGGTTTATGTGAGGACACTTCGGGGGTCCCGATGGGGACCCCCAGCATAGAGGGGGGTTAATTTTAGGTGCCGCGGCCGGGATTGGGTGATAGTGTGCCGCGGCCCCTTTAAGGAGCCGCGGCGGGGAATTTAAAAGTTTGAAATGCAGCGGGGGGCCTGATCTATGCAGATCGGGGACCCCCGCTGCAGGGGGTTTATGTGGGGACACTTCGGGGGTCCCGATGGGGACCCCCAGCATAGAGGGGGGTTAATTTTAGGTGCCGCGGCCGGGATTGGGTGATAGTGTGCCGCGGCCCCTTTAAGGAGCAGCGGCGGGGAATTTAAAAGTTTGAAATGCAGCGGGGCCTGATCTATGCAGATCGGGGACCCCCGCTGCAAGGGGTTAATGTGGGGGTGCTGCAGGGGTCCTGATAGAGACCCCTGCAGCATTGGGATGTGTATAGGGTGCAGGGGGATGCCTCACACGGCTGTCTCGGGCTGTTCCGAGGCAGCACGTAGAGGCTTTCGGATCCCTTGCGTGGACTTTTTGTCCACGTAGGGATTCTTACGATATACGAGAATCATGCGTAGATTTAAGGCTACGTAGCTCTCTCGGAGTCTATTCTCTGCCATTTTCTCGCAGTCATATCGTAAAGCAGGCTGCGAGAGATTCGGTACTCGCAAACAGCAGGAAAACTGCCTTTTGTGAGCACCGAGAGAACTACGAGGGAGAATTTAATAGGGCCTACAATGTTTGGGTTGTGCATAAAGCTGTACTGAAGTTTAATTAAAGGGTTACAATAATATACAAACTCTATGTGTTAAATATTCTTCAGGAAGGTTAATATGCAATATACATTATTTAAACACATTTAATGGAAACCATATCTAAAACTTATTTCAACCTTAATCAATAATGTTACTCCTCGCTATAGTATAAGCTTGTCTAAATATTAATATCATATAATTGGTGACATTTTATTATCAAATACCGAGTTATTAGACTAGGCTGAGTGATCACTTAATCAACATTATTTCCACATTTTCAGCCTTATTAAATTGCGATTCAGCAAATTTAAAAGGACTCTATATAAGCACAGAGCATATTTTTTTACAGACGTTTTTAGTTAGTGAACTTCTATCCAAAAGCAAGGTCTTCACTAACTAAAAACTTCTGTAAAAAAATATGCTCTGTGCTTCTATAGAGCCCTTTTAAATTTGCTGAATCGCAATTTAATAAGGCTGTATGTGTTTTATACAGATATTTCTTGCCCACTTCACTGTGATAATTATGTCTCCTTTTTTATAGTATTCATAAAAATCTATTATTGATGATAAATTACACCTGAATTAATCACATTACAGCATAAACAGTTGGTTCATGTAGTTTGTAAACAATTAGTAGGAATATAGGTAATTTATACTTGACAAATATGGGCCTCTTGGCCAAATGGCACAGACACACACACAAGAGCAGGGATAAAGTGAAGAGCAGGCCAATGACCTTGGTGGGTCCTCCTACCTGGAAGGCTCACTAGCTGAGGACTCAAATCTGGCTAAAGCATGCTAACCAACAACTAGTAGGATTCTAGGTGAAAGGACCTGATCGCCTGCTGGAAAGACAGCCTACACAAAACATTAGCTATATGGATTGCAAAATGCCATACAAAAATAGTTTGCACCACAAAGACCAATATACACAACTACTAATATCACCGAAAAGGTCCAGTAAATACAGGAACTAAACTGAAAAAAATGACAAAAACACAAATATAAGTCTATAAGGGAGTATAGTCCTTCAAAGTGTGTGGCCTCACATTAGCCCGTCAGGAGGCAGAGGGGGAGGGAGGGATAGATGGAGAGCGGGAGCAGACAGAAGAGGGAGGGAGAGAGAGAAAAGGAGGGGAAGTGGGAGGGGGAGAGGGCGGGAGGAAGAGAGAGAAGGAGGGAGAGAGAAAGTAAGGGAGAGAGAGAGGGAGAGGGAGGTAGAAAGAGAGAGAGAAACAGAGCACACAGAGTGCAGAGAGAGGGAGAGGGCACAGAGAGAGAGAGGGTGCTGAGAGAGGGGGCGCACAGAGAGGGAGAGGATTCAGAGAGAGAGAGACAATGTACACAGAGAGAGAGTAGAGAGAGATAGAGGATGCACAGAGAGAGAGGGCATTTAGATAGGGGGCACAGAGAGAGACAGCACCGAGAGAGAGAGACAGAATAGACACTTGAACATAACATATGATACCACCATTTATGACAGCAAGTTACTAGTAAACTATATAGAATACTGAATCCAATATCTGGTTCTGATGCCTTGATTTATATATACAGCAGGTTCAATAAAGGGTTCAAACACTCTGAAATCACTGTCTGAAATGCTTATAACATGATCAATTATGTCCACATGGCCATCAACCCTCTAACTGATCGTATAAGACTGTAAGGCACAACTAGTGACTTCTGTGGCCTTTACATTTCACTAAGAAAGTTTTATTTGATGATAAGGACATATCTATTGCAAAATGACTTATTTTGCTTCTGACTTTACTGTTGGAAATTGCATTGACAAATTGACAAATGATCTAGATGATCGTTTTGAGACCTGTCTGCCCTCTGCTTTTTATTAGTCTGGAGCACACATTGCCCCTCTTTATGTTTGGGTTTGCATCATTTAATCTGTCCCAAAAGATAATATTTCACTTTGAGTGGATTTGTAGTTGTTTTCTTAGTAAATTACCTTAAATATATACCTATAGGGCCTCATTCACTTCAGAAATTGTAGCTTACTGGAGCCCGTAATGTAGCCAGTAAACATATTTGCTATTCAATTGGCGTCTTTTTGCGAGCTGCAAACGATCTACGGGTTACGGGCTGAAAATCCCTGCGGTTGTTACAACCGTAACTTACAACCCATCTAAGCCTTTGATCTTTCAAGCCTGCAAGAGTTACAATCGAAAAACACTATTCAATTGCTACAATCCCTCAAGCCCCCAAATATTTTGACACCCAGAAATGTCAAATGTAAAAGAAAATACTACGGGTACTAGAAAGGACTTGCAAGGGTGCACTGTAAATGCATTTAAAAAATCAATACTGCACATTAAAAGAACGGGAAAGCGATTAAAGACATTAGAATTAATTGCACAACAGCCTCAAGCTTGTAAGTCTGCAATCAAAAAATATTTATTTTTATCTGTCATTTCGGTGTCATATCAACCTTGAGAATCAATGAGTTAATACATATCAGGCCACCCACATGGACTAGAACATTTCCTTCATTCATTTGTATTATTTTGTGCATTGCAGGATTGTGGGTCTGATCGTATGTCAGACCCCTAAACACTAATTGATTGACGTGTAATCATGTGGCACAAAAGATGGCTTCTGAAGAGGTACAGGCAGAGAATACTGCATACAGGTTACTAGTGGCCCATGGCAAGCCCACTCCCCAAGTCAGGATATGAGTCCTTAAACAATTAAATCATGACAGGTAGTTATGGCCTTGCTTAATTGATCATGTTCACGCTCTGAAAGGCTACTTATGATTGCATGGTTTAGGCCCATAACTTGCGTGCTTGTTCAATTAAATCGCTCCTAGAGTTCAAGCCCGCAGCAAGCCAGCAGACATACGGCCTTTATACTGCGAGATGCAGCCTTGCAATTAATGAGGCTCATAGTTCCCATCTATATGCGATGCCCTCTTCGTTCTGCTAATGACCTTCTTTCTACAACTCTTGTCACCTCCTCTCACTCTCGACCTTCAGAACTTTTCTTGTGCTGCCCCTATTTCTCTGGAACTCCTTGCCTCGCTCCACCAGATTATCCTCTTGCCTCAAAACATTCAAAACCTCACTAAAAACGCATCTCTTTAAAGATGCTTATCACCTTCCACCCTAACACGCTCATCACCTCTCTCTTCCTTCCTTTACCACACACAATACCTTTAGGTTGTAAGTTTGCAAGTTTCAATCCTGCAGGGTGCTTTGGGGAAAGCACTATGGACATTGGATTCCAAGCTGAAAGACAGGGTCCTCCTTGCTTTGCTATCTGTTACTTTTTTTATTTACCTTTGCCTGGAATTTATCTTATGTACTACTACTAATAATAATAATAATAATGACACTACTCATTAAAATGTAACTATAATGCATGGCTTAAAGGACATTTGGTTGTGCTTAAAATTACCAAAATTGACCTGCGGGTGTGCCTTTAGGTCACAGCTGTGAAACATGGCACCATAAATGAGATGAACCAGGAAGAAAAGAGGCGTTTCCAGAAGGTGAGAAATTGTTAATCTGTCTAGAAAAATCAATTAAGTCACCTAGATAAAACCAACTTATATATAGCACAAACAATGTCTCTTTAATATGAAGACAAAAAGATCTCTTGTGTCATTTTCTAGACTTATTCAATTAAATAGCAATTTTGGTCAAATGACTAACAGGGTTAAAATATTTATGACACTACAGATTTAAATAGATAAACAGACAAAATTAATTTTTTGTTGTGGGTAATTTATAAAAATAAGAATAATTTATCAGGAATGATCTATATTTATCTCTTGTTGAAACACTGTATACATTTTTTTAACATTAAACAACAATAGAAAAAAATAAAAATAAAAAAATAAAATCAGACACTAAATTATAAAATGTCCAGCTCACTGTAATGGAAAGTAAGGGTACAATAATGTTAGAAACATGACGTCTTTTCATGAGTTATTGATGATGTACGGTGACAGCTATGAAAGGATATCAATAGTGGATAGATGTAGATAATATATTCACTGTCAACACATTTGACGTTTTGTTTGTCCAACAGCATTTCTTGATGTACAGTTCAATTTATTTTTGCCCATGGATTTTTTGATATAAATTTAAACTTACAGTACATACACATTTCCTGACTGGTAATGAAAATGCCCTAACAGAAATCGGCTTTTGGAAAGGCAACATGTTAGTAAAGAAAGGCATAATAATCTATTTAAATATAGGACAGTGTAAATATAGGCTGTTGGGATGCAAACACCATTGGGTTTATAGACATATGCAATCACAGTTATGGTACAATTACATATGTTGCTCCATCCAAACGAGTCACAGCAGTCATAGAGTACAAATACATTCAATGCTATAATTATTCACCAAATTCATGCTGATTCTCACACTTCTAGATTTAGTTATAACACATATTAAATACCACTGTAGATTAGGAAAAACATCACATGTGTATGATGTATACAATAAAATAACAGTAGCAGCTGTAAGCCAAGGGCCCCCTTCTGGATCACTACCTTATAATGGTGTACTTGTGTACTGTGAGCTAAACCATATAGGGTCACCCATGATAGGCAGGTTAAACCAAAGAGGTCAGACAAATTGTGGAGAATGAACTGGCAACCCACTCCAGTATATGTACCAAGATAACCTTATGGATAAGCACAACCAGAGACATCATGATAGATGTGCCTGGGCGTGCTGCGATCCATAGGGTCATAAGGGGTCGGACATGAGTGAATGACAAATCAACAACAACCCATGGGCATGAAAGCATATTCAGAAAAAATATTAATTTTAGTAGACTGTACTCATGTATGGAAGCTGCCGTGATAGACATACTTTTTTTCTGAGGAATGAGGGGCAAGCTATAGAACAAGACCTACATGGCTTACAAGTGCATAAACATCACACCTACTTCTGAGCATGTAGGGGAATAAGGAAGGTTGTTTTCTTTTAGTCATTCAGTCGGGTCTGACTCTCAGTGATCCTTTGGACGCAACACATCTGTCAGCCATTGCCCTTCTGACCCCCATCAGATTAATGTTAATTGCTTTAATGACCTTTTCTATCCATCTCCACCTCTGTCATCCCTGTCTTTGTGAGCCTTCAATCTTCTTCAGCATCAGAGTCTTTTCTAGGGAATTCTGTCTTCTCATGATATAGCCTCATGATCAAACCTTCCTGTGAACAGTTTGTCTTGATTTCCTGGAGTACTTATTTATTGGATCTTCTTGCAGACCAGGGGACTCTTAGCAGTTTTTTCCAACACCACAATACAAAGGCGTCAATGCTACGGCGCTCAGACTTCTTCATGGTCCAGCTCTCACATCTGTATATTACTGATGGGAATACCATAGGTCTAACTAGGCAGACTTTTGTTGATAGTGTAATATATTTACTTAATAGCTTGTTCAGACATGCCAGAGCTTTCCTTCCCAGAACCAAATTACTTTTAATTTCATGGCTGCAGTAACCATCTGCAGAGGTCTTGGAGCCCAGGAAAATAACATCTGTCACTGCCTCCACTTCTTCCCCATATGTTTGCCAGGAACTGAGACTGCTGTTTGCTATGATAGGTGTTAAATACTAAAATCTTATATGAATGCACCAATGAGTCTACAAATCTGCCCCCCCCCCCCCCACTCTCCCTCCACTTCCTGTGATTCTTCTTATCGTATGCTCTAATGCAGCAATTCCAAACCTCTCTCCTCAGATTCCCCAAGCCGGCCATGATTTAATTCAACCCTGTGTGAACATAATAGGAGCAATTAGCATTCAAAAGATTCAAATTGCCTAATCTGTATTCAAACAATGCTAAACAGAAACCATGGCCTGTTTGATGGGTCTTGAGAAGAGGTTTGGGATCCGCTTCTCTAAAGCAAGCACAGCAAAATGACACCAAATTATTATGTGGCCCTAAAGAATGCTGCTGACTGTGACATGTTTGCATAAGAAGATGGAATATGGAGAATCACAATTTATTCTCCAGCCATCTCATACAGTGACACACTTTGAGGGATGGACTGAGTTAGAGAGGCCAACGAAAGCAACTCCAAGAGAAAGGCAGATGGTAATTAAAATTTTTAATAATTATTAGGTTCATCCGTTTCTGGATCAATCACCACATGTAGTGGTGAAGGGGCTTGTGTGCCTCATTGAACCTGTGAGCCATACCATGTATGGTCACCCAAGATGGAGAAGTCACTGGAGAACAGAGAGGTCACTGGAGAAGAAACTGGCAACCCATTCCATTATCTTTGCCAAGATAACATTATGGATAAGCATAATCAGAGACACAAAAATTGTACCTAGTTTGTACCTGGTTCTATATAGTCACAGAGAATTGGACCCAAATGAACGACTGAACATGTTTATATAACTGTATTACATGGCTTTAGATTTAATTCTGCTTTTAAAATACCATTTGTTATACCACTAAAGTAGCTATTTAGGCTGTTTTATTTGCCATTTTCCAGGACATATAAGGTACATATCTGCCTATATTCCCAAGTCAATCGTCTCAAAAGAAAAAAAAAAATTCCTTCCTGATCCCATATACTGGGACTCCTCCCTGGATCAATACTCTCTCTCTTTAATTATCCAGGATAGCCCTGACAAGTAACTTTATAACAAAGTAACTTTAAATTCTGGAATAGTTTCTTAAAACAGTCAGTTATTTGGTGGAATTACTGCTTAGTTAAATAACAAAACAGGGATAAATAATTAAATGCACAAATAATAACATTTATACAACAGGCTAATTACTCTTAATGTAAAAATGTTGACTAAATAAAAGTGTTTTAACAATCTTCCCTGTTATGCTGAAAACTCTTCTGCAGTTTTTCTTTTCCAACTCAGAATACAATTAAGGATGTGCACATAAACCCCATGTCACTGCAGGTTATGCCTTATTGCAATTCAAAGATGTGTCACTGAATGAACTCAATGCAATATGGAAATTTGCCACAATGTGTCATATGCCACTGATTTACTCACAGCAGGATATGAATGTAGCTGTACGTCTGTAAATTACGCACCAGCGGTGTCGAAAAACTGCAATGACGCTCGCTGCAAATATATGTTACATCTACCTTCCCTGAGTGCTGGGTAATGATATAAACACGGCTGTATCTGAAGCAATGATATATGGAAATGCCTATCATTTCTGTATATCAAAAGCGAAAATGAACAAATTATCTGTTATACATTTAAAAGATCATTTTTTTGTTAGTCATGATAAAAGTGCGGCTTGTCTACAAATCTTAATTTTAAAGGACTGATGTAGTCATTTATGCAGATATTTCCTGTTTTGTCCCCGCCAGCGCAGTGCTGTGCTGCGGCCAGCAGGTGGTGAAATAAGATTGTCTTTAATTTGTTCTTAGGGTTAGGGTATAGGTTTAGGGATAGAGTTAGGGTTTAGGGTTAGGTTTATGTGCACCACTATTACTTTACTATGTAAAGCTTACCATCTGTCACTACCCTAAACCTTAACCCGTACATACACAAACACATACAGTTGTGCTCAAAAGTTTACATACCCTGGAAGAAATTGTGAAATTTTGGCATTTATTTTGAAAACATGACAGATCATGAAAAAATTTAATTTGGGTGATTTCTGTTATCATTATGATTTAAAAAGGAGCCAAACAACTATGTGATAACAAATGGCTTCATAGGATCACTATCTTTCAATAAAATATATTATTTTTGCATGATCATACACACACATCACACACCACATACAGTGGATATAAAAAGTCTACACACCCCTGTAAAAATGTCAGGTTTCTGTGCTGTAAAAAAATGAGACAAAGATAAATCATTTCAGAACTTTTTCCACCTTTAATGTGACCTATAAACTGTACATTTAAATTGAAAAATAAGCTGAAATATTTTAGGTGGAGGGAACAAAAAAGAAAAATAATGTGGTTGCATAAGTCTGCACACCCTCTTATAACTGGGGATGTAGCTGTGTTCAGAATTAAGCAATCACATTCCAAATCGTGTTAAATAGGAGTCAGCATACACCTGCCATCATTTAAAGTGCCTCTGATTAATCCCAAATAAAGTTCAGCTGCTCTAGTGTGTCTTTCCCGAAATTTTCTTAGTTGCATCCCACAACAAAAGCCATGGTCCACAGAGAGCTTCCAAAGCATCAGAGGGATCTCATTGTTAAAAGGTATCAGTCAGGAGAAGGGTACAAAAGAATTTCCAAGGCATTAGATATACCATGGAACACAGTGAAGACAGTCATCATCAAGTGGAGAAAATATGGCACAACAGTGACATTACCAAGAACTGGAGCTCCCTCCAAAATTGATGAAAAGACGAGAAGAAAACTGGTCTGGGAGGCTACAAAGAGGCCTACAGCAACATAAAAGGAGCTGCAGGAATATCTGGCAAATAGTGGCTGTGTGGTACATGTGACAACAATCTCCCGTATTCTTCATATGTCTGGGCTATGAGGTAGAGTGGCAAGACGAAAGCCTTTTCTTATGAAGAAAAACATCCAAGCCAGGCTACATTTTGCAAAAACACATCTGAAGTCTCCCAAAAGCATGTGGGAAAGGGTGTTATGGTCTGATGAAACCAAGGTTGAACTTTTTGGCCATAATTCCAAAAGATATGTTTGGCGCAAAAACAACACTTCACATCACCAAAAGAACATCATACCCACAGTGAAGCATGGTGGTGGCAGCATCATGCTTTGGGGCTGTTTTTCTTCAGCTGGAACTAGGGCCTTAGTTAAAATAGAGGGAATTTTGAACAGTTCCAAATACCAGTCAATATTGGCACAAAACCTTCAGGCTTCTGCTAGAAAGCTGAACATGAAGAGGAACTTCATCTTTCAGCATGACAACGACCCAAAGCATACATCCAAATCGCCAAAGGAATGGCATCACCAGAAGAAGATTAAAGTTTTGAAATGGCCCAGCCAGAGCCCAGACCTGAATCCGATTGAAAATCTGTAGGGTGATCTGAAGAGGGCTGTGCACAGGAGATGCCCTCACAATCTGATAGATTTGGAGTATTTTTTCAAAGAAGAATGGGCAAATCTTGCCAAGTCAAAATGTGCCATGCTGATAGACTCATACCCAAAAAGACTGAGTGCTGTAATAAAATCAAAAGGTGCTTCAACAAAGTATTAGTTTAAGGTTTTGCATACTTATGCAAGCATATTATTTTATTTTTATATATTTTTTCCCCTCTACCTAAAAGATTTAACTTTGTTTTTCAATTGAGTTGTACAGTTTATAGGTCACATTAAAGGTGGAAAAAGTTCTGAAATGATTTATCTTTGTCTCATTTTTTTACAGCACAGTAACCTAACATTTTAACAGGGGTGTGTATACTTTTTATATCCACTGTGCATAAACACACACACCTCATACATACACACACACATCACATACATATGCACACACACTACATACATATACACACACTTCATACCGCATACATATAAACACACCACATACACACTACATAAATATGCACACACATACCGCATTCATACACACACCACATACACACACACTCCACATACATATACACATATACACACCACATACATACACACACATCACATAAATACTCCCCCCTCCCCATCAGAGGCCCTCCTGTGGGCTTGTGCCTATAATGCCTAATGGATGAACCGGTCCTGCTTAAACCCTAACCCCTAAACAGTGACTCACCTAAGAACAAATTCAACAAAGTTTTGCTACGACACAGTTGCCCCATCTATTCACCTCTGCACTCCACTGCTCTGCTGGGAACGTAACAGAAAGGATCCATTTATTCTGTATGATTTTGTGAATAATCGAACATGGGAAAAATGATTTTAGAAAGTAAAAAATAAATACATAAATAAAGGCTTTACATTTGTGTTTTTTATATCCAGTTATACATTACTACAGGGATTATATTTGTTGTATCTTGTCTGTAACGTTCTCTGGGGTATCTGTTTTGGTAAACTAATGAGCTTCCCTTAGATATAGTGAATGCCCTGGAGGCTGTAGATGTCACATTCCCATTGTGTGGATAGAAACTTCCTGCATAAAGCCTTTGAGAAAACTGCATCACACAGAGAAACGGTCCGTCAGGCTGAATGTAGTGGCATTTTTGTGCCCTTGCAGAGTTATTTAATGCCATTTTTTTACTTTTTAATAACCCTATTGAAGGAATACATGATCTTTAAAAAAACAAAATGTTATTATGCTATAGGCGAGGGGCCGCATTTGCGGAGGTGGAGGCTCCCACGTCGGCTGCAATTTGCGGCTGAAATTGCAGGCCGGAAATGCGGACCCTCGCAAAGCGAGGGGACGCATTTGCGGAGGTGGAGGCTCTACGGTGCCTCACACGCGGATACAAACACCCACACAAGCGGGACTTTACCAAAATAGATCTAACACGCACTATATATACGGACTTACACAAAAAAATACGAACCGCGGGACTTACAACGGACGCAGGACTTAAAAAAAAAACATTACGACCTTGCAAAAATACGACCTTAACGGCCGAACTGCGCGCACCAGAAAATATTCAAAAAACAATAAATACACACAAAAGAGACATAAAAAGCTTACCCACAGCAAGGGGGGTGGGCACCCAGGACCTCTGCAAGTGAATTTACACCTCAATTTAAGTCCAAATTTCTGAGTTTAGACACCCGAAAATCACCTAAGCGAGAGGAAAAATGGCAGCAGAAAAAAACGAAAACTATGCTACAGGACCCTAAAGCCGCAAAACATCACCAAGCACATACAGCTTTTCAAAAAAGCCATATGAGGTACAAGATACACTTTTAGCAAGGACGATAAATCATACATACATGATACACATTCGCCGCCAATTTCACAACACTAACTTACACAATGCAGAAGTACACAGCTACACGAACGGCCGAAGGTCCTCACGGTAAAAAACGCTTTACATTATGTCTAAAACAGCATTTCCAGCTTTACAATTTTATTAACTGGGCAAGTCGCTAGTATATATATATATATATATATATATATATATATATATGGGATAGAGCTTTGTCCTCCTTAAAGAGATAACTAATTGTCACATCAGCTATCAATGAGAAAAATAGCTGTAAAATCGAAATATCATAAAAGCTAAAAATGAATCTAATTCAGATAAAGGGCGATCAGTACGTTTTTGGGGCTTCATTTGTATGCAGCCTTTCAGTTTAGGAGCAATCCCTCGAGTATCATAGGAAATGTATATACATTTTTATTAAACATGCTTTCCTCTTGTTCTGAATATTTCTCTTTTTAAAGGGACATTTTTAAATACATTTTTTCTTTTTCACAATTGGCTCTATCAAATATTTTAAATTTATGATGGCACTCGTCCTTTCCCTGAGAAAATTCTTATGACCTTGCTCTAAACATGTTAAAAAAAATATATGATGGGGTTTGCATGTCCCATCAATCATTTGATGCACGGTCAATCAATAAAGCTCTAAGGGATATATGGAAAATAGGGATAAGTGGACTTTAAAAAAATGGAGTTTAGTTATCCCAAGATTCCATGTCTTCTATAAGGAGTATTTATCAAAGAGAATTATATTCTATACTGCTTGATAATTAGGCTAAATAGAAAACATAAAAAGTTATTATTATTTTTTTTTTTTTTTTTAACCTTAAATTGTAACACATTAATATATTCCATATCGCTAAACAGGGTAGATAAAAGTTAAAAACGAAATTCAATTACAAATGAATGGAGGGCCTTGTAATTAAGTCTAGTGAGTATGGGTGAGGTATAGAAAGGCGAGGTACAATATATTGTGTAAATTATGACTGAAGGTGATACGCTCTTTTAAATAGTTGAGTTTTTAGTGAGATTTTGAGGCAAGAAGATAGTCTTGTGGAGCGAGGCAAGGAGTTCCAAAGAATATGGGCAGCACAAGAAAAGTCCTGAAGGTGGGAATGAGATGAGGTTAGAAGGGGGGGGGGAAGAAGAAGGTTTTTAGCAGAGTGAAGGTGGTTGAGAGAGTATTTAGAGACAAAAACAGACAAACAAAGGGGTGCATTATTGTTGAGGGCTTTTTATTTTAGAGTCAAGATTTAAAAAAAAAAATCAGGAGACTATGGGAAGCCAGTGGAGTGACTGAAAGAGAGGAGCTGGGGAGGCCAGGAGAGATATTATAAGAGAGTGAATTAGAATGTGGGTTGTGTCTTGTGAGAGAAAATATTTTGGATATGTTTTTTAGGTGAAAATAACAAGATTTAGCAATTGTGAGGAATGAAAGAGATGGCAGGATCCAGTAGATCCTCAAGACAATGGCCTTTGAGGTGGGCGTTATGACGTCATTGTTAACAATAAGAGATATGTTAGAAGTGGAAGCCGTGGAATAGGGTGGGAATATAAGGAGCTCCGTCTCAAAGCTCACTCACCCCACTAATAAACAATTCAGCAGTTTATTAAACAAAAGTATGGAGAAGTATAAAACAGGAAGAGATACCGAAAATGTACAATAATAAAAAAGTGAGCAAAATATTTCAAAAAACCCTTTATTGTTGAGGCAAATATGGCTTTATTTATGTTCTCGCATTTTTTTTTTTAATTCAGATTGAAACTAGAGTTTATTACAGTATAGGAATTGCCATTTTTGGTTATGTAACTGCTGCTTTTTTTATAACACATTATTAACAAAGCAATAATTTACTGACGTTTTACTTTATAAATGTCAGAACTGGACTTTTACCAATAAATGGAAGAACGACCTATTGTTGTATATGGAATCAATTATCTCCATATATTGTCTTGTTTCTTTGATGCTCTTAGACAGACTGTTGTGCTTGTTGTTTGCAAACCTTTTATGAGCTGTTACCATGCTGGATTCTGACAGCTGGTACATTTCTGAAGAATTCAATTTGTTTTGGTGCTTTTAGTGAAAGTGCAATCAGACACAATGGATCTCTACGTACAATAGAGTATACAATGTAAAATGTCTTGGGGGCGAAGGCATAAGGAAGATAACTCCTAATTTAACATCAAAGGAATTGTCTCCATCAATTCTAATAATGGTTATGCAACCTGAAAATATTTATAGAGACGCACAAGATTCATATTGAATGTGATGATATTGACAGTCTCCCATGGTTCACTGCTTCTTCGGTTTCTGCCAGCTGATTGAGCCGAGCACATCTCTACCATTAGCATGTTGTCTTCTATTCCTAAAGGTTTCATTTTGGTCTATGTGATGTGAAAGATTGATTTCAGATAGCCACATATGTGCAAATGAAAGAAATAATGCTAAAAGGAAAATTTGAACTAGGAAAAAAACTATAATATTTTCTATTTAAGGACTACTGAAGTGTCTGAATTATAGTGTGATGAATAACTTGCCATTTTAATAGGCAAAAGTTTTTTTTTTTAGAAAATTTAAATATACAGCTACTGTCCCATGGGCTGACATTTCTACATTTCTAAATAGCATCTCCTTCACCCATAGTTCCAGCCAAATTAACCACGGATGCTTGAGAAGTTTATAATCTGCATGCTCTTTCGCATGTGTTATGAGTGACTATGTATGTAGTCTCTGCTGACATCCAGCACCGGACAGATGTATCAACGTTGTGAGGTTCCATTTGCCTTGAATGAATATTACAGAAAATAAAAAAAGAATTACGCAAAAATTATAAAGAGTTTACTTTAAAAAAGTGCAAAAAAAAAATAATATTGCATAAACAAAGAAAAATATAAACCTGCATAATAAAAAAGGATTAATTCATACATTACCCTATTTGGATGAAACTGGTTGTCCATCTTCAGCTATGAATAAGCGGCACATGCAATGTTGATTGCGGCCATTGTTTGTCATCATCTGGTCCTCCATGAAATGGCCTCTTTCTTTATTGAAGACATATCCTCATATGGTTCAGCCCATAAAATTAACTAAAAGTACAGAGCAACTCTCAGGAGCTCTCCCACAGAGTAAAGGCTTTTGGCAATGCCTTGGCTTATATAGGGGTTTTCTAGACTTCTGCATTAGATCCCTAATAACCTCTACATTATTTTCTTATTCAAGTAGCAACCAATCAGAATAGAGTATAATAATAGATTTGCCCTTTTCTGATTGGCCATTGTCAAACCAATTAGATAAGGCCAACCATATTATTATACCCTAATATGACTGGTCGCTACTTTAATAAATCAGAATAGGGGAAATAGAGCATTCTGACCGGCTAAAAGCATAATCAATCAGAATGTCAAGCCCTGTATTCTGATTGGTTAAAATATTGATTATATAAAGATTACACTGTATATAGTGTTCATGAGGGTCTATAGTGACACCCATGGGACATAGTAATATGGCCATCGGAGTCCTTAGGGATAGGAATATATTAGCCTTTATTTATGGTAAGAAGAAGAATGCTAGGAGTTAATGGGACCCTCACACCAAAGCACGAGGGGTGATATAATGAGGGTCTGATGGCCACCCTAGGTGTAGAGGGATCCTGTGGGGCAGCCATGCTCATGGTATTGATTGGCGTGTGTGGCATAGATAGAGGGGTTATAAACTCCACCAAATGAATTAATTTACTTATAAGCCCTTCCAAGGTATGATAGCAGCAAGGAGGGGTATAGCTTTATTAATACTTAGGTTTGTTATATGTCATGTCAGCATTCTCTGTTAGGGGGGCTTAGCTTGTGTTATGGGCGGTTCACTTTTCATATTAAGATTAGTTTCACTATGAGTGCCTGCAGATGAGTACAGGTAGGAATAGTCTAGATGTCTTATGGAGGCCATGACATTGCACTTTAAGTATAAACACAATATAGCAGGGAGCAAGTTACTTCTAGTAGGATGCATGTAATATCTACTTTAGGGTTTACCTATGCTTTTTATTTCTAAGGGCTATATAATCAAGCCCTTAGTTTGTAACATTTAAGTTTTTTTCCCCCTAAATTACAGTGGTCATTTGATTTGTAAATTTAAGTCAGACTGTCTGTAATGCTAAAAAATCTCCATGCTGATTTTCTAGATTGAACTCTTATATTTACTGCAGTTATTACTTTGTAAAGTTACAAGGTGTATCTTGATGTAGTTATTAAAAAAGTGACTTCAATACATTATTTCAAATAATGTTATATTTGCATGTCTAACTAATGTCATGGAAACTGTGACAGTGGGACATCTCAAATAATTTGCTGAACGCCTCATATCAGCGATCCGACAAAAAACTAAAAAATTCAGAGAAAATATGTAAAACTGGATGATAATTTTCTAAACTTTACTTTTGGAGATATTCACAAAGTTTGTAATGAAAGTTAAAAAGGTTTAATTTCCCGTACACCGAGACTTGATAATAACATCAACCTAATGGAACACCATCATCAAAAGTGTTCAGTCATCCTTCCATTACACAATAGATGAAGCTAATCAAGTTTTAAAAATACTGATATTAAAGTGTAATAAAAATGGTCATTATGTCTTAGCCAGAAACATTAACCTGGAATAGAGAAAGTTGGGATTAAGTTTGACATTTGAATAAAACACGTGCAATAAAAACAATTAAGATATTAATAGAAAATTATTTCACGTTGCATTTATTATCTTTGACCTTTGAAGTCCACTGAATTTCTTTTACTCTATCAGTTTGGAAAGTATCCTTCAGGGCTCATCTGGGAACAGAACAATTTAGAAAATGGAAAATGCATTCATTTGCTTTGGTTCAGCACCACTGCATCTCCACAGCATTACCTCTGAGATATAGCTCCTTGTGCCAATATCCTAATCACGGCATCTTCTAAAGCTGAGACAGCTGCCTCTCAAGACAATCTGATAACCTATCATACAATATATTGTCTGGATTTTTGACATATCTGAAATCATCTGCCATTATTTAGCTATAACCTTCTAAAAGCTAACAGCCATAAAGTAGTGTGTATAAGTAGAGTGCTAAGAGGAACAACTGACATATAGATCAACAATTGCTAATGTGCCGCTTAAAAAGACGATGGAAATTGAAGATATATTTCATTCCATTATAAAACAATGACATTTTAAAAATTGCAGTTTTATTTATTTTATCTTTCAAAGGCTGAAATCTTTTTTTTTGCATTGTCAGTCAATTTTGTTTGCTTTATTCTAATATTTTTTAAGTCATCATTACAAGTTTTGCAAAATCTTAATCTTTATATGGTCTGTCATGACAGATTTTGGAACTCCCCTGTACCCCACAAGCAACCCTGTTATTTGGGTCTCTAACACACTGCATTGCTAATATCAAAGGCTATTAAAATAAGACTTGTTGTAAGGGCTGTGACATGTTGTTTTTTTGTGTAGTGTAGTGTGGGCCACAATAAGTAATGTTGGGGTTACTATATAATGTTATATGCACTGTAATAATGTTATTTTACCAGTAACTAACAGACATACCCTTTCTACCATGCTTGTTAGTGTGACAACAAAGGGTTATGTTTCTGCACGAATTTCTAGGGATATATGGCCCATTATAGTGGCCAGGTATCCACTCTCTCTGGCCTCGTAAAAGTTGATAACTCCACCACTCCTGACAGCAGAGCAACACCAGACGGGATTTGGCTAAAGAAAGTAGAGAGGGGAAGATGTGGGTTTACTTTTTTTTTTTTTTATGTGGTAGTAAAAATAATAAACAGGCAGTCTGTTTCATCACTAAAGGAGGCTGCTTGTGTATTTCTTGTATGGTCTAAAATCCTAAATATGTGATCAGATTTTTCTGCTTCCCAATGAATAACGTTAGGATCTGAACTGCTGGGTGCTGAGATGAATAAAGTCACAAACTGGAGATGCTTCCTGTAGGCTAAAGCAGGAGAGCTAGGAATTCGTGGGCCCCTCATCTCTAGGTCGTGACATGGTCAATAGTACAATAATTCAATATACTAAAATATATTTGGTATTAAGTGAGCTGTTTATTACAGAATTTTGTAAAAGGACATGTGCACCAGAACTAGAAGATTTCTATTCCATGAGTTTTCCCTTTGCTAAATACTTATACAAGAAAGTAGCTCAGAGCTTGATCCAATTGACATTGAAAGTGTACTCGCTACTCAGTCACATAATTTTTTTTCTAAACAATTTTTCAATCTATTTTGAAAGTACATATTTTGTGAGAAAACGTACAAAGAAAATAGTTGGTTTCCCCAATATCTTTAGGCTGGTGCTCCTCCCACCTTTTGCAGAGTATGTAACTTAATTATCTGCAGTAACCTTTTTACAGCATAGCTTTACTGGTAGAATCTGGAGAGATGAGCTACACAGTCATTTACAGTTTGAAAAAATAGATCAGAGGAGTTCCAGCCTAAAGAACAGGGAAAATCAACATTTTTTAGTGTAAGCTTTGTCACTTTTTTTTTTTTTTTTTCTAATAACAGCAAATTGTAATTTTGCTTATACTGATTTTCACTAAATAAAAGTTAAGAAAGCTGAATCCTTAGAGTGAACCTTTATGTTTCAATCTGGTGATCTGGCAATTATTGAGAAGGTTTAGTAAGCCATTGAATGAGTTGCTTTTGGTTAAAAAAGGATGCTATGGTAAATTTTATCAATAGGAAATACCCATTGTAACCTCTCATATTGTCTTTCCATGTTTATTTTTTGTGGTATTATTGATAAATAGCCATTCTCAAAAAACATTATGGGGAATTTATCAGTTAAATGCAACAAAGTAAAGTTCTGAGTAAGTGTATTATATTAAAGCAGACACAACTAAGAATTTCACTGGTAAACATTATGCAGGTTCAGTGGCCAAAAATTGATCATTTCTACTGTTTAAAAATGGAGGACTCCATTTCATAGCTCCCATGAGAACCCTCATAAGGCTGACTCACTTTCCATTTTAAAAAAGCTCATTTCCAGAGCTATTCTATGGCTTAGCGCATTAAAAGAATCTGATAAAATGTACTGACTCACACCCAGGAGCATTTGCCCAAAGCTACCTAGCTCTATCATGTGCCCTAGTTCTGTCATAGCCCTAAAATTCTACCTTATCCCTATATCAATTATTATAATTGTCTAACTGCGATTCGTCGTCACGCTTCAGACGAATCGCAGTTAGACAACTATAAACTGCTGCGCATTGCGCAGAGCGCGGCGTGAGCCGCGCATGCGCAGAGCACGGCGTGAGCCGCGCATGCGCAGAGCACGGCGTGAGCCGCGCATGCGCAGAGCACGGCGCAAGCCGCGCTCTGCGCCCGAGCCGCGCTTGCGCAGAGCGCAGCGCGAGCAGCGCATGCACAGAGCGCAGCGCGAGCAGCGCATGCGCAGAGCGCGGCGCGAGCAGCGCATGCGCAGAGCGCGTCCCGAGAGCAGATTAAAGAGTGGGGAAGAGGGGGGGGGGGTAGAGGCACAGAGGGAGAGTGGGGAAGAGGGAGGGGAGAGGCACAGAGGGAGAGTGGGGAAGAGGGGGGGAGAGGCACGGCACAGAGGGAGAGTGGGGAAGAGGCACAGAGGGAGAGTGGGGAAGAGACACAGAGGGAGTAGGGAGAGACACAGAGGGATAGGTGGGAAAGAGACACAGGGGAGGTAGAGGAGGGGGAAAAGACACACGGGAGGGAGAACAGGAGGAAGATACACATGGGAGGGAAATGGGGGGGGGGAGAGGGGAACAGACACAGGGGGAAGGGGGAAAGAGACACAGGCCAGGGGGGAACAGGCACAGAGGGAGAGGTGGGAAGAGGCACAGAGGGAGAGGGGGGAAGAGACACAGGGGGGAGAGATACAGAGGGTGAGGGAGGAAGAGGAACAGAGAGAGGGGGAAAGAGGCACAGAGGGGGGGGGGGACAGAGGAAGGGGTGAAGAGACACAGTGGCGAGACACACAGAGAGAGGCGGGGGAAGAGGCACAGAGGGAGAGGGTGGAAGACACAGAGTGGGGAGAGACACAGAGGGTGAGGGGGAAGAGACAGGGAGGAAGAGGCACAGAAAGAGGAGGGGGAAGAGACACAGGGGAGTGAGAGGAGGGGGAAGAGACACAGGGGAGAGAGTGCAGGGGGGAAGATACACAAGGGAGGGAAATGGAGACACGAGGAAGGCCGTAACAGACACAGGGGGAGGGGGAAAGAGACACAGGCCAGGGGGGAACAGACACAGGGGAGGGTTGGGGGACACACAGGGGGGGAAGAGATGCATAGGAGGGAGAAGGGGGAAAGAGACACAGGGGAGGGGTTTAGAGACACGGGAGAGAGAGGGAGGTAAAAACACAGGGGGGCAGGAGATACAAAGGAGGTAGACGAGGTGGAAGGAGACACAAGGGAGGGAGAGGAGGGGGGAAATAAGACACGAGGGAGGAAGTAGACAGAGGGAGAGACTCGCAATGAGCTCCAAAGGGGCTCATTGCAAGGCCTGTGATGAGCGCCAAAGGCGCTCATCACAAGGCCAGTAAAGTAGAGGGGGAGAGGCTTACATTGTGTGGCAAACAGCATTGCCAGGCTTCAGTTTTTATTGCCGTCATTTTTGACGGGCAAGTCGCTAGTATCTATATAAACATGAAAGGGACATCGCATATATAGTTGTCAGCAGTGCGGGTTGCCAAAAGTTGTTGCTAACGCTGCGGGCTCGCATAGCCGAAGGCGCTCCTTGGGCTGGTGATAAGCGCCGTAGGCGCTCATCCCTACGACACCCTACGACTTTCGGCCCGCAAATGCGGAGGTGTAGGCTCCCATGTCGGCTGCAATGAACCGCAGGCGGGACTTACATCGCAAAATGTATGGACTTAGCATCCAGAAATACAAGCCGCAGGACTTAGACAAAAAACCATTACGAGCTAGCAAAAATAGGACAATAGCGCCCAAACCTCTCGCACATGAAAACATGAAAATACAATAAATAAACACAACAAACACATAAAAAGCTTACCCAAAGCAAGAGGGGGAGGTGGCACCCAGGACCTCTGGAAGTGAAGTTACACCTCAACTTAAGTTTAAATTCAAAGAGTTTACACACACGAAAATCCCCTAAGCGACAGAAAAAATGGCTGCTGAAAAAAACAAAAACGAGGCTACAGGACCCTAAACATGCAAAACACCACGAAACACATACGGATTTTCTGAAAAAGCCGTACGAGGTCCAAGATACACTATTAACAAGGACGCTAAATCATCCACAGCCGCAGACCACATACACATTAGCCGCCATTTTACAACACTAACTTATACAATGCGGAAGTACACAGCTACCCTAACAGATTTTCCTCGCGCACGCACACTATTTACACTACACACTGCACATATTGCTGACACTTACACATCAGCTCCACAACAGTGCAAAGCGACATTGTATGCTGCAGCAACATCAAAACAGATTGTCAGCTCTTCAACAATATGCTTCCTGCATATATTACTTCCAAATAGGTAAAGTATATTCATTTATTCATGTAGTAATTATTTCATTAGCATACAAAAAACATATGCACAAAAAAAAAATACTCTCACAATACACATAAAAGCCATTCACTGCACCACTCACAACGACCTCCAATGCTGCTCATAGCACACAAAGCCTTGCAAGAAGCCCAAAAAACACATCACCGCCGAACAAACAATAAAACCAAAAGCGCCTACCAGAAAAAAAAATACAAAAAACAACAGCCTCGCAATGAGCGCAGAAGGATCTCGGAACACCAACAAAATTCATGTCTCTAGTGTTTAAATAATAATACAAAGTAATGCAGGGGGTTGATGACCCCTCTGCCTATGACACCCTACTACTATGAGCTGGGTATCCCCTGGGATTCTCCCTTAATATCATATATCCTGCAGAAGCCCAGGTATCCCCCAGGATACCCCCTGAATACCAGCTACACTCTATAAGCTATGCCAAATATATAATAATTACCACAGGGGTCTCTATGGACCCCAATGGTACCTAATAATAACACCTATGCCATGAGGATCACAAAAAAATACCATGATATTTTAAACTGTGACCATGGGGATCATTATTGAATCCCATGGCACACAAAATTAACTCCTATAATATGGGGTCCTTATGGATTGCCATAATAACTAATACTAACCCCTCCAACAGGGTGGTCCCAACAGACTACCATGGCATACTAAGCTATGGCAATGGGGATCCTAATCCCCTATAACATGGGGATCTTTACTGCACCATTCCAACCATAACTAAATCCACAGAAAACACTAGAAAAAATATATACCTGTAAGGGGGGAAATATATATTACCCATCCTTTGAAATCCTTCAGTGATGAACATCGGTGCCTGAGTTCCTCACTCTTCAGCCCTGGATAAGGGCCCACTTTCATGTTGATTGAAGAACTCATGCTCTTATTTCTTGAATAGAGCCCTTGGTTCCCATCTTTGGCCCTTTGTCCTATGGTATAGGGATTAATATTAGGAAATATGGGGGTCCATAGGAACCCCATGGATATACTTTAGATTACCATGGGGATACATTGGGACTCTCATGGTTATGGGCTATTAGTTGGTGCCATAGGGGGTCCAACCAGGCTTATAAGTGGTAGCAGGTATTAAGGAGGATTCCTAGGGGATACCAAGGGTCATAAAATGATGCTAGTATTGAGGGTGGATCTCGAGGCGCTCCCTGGCTCATAGGAGCTAGTGCTATTAACCACTTAATAGTGTCACAATCAAGCCTCAAATCTGTCAGAAACAAGGTGTTAGCCTCTTCAAAGCGACAAGGTTGAGTCAACCAGGATTCCCTGAGGCATTATTCTGCCTTTACGGGGGATTGAGTGTACCCATAAGCCTTTTTTTAAATTTTGACCACTAGGAGAGACTTCTGAATAAACTTCAGCAAAGGTTGGAAATTATTATGGAAGACATGTGATTTAGATTTTTAAAATAGTTATGGGCAGATATATCAGGGACATTTTGAGTATTCGAATGGCATTCCTAGGAGGTTAGATTTACGTGTGTAATGTAATAGGTCGATGGTGATTTACAAGTGAACTCCACTCAATTATTTTCTTATGGGAGCCATGAAAAGGAGGCCTGAGTGCCACAAACTGCCAATTTCTGTTACAAATGCATTACAGCATGATCTGAGGGTTATAAAATACGTACAACCTGTCTTAGCCCCTTTCTAAAAAAACACCTGGATAGACATTAATAGCTGAATGTAAACATGCTTCTAGTGATATATAGTTGTGACACGTAATAAAATAAGACTTATAATACAATCTGCCCAAAAGAACCTGTTTAGCAGCTGGGGTGTAAATCTCAAAACCAATAAATTACAATTCTCAAAGAAGTCTTCTTAATAAAACAAAAAATAAAAACATGCAAGCAATGAAAAATAAATGGCGTGGAACTATAAGCTCCTACAATGTGGATCTGAGCAGAAAGAAGGGGCACAGTTCAACCGGTAAGTATTGTATGTTACATTGACCATGCTTACATACACATAATTGGGTAATAAATCAGTGGGAACAGCCAGCAAGTACACCAAGCCTAAAATTATTATGCCTACCATAAAAAAATTGATATGGCTACACAAAGAAGTTGGAGGAAATATTGTCAGAAAAAGTACAGCTAAATATGAAATAAAATACAAATATATATATTTAATTAATGACATATATTTGTAATGATGTTCGTACAAAATCTACAAAAAGAATAATAATAACCCAACATATACAGTTATTTACAAAACTAACAAAACATTTGAAAAAATGATGTGGTATATTTTTATAAATTGTATATTTTTATTTTTATTAAATTTTTTATGTTTACATGATTTAATGGCATGTAGAATTGTATCAAACTATATAATGTTAAAACAAATGCATCCTGAAAAATATACTAATAGCAATTATCTGTAAAATTATAGATTATACGTTAGGCCTACATTTACTTTGATATGTACTTATCTCTTCTGGGGAAAATAATTGATTCTAATTTAGAAGAAAGTTTACAGTATTTATCTTGTTTATGTACATTCATATATTATTAACCTTGAAATTTGCACTTGTGAAAAGATGACTTAAAAGAAAGTCCATTGCTCAGTGTGATTCTCTAAATGATATTTTAAGCTGTGTTTGAGATTCTTTTTTCATATTGCAGTTAATTCAAAAACAAACTTCATAGTAATTTAACTGGTCATATATAGAGTATATACAGTGGTCCCTTGGAACTCATCGTTAATTGTTTCTGGGTTGAGTTTCAAACTGCCATAAGGAGTAATGTAAATTGGCTTTAGCAATCACAACAAGTTCCAATGTATCGCAATGAGTACCAAGGTGTTTTGTTCATCCAGACACGATGAGTTATAAAATCGCAGATTTCCGAGGACGACAAGAAGCGAGGTACCCCTATGCAGCATGAGATTCAATATAGAACATATTTGTTGACATATTTTTGCAAAATTCGTTTTATTTAAAGATGTTATGTATGTATATTTTTTTAACAGGGAAAAGTAAAATTAAATATCCCCATGTCTTGTGTCTTTTATAAGAAATATTTATTAGAGTTAAGCATTATCCAACTTCATAAATAGTGGAGGAATTTTAGGTTTTAATTATGTTTATCCCAACTTTTATTGACACTTGATACGTGTATTCCATTCTGTTCTTTTTCACTAATGTTTAAATAATATGTTCTTCATCATGACATCAAATGGACATCATCGTCATCTTAAAAACATTTTAAAACTGTTTTAGTATTTTATTAAAATTACTAAACATTGAGCAAATAAATTATATTCTAAACTAGATCATTCTAAAATTATACACTGTATTCTGTAAACTGTATGATATGCCAATTATGGTTCCATGAACTTGTTTGATCTAGGCAACAAACCACAAGCGAAAATAGATTTTGGATACTATAGAAAGAAATTATGAGACAATGCAACTAATTAATATAACTTGTCACAAATTAAGCCAATAGCAATAGACCTTTCCTGTTTACAAAAATATAAAAATAGTGTAGATGATACCAACAAGATCCACTAGATAATGTTAAATTGGTAATTGTTAAGATTAAACTACTCTTAACGAAGAAGGGGATACCTGAATGTTACCTATTTAAAACTTTAGCTGAAAACTGATAAGGCCATTTCCAATGGTCTCCAAAAACCTTCAAAGCCCATTATGACCCCACAAGGACTTTATGAATCAACCATATATATTTTGAAAATGTTGTAGTTGCTAGTTTTAAATTGTTTCAACTGTTGAAACACAATATGACGTTATTTCTGTTCCCAAAACAACAAAGGTTGTGGCATTAATATGTTCTAAAACTAATGTAGCATTGCTCTTACGGACCTTCTAAGCTACATTATGCAGGATATACAACAATCTATTAAAGAGAACTATAGAGAACATTTCTCAAATATTATGAAATAAATATTAAAATAATAGTCTTATGACTTTAAAGAGAAGCTTGCGTGACGACCTCAGATCATTAAAAGTAGAGATTTAATTTAATTTTGGTCAGATTCTTTTCCAAAGGAAATCTAACTCCATTTATATACAAGTGCTTTGATGATACTTGTTCAAATGGAGAGAGTGAGACGCATTATGGTTTTGCCTTTTGAATTTTAAATGTGAATTGATCCTAAATCTAATGATACATAATTTCCAATATTTTGCATGACAATGTAAATGTAGATGCTGTATATTTTTTTAGGGGGGGTAGGCGTGGAAGGAGGAGCAGGAGGAGGAGGATGATAAGGGGGGGAGGATGAGGATGATAAGGGGGGAGGAGGAGGATGATAAGGGGGGAGGAGGAGGATTTGTTTTTTCACTCGAGTATAAGCCAAGGGGGGCTTTTTCAGCATAAAAAAAGTGCTGAAAAAGTTGCCTTATACTCGAGTATATACTTGGTAATCTAACTTATCTACTATATCTCTCTTTGATTTGATAAAGCCAAATTGGAGACTCTTCTTTTTTTTTTTTTACAGAGTGTCCTTTCTAAATTTACCCAAAACTTGCAACCACAAAAAATTGCAAAACCGGTCCCAAATAAGCACAAACGTGTTGTGCTGAACCTCAAGCAGAAGATGGAAATATGCCAGAGGCTTAAAAAAGGTGACACTCGTACAGTGTTCATGAAGGAATTTAATGTTGGTTCATCGATGATCTATGACATTACGGGTCAGTCTGAAAAGATAAAGGAGTTTTATGTAAAGGCAGAGAGTGACAAGAGCGTAGAGAAGCGTCATACTCTTCATGCACCAAAAATGGAATTGCTTGACCAGGCCCTGTATGAATTTCGCTAAAAAAAATGAAGGTGGTTGTATATCTGGACCCATGTTGCAGGAAAAAGAAAGAAAATTTCATGAGAGAATGAATATTGAAGGTCAGTGTTCATTTTTAAATGGCTGGCTCACCTGATTCAAGGTTCGTCATGGCATCCGAAAGCTGAACTTCTCAGGTGAACAGAAATTTTGTGATGTTTTTAGTCAATTGGTAGCAGAAAATAACTTGACCCCCGAGCAGATTTATAATGCAGATGAAACTGGATTAATGTGGAAGTGTCTGCCCAATTCTACTTTGGCTGGTGGTAATGAGACAGTAGCTCACAGGTTCAAGCAAAATAAAGAGCATATAACTGTGCTGGTTTGTGCAAATGCATCAGAAAATCATAAGCTTAAGTTGTGTGTGATTGGCAAATTTTCTAAACCACTGGATAAGGAACTGGCAACCCACTCCAGTATCTCCACCATGAATACCAACAGTCACATTAAATTCCAAGCCCGTAAGTGCAATGTGAGATCCGCAGCGGCTGCAGGTTTGAAATTCGGCTGTGTTACAGAGGTATAATTTTAAACCCAGCTGTGTGTTACGGGCCAGAGACGCAAACCCGTAAACCATTTTTCACACGTTGGATGTGTGGCCGTGAACATGATCAATTAGTCAAACCGGGTTTAGACGGAGCCAATGGCAACAGAGATCATCATTAAGTCACTGAAAAATGGAGGTTAGATTTTAAAGCTTTACAGGTTTCAATTACGAGTTACGATCGACATTCCAGATGTAATGCAATATTAATAAATCAGTAAATATGATATTCAAGTCCATGCGAGTCTATTATATGTATTAACACATTGATTGCCGGGATCGATATAACACGGAAATTAAACAGAAAAAAAAAGTATTTTATATTGCTTGAGAATGTTGTGCTATTAATTCTAATACCTAACGTCACTTTCCCTTTTCATATAAGTACAGTAGTGTGTGTATATTTGCATTTACAGTGCTATGGATAGGACTTTACTCCCTTGTGGGTCCTCTCTAGCACACGTAGACTTTTTGGTTCCATTTGCGGGTTACGAGCTTGAACGCCAGTGAATTTGTTGCAATTTAATAGCGTGATTGGAACGTAACAATTACGGGCTTAACAGATCAAGGATTTCTGCAAAAGGTTGATTACGGGATAGCCACAAGTCTTGCTAGCTACGTTATGGGCTACGTTTTTACACGTGGAGGGAATTTAATAGGGCTGCAAGTGGATCAGCATGACAATGGACATAAAGGTGTGTTACAGTCCATAAGGTCATAGAGAGTCAGAAAAAAATGCATCTCTTTTATGTAGAAAGTGTTAGTTAATCTGGAATAATAATAGGTTCTAAGTATACTTTGTATTTTAGACATCCAAATACTGCTCTATGAGATTAAAAAGAAATGCTAAAACAGTTTATCATGTGTGAAGATTTCCTAAAAATACACCAGACATAAAGAAATAAACAAGGATGTAAAGCAGATGAAAATGTAAATATAGGAATTCAGAAGTAAATAATAGGCATTTTTTTAAATAATACTTTGATGTTATACTTAAATATAGTAGTTTGAAGAAATAAACTTCAAAATAGATCAAATGTTTTAGATTAAAAAATACAGTAATAATGCAGCTTTCAGTTCACTTTTTTTTAGTTTCCTCTGATGTAAGGTGTGATGAGACTTTAAATGCATAGGAAGCTTCTATTTGCACCAGCTAATACAGAGAGTGTTTTCACTAGGACTCGTGGAAAGTTTATTAGATTACAAGGACATATCATCCTAAAACAGAAGCTGAAAAGAGGCAGTCCAGTAATAAAAAAATAATAATATTATAGAGAAAAATATGATTTAATTTTTTTTAAAGGACCACTGTAACACCCTATCAAGAAGAGCGAGTTATTTTTTATAATGCATTGATATTTAATAAAATTCATATTTCTTAATTTGTAGCGGCAATCAATACTAAATTCATTTTAACAGATTAGAGTATAAACCTTGACCAGAGAATTTGTCTCCACCCTGATAAGGTCATTACGGAGAGACTGGGGGATTTGGCTGAGAATGAAAAAAAGCTTATTGTCAACTAATCGTTGGAGGGAATTTACTAAGCATCTCTAGTGCATCTCATGTCATCCCTTGATTTACTATGCACTGTTTCCTATCGGGAAAAAAAGCCTTTCTCACCTCATCTCAGGTGAGAAAATGCTTAGGGCCTCATTCAAATGTGATTTGGTCAATTGAATAGGCCTCTATATAAGCACATAGCATATTTTTTTACAGGTGTTTTTAGTTATTGAAGGCCTTGGGTTTGGATAGAAGTTCACTAACTAAAAACTTCTGTAAAAAATATGCTATGTGCTTATATAGAACCCTATTCAGTTGGCCAAATTGCATTTGAATGGGGCCCTTAGTGTGTTGGTACACTTTCAGCCCCATTAAATTCCCTGAACGTGTAAAACCGTAGCCTATAATGTAGCCCGATAGACTTTCGGCTATGAAATTGGCCCGTAAAGCAAGCTGCACGTGGAAATTTAAACTGCGCTTCCGCAAATCCTTTGTTCTCTCAAGCCAGTAACTGATACGTTTCAATTTCGCTATTAAATTGCAACATATTTAAAAAGACTCCATGGCATTCAAGCCCGTAACCCGCAAATGGAGGTAAAAACATTACGGGCTACAAATAGTATATGCAAAGGGTTTACAGACACTGTAAAGGACAATATAAACACACCAGTGGACTTTAAAACATGGGGAAAGCATAGAAAGGCATTACAATTACTTGCACAATAATCCCCCAGTAAAAAAATGCATTTACAAAATACATTTTTTAGTCATATGTTGGAATGGTCATGCACATGCCAATATGAAAAGTCATGATGCAACATGCACAAAGCAATTAAAGAGACAATACCTAATTAAATAGCAACACAAAAACATGAAACTGATGCCATATTAACCCTTTCCCACTCACAGAGGCCCTAATGTGGACCCTGGAATATTTATATAATTGCATATACATCTCATTCATCACATCTACATTGGGAAAACAACATTACATCGCCACATCACATAGATCACGTACCAGGGAAAGATTTTAATATCTGTTGTTAGGTCCCTCAGTCATGTCCTACTCTCTGTGACCCTTTAGCTAGGTCTCTGCCTGTGCTGTTTCACAAGGTTTGCATGCAAAATGTACTGGAGTGGGTTGCCAGTTCCTTCTCTAGTGGAATGTGATTTGTCTGACCTCTCTGCTATCACCTGCCCACCTACAGTGGCCCTACATGGTATAGCTCACAGCTTCATTCAGGTACAAAAGCCACTTCACCAGCACCACTTAGCAATCCACACTAATGTTAATTGATGATTAGCAGAACATAATGGTAGGTCACAAAATGGGAATGGCTATACATCTTGGCACATGGCCACCAGCAATGGTGTGGGACTCTCCAGGATGGGCGTAGCGGAGATTATCCCTAATGGAGGTGAGTTGGCTGTTGATCCACATGCATCTGCAAAGCCTCCATGTGTTTTTGCAGCCCCTCTTGATGGGCTAGAGTAGATCGGTGTGGTGTATTTTCCCCTTGTCCCCTTCAACATTGCCACGTGGTGAAGGGGCTTGTGTACTAAAATGAAGGTGTGAGCTATACCATGTAGGGCCACTCTAGGTGGGCATGTCATAGCAAAGAGGTCAGACAAATCACAGTCCACTAGAAAAGGAACTGGCAACCCACTCTAGTATCACCTCTCATATTCCTATCTTGTCCTCAGAGGAATGCTCATACTCCAAAGTATCACTAATTGGACTTTGCGTGTTTATTAACCCTTTATTATGATTATATATGATATATATATATTATTATAATGCTATTATGACTATTATTCTTTTTATATGTATTGATCTATTGCATGGTAACTAAGTCTCATTAGTTTACATAAATAGGAATATGATACAAATGTGATGTATGTGGATGTCCCATAACCCCAACCATTGAAAACACACTGACATGGTTAGAATGGTATAACAAAGCTTTATTTCATATACAAAGCCCAATAAGAAATGGACAAGACTGTGCATTAATATCATGGGTGTGGTGTGAGTGGATCCCGGGAGAGCAAGAGGCTTGTGGGAAAAAGGGGATACCTACAGGGGGTAATGTCATAGTCTAGAATATGCATGATGCATAGCACCTACCATGGTCACATGTCGTCACTACACCGTTGCAACTGGAACCTGATGAAAAAAAGGATAATCAGAAATCACTCCATTTAATTGAAGAAACCATTAATATGCATATCACTTACAACATGTCTATATCGACTCAATGAAACAGATGATTCAACCTCTGGACTGTGTAATCCAATCCAGTTTCACACATACAGTGTGGTGGCAAAACAAAAATCTGAAAAAAAGTGGTCAACTAAACAAAAGCCGGAGGAGGATAAAAAACTAATCAACATGCATGTACAGTACAGTGCTAAATAGTGTATCTGTGACATAATACCAACTCACCGGATTTCCATCTGCAAGCATTACTAACTATTAGCTAGGTCTCTGGATAATCAAAAATATGGGAAACTACCCATTGATACGAAGAGGACACAAAGGTCTGACAACTAGTCTTGGACCTGGGTGATTCTCCTAATTGCAACTCAGATTAGCTATCATTTGCTGGATGTGATTTATTCTTTGGTTCATGGTCTCAATATTTCTTGGCTCCTAACGCTATCATTATTCCGGCTGCGTTCTGTAACTGTATAGGCTGTAGTGGGCACACCAATAAATGGACTTTCTATTGCTTGATTACTGTTGTTGTGCCCAGGAATAACAGTGATTTGTCAGATTCTTGCATTTAATGATGCATTCATCTATCCCTTGATAATTCCATGGAGCTGACATGTCAGTGTCTTTGTTGGTCATCATGTACATGTGTAGTATGTATGATGCGCATGTGGTGGCATGTTGGTGTATGTGATATTCACCTGACATGGAGGCTGGGTCCTGCTGGGCCACCGGGCCTGCAGCTCAAGCGATGGGCAATTGTCTCAGAAGGTCCCTGGTGACCCTCTCCCACTCATTATAGGTCATGCTCCAGGCCTTGTCCTCCTTAGCCATCATCCTCCTCGCCTTGGCCCTGATGTCATCAAACCGGTGCTTGATAGCCCTCACATCCCTTGGGGCTGTGCCTACTGCAGTAACCTCAGCCACTACCTACTTCCAAGCCTGAATCCTTGGCCCTAGCTTAACTCCCCCCCCCCCCCCTGCGCAAGGATCACGGGGCGGCCACGGATAGCACAGAAGAGTTCCACATTCTCCTGGGGCATATAATTGTGGGCCCTACTCGGGCACCTAGCCTCTTGCCCCCTCGACTGTGGATGGGGACCTTTGCCTCCCTGACCTGTTCCTGGGGCCTCTCCCTTCCCCAAACTACCACCCCCCCTGGGATCAGGTCCCTTTCCCTCTGTCCCTCTCCTATGTTGCCTGATGCTCTGGTCCCCTTCCACCACCCACCTCCTCCTCTGCACTCACATCCTCATCCTCCTCCTCCTCTAACTCCTCTTCATCCTCCACCTTCTCCTCCCCACTTCTACTCCCCAACTGCAAACTACCTCTATCCAAACTCTCCTACTCTCTCTATAACTCAAACCCACTACCAACTCAGGGACCTGCGTGCTACTTTGAAAGAAAATACAACACAGTCAATGCATGGGCGGTGGGACACAAATTTATAATCTCCCACTGTCAATCATCTTCTTCTAGCCAATTTTTGTTGGGGGGCTGGGAGGCCTTTGTCGCACTACATTATTCCACAATTGGATTGCTATGGACAATCGCAGCCTGCAACTTAACAGCTTTACGTGTGTGAAAATGGTTTACGGGCTTGCGTCTACAGCCCACAGCTTGCACCATGGTCTAATTGAATAGCCCTGTAATACAGCCGCAGCTGTAACGGGTGTCCTATAGTGGTTACAGGCTTCAAATCTATCATGGTTATTTGTGTCTGGAAATTTAGTGGCTGCCTTCTAAACTAAACCACCTCCTGTTGCAATCTGCTTTTTTCTGTCAGGTTTGATAAGGCTGTTATGGCCAAACCTACCCATCAGATCTTTGAGGTTCTTTTGATCTCTTCACCAAGGCAGCAGATGTCTCCAAAATCCTCTTGCATTAATACAGCATTTAAAAATATGAACGCAGGCTCAGCATTATAAAAATCAGGAACTGCTTTTATTGCTGTTGAAATTCAATGCAGTCTGAGAGTCTTCTGGGTGTTGTATAAAATGCTAATACAGTCACTGACAATGTTTCATATGCAAGGCATCATAACATCCACTTTACTAGTTGTACAGGACCAGGGCAGCTATAATCTTCACTATGGATTCTGACACATATATGTATCTTCCAGATATCATATTCCATATATATATTAATCCAGTAAGACAGTGATAGCTGTTACCAGGAGCATACATACTTACATACATTGATTACCTAACTGAATCTCATCATGACAGTTACAGATTAAATCATTACATTCAATATCAGTTAACTTTCCATGAACCGAACAAGCAACATACAGAATCTAACATCATAAGTCAAACAGAGAAGCAACATAATATACAGTAATTAACATGCATAGGGTAAGCAACATAAAATAACATATTAAATAACTATAAAACATACTGTAAAATTACTGAGCCCAGTCCCACAAACATGTATCCCAGTCTTGATAGGAGTCATTATGTAGCCAGCATAATGGCCAGCCTCAAAATCCTAATTATCTTTGGCAGATCATATGAGTCCAGAGGACTGGTGGTCAGGGGAATCCTGATTTCTCCCCTCATTTACATTATAGTGAATTGGATACCAGCAGGTAAATCTTTAAAGTAAGTTTAATGCTCAATGTTGCTTGTTTATATCATTGAATATAAATCTTATTAACCACCAATGCCTCATTAAAACATATGGATCATGTTGTTAGAGCATTACAGTCTCTCTCTCTCTCTCTCGCTATATATATATAGTATATACTGTATATATATATATATATATATATATATATATATATATGTGTGTTTGTTTTAAAAATATAGATACATATGGATATATGTCTTGTAACAAGGGAGAGTGAACTAAAACTTCATCATTAAATAATACTTGGCTAATGTAGGAAGAAGTCCAAAGACAAGTTAATAAAATTAAGGTAAATAAAGTATGTTGTCCAGATGGCATTCACCCAAGGGCTCTTAGCAAAACTACAATAGCTCATTATGTCTCATCTAATAGTCATTGATATTCATATGCGTAGTGAGAGGTGCTAACAACTCCAAATTACATAATTAATAGCAGAGGCAGCTTGATAACTACTTGCAGTACAGAAAATGTCTATTTTTTCACTGCAGATGTCAAGGGAAATCTGATATAGTCTTGCAGTTATTTAAGATAAAACTTACTGCAGTATCATGGATTGTGTTGTATGCTACAATATTGGCTCACAATGTCACTCTATTTTTCGATATTTAGTTCAACAAAATATTTCTTGGTATGCTTTAGGGTACAGTGGAGACAGTGGGGATAAGTGCAGATAGGCAGAGTTAAGTAGAGTTAAAGTACCTGCGAGTCCTGTGTTTTTTTTAACTCTGTTTGATAAATGTGTATGTAAACATATAGATCATTTTAACATGATCTAATCCAATGGGTTTCAAGAGCTGGTGCTAGGATTTGTCAAGTCCATTAGACCTTGGCGGCTCTTAGGAACAGAAATGGAAGAGACAAGCTTAACAGTATGAACATATTTTAGTTTTTGATAGATTATTGCTGATTGTATCTGCAGTTAAAATGTACTCTATTCAAATCAGGGGACAAATTGCTGAATATATATATATATATATATATATATATATATATATATATTTGTGTCACATGTAACATTCCCCTGTTCAACATGTTCTGGAGCTCCAGTGCAGACATTATAGGTTTTGGAAGGTAACCAGCTGGTCCTCAGATCAAAATGGTTGGGAAACACTGATCTAGGTCACATTGTACATTGTCAGTTGAAGTGTTTTTTTTGTTTGGTGAATTTGAGACAAGTGAAAAATAAAAGTAATTTTCGTTTCCTGTAATCATGTTGATCATTGGTTTATGTTCTGTACTCTGATCAAGACAGGAACTAAGCTTTTGTCTATAATAGACAAAAGAGAGAAAGGTCCTTCAACTGTTCCAGGAAATTAAAATTACTTTTATTTTTGTTTACATTTTCACTTTTCCAGGAAGTTCACGGCAGCAATGACTTTAATATTTAAGGTTAACTAATAGGGAGGGAGACATTTTTTTATACAAGATATTTATTAATCCAATTTCATACTTTCCAAAACTTTCAAAACACATATATTGTCAAAGTGGGCTCCTTAATTTACTTATCTCTGGGATGGAAATATAAAACTCTTTCCCCATTTTATGATCATCCATGAAGTTTTATGAAAGTCAAAGTTCCTTCCTGTTGCTGTAATAATTGGTCTTAGGTGAGAAGTATTATATGTGAACTTCAAAAATATTGGTGAAATATCCTTATGCATCTTTTTCCTTAATTCTGCTATCATGCATACCAGAATCTTCATGAAGACCCATGGAGCTGCAGCTAGTCCAGATGGTAAATAGTTGCACTGAAAGTGCTGAACCTCATGTATTTTCAGTGATCTGTATGCATCTTTCAGATCTATGGAAATTACCCAGTACATGGGCAGAATGTACAGGATGATCAAGTTCAATTATTCTATCTTGAAGGTTCTGACATTTGAATTTCCATTTAGATGTTTGAGGTCCATAAATCAGTCTCCATTCTTTGTATGACTTTTGGGATAAAATGAATAGGCATTGGAGTAACAATGTTTTGCTTGGCCGCTTTCTGGATAAATAAGAGTAAGGCCTTAGGAAAGGGACATCTCTTGTTGAGCCGCATCAGGTTAGTTTGACCACCTTTCTACCTGCTTTGTGAAAATGTGTCTTTATATGATTCCCAATTGATATTATCTCCTGGATTCATAATGTTTCCTAGTTCCCTCTTCTCTTCTTAGTGCGTCATCCAGTTGTTTTCCAAATAGGAAATTGCATTTCATCAGCAACTCATACTAGCCTATAGAAACACAGCATTCAAGTACAGATTACTCACTTAATGGCTGTGCAGTGCTATTTGCCTGTTGTAACCAATGAAATGTTTGTGAAGCGTCACACCATTCACACTGCTCGGCAAGAAGAGAGAGATTGAGAGAGATAACTTTTCTCAGCTGGGTTCGCTAGCTCAGCCAAGCGCCATCAGTCCCTCCCAAAACACTGCAGAGCAATTCAAATAAAAATGTGCTGCAGAGACTGGAATTTGCTGCAGGGACTAGGGTGGAATGTTCTGCAGAGACTGGAATGTGCTGCAGAGACTGGGGTGGAATGTCTTGCAGGGACTTGGGTGGAATATGCTGCAGGGACTGGAATGGTTATCCCTTTACTAGTCAATGCATTAGAACATACATTTAAGTCCATGTGGGTTTCCTGATATGTATTAAACTATTGAGTACTGGGTTCTATGTTACCCTGGATATTATATAATGACATGTAGATAATAATAAAAAAATAATAGTTTTAAATTGCACATTTGTGCCTAAGGGACTGTTGGGTTTTAATATCTAATATAGTTACATGCTCAATAATTTGTCATTATTGTACAGCCTCTTTAACGGATTTACAGGTCTCAATCCTTTTAATAACATATTAATGCAAAATTTATATTTTATAATATCACATTTGTCACATAATGAACATTGAATTCTGATGCACTTCTATGCTTTTATATTGGTTTTTAGTACTGTACTGTCTTTTTTTTTAAACATAATTTTTATTATCACACGTTTATATATTAACATACAATTTCTTGTATAATCAGAGTAAAGTTAACAACAATGAGGTAGAAATTGTCTTAGATGTTTATAAACATTAAAGTGTGATTAACAATTATGCATTTTCAATTTTTAACAGGGAAAAGGAATAAGAAGGTGCTGGTTATTTGACTAGTGTAGACGGTCGAGTTATCAGAAGGTTGTTGCTGTAGCTCTCAGAAAGGCTTTTAAAGCCCTTTGTGGTTCATGTTCAGTACACGTAATAATTTTCTCTATTATTATGAGTCAAACCTAATTTACGAGTGACCGGTAAAGTCTCAATTGAATAGCGATTTAGTGTAAAACTTTGAAAAAGTCACTAGTAATTTTACAAATGACAAAAAATCTACGGGTAGCTTGCTGTAATTTTGTGTGTCTAACTTTGTTTCTTCTATTATGTGTAGCTCACTCGTAATCATGGAAAAACAGGGTCGGTTGAATATGTGTAATGTTACTGACCACGTTTAAGTGTTGTAACTTTACGAATTAGGGAGGAACAAAGCTGAACAGGAACAAAGCATAACCCACAAGTCATTGCTACCATGAACTTCCATGATATAATGGGCCCTATTCAATTGCAAGCTCACAATTGCCCCCAAACTGAACTTTTGGCTGTGGGTCACATTTTTTCTAAACATTTAGATGTATTCAATTGTCTTTAACCCTTAATTACAGGCTCACAGCCTGCACAGGCAAACCATGAACACGTAAGTAGCATTTCAGGGGGCATGATCATGTGATCTGGCAATAACTAAGCAAGCCCGTAAGTTACTTTTTAGACAGAGCCAATAGTAAATGAGACCATCATCATGACGTCAGTAAAACATGGAGGTTACAATTAACCTGAAATTGTAGGCTAAGCATGAATTCACGCAAATATGTAATGTTTGCTGATCGGGTTGCTCTCAAGCAATCTTGAAATACATTAAAGCATATATTTAAGTCCATGTGGATGGACTGGTATGTACTAACCCCTTGATTACACAGAAATAAAAGTTACAAATAATTATTTTTTATTGCAGATTTGCGAGCTTGAGGCTATTATGCAATACATTTTAATGTCTTTCATTACATTCCCAGTATTGTAAAGTACAGTAGTGTGTGTTTTTTTTGCTGCTGCAGTTATACAAACAGGTGGTTAACCCACTTGCAGGTCCTATCTAGTACTCAGATAATTTTTTTATACATTTGCCATTTACAGGTTTGGAGGCAATTGCAGGCTTGTGGAATTCTTTTTAATTGCATATCGATTTTGCATCTTTAGCACTGGTAACATTTACGGGCTTGAAAAATCAAAAGCGGCGATAGGTTGACAACCGTTTATGACAACCGCAGGGATTTTGAGCTTATAACTTGCAATTGGAATGCGAGCAGCTAAATGTATCCAATTGAATATCTGTAACATTTACGGGCTACATTGAGGGTTCAAGTAATTGAGATATGGCCAACTAAGAACCCTATTAAATTGGTGCTACATTTTAAAACGTAGCACGTAACTCCAATTTTACATGTTACGGCTATAAAATTAGCTCTTTAACACAGCCCGCAGAGGATTTGTGGGTTAGGACGCCTACGATTTGAGCTATGCTGAACTTTGCGCCTGTAAATCCTTTGATCTGTCAAGCCCGTAACTGCTATGTTTCCAATCATGCTATTAAATTGCAGCAAAGTCACTCGCGAGCAAGCCCATAAACGCCAATGGAGACCAAAGGTTAACGTGTGCTCGAGAGGACCAGCAAGGGCGGTAAAGTCCAATAAGTAGCACTTGTAAAAACACACTACTGTACATTTATTAAAAGGGAAAGTGATGTCAGGTCTTAGAATAATAATAGAAAAATTAATAGCACAACATTCTCAAGGCTGCAAATCGCCCCCCCGAAAAATACTTTATTTCATGTTTATATTCCGTGTTTTATCGATCCCGGCAATGTGTCAACTGTAACATGCATGTAATAGAATATCATATTTACGGCTTTATTAATATTGCATTATTGTGGAATGTATGTCCGATCGCAACTTGTAATTGAAGCCCGTAGGACTTTGAAATCTATCCTCCCCTTTTTCAGTGATGTGATGCTAATGATCTTATTTCTCATTGGCTTCGTCTAAGCACGTAAATAGGGTCTACACTAATTGATCGTCCAACGTTATACGAACGAGCTACAATTTGGGTCTCAAACCCCTAGCTCGCAGCCCTTCTAATTTAATAGCAACGTAACTAGGACAAATTTCAAGCCCGCAGACGTTACGTGCTTTATGTTGGACTTACGGGGGTAGAATTTAATGTGGCCCTGAAAGATGCCCAATGTTAATAAGGATACATTTACTAATTGCTTTACCCACAATTAATTTGAAATGGAGTAAATGAAGCTACATTTTTTGTTAAGTTAATTATACATTTCTCTCCACAAATGTGATGTTACACAATTTTTGTTTAACTTTATTAAACAATATCATGAGTATCCATTCAAGGAAAACTGTAGACTTCATAAGTTTGTGACGTAATTAACAAACTAATACTATTAGTAGTTAAGTTATGCGCATAAAAGTATTTTTCCAGAATATTTTTTTAGCATCTCTGCTTTTGTTTACAAGGGCTAAGATGAAAAATAGACTAGAACAATACAGCAAGTTTAATAACCTTTAAAAATAGCCAGAAATCTCAAACTTGACAGGACAGCTTTAAAAAGATTCCCCGATCTTCTGAAATATCCATCCATCAAGGCAGGTTGTATTGTTGTTTACAAAATGAATAACTTAAAAGGTTGAAAAATTCCTTTTATCAGTTGTTCAAGGTAACTGAAGTGTTTGTTATTAGCCTTTTGTATAATGCAAGTGAATTACCTTTTCCCAAGTCAAATTGTCATAAGATATAATTTATATAATTTACTATCACCTATACTTTCCAGGAAGTAAAAGTATTATAATTTACTGTATTTATTGAAGGAATTAACAATCAGCCACCAATCAGCTACATGCTTAGCATTTTATCCTTACAGATAGATATCGACATCGTTTCTATTAGCTGACATAGAGCGAAAGAGGAAATTGCGCTAATGCATTTGGTCATTTGGTCAAGTGTAGAAAGATCTATTGCAAAAAATAATATAAAAGCAAATCACGGAATAGGTAAAACATACTCCTAACTTAACCCCTTTCAATTCAATCTACGAATTGTCTGGAACAAGGCTTCCATCAAATTCAATGTTCAGTTTAGGTCAGTTGGGTTTGCCAAGGATCTATCTACTAGATAGTGAAAGTTGTGCCGGCTATCGCAATTCCTCACGACCCATTTCCGACCCTGCAGAGGTTTAGCGAATTTGCTGAAATATAAAAATGAGAGCCGTGAATGCATTTGTGTGCTCTGTAGTAATAGTTTATAGTTCTTACTTGGAGGGATATGTGACCCAAGCAGGTTACAAAATGTCACTGCTAATATCAAGCCCCTAAGTGAGAGAAAGATACGACACTATAAAGCCATGGAGTATTATAAGCGAGGTTATTATGAGATGTAAACTTGCTGTCACATATTCTGGCTCCAGGATGCCCACTGGTAGGAAGATATAACTGAACCTAGAAGAAGAGTTTGAATCTCAGGAGGTGGCGTTTATACAAAGGTGTCCATGAGGCCGTGAAGGAATGTTGGTTATTATAAGATAAGCTGCTGCTGTTCAACCTTCTTAGATCTCCTCTGATCTGCAATATGCAGATTAATTGTTAATTGATCCAGAGGAAGGCAAACAGAAAAAAAACCAGTATATCTTCCCAATTGTCTCAAAAGAAAAAAAAATCCTTCCTGACACCAGATACTGGCGATCGGATTCCTCCCTGGATAAATACTCCCTCTCTTATTATCCATGATAACCCCAAATGCCCTTTTTATTTAAAACTATATCCAATCTCTTTTTAAAGTTGTCTATCAAATGGACTGTCACCACCTCCTTTGGTAGAGAATTCCACAGATTAACCACCCTTACTGTGAAGAACCCTTTTCTTTCTTTAAGATGGAATCTTTTTACTTCTAACCTCACGGGATGTCCTCTTGTCAATTGAAAACCTCTTGGCACAAAAAGCTCCCTTGACAAATCTTTATACTGACCCTGGATGTATTTATATAAGGTAATCATATTTAATCTTAGATGCCTTTTTTTCTAGAGAAAATAAGTTTAATTTGGTTAGTCTTTCTTCATAACTTAGCCCCTCCATTACCCTTATTAGTTTTCTTGTTCTTCTCTGTACCTTTTCCAGCTCTAAAATTTCCTTTTTATGAAGTGGTGCCCAAAATTGTACTCCACATTCCAAATGAGGGCGTACTAGAGATTTGTATAGTGGCAGAATTATATTTGCTTCCCTTGGTTCTATACCTTTCTTAATACATGCTAATATTGTACTTGCCTTTGCAGCTGCTGCTTGGCATTGAGCGCTGTTACCTAGGTGGTTGTCCACAAGCACTCCCAAATCCCTTTCAATATCAGATACCCCTATATTTGCTCCATTGAGATTAAAAAATGGCATGGCTATTTTTCCTTTCCAAACTTTACATGTATTCATATTAGATCTCATCTGCCATTTTGTTGCCCATTTCTCCATTTGGAGGGAAAGTACATCATTATCTGAATTAATTACCTTGTACAACATCAGCATAAATGGAGACAATACTTTACAGTTCTATTTCTAAGTTATTAATAAATATGTTAAAAAGCAAGTGCTTGAATCTTTATGTATATGAAATGACATTGTAGTATCTGAATGTCAATGGATGCCAGAAAAGGTTTGCATTGCAATAAGCTGCTGTTGCACAGATGATAAAGTGTGTTGTATTGTTGCATACATGTAAAATATCATATAATTTGGACACCAGTAGATTACAACATCTCTCTCGGGATCGCTACCTTGATGTGGCGAATGGCCTTTTGTACTTTTGTACTTCAATGAGGCTGTGATCTATAACATGTAGGGTCACCTAAAATGGGCAGGTCATAGCAGAGAGATAAGACAAATTGTTTCCCACTCCAGTATCTCTGCCAATATAACATTATAGATAACCACGACCAGAGACTTAAGGATAGATGTGCCTTACATGCTGTGGTCCATAGGGTGATGGGGAGACACAACTGAACGACTAAACAACAGCAAGATAACAACTTAAATATAGTATGTAAAATAATACCTTATTAATGGCTATAAAGCTCCAATTATGTGAATTGAGTGGTCTTTCATTAACGAGCCTGCATCTGAGAGATTGTCAGCCTTACTAAATTGTGATTCTGCCAATTGAATAGGGCTCTATATAAGCACATAGCATATTTTTTTATAAAAGTTTTTTGTTAGTGAACTTCATGCTTTATGCTGTGTGCTTATATAGAGCCCTATTCAATTGGCCGAATCCAGGGGCGGCCCGTCCATTGGGGCGTCAGGGCAAACGCCCCCCCAAATATTTTCTTCACCCTGCAATAAAAAAAACACAACAATGTATTAGTATAACCCAAAAACAAATAAATATAAGGTGTACATCATCATTTCAAGTCTAAATAGTATTAAAAATGAAGTAAAGTTAGTAAAGGGACACTGTCACTTTAAAATAACCCTTGCGCTACATTAACTAATGCTGTGTATCTATATAGCCCCCTGCCTGCACCCTGTGTGATCAAATTACAATAGTTATACACTGTGTACACTAACCTTAGAGTCTTCTCTCTCTTCAATGAGTCCTGGCCTGGCCCCCTGACCGTTAATGCATGCCGCCCACCATCACAGTGACGATATGCATGGGCGGTCATAAATGTATCAATTAATAACTGACAGTCTTCCATCATTGACCAATCAATGATGGAAGGCTGTCCAGTTACTAAGTGATCAATCTAAACCCACCCAGACCGTTAGCCCTGAGCGCCCGCCAGCAAATAGGGCCTCGAGTTATCATTTTGATTGACTGATACAGTCAATAAAACCACCAGTTCCCTGTCCCTTCCCCCTTTCTGTTTCCTGACCCTGGTCACGCTGAGACTGAGAGACCTCCCTGGCTGAATCTACTCATCTGCTCTGCCTGCCTAACACAGTAAGTCTACACCTGCCTCTGCCTGGCACCTGCCCTGCCTCTGGCCAAACCAAAACCCCTAGTAGCCCCTAATAAAAGTTAGGGGTGACCAGTTACCCCCAGTCCCCCACTATGCCTGCCTGGCCTGCCAGTGCCACCTACCCAGCCACCCACCAACTACCACCGACGACCCCAGCCATCACCCCCATGTGGCCTGTGCCACCCCCGATCAGGCCTGCCCTATGCTAGCCTAGCTATGCCATCATGCCACCTCCGGATTACCCCGATCACGGGATCGGGGTAGTCGGGTGGTGAGCGGGGTGGCACAGGCCCACATGGGGGTGATCGGATCACCCCCTTGATGAGGCCTGTGCCACCCCTGATGACCTCCATGTTGCCGCCCTATGCCACCCCCGAGGCCCGATCACCACCGGGCCGGCACCACCCCGATGCGGCCTATGCTACCCCGGGTATTCGGGCAGTGAGCGGGGTTGACCAGGCCACATGGGGGTGGATGTTCACCCCCATGAGGCCTGTGCCACCCCTGATCTATGGGCGACCGATGGGCGCCTGACCGTGACCGACCCCACCCTGGATGAACCAACTACCTACCCCCCCCCCTATTTTTATTCCATTTTTAGAAGTAACAGGCATGTATATGTGCCTGTCACTTCTAAAGATAAAATAAAAATAAGGGAAGGGAAAAAAAATACAGTAAAAACATTATTACAAACAATTAAACAGTAAGCTAACACATTGTTAGTACAGTTAGTAACACAACACATTTTATACAAAAATAAACAGCTTTAAACAAACATTAATAAAAAATAAAATAAACAACAGCACATACTTACCTGTAAAATTGACCCCTCCAGCGTTGGCCTTCTGTCCTCTCTGGATATAGTCATGAAAAATAAATAATCCATGTTGATTGAAGCCAATGGTCAAATAAAATAATCCATGTTGATTGAAGCCAATGGTCAAAAAAAATAATCCATGTTGATTGAAGCCAATGGTCAAAATAAAATAATCCATGTTGATTGAAGCCAATGGTCAAAATAAAATAATCCATGTTGATTGAAGCCAATGGTCAAAATAAAATAATCCATGTTGATTGAAGCCAATGGTCAAAAATAATCCAATCTTGATTGAAGCCATTGTCCATCCATCCATTCTGGCCCATTGAAAGAGGCCTCCACAAAAAAAAAAACGACGCTCTAAAAAAAAAAAAACAACACACTAAAAGAGCTCCTCCTACAAGGAGCCCCTCCCGCGATTAATTGTTTTTTTCCCACGGTCTGCTATATATACTAATTTTTGAAGGACTCTGATTGGCTGAAATTTTTGATTGACATCGATTTCAACCAATGAGAGTCTTCAAAAAATTAGCAAATCAGCAAGCAGGTATGGAAGCCTGTAAGGGTAAAAAAGGTTAGTGTGAACTTGTTTGACCCTGTATGTATTATACATATTACAGGGCTATTTTATGTGATATACATGTTACAGGATAATATCCTGTAACATGTATAGCCAAAAAATAGCACTGTAATATGTATAACAAATAAAGTGTAATAGAAATGCATGAACAATATAATATAACAAGTAATAAAGAACATCAATTAATCAAATAATAAATATCAATTAATATATATTGTTGTATGTATATGTTTATGTATATTTATGTGTCTATTTTATGCGTATATATATATATATTTGGATATATATATATATATATATATATATATATATATATATATAAAAATTAATATCAATATATCACAATAAATAAATATATATATATATATATATATATATATATATATATATATCAATTTTATATATATATATATATATATATTTATTTATTTATTGTGATATATTGATATCAATTTATATATATATATATATATATATATATATATATTTATTTATTGTGATATATTGATATACATTTTTATATATATCTATCAATATATATATATATATATATCTATCAATATATATATATATATATATATATATATATATATATATATATTTATTTATATATATATTTTTTTTTTTTTTTGGGCCTATATGTTATTTAAGGTTTTTAAGGTGCGGTTGGGGCCTATATGGTCCCAATTTGTTATTTAAGGTTTTTAAGGTGCGGTTGGGGCCTATATGGTCCCAATTTGTTATTTAAGGTTTTTAAGGTGCGGTTGGGGCCTATATGGTCCCAATTTGTTATTTAAGGTTTTTAAGGTGCGGTTGGGGCCTATATGGTCAAAATTGGTTATTTAAGGTTTTTAATGTGCGGTTGGGGCCTATATGGTCCCAATTTGTTATTTAAGGTTTTTAAGGTGCGGTTGGGGCCTATATGGTCCCAATTTGTTATTTAAGGTTTTTAAGGTGCGGTTGGGGCCTATATGGTCCCAATTTGTTATTTAAGGTTTTTAAGGTGCTGTTGGGGCCTATATGGTCCCAATTTGTTATTTAAGGTTTTTAAGGTGCGGTTGGGGCCTATATGGTCAAAATTGGTTATTTAAGGTTTTTAATGTGCGGTTGGGGCCTATATGGTCCCAATTTGTTATTTAAGGTTTTTAAGGTGCAGTTGGGGCCTATATGGTCCCAATTTGTTATTTAAGGTTTTTAAGGTGCGGTTGGGGCCTATATGGTCACACTTGCTCTTTTAAGGTTTTAAACGTTACGGTTTGGGTCTTAAACGTTCTAATGTTTTTTTTTTTGTTTTCTATAACTTCCCAGGTGCAAACTATCTGTGGAATCAGATTTGTTTGGACTCGTTGGTTGACTTACTGGACGTGAATACCCCGAGAAGGAGAGTCAACTGTTGGTGAGTATCATTGCCTTTAATTTTCTGTCCATGTGTATAGGTGCAAATTTGATGTTGATGTAGTCTTGTCACATGAGGGTTTGCAATCTGTAATGTATACCAATGAAATCAACACACTGTTATTTTAAAGTAATTTTGTGACATAATATAAATTAATATACCGTGATCTCTTTCTTTTATTGGTATCAATATCAGAAATGAATACTATTGACTCTCTACTTGTGAAGCCTTTCGGCACCCTAACCTATGAGGAGAAGGTGGAAGTAAAACGGTTAGGAGCTGACCAACCAGAGATAAATCTGCAGCAAATCGCAAGAGATAGAGGGAAGCAATATGTCCGTAATTTCAATACTGAATGGTACAAGAAGAACGACTGGCTTTCTGGAAGCGTTTCTAGGAAGTCCTTATATTGTTTCCCATGCATCCTATTTGGTGGTGACGCTGCTTGGACCAAAACTGGAGTGACTGACGTCAAACATCTAGCTGACAAATTGGCAAAACACAAAAGTTCTAAAGCTCACTTGGATAACAGGATCAAGTTTGAGATGCTTGGACAGGCGAACATTGCTGTTCAACTGGACCAAGGATACCAAGTCAGCATTCAAAAACACAACGAAGAAGTGGCTAAGAACCGGTACATCCTTTCGAAGATAATTGATTGTGTTCGCTTTTGTGGCGCTTTTGAACTGGCATTAAGAGGACACGACGAGAGTGAAACATCGCTAAATCCAGGAGTGTTTAGAGGCCTGGTGGATTTGGTTGGCAGTATCGATAGTGCAATGGAACAGCATTTGAAGACTGCAACTGTGTTTAAGGGCACTTCCAAAACCGTGCAGAATGAGCTACTGGACTGCATGCATGAAGTTATAAAGGAAGTGATTCACCAAGAGCTTAAGGAAGCCCAGTTTGTGGCAATCCAAGCGGATGAAACAACCGATATTTCCGCTAGGACACAGTGCGTTGTAGTCTATCGCTACATTGACAAGAAGCATCAAGTGGTGGAAAGATTTGATGGCTTCACGGAAATGAAATCAACGGATGCAGACTCCATTGCTGCTGTTGTGCTGGAAACACTGAATACTGTTCTCCCAGAGCCAGAAGACAAGAAGAAACTCATAGCTCAAAGCTACGATGGTGCCAGTGTGATGCGTGGAGATCAAGGAGGAGTTCAAAGAAAAATAAAAGACGTGTACCCGAACGCACACTACGTCCATTGCTATGCTCACCAACTGAACCTAATAATGGAGAAAGCAGTTTCAAGGATTGGAAGAGTTAGAGTTTTTTTTTCAAACATAGGCGGCATACCATCTTTTTTTTCACGCTCTCCAAAAGGGACTGGAGTTCTGGATGAGGTAGTTGGTAGAAGACTTCCAAGAGGTGCACCGACACGATGGAACTTCAACGTTAGGACCGTGAACGTGATCTACGAGAACAGAGATGCGCTACTTGAGTGTTTCCAGACAATTGAAGCATGTCTAAACTTTGATCCAACATCTATACGGGAAGCCGCAGGTTTCATTGGAATGCTGGAAGACAGGGAGTTCCTTTACTTCCTTAAATTATTTCATTTAATAATGCCACATGTAGACATCCTCTATAGTCAGCTTCAGAAGCGAGACACGGATACTGTTTATATCAAAAAAGTCACAGAAGACTTTGTCGCCAGCATCCAGAAAATCCGGAATTCTGTGGAAGAGATAGAAGCAAGTTTGCCGAGCGATCTAACAGTCAACAGACGGAGTGCGGAGATCTCAACCTTGAGACAACTTTCAAGAGAGGTATGTGACATAGTGGTGGTTCATGCAAAAGAACGTTTTTCATTTTCAAATCACCTAGTCAGTGCCAAACTTGTTCAAAGTGACTTGTATAAAACCCATGACACTTGCTTTCCAACCCAAGCTCTGGAAGACACCGTGCAAGCATATCCAATACTGAAGAAGGAACAATTACGCACTGAGCTGTCACTTCTGTATGGGAAGACAGAGTTTCATACTTGTACAAGTGCTGTTGCTCTGCACAAACTTTTCCATCAATTTAATCTGCAGAATGATTTCACAGAGACAGTAAAATTATTAAGAATCCTGATTACAACACCAATGACTACTGCAGAATCAGAAAGATGCTTCTCAACATTGAAGAGGATAAAAACCTTTTTAAGAAGCACCATGTCCCTGGAGCGGTTGAATGCATTGGCGATGCTCTCAATGGAAAAGCAACTGATTTCCGAGATCCCAGACTTCAATGAAAAAACCATTGAGAAGTTTTCTTCTTTGAAAGATCGCCGTGCAAAATTAAAATACAAGTGATTGAAGCAAAGAAGAATGCATACCCCCAAGGTGTGCAAAGATAAACTGCGTTAAGCAGCACCACCTCACACTACCAAACATAACTAGTGGTAAGTAAAGTATGAACGGTGTGTGGGTGTGCATATGGAAGGAGCTATGAAAGGTGTGTGCATGGTCAGTAACAATTGTTGAAGCCTTGGCGTGGTTTGAAGGAATTGGAGGCACTTCCAAGGGTAGCTGTCACTTGTGTACTTGAAGCAAGAATTCCATGTCTGTACAAGTGCTGTTGCTCTGCAGCAACTTTAGCATCAATTTAATCTACATAATTTAACAGAGTGAGTGAAGCTATAAGGAATCCTGCTTACAACAACGAAGACTACTAAAGAACCAGAAAGATGCTTCTCCACATTGAAGATGATCAAAAAAGTAATTAAAAAGCACCATGGCCCTGTAGCGGTTAAATGCATTGGTTTGAAGGAATTGGAGGCACCTTCAAGGGTACGTAAAGTTCTCAGAAATGGCACCACCTCACTACCAAAAATAACTAGTGGTAAGTAAAGTATGAATGGTGTGTGGGTGTGCATATTGAAGGAGCTATGAAAGGTGTGTGAATGGTCAGTAACAATTGTTGAAGCCTTGGCGTGGCGTTACTGCTCATATGGTTATCCATATGCTAATTCAACGTGTTTGTTTGACATTGATTATTGTGTTGTCTGGTTTGGGCCTATGCAGTGCTGATTGGTCTTCTAAGGTATGTTTGAGGCCTATATGGTCCCACTTGGTCTTCTAAGGTATGTTTGGGGCCTATGGTCACACTTGGTCTTCTAAGGTATGTTTGAAGCCTATATGGTCACACTTGGTCTTCTAAGGTATGTTTGAGGCCTATATGGTCCCACTTGGTCTTCTAAGGTATGTTTGGGGCCTATGGTCACACTTGGTCTTCTAAGGTATGTTTGGGGCCTATGGTCACACTTGGTCTTCTAAGGTATGTTTGGGGCTTATATAGTCACACTTGGTCTTCTAAGGTATGTTTGGGGCTTATATAGTCACACTTGGTCTTCTAAGGTATGTTTGGGGCTTATATAGTCACACTTGGTCTTCTAAGGTATGTTTGGGGCCTATATAGTCACACTTGGTCTTCTAAGGTATGTTTGGGGCCTATATAGTCACACTTGGTCTTCTAAGGTATGTTTGGGGCCTATATAGTCACACTTGGTCTTCTAAGGTATGTTTGGGGCCTATATAGTTCCACTTGGTCTTCTAATGTATGTTTGGGGCCTATATAGTCACACTTGGTCTTCTAAGGTATGTTTGGGGCCTATATGGTTCCACTTGGTCGTTTAATGTTTTTTAAGTATGGTTTTGTTCTTGAATGGTATGATTGATTTGCTTGTTTTCTTTCAACCCCAGGTGCAAACCCTATGTGGCTGCAGATTTGTTTCTACTCATTGGTCAACTTAATGAACATGAATACCCTGAGAAGAAGAGCCGACTAATGGTAGGTGTCACTCCTTTAATTTTTCTGTTAATACGTATAGGTGCAATTATGATATTGCTGTAGTCTTGTCACATGAGTTTTTTCAATCTATATTGTATACCAATGAATTTAACACATTGTTACTTTACTTCTTGACATTTCTGCATTGCTGATCATGTATTTCAATTTAATAAGGCTGATAGTGTTTTGATATATTGATTTAGAATTTGAATTATTTACAACAAAACATATTTTTGATATTGGCTTTATTATAAAGCTTTGGTTTTATTGGAGTGATGGAGCTTTCTTTGGAGTTATTGTATACATATAATCTATCAATTTGCTGTTTAGATGTGATAGTTTATCGGTATGGCTTAAACTTTATTGATATGTATTTTTTTATATACCACAAATGAAGAGATATTTGCACAGATAAAATAAAATATGAAAGTCCCTTTGTGTTAGCACTCTCTCATCAGAGACCTACTTAGTAATATCTAAAAGTTTGAATTTTGAGTCCTCTGGAGTCCTAAATTGATAATGGGTAAACTATTCCAATATAAAAATAAATATTGTATGTAATTATACTGTAGTGTGGTTTATGCTTATCTGTTTCTACAAGCATGGGGGGACCTATAAGTAGATTAATTCTCTCGACACCTCCCCATTTCTCTTACCAATGTACTCTTTTCAGGATCCTTTCAGGGCCATTTTATCATTCAAGACCCCTCCTCCATCAGTCTGTACACCTTGCTTTATACTGCACAACATTACAGAAGATATTTGGTTACTTATAAATATGGATGACCTATTTACATTTAAAATGACAAGCGACACAAGGTGGCACACTATGAAGAACTAGGGCTGACTAGAAAGACAATAATAGGTTACTTTTTTTTGCTAATCTTTACAAAATATTTAAAGTGAAAAGTGGAAGATACACATAACTCGCTTGTAAATTAAAAAATATACATGTATGACTACAATAGATTATCTGCTTAATGTGTCTCTTCACACCTTCACAGGATTGTTATAATGATGCATGTAATGCTATGCAGAGCCGGAGCTACCAGTGCAAGGCACCGAGGCTCCCGCGTACCACCAGCAGGTCTCCTCTGTGGCCCCCGTGCCCCCACCCCATGGCACCTCTGGCCCACCAGTGCCCCCGCATTTCCTCAGTTGCCCCCCTTTGGGCCCCTCAGTCCTCCTGTGGCCGCTGCAGGTCTTCAGTGTCCCCTGTGGCCTCCGCGGGTCCCATTTGCAGGCCCTGTGGCCTCTTGCAGCCCCCTTTGTTTGTCTCCAGCCTCCTGTGGCCCTTGCGGACCTCTGCTGCCTTCCTTAGCCCCCTGTGTTCCCCCTCAGCCTCCTGTGGCCTCTCGTGGACCTCTGTGGCCTCCCTCTGCCTCCTATGGCCCCCACAGTACTTGCAAGCCCCTGTGGCCCCCATGGACCTCTGCGGCTTCCATCTGACTTTTGTGGCCCGCTCGGTCCTTGTGGGCCTGTGTAGCCCCCTTGGACCTCTGTCGCCCCCTTGGCATTCTGGCCTGTTGTGGCCCCTCCTCACCCCAGGAAGTGGAGTGCAATATTGGGCGGGTAAGAAAGCATTTATATAGGGTGTGTATGTATATATATATATATATATATATATATATATATATATGTGTGTGTATAGATGCATTTGTATATGTACTGTATATATTTGTATATGCCCACATATGCTAACTTCTCCCCCACCCCCCAGAGGCATTCGCAAAAGACCCCTTCCTAAAGCAGCTCCTTCCCCTCCAGACCCCCATCCTCCGCCACTGGCACCTCTAAATACGCACCTAAGACACCCTGTTACCCCTATGAGCCTGGGAGAACCCACTTAAACCCAGTGGTGCCCAAGAAATTACAAGACTTCTAAATTAAACCTGCAGTTTCTGCAACCCCCACTAGGCCTGCAAGACCCCAGGGATCCCCTTTAGGCCTGTGGGCCCTTCAATACTCCCAGGCAACTTTGTTAAGCCGATTTTAACCCATTGGGATCCCTACTAGGTCCTGGAAAGCCCCAGGACCCCACAGTTAAGTCCACAAAGCACAGGAGGATCTGCAGCCAGGCTGGCAGAGCCCAGTGAGACAAAAAGCTAGGCCTGTGGGGCCGAAGGAGACCTCAGTAAGACCCACTAGACCTGTGAGATGCTATTAAACCCCCAGCCTTGTTAAAAATATGAGATCCATTAACCCTCCTGTTAAGATCATTGATGCCCTGGTTCCCCAATCTTCTAGCATTTCTATGTTGCTAGAAGAATCAGTACTCTTCTTACTTGATTGAAGCCACTGTTCCTCTCTTTGGCCTGTGGAAATGGACCTCCTCCTAAAAAATCCTGCCTCTAAATATGTATAGTTTTTAGACTAACGGAGCGGAAGATTTTGGACCCCTATGGGTTACGGGTTACATTTAGCTGCCATGGGGTTCACAGCAACCCCTTAGGTTTAATGGGCCCTACCTTTTTTAACAAGGCGTGGGGACATTATGCCCCTCTGCAGGCCTAGTGGGGGTCCAAGGAGTTTTCCTAGGCCTCACGTGCCTGGCTGGGCTTCTCTTATTTAGGTATCTCCAATGGTCTCCCTGGGTGTCTCCCTTTGACCTGCATAATGCTGATCAACAGGGATATCTTCTGGTCCCACAAGCCTAGTGTGGATGCCATGGGATCTCCAAAGGCCCCAGAGGCCGAGCTGAGGGTTTCCTGGATATGAAAGTCCAAATATTTGCAAATCTCTAAGCTATCAACAAATCTCATACATTTTCTACAGGACATTTGCAATACAACAAATAAATATCCTACCTAGAACATACCATATAATTTGTAACCAGACCAATGATCTAAACATATTACATTTATTACAAATGCTGCCATGTATCTTCCAAATGAATCCAGTTTCCTTTAAACTGCTTTGGAGTCTAATTTCCAAGATTACAATTTATTATTCAATTTTCCATGTGGAACAGTGTCCCAGGAAGCATCCACATCTCAAAAAGCTATATCTCCCACTCTCCTACTTTATCCTGGCAAAAAAAAATGATTTGGTTTGTCTGATATAATCTCCTTGCATTAAACTAATTCTGTTTTAAGTCAATTGATCTTATATGTCCAAATTGCAATGGAATTCCTCGCTGCCAATGTAAATTTTACTAGCTTGAGATTTAATCGTGTCCCCAGTGCATTTTGTGAATTGATGCTACACAGCAAAAACACACTGGATTATTAGCTTTGATTTAAAGGAGTGCTAATGGTAACTTTTGATTTTACACAATACCGTAGACTCTCATTTAACCGGCACCCATGGGAATTGGTAGATGCCGGATAAATTTAGTTCCTGGTTGATTGAGAGTTATTATTAAAAGAGGCCTTGGCCTCTATTCAATTGAGCAATTGTTAGTTACTGGGGCCTGTAATGTAGCCTGTAAACTAATTTGCTAATCAATTGGCGCAAACAATTTGCGGGTTACAGGCTGAAAATCCCTGCGGTTGTCAAAATCGTAACTTAAACCCATCTAAGCCTTTGATCTTTCAAGCCCGTAAATGTAACAATCACAAATCACTATTTAAGTGCTACAATTCATCAAGCCCGCAAATGTTTTCACACCCGTAAATGACAAATGTAGAAGAAAATCCTACGAGTACCGGATAGGACACCTGATCCTAGCACTGTAACTGTAAATGTAAAAATCAATACGGCACTTTAAAAGACTGGGAAAGCTATGAAAGACATTAGAATACATTCACAACAGTCTCAAGCTCACAAATCTACAATCAATGTTCATGTTTAATTTTCCTGTTATATCAATCTCGGTGATCAAGGAGTTAATACATATCCGGCTACCCACATGGACTAGAACAGTGTCGTCATTCATTTTTATTATTTTGTACATTGCCGGATTGCGAGTCTGATCTCATATCAGACCTCTAAACGCTAATTGATTGATGTTTAACCTCCATGTTTTACTGACATCTTGATGATGGTCTCATTTACTATTGGCCGTTTCTAAATCAGTAGTTAAGGCCTTGCTCAATTGATCATGATCATGCTCTGAAATGCTACTTACATGTGCATGGTGTACGGTTTAGGCTTTCAGCAATATAGCTGCGGGCTTAATCAATTGAATTGCTCTGTAACTGTTGCAAATTTCAAGCCCGCAGTTGTCTTCATAAGTCTGCGGGTTTGAAATTTGCAACAGTTACAATTGAATAGGGGTCCTAGATTAGCTGCACTAGGGCCATGTTCTATTAGCTACTTGCAAATGCCTTAAACTCAGAAATTTGTCTTTTTTTAATAAATGTTTATATGCATTCTATTGACTTAAAATGTCATTAGTGCCAATAAGTAATATTTGCCGAATATGTGGCAATATTAAGAGTGATTTTAAGTGTGTATAAATTTACGAATTGGGCAATTGAATCGAGCCCTTAGGATGCTCTGCTAAGAATATTTGTCAGCGATGGCTGTTCTAGCAGCAGCAGCTTTAACTCTTCAATTACACACAGGTACGCTCGACTGGAGGGTGCAGTGCTCCATCTGGGGAATGTAACGCCAACACTGCCCTGACTAAAAAAAAATATATATATATATATTTATATATACAGTGTATATATATATATATATATATATATATATATATATATAAATGTTGGGTGTAGACCCCAATTCCCATCGCTCTCTCTCCCTCCCTCTCTCATGTCTCCTCCATCTCTCTCTCCCTCCCTCTCTCCCCATCTCTCATTCTCTTTCTCCCCTCTCTCTCTCCTCCTCTCCCCCACCTTTCTCCATCTCTCTCCACCATCTCTCCCCTTCTCGAACTCTCTCCTTCAACCCTCTCTCTCCTTCTCTCCCCCTTACCTATATCTCTCTCCTTCTCTCTCCCCTTCTCATTTCCCCCTCTCTCCTTTTCCCCCTCCCTCCTTCTCGCCCCTCTCTCCTTCTCTCTTACCCTTTTCTTCTCTCCCCCTCTCCCTTCCCTTCCCTTTCTCTATCCCTCTCCTTCTCTTACCCTCTCCTCCTTTATCTCCACCTCTTTCCTTTTCTCCCCCTTTCCTTCTGTCCCTCCTTTCTCTCTCCCCCTTCTCTCTACCCCTCTCTCATTCTCCCCTCCCCTTTCTCCCCTCTCTCCTATCAGTTACCTGATATTCATTAATCTTTATTCTTTATTTTTCACAGTCATATGTCATAAAAATGTTCATTCTTGTAAATTAAAACACAAGTCATAAACTGCATTTACTAAAATCTGAAAGTCTCTGTATAAAAAAAAGTTTTTGTTGTAGTTCTTTGGTTTAACTGTGACCTTACTCCAGTTTTTTTGTTTTTTTCTTTTCTCCGTTTGTTTGTAGCTGTAGATTCGGTAAAACATAATCACTAAATGAACCTAAAACATATTAAATTAAACTGAACTAACCCTAACATTCAGGTGAGGGGGGATACACTTTCTTTTATCTCTAATGGGTTTGAACTCCAGATAACATTTTTGTCAATAAAGTTGTTGTTGAATCCGTACCTGTTCTATTCCGCTTTCCACTCCAAGAGGTTCTCAATTCAGCCAGTTTTAATATTATTTTTTAGTGTTTGTTTTGTGATATTTGTAATATTTATATGATTGTGATTGAGTATGGGGAGTTGATCCATACATATTTCGGTAAATATTAGATATGTATTGGATCTGACATTAGACTTGTTTTCATTAATCATTATGAAATTTAGTTTATGTATTATGTCTTGGAGATGAAGTTGTGGCATCTTCCATTTTTTTGCATTGGGTCTTTTCGTGGCCATAAGCAGGAATTGTAACAATTTTTATGTCACTTTTGTAGTAGAGGAGAATAGTCTCCCAATTGGCAAATGTCTATCGAAGGGTGTATTGTTGTCTTCAAAATGGTAGATGCCAATTCCATGACTTTGGTCCAAATGTTCTGAACTAACGGGCATTCCCACCAAGTGTGGAGAAATGTACCTGTAGTTTAACATAGTCTATAGCAACTTAAAGATGTTTGTGTGTTACATTTTTATAATATATCAGGTGTGAGATAAGCTCTCACATTACATGTTTCTTGCATGCTCCACCCCCCCCCCCACGTCTCGGAGCCTGGCTCCTCCCCAGGGGTCCTGTTTGCACTGTGGAAGACAGGCAACAGGCAGGATGCCCTCAGGATGGGGTGGAGGTCAAGGGGACCTAGGGCTGCGGGGATATGTCCTGGGGGAGTCGGTGGCTGAGGGTGAGCCCCTACACTACAGAAAATGTTTCAAATAAATGTGTTTTACACAACAGTACAGCCTTCACTGGGGCCCCCAGGAGATAAAGGGCCTCGGTGCATAGCACCGGCTGTGCTGGCGGTATGATGTCTTCCCATACAAAACCCTTTGAGCACAATTTATATGTATTTCTCGTGACAAGTTTGTACTGTTCATAGAACACAAAATGAGAGCAATCACGTATATGCATTTTCTATTATATTATTCAACATCATATAAACAAATTAGTATTCATGTCTCATAGAGGGGTCTTCAGCCACCAAACCATCTACCGAAATTCAACTTCTAGCAGTTTATCAGATAACCAAGTAATGTAAATGGCTATAACATTATTAACCAATTCCTGCTAATAATTATGGTACTGAGACTCACTACCGTTAAGGGCTATAGGATAAAATTGATCATTCACTAAATACTGTCACTTGAAAAATTAACAAATTATAAAGGACATTATATTCTATGGCCATTCGTTAAATAATTTGTATATCAAATCTTAAAAAAATAAAATGGTCCAACGTCTTATTCAACTATTAAAATAAAAAATAGTTACAATTCCAAGTCATGTAAAAAAATGTTAGGATATATTTATAAAGCGAGGATCAAAAGCATGGAGTTAAATGGAATTAAATCATAAAATAACTATACTTTCTGTGTGAGATATTTAGGAGCTGGGGAATCTTTTTAATTCTGAAAAACAGCTCCAATTGAAAACATAGAGCCTCATTTAATTGAGGCATCGGGAGATCCCGGCTTCAGTAATGGAGCCCGTAACTTATTTTGCTATTCAATTGCGGCCTCCGAACTGAATGAGGCTCATAGTAAATAGAAATATTAAGTCCACTTCTTTTATCTTTATTTTTATGCCTGATTTTTACATATAATATACTTTTATAATGGCACCCCGTCTTCTGCGCTCGTGCTGAAGTTGCGCCGACGTAAGCGCGCTGACAATTGTGAAGCCCACAAAGGTGACCCCAATAGTGTACTCCTGTAGGTCGGCGTGCATTTCGCACTCGAGCTGGTGTCTCGCTACCCCTATTGACAGCTGTACAAGGTGCTGGAAGGACCGATCTGAGGGTGCAGGACTGGGCTGAGCCTCATAGACCCAGGTCATACGGCCAAGCTAAGCATCCCCTACACTATCCATCCCTCTGTACTAACCACCCCCCCCCCCCACTGGCATTGACTGCACCCCCTTATACTGACCCCCTGGGAGGAGCTGCTGCAGGGGTTGCACACGACAAATGCAAGAACGGCACCCTCTCCCCAGTCTATGATCCTATCCCCCAGGCTCTCTAACCATCACTCACTGTTTCCCCAGCCCATCCATCACTCACCCTCTCCACAGTCTCTGACCCTCTCCTCCATCATTCACCCAGCCCATCCATCACTCACCCTCTCCACAGTCTCTGACACTCTTCTCCATCACTCACCTGGCACATCCATCACTCACCCTCTCCACAGTCTCTGACCCTCTCCTCCATCACTCACCCGGCACATCCATCACTCACCTGGCACATCCATTACTCACCCTCTTCCCAGCCCATCCATCACTCACCCTCTCCACAGTCTCTGACCCTTTCCTCCATCACCCACATGGCACATCCATCACTCACTCTGCAGAACCATCACGCGCGCTGTGCAGATGGCATTGAGGAGATCCCTGCTGGACTTCACAATGGTCTTCACCTCGTGGAAGAAGTAACCGTGTGGAAGAAGTAACTCCACAGGGCCAGGCTGATGCACAGCAGGAAGAGGGTCTCCGGTCTGAGTGCGAAGTAGAGCTTGACCCTACCCATATAGGTATGTCATGGGCTGCTGGGGAGGAGGGGATCAGTGCCGGGTGTGTGATGGATGTGCCGGTTGAGTGATGGAGGAGAGGGTCAGAGACTGGGGAGAGGGTGAGTGATAGATGTGCTGGGGAGAGGTTGAGTGATGGATGTGCCGGGTGAATGATGGATGTGCCAGGTGAGTGATGGACGAGAGGGTCAGATACTGTGGAGAGGGTGAGTGATGGATGGGCTGTGGAGAGGGTGAGTGATGGATGGGATGTTGAGATGGTGAGTTATGGATGGGCTGTGGAGAGGGTGAGTGATGGATGGGCTGGGGAGAGGATGAGTGATGGATGGGCTGGGTGAGTGATGAAGGAGAGGGTCAGATACTGTGGAGAGGGTGAGCGATGGATCGGCTGTGGAGAGGGTGAGTAATGGATGGGCTGTGGAGAGGGTGAGTGATGGATGGGCTGGGGAGAGGATGAGTGATGGATGGGCTGTGAAGAGGGTGAGTGATGAATGGGCTGTCGAGAGGGTGAGTGATGGATGGGCTGTGGAGAGGGGGAGTGATAGATGGGCTGTGGAGAGGGTGAGTGATGAATGTGCCGGGTGAATGATGGAGGAGAGGGTCAGAGACTGTGGAGAGGGTGAGTGATAGATGGGCTGGAGAGAGTGTGAGTGATGGATGGGCTGAGGAGATGGTGAGAGAGCCTGGGGGCTGGGGAGAGGGTGCCATTCGCTCGTTTGTCATGTGTGACCCCTGCAGCAGCTCCTCCCAGGGGGTCAGTACAAGGGGGTGCAGTCAGTGCCAGCAGGGGGAGGGGTAAGTACAAAGGGATGGATAGTGCAGGGGCTGCTCAGCCTTGCAATATGACCTTGGTCCAGCACCTTGCACAGCTGTCAGTAGAGGTAGCTCGACTTCACCGCGCATGCTAAATGTGAGCCGACATACTGGAGCACATTTGTGAGATGCGCAATTGTTGACGCGCTTACGCCGGCGCGACTTCAGCACGTGCGCTTAAGTCGTGCTACCCTCTATAAAAATATATGTATATATATATATAGTATATATAGTGATACCTTTTTATTGGACAAACATATTCAAAAGTATTATGACAAGCTTTCGAGAGATGAGCCTTTCTTTATCAAGTCTGAAGCTATACATGATAAAGAAAGGTTCACCTCCCCAAAGCTTGTCATAATACTTTTGAATATGCTTGTCCAATAAAAAAGGTATCAATATATGCTACTATACTCTGATTATTCATCTAGATCATTGGACATTCACAGCCACTACATTATTTTTATATATATATATATATATATATATATATATATATATATATATATATATATATATATTTATATATATTTATTTATTTCTAAGAGTAGACTATGCTTATGAAATATTTACAGATTTATTAAATTGACAGAACAACATATTTGTTATAAGGATGTTCCCCCATTATATTGAATATGAATAAAGTTTTGCCTACATGATTTAAGCATGTGCCTATCAAGTACAAAATTGAAATAAATTTATATTCGTTGAGAACAAACTGACTGTTTTGGGCTACGTATTCTGAAATAGTAGTAAATAATTTATAATAAAGTTAGCTGAATGATTTGAGTAGTGCCTCTAACAAATTGAACACTCAGGACGCCTGCTTTTAACTAAAAACATGCCCATTAAAGGTGTTGCATCTCTACATAATAAAAAGAATTGCCTCTGACAGTAATCTCATCTCTTTCAAAAAGATTTGGTTATATTGCAGTAAAAAATGCACACCAGCGCTATTATAGAATAATAAATATGTTTCTGAAACATCAGTATTCAGTCATCTCATTATTAATATATAATACTGAAACATTAGCCTGTAATATTTCCACATTTTCTTTACTTTTCTATGTATCATTTAAATAATTCATGCACATAAAGAGCTAAAAGGATGAGCAGTTCTCATATCTGTAATGCCAAACATGACTGAACTCACCTTCCTTTTTATCTGCAACTAAATACTTGTATATCTTTAACCTTTTTCAGAAATATGAGATACAAAAGGGAAATGTTGAATATATTAGTAGATCTCAGCCAGCAATGCTATTTGAAAATGTAAACTTTGAGGCCACAATACCTTAGACACTTGTAATTCCTGAATCTATGTACTATGGGCCTCATTCAATTGAGACGTTCGGGAGATCCGGGCTTTCGGGAGATCCGGGAGTTATTTTAGTAGAGGTCGTAAGTTATTTTGCTAATCAATTGGATTCGTTTCACGCGCTCCGAGCTGCGATCCATTCCAATTTGTAAAATCGCCAGTTAATGCCTTCCAAGCCTGTGGTCCTTCACGGCCGCAGAGTCCCGAACGCTAAAATCGCAAACCCTATTCAATAGCTCTGATTCACCCTCGCTAACCACTCTGTCAAGCCAAAGGCGCTCATTGCACTATAAGCCTTGTAAAGTGAGGCAAGCAGCCGAGCCATGGGGGACATAGCCTGCAATGAGCGCCAAAGGCTTTATAGATAGCCACAATAAGTCTACATATATTACAGACATGTTTAACACGTCTGTAATATATCTCCTTGGAAAATAACAGGAATAACCAAACAATAAAACAATCCTAATGCAATTCATGCAAGTATATCAATGGTTATTCAGTATGCATCTCCCAATATCTTTTAATAAAAAAGATTATATACAAATGTACCATACATCTATATAATATGGACAATGTACAGATAAATATAGATAAATACTATATATATTCAATCCATTTATATAGTAAGGCTCAAAAAAACTGTATACTGTATCGGGAAAAGATGACCAGGTCTTAAATTGTATTAGCATATGTTAACATGCCCAGTTTGTTTATCATATACAGTAGTTTTCAATATAGCAGAGAAATATAAGTACAGTGCACTTCACACCCAAGTGTAAACAGGCTGTAAGGATATTTCTTTTAAGTGCATCAAGTAGATATGCAGTAATATATAGTAACTCATTGTTCTATGCTTCTGCCGATCCGGCGTCTGACGTCATCGGGAGGGGACGTCGCAGAGAGCCTGACCCATGCGTTTCGCAAGAGAAGCTTCAACAGAGGAGCTATGATGGGTCACTGTGGGCCCTATGGGACAGCTACAAGAATGTTACAATAGAGCTAATACCTCTGTTTCATGGAGCAGGACAGCCCAGCCTGCTTCCAAGCTGTAAGATAGTACAGCACACAGAAAGAGCTGGCCACACCCCTGGTAGACACAGGTAGGAGGAGGTATGCAGCTCTGTTTGAGGGGGCAAAAACAAGAGCTTTAAATCTAAGATTTTTTTTAAACTTTTATTTATGTTAAACTTTAAAGTATTTTATAGACCCTATACCCAGCAAACAAACATACAAGCTGTATTTGTAAGTACACTACACAATCAGACTGACCTAGTGCAACATTAGGGTAAAATAGGAGAGTACAGCCGAAACAACACAATAAGCCAGGTCTAGGCTAGGCCACCGGACAGTAGAGGCAGCAGCTAGGCCTCCGGACGGTAGAGGCTGCAGCTAGACCACCGGATGGTAGAGGTTACAGCTAGGCCACCAGAAGGTAGAAGCAGAAACAAGGCCAACGGACGGTAGAGGCAGCAGCCAGGCCAGCTCTTTGTCCTGGTTAAAGGCATATCCAAGTGTCATGGATTAATACATTTCTGCACTCCTTAGGCAAAAAAACCTGCCTTTATGTATGCAGCACTTCATAAAACATTTTATTTTTATTAATATCTAAAAATCAGCTAATTATTATGTTGAAACCTCCATGGGGAGGTCTCTGATCTTTCCAATCAAATGCCTCAATGGGGAGGCATCTGATGCCTCCAATCAGCATGCAGCATCAGGGGAGCAATATTAACCCACTATTTACCTACTGTTATTTGCTTAGCCAATCTCCTTGCAGCTTCCTGTCTATAAGTTAGCAGCAGCACATGGCACACATCAGTGATACACTACATATCCCATGCTGTTTTGCAGCACAAACAGGAACCCCAGAGTTAATTTAAATTTCAGCTAACCTGATTGGCCAAAACAAATCATTTTGAATGTGATTCTAATTTAGCCTGGGTTTGGAGTGTGTTAACCCTAGTGTTCAACTGTCAATTACAAGACATTTTGCTGACTTCAGTGTAAGTGTTTAAATGTTTATTATGCAATTTTATTTTGCATACACTACTAATTCTCCTCTATCAGATGCATTCATAATCCAGCAAACGTAAGTATGCCTATAAGTGAGTGCCAGTTTACAAGGGCAAATAAAATGTTGTACAGAACTTGTGCCCAAGATCAAAATGAGCACCCTGTCCTGTATAAATCATGCATGAGTTGGAATGTGTTCTATTTTTAAATTTCTACTGCCTTTGTACAGTATTTCATTGTTTTTTTTTTTGGTCTTTCTTTGTATTAGTGTTGTTTATTTGTTCTATAAATAAACACACAGTAAGCTCTGGGAAACTTGACCTTGAACTTCTTTTTAACCACACTAAAATTCTAGATAGACTTTCTTCAGGCAACCAAAGCAGGTGTGTAAAGGCATATTTCCGTTTCATGGATTATGAATGCATCTGATAGAGGAGAATCAATAGTGTATGAAAAAAAAATTGAATGAGAAAATACCCAAATAAACATTTTTATACTTACCCTAAAGTTTGCTAAATCTCTTAAGTTTGCAAACATCCTTAGAAATCTCTGCTTAAATTAGCATAAAATTCATAATTTGTTTTGGCCAATCACACGCAACTAATACACTGGATCAATCAGAGCAGAAACGCATCATGAAATGTATAGTCTAATTTATCTCAGTGTAGAAGGAAGCAAGGAGTAGTTAATTGTGTATAGGTCTCTGCATTGTGCTGTTGTTGGCTTGAAAGTTAGTAAAAGATTCAAATCCATACCAAAATGAAGTATTTCTATTGGTAGGTACACTGTGCCTATGTAAGCATCTCTAAGGGGGGGGGGGGGGGGGGGTTGGAAGTGTATTTTTAAATAAAAAAATCTGTATGTATATAGAATGAATCAATGTAATGTGTGTCTGATATAAGCAGCTTGTGTTAGACTAGAAAAAGTTAAAAACTGGGAAACTAAGATATACATTTAATTTTTCTGTACTTGTAACTTATATGGGGCTCGGTATTTTAGCCTCCAGGGCGCCAAATGACTTTATCCAGTCCTGGACTGCTTTGATATCATAGAAACATAAAGATGGGTTAAACATTACCCTTCATCATTCTTCACAGTTTGCTCCTATTGTAACATGTTTCTGTATTGATTGAGAAAAGATAAGACGTTTTTTAATTAACTGGTTAAGATATTGTAACATAACCAATGATAAAGCTTAACCCATCTGTAGATTTAACGGTAGTTAAGATTTAAAAGGCCCATTTAGGGCGTTATTCAATTGCAAAATTTACAGAGCGATTCAATTGATCAAGCCCGCAACTACCTGACCAAAAACCTAAACCGTAAACCATGCACCCGTAAGGAGCATTTTCAGAGCATGAGCATGATCAATCAAGCAATGCCGTGACTACCGATTTAGAAACAGCCAATAGTAAATGAGACCGCCATCATGGCATCAGTAAAACATGGAGGTTAAACGTCAATCAATTAGCGTTTAGAAGTCCTTTATGCGATCGGACTTGCAATCCTGCAATGTACAAAACAATAAAAATGAATGAAGGAAATGTTCTAGTGCATGTGGGTGGCCTGAAATGTATTAACTCCTTTATTCCCGAGATTGATATAACAGGAAAATTAAACATGAACATTGATTGTAGATTTGTGAGCGTGAGACTGTTGTGCAATTTATTCTGATGTCTTTCATCCCTTTCCCAGTCTTTTATAGTGCAGTATTGTTTATTTATTTACATTTACAGTGCTACAAACAGGTGTTTCACCCCCTTGCGAGTCCAATCTGGTACTCGTCGGATTTTCTTCTATATTTGACATTAAGGGTGTGAAAACATTTGCGGGCTTGAGGAATTTTTGCAATTGAATATAGATTTGCGATTGTAATCTTTACGGGCTTGAAAGATCAAATGCTTAGCTGGGTCGGAGACTGAGTTACAAATTTGACAACAGCCGGGATTTTCAGCCTGTAACTCGTAGATCGTTGCGGCTCACTAAAAGATCCCAATTAGTTTACAGGCTACATTACGGCTCCAGTAAACAACAATTGCTCAATTGAATAGGCACCTTAGTCTGCCCTATCTATCTACAAAACTTGACTTAATTAATCCTCTGGATAGCTTTATGCACATGTCGGACATGCTTGAATCCATTATCCTTCTGGAAGTGAGATGGTTGCTTTCTTCTAGGAGCCTAACAACTAAGCAGAAACAGATGATAAGCATGAACTCGCAGTGCACTGTTCCCAGCCATTATACAAGTGTTTTGTCTGAGATCCTGGTCAGATTGGGAAACCAATACCAAGGAGATTTCTATCTGTAATTTAAGACACTTCAGTTTTTGTTGCATTTTAAGCTGAAAACATCAAAACCACACATCTCTAATTGTAATCAATATTTTCCAGCAGTTTTTGCAATCATATCTTACCATAATTGAAAAATATGAAATATTAATTGAAAGGCATCATTGTATAAGGCAATAAAAATAAAGATTTTACTGTCTCAAAACCTGAAACCTGCTACCATTTAATAGACTGGTACTTGGAACAAACTAAAATACATTAATGATAGCAGAACAATAAGTGTATTTTTTATTAGTTAATTAAAGGACTGTGAAAGCACATGAAATAGCCAAGTGTAAGTAATAATATGAGCCCGATTCAATTGCAAGCCCGCATCTCGTGGGATACAGGCCATATGTTTGTGGGCGGGCTGCTGGCTCCCGCCCGTCTCTGATTCCAGTGCTATTCAATTGAACAAGCCCACAAGTTACGGGCCAAACGCCGAAGCCATAAAACATGCACTAGCGGGAACATGATCAATTAAGCAAGGCCGTAACCACCCATTTAGAAATAGCCAATAGAAAATAAGACGGCAGTAAAACATGGAGGTTACATGTCAATCAATTAGGTTTGGGGGGCCGATATGCGATCGGACTCGCAAACCCGCAAAATACAAAATAATAAAAATGAATCCCAATACTGTTCTAGTCCATGTGGGTGGCCTGATATGTATTAACTCGTTCATACCCAAGATCGATATAACCCCGAAATTACACATAATAAAATATGGTTTGTTATTGCCGATTTGCGAGCTTGAGATTAATTCTAACGTCTATCATTGCTTTCCCTGTTATTTACAGTGCAGTATTTATTTTTTATTTAAATTTACAGTGCTACGGACAGGGATTAAACCCCCTTGCTGGCCCTCTCTAGCACTCATAGGATTTTCTCCTACATTTACCGTTTACGGGTGGGAAAACATTTGCGGGCTTGGGGAATTATAGCAATTAAATAGTGACTTGCGATTTTAGCGATTGTAATTCTAGCAGACGTGAAAGATCAAAGGCTTCTGGAGGCTGTAAGTTCCGGGTTTAACCTCTGCAAAGTTTTCAAGCCCGTAACCGTTTGGAGCATACAAAAAAACTCCAATTAAATAACAAATTAACTTACGGCCTCACTTACGGGCTGCAGTAACTTACAATTGCTCAATTGAATCGGGCTCTATGTTTTTAACAGGAATGGAATATTTGTATTGTAAATAAAATTGTATTAAAAAGCAGGCACACAATGGCTTGCTATGTTGATTTGTTCTTAAAAATCTATTTTGTACACTAATAAGGTCCCAATGTTCCTTCATCTTGTGCATATCATGCAGGTACTGACAGGCAAAGCACCTGATCCCCGGTCATAGTAGCTTCAGGTTGCAATTAGTTGAACCTAAGTAAGATCTTAAAATACCCACAGGATCTCGCTGCTGTATATAAGAAGAAGAATGTATAATAAGAATATAAAAGCACAAAAGTGCAGTTTACCCTTCAGGACATTTTTCATTAAGTTCTATGTTAGTTAAAGTACTGAATATTTCTGTTAGTTTTAGATTTTATATTTAAAACCAAGAAAAATAAGATACATACCTGCTTTAAGTGGGCATTAACTGATATTATTATTATTATTGTTAATATTATTATTATTATTATCTACATCATTAGGTAAGGGTTCCCTGGTGGTCTAGTGGTATGTATACAGTGCTTTCACCACTGTGACATAGGTTTGATTCCAGTCAGGGAACCAAGAGGCCACACCACCCTGAAGCCATGCAGGGTTGGGCCTGGTCAGTACTTGTATGGGAGTCCACCTAGGCCCACTAGAGAAGAAACTGGCAGCCCACTCCAGTAACTCTGCCATGAATACCAAGTGGATCAGCATGGTGTGTTGCAGTCTATGAAGTCACAGAGAGTTGGCCATGACTGAGCAACACAAATGCACCAAAAAACACATCATTATGTGTTAACTTTGCATGTGAAGCTCCAAAATATTCTATACCACTTGGTGTACTATTAACACATAAATACATTTGTGCCTTACCTTGATACACTTTTTATTTATTTTAATTTTAGATTTATTACAATTACATTTTTATATTTTATTATTCTAATTTTTTTGCAAATGTCATCACTTTTTGGGCATAGATCAGGAATGATTTGTATGACATTGACCATGGTTGTGATTAATCTCACATACTAAGGTCATCTTATGAGCTGACCTTGGTTGTTTTCCCCTATCTCAAGGCTCCTTCTCTCTTGTTTAATATTGGTAGTATTACCACTCTTTGTATCTTTGCTCTTAACAATAATTGAATTCCTATATTTAGTTGCCTGTTTTCTTTCTCTCTCTTTATCTTAATATTTAGTCAGCAACTAGGGAGAGTAATTTAAAATAAGAATTATATTTGCTATAAACAACAATTAATATTTTTTTGCTCACATAAATACATGTGCACACGTTTAAAACAGTGTAAATAAGATTATATTTTGTTTGAAAGTTATAAATAAATAAAAAATAGTAAGATGATAAAGCACTTTATATACATGGCAGTACAGGGGGAATTGAGGACCCTCCTCTTGTGATTCTTCCACATGGTAAACTGGAAGCAACTGGTTCCAAACTCTCAATATGAATAACCCGTTCTCCTATGTAGCCTCAAGGTTGTTTATCAACCACTGACCAGAGAATGTATGTCCATGAGGCCACATACACATGTATCATGTCCATAGAACTAACCTATTATGGTTAGTTCGTTCTCTGATTGAGCACCTCTAACTTTGTTGTTTTGTTTATGAAAATTACCCTTAGGGGTTAGTGTTCCTAAGGGTGATAGGGGCTGTAGACGCAGATCCCTTGCTCACTTTGCCTTAGCATGTTCAGCTAGACTTCACTAACGAGGCCCAATGAAGGCCGAAACGTACGTCTGGGATTTGCTGTTTCTCCTGTTCAGGGTAGAATTGCCTGGTATTTCAAAGCTTGATCACGCTTTTGAGTGAGGCCAGACTGATATACTACAGGATATTTCTCCTTGTGGAGGGCACAAGTGTGCTAAAAGAGGCTGTAATATAATTTAGTGGTATAAGAAATGGCAGGTAAGTGCGTGGGAAGAATTATAATAAAAATAGAGTTCTGATACCACAGCATTCTTACCCCTAATACTGAATCAGGCATAAGAAAAGAAAAAAATAGTGAAGTTAACTTGTAAAACACTACGGAGCTAACTTATCACACATGGAAATCTAACCTCAGAAAAATGCAGTCGACTGCTCAAAATGTCCCTAATATCCTAAGCCCTGAGTTCCTGTCCTATAACTATTTAAAAAATGTATTGTATCACTTCCATAATGAAATCTAAACTTCATGAATTTTACCCAGAAGTTTCTCGGAGTGCCCAAAATTTTAACAAACCTCTGCTTATCGTCAACCCCTGTAAAGACAGAAAAATGGGGCAAGAGTGATTCATAATTCGTAAATTGATTGGTTGAAATATGACTGACACATATTTCATTCAATCAGAACACATAAAAACAGTATATTTTTGTAGTGTCTTTTTCTTTTCTTTTTTTTCTGTAATTGCTTTTTATTTTATGTGATTTTTTAGGGGGTATGTTAAGGATTATGGGGATCTTTGTGGACTGGCATTATATGGACCATAAGGACCCTTTGGTAGAAGTTAGCGTGCCATATAAGGAGATCTGGGGATCTGTTTAATTATCCCCCATGTCTATAGTATGGTTATAGTATATAGTATATCATGGATGTCCCAGTTCGTCATGGTATAGGGGTTAATATTAGTTAACATGGGGATCAAGAGGGACCCCATGAGGGTAATAGGTGTAACAAAGGGTGAGAGTAAGGTTGAGTAAGGTCTCTTGAGTATTAAGTGGGGAATTCTGGGGGATAACCTGGGCTCATAGGGGTTTATGTAGATATGTTGAGATATCTCAACAACAGCGCACCCCCATATATCTCTGCTCTCATCTCAAAATACTCCCCCACACGCCCACTTCGTTCTGCTAATGACCTTCTTCTTTCTACCACTCTTGTCACCTCCTCCTACTCCTGCCTCCAGGACTTTTTTCATGCTGCCCCTATTCTCTGGAACTCCTTGCCTCGCTTCACCAGACTATACTCCTGCCTTAAATCCTTCAAAACTTCAATAAAAACGCACCTCTTTAAAGAAGCCTATAACCTTCCACCCTAATACGCTCACCACTACTCTCTCCCTACTGTACCACACACAAACTTCAACCTTTAGATTGTAAGTCTACGAGTTTCAATCCTGCGCTGTGCTTTAGGGAAAACGCTTAGAAAACCAGATTCCAAGCTCAAAGACAGGGCCCTCCATTCTTTGCAATGTCTGAATCTAGAACTTGTCATTGCCTGTAACTTAACTTATGTATAGCGCTACAGAATATGTTGGCGCATTACAAATAAACAATAATAATAATAATAATAATTTCAGAGGATCGTAGGGCTAGTGTAGTGTGTTGATGTGTTTTGGTGGGTGCCATCCTGTAACGTTATTATATAGAGACTGCTGAGATTCAGACTCTGAGTTTCCTATGAGTATACTTTAATATGTTAAAATGCATAGATGATGGTACATATATATGATATTATTGTAAAATTAAAAAAATGACCTTATATGAAGTTTTGATAGTATCCCAGAAATGCCAGATTGTGTAGTCTGTATTGCCACTTTCCTACTGTGACTGGATGTCTCCATTTACAGGGAACAGACCTGATTGAGACTTTTGTCCACTGCAGAAAAATGTCCCCCAAAATGCCCCTAGGTAGAGGGAAGGGAAGACAGGAATGTCAGTTGGTAGTGGTATGTGGGGATTTACCCTGAATATATGCGTAGATTTTATTTAGATCTGATACCTTTAAGTGGTGGAAGAAGACCTGTGCGGTCTGCTTTCTGTGTGTCCAGTGTGTTTTGTGCGTTATAGTCCATTGTGTGTACTCAGTCTTAAATCAATGCTGTATATGCTCAGTGTATGCTAAATGCAATTCCTTTTTTATTGTGTGCGTTGAGACCTGTCCATTGTGTATTTCCATTGTGTTTTGTCCAGTATACCAGTCAATGTGTACACACAGTGTGTTGTCAGTCAAGTACATTTTCTAGTATGTAGTGTATGTCCAGAATGTGTGCTCATTCCAGTCCAAGATTCATGTACATAGAGCCTCATTCAATTCGGGGCCGTAACTCGATCGCAAATTGGTGATTTGCTGCGATTGGGTTACACCCTTGCGGTGCCCTACGTTTACACTGCTATTCAATTGGCCGAGCGTGCAAGTTAGCCCTCCTTCCCTCAGATCGCAAACCATGCTATCAGCAGTAAGTATTTGCGGGTTTGAACATGATCGTGGCCGCAAGGCCGTAACCCGTGTTTCAAACCCGCAAACTAAGAACGGTGTAATTGCAAAAATAAATTCAAGACAGCACTGTAAAGCACTGTAAGTGATGGGGAACACAATGGGTGACTTTAGGATTAAAGGTACAACATTCTCAAGCTTGCACATCGCCAAAATCAAATACTTTAATTTCCGTCCAAAGTCCTACCGGCTTGAATGACCTCCAAGCACGTAACTCGTTATTCAAGTCCGTAGGACTTAGAATAAAAATGGAGGTTGAATTCCAAGGTCCTACGGGCTTGGAGGTGAAAGCCCGTAGGACTTTATGACGGAAATTGAACATGAAATAAACTATTCATTTTTGCCGGTTTGAGATTTTGGGAATGTTGTGCTATTAATTCTAAGACCTAAGATCACTTTCACTTCCAATAAAAGTACAGGGTTGCTTTTGCGAGAGCAGTTTGGTACAAGTAAGCTGTGGTTCTCGTTTAGTTATTTACGGGCTTGATGGAAGGGTAATCGGAGCAATTGAATAATGATTAGGGATATTTTGAGGCCGCAACTCTCGCGGCCGTGAAAGATCAAATGCTTTGACGGAAGTAAACTGCGATTGAACAAATCACAATGGATCGTAGGTCGCAGCACGTAACCCGATCGGAGCACACAAATGTAAGGTATTAAATAGCAACATAGCTTGCGTTCGGCATTTGCAAGCCCGTAGCTCTAAAATGTAGCAATTGAATAAGGCCCATTGTGTATGAGTTAATCACATGTATGTAAAGTTTGCGATGTTGGTCACGCAGTTGCGCCCTCGCAAAGCGCTCTCGTCAGTGGAGCTCACGATAAGCACCGCGAGAGGGAGAGGCTTGCAATGAGGGTTTCAGTGTATTTGTTAGGTGCAATCCACTTTGTCTAATGTAAGTGCTCAGTTCAGTAAACATCTGTTTTTACGCCCATCAACGTGCCTTTTCTGGTCAGCTTACCCTTTCCCCTCTCACAACACCCATCTCTCATCTTTCTTCTCTCCTATCATTTACACCATTTCTTTTTATTCTATACTAGCAAATTGCCCGTCAAAAAATTATGGCAATAAAATTGTAAGGCAGGTAATGCTGTATGGCACAGACATACATTTTTTGTGGGGTCCGAGATCCTTTGGCGCTCATTGCGAGCCTCGCGCTGAGCACCTTCGGTTGTTTGTTTGTTTGTTTTTTCTGATAGCCGCTTTTGCTGTTATCGTTTTGTCGGCGCTGATCTGCTTTTTTCAAGGCTTTGTGTGCTGTGAGCAGCGTTGACGCTTGTTGTGAGGCGCGCAGTGAATGGCTTTTGTGTTTACTGTGAGAGTGTTTTTTTGTTTTTTTTGTGCATATGTATTTTTGTATGCTAATTAAATAAGTAATAAATTAATAAATTAATATACTTTACCTATTTGTAAGTAATATATGAATGAAGCATTGTGCTGAAGAGCTGACAACCTTTTTTCATGTTCCTGCAGCATACAATGTAGATTTGCAGTGTTGTGGCGCTGAGGTGTAAGTGTCAGCAATGTGTGCAGTGTGTAGTGTAAATAGGCTGCGTGCGCTAGGGGAAGCCGTTAGTGTATCTGTGTACTTCCGCATTGTGTAAGTTAGTGTTGTAAAATGGCTGCGAATGTGTATGTGGTAGGCGGGTTTGTATGATTTAGCGTCCTTGCTAATGGTGTATGTTGTAGGTCGTGCAGGTTTTTGTAAAATCTTTTTGTATTTGCTTTCTGTTATTTAGCGGTTTTAGGGGTTGTGTAGCCTCGTTTTCGTTTTTTCGGTGGCCATTTTTTCTCTCGCTTAGGAGATTTTCGAGTGGCTAAACTTTGTAAATATGACCGAATTCGAGTGTTGCAGAGGTCCTGGGTGTGGGTAAGGTTCTTTTTCATTTTTGGGTGTATTTTTGTGTTTTTTAATGTTTAGCGCTGTGCTCGGGTTGTCCGTTAAGGTCGTATTTTGGACGAGTCCGTAATGTTTTTTTCTAAGTCCCGCGGGTCGTAATTGTTTTTGTGTAAGTCTGCAGCTGGTATATTTTTGTGTAAGTCCGTAGTTAGTCATTGCGTGTTTATGTTTTTTTTCCACAAGGTTGTGAGGCGCCATAGAGCCTCCACCTCCGCAAATGCGGCCCTTCATTTGCGAGCGTCCGCATTTGCGACTCATTGCAGTCGACGTGGGAGCCTCCACCTCCGCAAATGCGGGCCCTCGCTTCGCGAGGGTCCGCATTTGCAGTACAAAAGTCGTAGGGTGTCGTAGGGACAGACGCCTACGTCGCTCATCTACCCCAGCGTGAGGAGCTCATCTCCCCCAGCGCCCACATGCTCACAACTATTTATGTGATAACAGGGGTGGGCCACACACAGGCCAGGATTTGAGGATATCCTTTCTGTGCACAGGTGAGCTAATCAGGATAACTGAAGAAGCAGGCAGCAGGGATATCCTCAATTCCGGGCCAGTTTGGGGCTCTCCAGGACTAAACTTTCCCACCCTTGATATATAACATATGCAATCACCATAGACTGGTAATTTGCAACTTCATACTACCAGTGATTTCCCTCTGTTTTGGGACACCATTAAATGTTAGTGGCGGACATTTGGGGATCTGTTTCATTTACTTGCTATTTAATTGCCCCTAATGTTCTGCCATGGGTTTCCCGGTGGTCTAATGGTTTGGATTTGGTGCTTTCACCACTGTGACCTTGTTTCGATTCCAATCAGGGAACCAAGAGGTCACACAACCCTGACACCATGCAAGGTTGGGCCTGGTCAGTACTTGGATGGGAGACCACCAAGGCAAATCAGGAGCTATATGCTGTGGCCCACTGGAGAAGGAACTGGCAACACACTCCAGTATCTCTGCCAGGGGACCAGCATTGTGTGTTGCGGTCCATGAGGTCACGGAGAGTCGGACATGACAGAGCGACACACACAATACCAATGTGCATAAATGGATAGAGGGGCAAAAGTAGTGCTGTGCAAATGAGTCAAGTACTTCTGCATGATACAGGCGAACGAATGTTTCAGAAAAAAAGGGAAAAAACAGGGAAAGTGTAATATACCTTAACAATTTGATTTCTACATGTGGGATCTAATTGCTTCAGTAAATATCAAGCTAAAAACTTTTTTTAACCTTGCTCTTCTTCCTTCATGCACCTGAATATTATACAAACTGCTTATTTTATTTCATGTTTTAGCATCTATTCAAGCATCAAAACTATATTGAAGTTTTAACCTTACAATGTACTCGTCTAAAAGTATGATTCATCCTCTTTCGTATAGAAACTTAACAAAGACCAAAACTGCTTTTTGTATAAAAAAAAAATAGTTTTTATTGTGTGTTTTTCCTTTGAAGACTCCATCAATGCATTTGGTCTCCAGGCAACTTCTCGTGTTATGATGTCTTGGGAAAAGAAAGGTCCATCTAAAAATGTCAGTACCAGATAAATTGTATGTTTCAATATGAAAGGGCTACTGTAATGTTCCGGGTTTCATGACTTTTAAGTAGCAGATATGAGTTGTAGAGATCTGTACTATGCCCTGAATGATATTGCCCGCAATAACTCTGTGAAAAAGAAGAACTATTTTGCTTGAAGGCTTTGATAATGGCTTACTATATGATCCTGGGGCTGGGGAGAGATTTAACATCTATGTCCTTTTTGATGACCACATCTGTTATTGCCCAAGATTTCAAAAGACTTGTTTATCTACTGATGAGCCAGACTCGCTTTGGATGAAGTCATTTTTAGGATCTATAGGAAACGGAAGTCTACAGTATGTATTTCCGAAGACGTCAAGGTACCAAGTGGGGCTTGCTCGGGACTGTGGGGATTTACATCTATATGTCCCAGATGATTTGCTAGTAGGGACAATATGGCTACATGGGGCCTTTCTGATTGGGAGTGTTTCACTGTTTTTTGAGTGTGCAAAATGGGATATCATATATATAGTTGTCGTAATTGCGAGTTTGTGTGTAACACTCGCAAAGATACTGCAGTGCCAAAGGCCCATAACTGCCGCTTTGAAAATTATGAGACACAGGGGGGAGAAACGGGGGGAGATTAGGGAAAAGAGACACGGGAGGGAGTGGGGGGAAAAGAGACACAGGGGTGAGGGGGGGAAGAGACACAGGGGAGGGAGAGTGGGGCAAAGAGGCATACAGGCGGGAGATGGGGGCGAGAGCCACAGGAGAGTGAGAGGGGGGCAAGAAGACACAGGGGAGGGAGAGGGGGGAAAGAGATATGGGAGGGAGAGGGGGAAAGAGACAGGGGAGGGAAAGGGGGGATAGAGACACAGGGGTGAAAGGGGGGAAAGAGACACATGGGAGGGAGAGGGTGGAAAAAGACACAGGTGAAGAAGAGGGGAAAAGATACACAGAGGTGAGAAAAGGGGGAGAGGAGGGAAAAGAGACACAGGAGGGAGTGGGGGCAAAAAAACACAGGGGAGGGAGAGGGGTTATGGAGACACAGGGGAGGTAGGGAGAAAGAGACACATGGGAGGGAGAGGGGGGAAAGAGACAAACAACAGAAACACAATGTATAACACTATATAATGCTGTCATGTTTGACAGGCAAGTCACTAGTCATTAATAATAATAAAAAAGACAACAGTGAAACATTGCCAATTGTCTCAAAAGGGAAAAAAATATAAAATTCCTTCCGGACCCCAGATACTGGCGATCGGACTCCCTCCTGGATCAATACTCCCAACTCTAATTATCCAGGATAACCCTGAATGTCCTTTCTATTTAAAATTGCATCCACTCCCTTTTTAAAGTTATCTATTGAATCTGCGGTCACCACCTTGTTTGATAGAGATATCCACAGATTAACCAAACTTTTCTTACTTTAAGGTGGAATCTTTTTACTTCTAACCTTAAGGGATGTCCTCTTGTCAGTTGAAAACCTCATGGCACAAAATCTGACTTGTCATATTGACCCTGGATGTATTTAAATAAGGTAATCATATCATCTCGTAGACGCCTTTTTTCTAGCGAAAATACGTTTAATTTGGTTAGTCTTTGTTTATAACCTAGCCCTCCATTCCTCTTATTAGTTTTGTTGCCCTTCTCTGTACTTTTTCCAGTTTTGAAATTTACTTTTTTTGTAGTGGTGCCCAAAATTGGACTCCATATTCCAAATGAGGGCGTTCTAGGGACTTGTATAGTGGCAGAATTATATTTGCTTCCTTTGTTTCTTTACCCTTCTAAATACATGCTAATATTTTTCTTGCCTTTGCAGCTGCTGCTTGGCTTTGAGCACTGTTACCTAGGCGGTTGTCAGCAAGTACTTCCAAATCCCTTTCATTATCTGATACCCTAGATTTTCTCCATTGAGATTATAAATTGCATGGCAATTTTTCCTTCCCAAATGCATAACTTTACATTTAATCGTATTAAATCTAATCTGCCATTTAGTCGCCCATTTCTCTCATTTTTGCTAATTCTTCTTCTTATTATAGTTTATTTATAACGCGCCAACATATTCCGTATCGCTGTACATAAATTAAGTTCAGACAAAGATAAAAACAGATTAACATTTAGCAAAGGACGGAGGGCCCTGTCTTTGAGCTAGGAATCCAATGTCCATGGTGAATTCCCAAAGTACTTAGGATAGAAACTTGCAGACTTACAATCTAAGGTATAGTGAGTGGTAAAAGAAGGAGAGAGAGGTGATAAGTGTGTTAGGGTGGAAGGAGATATGCTTCTTTAAAGATATGAGTTTTAAGTAAGGTTTTTAATGTTTTGAGGCAAGAGGATAACCTGGTGGAGAGAGGCAAGGAGTTCCAGAGACTAGGGGCAGCACGAGAAAAGTCCTGGAGGCGGGAGTGAGAGGAGGGAAACTACATCATTATATGATTTAATTACCTTGCACAACTTAGTGAAATTAGCAAAAATGGAGACACTACTTTCTAGTCCCACTTCTAAGTCATTAATAAATATGTTAAAAAGGAGAGGACCTAATACTGAACCCTGAGGAACCCCACTTACCACATTAGTCCAATCCGAGTATGTTCCATTTACAAAAACCCTTTGCTTCCTGTCTTTTAGCCAGCTCTCAATCGATGAGCAAATATTTACTGCAATTCCTGTATCCCTTAGTTTGCTCGATAGTCTCCCATGTGGCACTGTATCAAAAGCCTTTGCATAATCTAAAAAAACGACATCCACTGAGTTGCCCTGATCCAGGTTCCTACTAACCTCCTCATAGAAACAAATTAGATTTGTTTGACATGACCTATCCCTAATAAATCCGTGTTGACTCCTACTTATAATCTTGTTGACATATTCTTGTATACTATCACTTATTAACCGTCTTTCTCCTGTTCAGGGTAGAAATTCCTGGTATTTCAGGGATGGATAACTCTATTGGGTGATACCAGACTCATATACTACAGGATATTTCTCCCTGTGAAGGGCACAAGTGGCTAAAAGAGGTCACTCTCAGAGTGGGTTATCATGTCCATAGAACTAACCTATTAAGGATAGTTCATTCTCTGATTGTGCTCCTCTGTTATTGACTGATCTATACTACACTTCGTTGATAATTTTGTCTGAAATGTCAACTGGAATCACAATTTTACTGACGTTCTAGAGCGCCACACATGTATTTGTGTTCTTACAATACCTCACTAAGTAGTCTAGACACATAATTGAGATCACACTAAGTGAGTCATTGAAATTATTGCTCATTATCTTTCTTAGATTAAGTTTAATCTAAACTAATGTCTAATTTTTAAACAACATCATTATACAAGACAGCACACATGAACACTGGGAAGAATCCAAGTAAACATTCAATTCTCATTAATATAACATATTATACAGTATATGTGATGTGTATTTCCAAATATCTACTGTATGTAGTTACTCGTTGGTAAAATGATACTCAAGTTTGCACCGTGACAAAATTAACAGTATAAATTTGTTAATTAATGAGTACAGTGTTTTATAGCATATTTAAAAAAGTGCACTTCTTATTATTATTATTGTTTATTTTTAACGCGGCAACATTTTCCGTAGCGCTATACATATGTTGTGATCAAGGCAAAACAATATTAACACATTAAAGGATGGAGGGCCCTATCTTTGAGCTTAGAATCCAGTATCCATAAAGCTTTCCCCAAACCGCTGTGCAAGATTGAAAACTTGCAAACTTACAATCTAAAGGTTTTGGGTGTGGTACAGGAGGGTGAAAAATGCAGTGTGCATTTTAAGGAGGCATGTTATAGGCTTTTTTAAATAGATGTGTTTATAGTGAGGGTTTGAAGGATTTGAAGCAGGAGGATAGTCTAGTGGAGCGAGGCAAGGAGTTCCAGAGAATAGGGGTAGCGTGAGAAAAGTCCTGAAGGCGGAAATGAGGGGAGGTGATGAGAGAGGAGGAAAGGAGAAGGTCATTAGCAGAGCAAAGAGGGTGGGTGGGGGAATATTTGAAGATGAGAGCAGAGATATAGGGGGGTGCAGTGTTGTTGAGGGCTTTGTACGTTAGGGTCATGAGTTTACATTTTACTCTGGATTACCTTCCAAAATTACCAAACATAAAAATCCTCTAATAAGATTCTCACTTTCACCTGGAATTATATTAATTCTAAACACCATCTGACTTCTAAATTATCATGCTTAACTCCCATATTAGCTACTCCAACTATTTGGAACAACCTCAGGGCGGACTCAAAAATATGGACAAGACATAAACTAGATAGGCTAAGTAAATGGTTACTAAATGACCAAATATTTTGTTTGAACATTTCAAAACCCTGTTAAAAGAACACTCTAATTACTGTAAAATTAGGCACCTCATCACCACTATGATCAGAAATTGCAGACCACCCGAAATAAGTTGGCTGTCTCTCATTAGCAACAAAACTCCATTGACTAAGGGGGTTTTGAGCTCCCTTTATGCAATCATAAACGCACGCTCCAAAGACTTTAAACCTCTATTTAGGGAAAAATGGAGGCTGACATGGGCTTACGTTGGGACTCTCCTAAATTGGAAAGAACTTGTACAAACCTAATTAAAGGCTCACTGAATTACAGGTTATTGGAGACCACATTTACAATTTTGCATAGAGCATACTAAACCCCTGACATAATGCACAAAATAAATCCCCAAACTCCATCCAATTGCTTCAGGCAATGCCAACCAATAGGTACTTTCATCCACATGTGGTGGGGACTGTCCGGTTTGGACCAAAACCCTAGAACTAGCATCTAATATTCTTCAGAAAACATTTCCCCATCCATAGATATTTGCATTCTGGGTAACGATATCCCTTTACTATCAAAAAAACTAAATAAATGGCTACCGTATCTAATGCTTTCCACTAAAAACCACATTGCCCGTAAATGGAAGACCCCAACACTTAAGTTAAGAGAAGTGATCAATAAACTGAATGCTATAATGATTATTGACAGACTTACCCATACAATAACAAATACATAATCTGTATTTCTAGAGACGTGGGACTCGTGGCTTGGTTTACTCCATACAATAAACAATAAGATCTGTCAGATAATTTAATGCATGCTGGAAATGGACATCTCGACGTGGATCCCAAGAACTGGACAAGTAAGTTGTGGGAAGATTATCTAAAAAATTAGCCAACCTCACGCTAAAACCTAACAATGATGCCTTGGCTGGGCTAATTGTGTAAGCCCGCTCATAGTAATTTGGTTTAATTTCTTTAATTTCATAATTTAAATGATATATAACCCTTATTTTATTTTTGTTTTACGAAAACTGAAAAATGTTAGTAATATTGTGACTAAACTTTATTAACAAATTGTTAAATTTCAAATGATCATAAAAATGACTATTATAATGTTTGTACTTGGCAAAAAAAAAATTGAAAACAAAAATGTTATTCTGGAGGCTACAGGAAGCCAGTGGAGTGATTGAGAGAGAGGTGCTGCAGACACGGAGCGTTTAGTACTGTAGATGAGTCTAGTAGAGGCATTTAATATGGATTAAAGGGGGGATAGATGGGTGGTGGGTAGGCCAGAAGTGAGTTGCAGTAGTCAAGACAGGATATGATGAGGGAATGTATTAGGATCTTAGTTGTGTCTTGTGTAAGGTGGTGACGTATTTTGGAAATGTTTTTTTTAAATATAAAAGATAAGATTTTGTAAGTGACTGTATGTGAGGAATGAAAGAGAGGGCAGGGTCCAGTAGAACCCCAAGACAACGGGCTTGGGAGGTGGGAGTGATGATGCTGTTGTTGACAATAAGAGAGATGTGAGGAATTGACGCTGAAGTAGATGGTGGGAAGATTAAGAGTTCAGTCTTAGACAAGTTGAGTTTGAGATGGTGGGCGGACATCCAGGAGGATATGCTTGAGAGTCAGTTGGAAATACATGCAAGAGTAGAGGCGGATTAATCAGGTGCTGAGAGGTAGATTTGAGAGTCATCTGCATAGAGATGATACTGAAGTCCAAAAGATTTTATTAGGGTGTCAAGTGAGAATAAACAACAAAGTTAGAAATGCTCATACACCCCAAGGTTCCGTCCTAGGCCCCCTCCTATACTCCATCTATACTGTACATCCTCACTTGACAAAAAACAAAGTTAGAGGTGCTCAATCAGAGAATGAACTAAGCTTAATAGGTTAGTTCTATAAGGCCCAATGAAGGCTGAAACGTACATCTGGTGTTTGCTGTTTCTCCTGTTCAGGGTAGAATTGCCTGGTATTTCAGGGCTGGGTCATTCTAGTGAGTGGTTACAGACTAATATACTACAGGATATTTCTCCCTGTGAAGGTCACAAGTGAGCTAAAAGAGGTTGCTCTCAGAGTGGGTTACCATGGGAAATACCAGGCAATTCTACCCTGAACAGGAGAAACAGCACACCTCAGACGTACGATTCAGCCTTCATTGGGCCTCATAGAACTAACCTATTAGGCTTAGTTAGTTCACTGATTGAGCACCTCTAACTTTGTTTTTTGTCAAGTGAGGATGTATAGATGGACAATAGTACTAAAACCTTTGGGTACGCCAACAGACAGAGGGTGAGGAGAAGAAGGGGTGCCAGAGAAGGAGACAATAAATGTTCGTGCAAACTACATGCACACTGCATGAGTACTGTGATTTCTTTGTTGAAAAAAATCTGCTTTCTTAGATGAAGTTTAACCTAAACTAGATTTGGTCACTTATATTAAATCTACTACAAGGAGGTATCATGCTCCTTGTGGTAGATATCTGTACATACTAATCAATACATTAATCTCATTGATGACCCTCCAGCGATGATAATCAACTTCCTGGTCCTTAAGCTTCATTCTGGATAAGTGGCCACTTCCATGTTGATAGAAGAAATCGGTCGTCTTCTTGCTTGATTTATTTTTTTGTTCATTTTATTTCTCTTTTGTTTTCTTGATTCATGAAACATATTTTTTGAAGCATTAATAAAAACTGCTTAAGATCCTTTGATTTTTTTATTCTTAGAGTAAGATTCAGCTTTGTTCTAATAGAGAGTGATTTTGGGGTGATTCATGGTGAATAATGTATTTGTTGTATATAGGTTCATGTTGTCTTCAAGCCCAAGTTGTTATAGGAGGAAGAATTAAAAGAGATGTCAATTTTCACAACTCCGCTAGTTCCATTCTTGATGGAGAGATTATGGCATCCAGATGGATGCTACACTGGGCAATCTTGTATATGACCTTCAATAGTCTAATATTAGTGTTTATTAACACATTGCTAAGGATGGATTCACTGTCTTTGATCTTAAAATCCAGTGTCCATAGTGCTTTCCCCAAAGAACCTTGTAAACTTACAATCTAAAGTAGTCCAATATAAATTCTCAACAGTATCTACGCAAACTCCCAACCACCATCTAGGATTCTATCAGTGATGCCTCTAGAGAACACCTTTTATATATCAACATAATACTAAAACTAATCACATATTTTAACTGTCGAACTACGAGACATCGTCACGCTTTGCGTGGTGGTGCGTACGATTCAGGCGATGAGCGCCAAAGGCTCTCATCGCTTGCGAGCCTTGCGAAGCGAGATGAGCCGTTAACTGGGAGCACTTAGGTGATGAGCGTTAAAGGCGCTCATTGCCTGTGAGCCGTGCGAGCAGTGGTGGCAGTGAAACATGCAGGAATTAGCCTCCAAACACTTAGGGAACGCTGGTTCGCCTTATGCTTGCAAAGAAAATATGAGATAGGAAAAATACGAGGTTAATGGCCAAATTGTGCAAAGAAAAAACACGAAACACACAAAAAATAAAAAATGCAACAAAAACATCACACACAGCACAGGAGAACAGCCAGGACATCTGGGAGTGAGGTGGAACAAGAATGTAAGTTGATTTTGCCGAGTTTCAGCACTCGAAAATCGGCTAAGCAAGAAAAAAAATGGAGGCCAAACAAAATGAGGCTACACGACCCTGGACCGCACAAAACACTGACAACAGCATACCACTTTCACCCAGGAACGTACGAGGTACAAAATATAGTATTACAAAGGACGGAAATGCTTGCGAAACACTTAGTACATAGACAAACAATGCAATTTTACAATCAGAAATTGCAATTACCAACATTACGCATCTAAAGTAGCTCTTTACACAAATAAACCAATGGTTTGCCCTCATGTACGCAGCCTATTTATTATCTCCTCAGGCCAGCAACTGTCCAACTGGACATTATATGCTGCAGGACAAGAAAAAGAGATTGTTACCTCTTCAGGCTGTTGCTTGCTACATACATTAATTAGAAAAACGTAAACTATATTAATTTATTTTTCAATTAATTAATTAATTAGTATTTTAAAAAATATAGAGACGAGACAAAGGACACGCAAGGAGAGGCTCGCAATGAGCGCCAAAGGCCGAAGGTGCTCTGCACGAGGCTCGCAATGAGCGCCGAAGGTCCTTAGAGTATAAAAAGCTTAACATTGTGTGCCAAACAGCATTGCCATGGCTTCACATTTTATTGACTGTAATTTGACCGGCGGAAAAAATGAAAACGAGGCTACACGACACTTAAAGCCGCTAAATTACACAAAGCAAATACGGCTTTTACAAAAACCTATACGACCTACAAAATACAGACAAGGGCAGTGATATACGGGAGCGCACTTTTGGTAATGGCTTTACATGATTTTAAATTGTACTCTGGGGGATTATGGGAAGCAAGTGGAGTGACTGACAGAGAGGCGCTGCGGACAATGGTCACTATGATGTAGATGAGTCTAGCGGAGACATTCCTTATCCAAAAAAGTGGAGATAGACAATTGTTTTTATTTAAAAACAGTTCCAGAAAATTGGAGTTTCCTACTATATATTTATATAAATATATATAAAGGAAATAGATCAGGTAATGAGCAAAGGCACTTTGGATTCTATTAATTTATTTTGAGAGATAGAATTTGTCTTGAGAGTTAGAAATACATGAAAACCTCTCTCGAATGAGAATGAGAGACGGAATGAGAAAAAGACTTTATGCCATGGTACATGTTTAAATGTGATGTTTGGTAATGCCCAACTAGCCTAACAAACAATGGCTTACATGACGATCAATAAACACTGGAAAGCGGAATGGGAAATGAAAACACGTCTGGTCAACACATCTGTTGCTTAGTTATAAATCTCTTTGCTCAACAAATAAAGTCTACAATATTTCTATAGTGTATTGTTTGCATTATAATATAATTTGGCAGGAAAATTAGACATTACATGAATCCATACTATGAAATCAACTCCTTAAGAAAATGACACATGCCCCTGCTAGATACATAAAACAGATACAGCATATACATTGATCTATCAACTATAATAATTGTGGTAATTGTGCCACACTCCATGTGTGACATTGTAGAAAATTAGTTATGGAAGGAAACTCATAAAAAAAATACAAAAAGTGTCTATTTCTTGTTCGCAAAGATTAAAAATGCTAAACATGTAAATATAAAATATGAATCATACACACTTTCCACTTCCTAAGTCGGTACAGAGCCGTACAGAACAGGGGAGAGGGGGGGGGGGGGGGGAGACACAGAGGAGAGGGGGAGGAAGACACAGGGGAGGGGAGAGGGTGGTAGAGACACAGGGGATGGGTGAGGTGGGGGGAAAGACACAGGGGAGGGGGTAAGAGACACAGGGGAGGGGAGAGGGGGGAGAAAGAGACACAGGGGAGGGAAGAGGGGGGAAAGCCAGGAAGGGGGGCAAGAGACACAGGGGAGGCGAGAGGGGGGTAGAGACACAGGGGATGGATGAGGTGGGGGGAAAGACACAGGGGAGGGGGAAGAGACACAGGGGAGGGGAGAGGGGGGAGAAAGAGACACAGGGGAGGGAAGAGGGGGGAGAGACACAAGAGAAGGAAGGGGCGGAGACACAGGGGAGGGAAGGCGGAAGAGACACGGGAGGTAAAGGGGGGAGAGACACAGGGGCGCAGAGGGAGAAACAGGGGAGGGAAGGGGGGAGCGACACAGAGAAGGGGGGAGAAACACAAGGGAGGGAGAGAAAATTTTTTAATTATACCAACGGGCAATTTACTAGTTTCTTTTATATTCTGTGATGTTGTCGAAAATTAGTTATGGAAAGAAACTAATTCAACAAATAAAAAAAGTATCTATCTCTTGTTAGCAAAGATTAAACATGCTAAACATGTAAACATAAAAAATGAATCTGCTTATTTAGTTTTCTGTATTAATAGCTCAAAAAATATTTGTTCAGGTCTTAGGTTGATTCCAGATGTTTACTTTCCCTTTACATTATTAAAGACCACTGTAATGCTTAGAAAGAGGAGCATGATATTTTAATTAAGTTCCTATTCAACTTATAATAACAATATTCCATATTAAATTAACTGGCAAAGGTTTGAATATCAGCGTCCAGTGTAGTCTCCACCCCGTTAAGGTTAGTAAGGGAAGGGTGTGGGGCTGGCTGGTAGGCAGATCAATATATTTTTATAAGTATTCTGGTTAGATAAGAGACCAAACAATGATTCATACGCTCCCCCCACAACAAAGGTTTTTTTTACCCAAGGAAAACATTTCTCAGAGAAGTCTCCAGCCAATTGATATTATTGTGTTGGTATAACTTTGTGCCGGACCATTTTACACAACCTTCTAGAGACAAACCATCTCCCCCATTAAACTTACAGTGGATACCAGCAGCACCTGAACTTTGAAATTAAGTTTAGTATTAAAACCATTGTCAATCCTACCTCACAAGCTGCTTAGTCTGGCCTCAATTCTGCAACTCTCTCCTTGCTTTCCTCCCTATCATTCTGTATCCAATTTATAATGAAAACCTCCACCAGAAGCATCTACCATGCTCAACACATAGGGCCTCATTCAATTGCGATTTGGCCAATTGAATAGATCTCTATATAAGCACACAGTATATTTTTGGTGCAAAAGTTTTTAGTTAGTGAACTTCTATCCAAAAGCAAGGTCTTCACTAACTAAAATCTTCTGTAAAAATAAAATCTCTGTGCTTATATAGAGCCCTATTCAATAGGCCAAATGGCAATTGAATGAGGCCCATATTTAACACCAGTGATCCTTTAACTGCTACTATACCTGCAGTTCAATAAAAAGACACCTGTTTTACAAGTTTGTACCAAACTAACAATCTTAGCAGCTGTGTAAATCATGTGCATGCAATATTTTTTTGGGGAAAAATCTACAGTTTTGAAGACATTGTTTCTAAGTACAGGAATCCATTTTGTGTTTATGACATCACTTCCTGAGAGCTGAATAATGAGGGTGTTAGTGGAGAGATGCGTGGGGGAGGAGGGAACAGACAGCCATTGTAAAGATGATTGGATAAGACTGAAATAGACACAACATGCATTCTCTCTCACTGTCCGAGAAGCAGTCCCCTTACATCATTCACTGCAATAATAGTTCTCCAGAAATGTAAACTTCCCTCTCACACACACACTTTACACTAATGTATCATAGATATCTCCAGGGTCTTGTGGAGGCATGACATTTTTTTTTTATTTAAAGGGATGCTTAATTTAGCACAATTTGGATGACATTGCTTTAAAAATCTCCTAAAAGCATGTTGAAATACTTTTTGAGTTTATGAAATATGTGTGTTTTTCTCTGAGAAAACAAATCTGTGTTTACATGTATAAATAACTGTTAACTCTTACCAAATCCATCTGTGCATGAACATGGAATGTTGCAATCACCTAACCAGTCAGTTATGAGTTAACTGGTCAGTGCAGTCCTGAGAGCAGGGAAAAACTACTATCAATCACTGTCTTCACCAAATGGCTCGGCTTTCTGTTATTACTCATGCAACAGCCACTAGGCAGGATGCATTTTGTTATGCAAACAGACTTAAACATTTGGATTTTTTAGCTATTATAATTAAAAATAAAATATAATTTTAACACAATCTTGTGTTCTATCACAATATGAAGAGCACTTACAGTGAGGAAAATGGCCCTTAAAAAAACTAGATTTTGACTTTTGCCTGATGTTCTGACATAATGTTTTCAAATACATTTGTTTTTTCAATGTGAGGTGGTCGTTTAATAAAACGTTAACTCTACATTTAATAATATTCTATCTGATAAAAATAAATACAAGTATTGTTATGAACTCACTGGAGAAATTTCCGGAAATGTGGCTTTAATAAGTGAAAAACTCTATATATCAGATAATTCTATAGAATGGCGAAATCAGATGGTAACAGATAACAACTACCCGTAGTTTGCATTGTTCATAACGCAAATAAAACTATTGTAGTGTTGTCTAAGACAAACAATACAATTACAGAGGAGCCGTAACCTGTATATAAACTAATTTAAATGATATTTAGTACTATCATGTAATTACTGTGTAGCAATTAATAAACAGTTCAAAATCAATGTGCCTGATCCTACTTGAAATAATTATTTTAACTTGATGATTACTAACGCTTTGACAGCTCGATGACACATCTTTTATATTGATTCATGTTTTTAGTGAAAACATACATTTTAACTATCAATTACCAGTCACATCTTTATTATTTTTAAGTGCAGAAGACTTCAATTACAGATATAAATAACTTCATTAGATGAAAGTAAATTTACCTACTAAACTATAGTTATTTCTATCCTTTTATGCATTTTTTTGTTAATTTAAAGGGATGCAGAGTATTGAACCGAAAAAGAGTATGGTATTGAAAAATATATTTATTTGCAAACATAATTTAGTAGGCTAAACCTTAAATTTAAGTTATTATTTTGACAATAGATCAGCCGCACCGATCTAATAGCATAATAGTTATGTTTTTTTTACATATTTTACTAAGGTATATCTACAGTATATTTGTGAAAATGATGTCAAGGTCTAGAAAACACATTGTGTTATGGAACCACACACAAACATATTAATATACTGCCACTCAAAGGGGCACAGAAAGATTACATGGTGAAGCAGGTCCAGGTATATAGAAGGTATCATTTAATGTATACTACATTTATGGATTCATATGTTTCAAGACATATTAACAGTAATGCAGTGGTGGTCCTAACATCAGTGGATGAAAGTCTTAGTTTGGAATCGGGTCTGCCTATAGACTACCTCTATCACATGTATTAGTTGCAAACTTGCTAGTCGTCGTCACGCTTGCGAGTCTCGGAAAGCAAGGCGAGCCGTTGACGCATAGAAGCCTTTCGAGCTTGGAACACTTAGGCGATGATCGCTCATCGTCCTGCGAGCCTTAGGCAAAATGAGCGTCAAAGGCGCTCCTGTGAGCCTTGAGAAGCGAGGCTAGATGTCGAGGCATTAAAACACACGGGTCTTAGCCTGTAAGCAGTTGAGGAATGAGGGACTTAGAAAAAAAATTCCATCATCGGAATCTCGGGGGCAAAAAACGACCTCGCAAAAATACGACTTTAATGGGCGAACCGCGGCGATCAAAAAACACGAAAAACAAGAAAAAACAAAACAAATAAAAAATAAAAAAACACTTACACACAGCACAGGGGGAACGCCAGGATGCCTGGGAGTGAGGTTGCACGCAAATTTAAGCCAAATTTACAAAGTTTTGACACTCAAAAATCAGCTAAGCGAGAAAAAAAATTCCGGCTGAAAAAAATCGAAACACAGCTAAACTACACTGAAGCGTGCAAATCACTGCCAGGCACGTACGAGTTAGCCAGGAACGACCTTGGAATTTTGGGGGCAAAAAAGCAACCTCAAAAAAATACTCAATTTACAGGCGAACCGCGGAAATCGAAAAATACACAAAAATAAATAAATAAAATAAATAAATAAAAACACACTCACACATAGCACGAGGGGGAACACAAGGACAACTGGGAGTGAGGTTGCACGCAAATTTAAGCCAAATTTCCAGAGTTTCGCACACTAAAATCGGCTAAGCAAGAAAAAAAATGTTGGGGGGGGGGGGCGAAAAAAATGAAAACGAGTCTAAAGGAGACCGAGGCGCGCAAATCATTGCCAGGCATGTACGAGTTAGCCAGGAACGTAGGAGATACAAAATATACCATTACAACTGATGGAAAAGGCTTGAGAGCCAAGTAACACATAGAAAAAAAATGCCATTTTACCACACTAACTTGCAAATAATAACATTATGATTCTAAAATGGCGCTTTACCCTCCTAAACAAATGGTTTGGCCTCGCGCACACAGCATATTTACACTGCACACTTGGCACATTGCTGACACTTTCTCCTCAGGTGATCAACACTCCACCTGTACATTTTCAGATGCAGGAAAATCCAAAGCGATTGTTAGCTCTTCAGGATATTGATTGCTGCATATTAAATATAAATAGGTAAAGTATATTTAATTTATTAATTCATATTCATTTTTGAATTCACTGTACTAAAAAATTGTTTATTTTAAACTGTCTTTGCGATGAGCGCCAATGGGGATCATTGCAAAGCAGGAAACTTGAAGGACACGAGGGGAGAGACTCGCAATGAGCGCCGAAGGTCCTCAGAGGAGCCAAAGACTTACATTGTGTGGCAAACAGCATTGTCATGGCTTCAATGCAATATGCTAGTGTTGTATTAATCAGTGAAAGCATGCACTACCCTGGTGGACCTCCCTTATAATTCATAATCATTACAGCCACTAAATAAAAAATTTTATAGCATGTAGTTGTAAAGAATATTTCTTTCTTTCATTTCCCTGAAGAATCTGCTTTTTAGTAGGGGGAAACAGTCCCTGGGCAACCTCTACCTGGACTACACACATCATCAGAGGAGTTGAACACCTAAATTCAGGTTTTTAATAATTTAGTGTACCCCGCTATTGCAACTTTTGTTACATTAATAGGTCGTTAGTTAACACTCCTATTTTGACTGGTAGGCAGGCAGTATAGGGAGATACTTAGAGAGGTCCAAGTGTGTGGGATCTTTTCCTGAGGGATATTAGATTTTTATTTAGTTTTGCCTTGTTATCTTTAGCTGGGTACTTACTATACTCCATTTATGGTGTCATTACTGTGTATTTTTGTACTGTGATTACTCAGGTAGAAGGTTACTGTCTCATGTTTGGAAATATTGTTCTTATTTTTTGCCATCACACATTGATGCACCTTCCACTAACAGTAGATCCTGGTAGTTTTATTATTATTGAAGTTTTAATCATTTGTCAATTGGCTACATTAAAAGTTATTTTTTAGGGCTCATTAAGTGCTCTTTATAATTTCAAATAGAGTACTTGGGAGTCCTGGTAATCTTGTTTCCCTAGTTCTCATTTTTTATTATATATTTTTTTGTATACGTTATTACCATACTCTATATTTGTTGGGTTGTATTCATAGGTTAATTCTTTATGGCAAAAGGAATAATCACCCTTAAATGGTTGCACACTGGAGTTGGGAGTAAACTTTTCTGATATGTTTTTCCTAGTTAGACTTTCAAGATACTGTGTTTATCCAAAGGTTTGATAAAACAGATAAGTCTTAAGCTTCTTCTGGAAACATTTTCAATGATGGGGACTCTCAAACTATTATGGGGAAAGAGTTCCACAGAACGGGAGTGCATGCCTAAATGTGGTGGCAGCTAATGATGCCAAGTGAACACTTGGAACATTTAACTATGAAGCCCTATCTGATGAAGAGCACAGGTAGGAGTTTAGGGAACAAAGAGTTCTTTCAGCTGGCTTTGAAAGTCAGCAAGCCAACCATGAAATGAATTTGCCATTTGATAAGTAACCAGTGCAGAGCATGAAAAATGTGACAAGAGCAGACCTTGTTTGTTGGTAGAATTGTGCACCATCTGCAGGTGTGTCATCAGTTTATCTAGAAGTCCCAGGAATAGTGCATTACAGTTGTCAAGTTTGGAAACACAAAGGCATGGGCCAGTGTAGCCAATTCATCTGGAAAAAGTCCTTCATCCTTGCTATATTTTTCAGGTTGAAGAAAGAGATCTTCATTGTAATTAACATTTGATATTTAAGCAAATGATGCATCTGTAATCCTCCATATCCTGTGCCAGTCACCCGATCATGCTTCAGTTTTGATCTTATGACATCCTGCCTCTAAAATTACAGCTGTCTTTCGAGGGCTTAGCTTCAGCCAGTTGGCCGTCATCCACTCTGGGAGATCTACTAGACAATCATTAAACACGGACACGGGATGATTTGTGCTTTGATTTGATAATAGATGCATTTGTGTGTCATCAGCATAGGGAACATAGTTTAAATCATGTTGTCTTATTATATCATCCAATGGAAGCAAGTACACAGCAAACAAAATGGAAGATAAAATGGGTCCCTGTGGAACTGCACATATCAGTCTTGTAGGTACAGCAGACTTTTTCCCTGAGGACAATCTCTGGGATTTGTCTAATAGAATTTCAACCAGGTCATTTTTTTGTATTATTCACTTCTCAATTTTCCTTGAAGAAACTTAATTAAAATAACATGGTCCAATATCCAATTCTTTAGATTGTCAGTAGAGAGTTTTCAATCTTGTAGGGTGCTTTGGGAAAAAAAAAAACTTTCTACAAAGATTCTAAGCTCAAAACAGGGCCCTCCATTTGCAGTTTGCTAAAATTATATTTTTCCTTGTTCTTTTCCTCTTTATAGCGCTACGGAATATGTTGGCGCGTTTCAAATAAAAGTAATAATAATAATAATATATCAAGTGCTATAGAGAGCAGGAATGATGCTACAGTTAGTGGCTGGGAAAAAGAGTATTTGGGGAAGGCAGCTGCTTTAGGAAGAGGTCTTAGGGGTTAAGAAATACTTTCACCCCAGGGTAGGGGAGAAGGTAGTATTGAGTGAGTTAGCACCTGGGGGAGGGGGCATTTTTTTTTTATACCAGGGCTATCCATTGATTATCTCAAGGAGGATGACTATAGAACAGTCACCCTGTATTTTACCATCAGGAGATCATTTAAAACATATACCAGAGCTGTTTTCGAGTAATATTGTTTTCAGAAACCTAAGTGGAATATGTCTTATAAGTTGTTGGGTGACAGTACTTGGAAGGTTTGAGATAGGCCTGCACTTACTAATGCAATCTGGGTTCAGGAAGACTTTTAAGCACAGGTCTGAGTGTTGCCTCCTTCAGTGGAGTTGACATTTCCCTATCTGCAAAGAGCATTGCACAACTTTTGTGAACATTGTGATTATTATGTTCATGCATGGTATTAGTAGGCATGTGTAGCTTGGTTCCTGATTACAAGTCATGGACCACAGTCCTTTGGTGATTTGTACAATGTCTTCTTCACAATCGTTGTCAAAGCTATTACTCAGTTCTCAGCTCTAGGTGCCTTACATTTTTCTGTTGTCATTACAGGGACGATTGCACATATAGAGAGAACTTTATTGGGTAAGAAGAAAACAAACTCTTCACACTTTGATTGCGATAAAGCTGAAATAGATTGGTTTGCATAGCCGTTCTACAGTTAGTAAATCTTAGAAGGCCTGATTCTGAAAATTCTCCATTTTACAAGACTTTCTTCAGCTCCTTTCAAGCCCGTAATCTCTCATTTTCATCTCCCTGATGTTTCTATTAAACCAGGGAGCATGTGGTGACATTTAAGGGGCTGTGTACGAGTAGGAATAAATCTTGTCCAATGTTGTTTTCACATTCTTATTATAATGTTGAGCTACATATACAATATGCTCACAGTCCCATCCCATATGAAAAATTGAGGAACCCTTAATAGACACCATGTAGACATCTCTACAGAATAAGTCTATTTGCATGAGCACCTATAGAGATTTTGATAGTAAAGCAATTTTACCACAGAACTGGTACATTTTTGTGGGTGGCAGAGGGAGCATGCTGTGGCTTTCTCGTAAAGGCCATAGCATGCATCAGGAACAGGACATCTTGCCAAAATTTGTAGAGCTTATCATCCACCCAAGCATTGAAGCTACCAGGGATAAGCCACATAGAATGTTCTAGCACCAATGAAGTCATAAGTTCTGTGATTTTTTTTTAAAACTGCTTTTTATCTCCAGGTGGATGATAGACAAGAAAGATTCTCAATGTCAGTCCTGTTGCATTTCTTGCTGATACACTCTCAAAAGAATTAGGTTGCTCAATAGAAAATGGCTTGAGATTCAAGATTAATTTGGAGCATTGCTGTCGTGTGCAATGGAGCACTGAATAATTGGCAGGTACAGCTGCTTCTAAGATTAGCACCCTTATTAAATTGGGATTCGGCCAATTGAATCTACAGGCCCACAGCCTTATTAAATTGCGATTCGGACAATTAAATAGGGGTCTATTTAAGAACAGAGCATATTTTTTTTACAGAAGTTCCTAGTTAGTGAAGACCTTGCTTTTGGATAGAAGTTCACTAATTAAAAACTTATGTTAAAAAATATGCTATGTGCTTATAAAGAGCCCTATTCAATTGGCCGAATCACAATTTAATAAGGCTGTGGGCCTGTATTTTGATGTAGCCAAGTGTCGGTAACAAAGGTAATGTCTGCTGAACTAACAATTAGCCTTATTCAATTAGCTACTTGCAAATGCTTTGAACTAAATAAATTTGGCTTTGGGTGTTTTTTTATAAATGTTTATATGCATTATTTTGATTTAATAATTCATTAGTGCCAATAAGTCATATTTGCTGAATATATTGCAATATTAAGAGTGATTTAAAGGGTGTATAAATTTACGAATTGGGCAATTGTATCAGGCCCTAGGTGTCCTATGATAGCAGTTTTTTTGGATATTTTGGTGAGCTGTGTAATAAGGTACTTTGCGGTCCAGGGGCAGATGTGTTTTTTCTCTGAACCTGTTCACCATTTTAGCCCTTGTGAGTTTTTTAAAAATTCCAATTTGTTTAATTGGCGTTTTTGGGAGCTCTGAAATTGGCTATTCAAGGAAAAAAATGGAGGCCGTAAAGACATTATATAAAAAAAAAAGGCTCACAACAAGGCCAAAGCCCATAGGGCTTAGGCGCTCATCGCTAGGCACGCAAGACTTGAAGAGGAAGAGGAAGGAGAAAGACACAGGGAAGGGAGAGGGAGGAGAGGGTGCAAAGAGACACAGGGGTGCGAGGGGGGAAAGAGACACTGGGGAGGGAAATAATGGATAAAAACCAAAGGGCTGGGACAGGAGGCAAAGAGACAGTGAGAGGGAGAGGCGGAAATAGACACATAGAAGGGAGAGGCAAGAAAGTGGTGGGTTGGACGATGCCTGCAATGAGTGCTAATTGCGGGGCTCGCAATGATCATGGAAGTGCTCATCGCAAGGTCCATAGGGCTCACAATGAGCTTTGAAGGTGCTCATCGCGGGGCTTGTGATGAGCGCCGAAGTTGCTCATTGCGAGGCACGAAAGTGGCGAGTTGGCCTTGTAGAGTAGACAGTGGGAGAAGGCATTTCAAGTGTCCCTCCCCAATACATTTTCCCATTGCTTCTTCCCCCCGAATACTTTTTTGCATAACTGCCCAGGGTGGGCATGTTTGGTTGGGCCTGTGTGAGGGATCCCTACACTTCAAAAAAAAGATTAAATACAAACGAAAAAACTAGGGGCACTTACCTATGAGAGGCACACATTTTTTAGTTTAAGAAAGACTAAAAATATTTTTTGGGCTTAAAAATTAAATACTGCAGTTCACAGACTGTCTGGAACTAGAGTGTTCGCTCCCTCCATCCCATTTCCTGTGGAGTGAACAAAGAGGCCAGAAAGGGCACCAGTTGAACCAGTTATAAGGAACTATTGGTCGAAAGTAGCTCTTCAATATCATTTATTCTCGGCGGTAGTCTCTTTATTTGATTATAGGTATTCCTGAATGGATGTTTATATGATTACAGGTATTTATGGCTTAATATTTATTTATGTATCTATATTACAGTAATAGGAGACCTTAATATATATATACAGTATATATATATATATATATATATATATATATATATATATATATATATATATACATATACATGTGTAACCTGGATTTCCACAGGTCCCCACAGAGGCATTACAATTCATTTTATCTAATTAAAATCATCTAGCTGTATGACATTTTTCTTGATTATTTATGCTCTTAATTAAACAATTTCTGTTTTAATAGTGCTGTGGCCTTCAACTCATTTAATTACTCAGTTTTTCTGTGTGATACAAGTGATCATGATATGTGTTTGTGTAATATGTGCTCGCTGTCCTCCAGTATAAAAATATAAATAATATAGCCCACCATCAAATACATGTAATAAATAAGTAAAAGCTTGGTGTGTGCATCCGTGATTTGCTCACACAGCAAGAGAGCGATGTACATGCACAGAAATGGAAACACTGGTGCGTGCATCCTTGTGCATTCACTCGCAGGGGCTCCTCCACTTTACTGCCCAGGGGCTCTGAAAAAGTAGATCCGAGCCTGGCTCTGCCCCAGCTTATATATACCGGTAAGTTAATATGGGGGTCAATATGTTGGACAGTTGCACAGTACTTTGTTGTTTTGCTTTGTTGTATTCTCCAGGTCAGGGGAGCTATCCTTGGTATATCCTTGTAGTGTTGTAGATAGTGTTGTAGATCTTAGCCTAGTAGGAAAGTCATTCCAATGTTAATCTCCATGTGGAATAGTGATCCCTTACCAAGATGTTGGTGTAAGGCAGTCAACAAGGATGATGGATCTTTATATTTAGATTTGCTGGCAGGACATGTTAATATTTAAATCTTTTTAGAGAGATGTTCAGGAGCTGAAGCAGTCATCTTCATGGTAAATTGGGATTATTTGATACTTTATTCTCTGCATAATAAACCACATAACATTATATTTTATGAAATGTTCTGAGTTTCTTCAGAATAAGTTGTGAGCATAATATAAATAGAAAGCCAAGTATATAGATTAATACAAGTTGCTTTTTTACATTGTTTATATGCCCTTTCAATTTGTCATTACTTACAATGCTACTTAAATTGGTATTTTTCTTTGATGCATGCCCCATGTATGTTATATAGATGTATTGAACCAGTTTGAAGGGATTGTTTTAAACATGACAGTTTTTTTTATCATTTGTATGTATAAAGTATTTATAAACAAAGAGAAATGTTGCTTTGATGTTACTGTTCCCTTTTTACATGTACCAGAAGCGATGCTGCCACCCCATACAGGAAGCCGGCTTAAAGAACATTACAAACTGTTTATATATTGTATAAACTATTATTCTCTCAGTTATTTTTCTGATATTTACCACTGATTGTGTGGCTCAGTATGCTAATTTGCAGCTCAGAGTGATTGATAAGGGTGCATGAGTTATGGATTATGGCCCGCAATTTTCCTTCACACAGCCCGTATGTCTGCGGGTTAGAATTTTTTTTACAGTTACAGATGTATTTAATTTACTCAATTACAGGCTCAGAGCCCCAACACGTAAACTATGATCCCATATGTAGCATTTCAGGGCATGATCATGATCAATCAGGCAAGCCCGCAAGTTACAATTTAGATAGAGTCAATAGTGAATGAGACTGTCATCATGACTTAATAAAATATGGAGTTTAAACTACAATCAATTAGGGCCTCATTCTATTACCGGCCGTAAATCGGCCGTAAGGCTGCGATTCCTTGCGGGGGTTCTGTTAACTCGCGATTCTATTATACGGCCCCGCAAGGATCTCCTCTTACGGCCGGCCGCATATCTTGAAACCGGCCGTAAGCTGTGAAATCTAAAAACGCAAAAATAAATTCAAGCCTGCACTGTACAGCTCTGTAAATGCTAGGGATCATATTGGGGGACATGAGGATTAAAAGTAACCCACTCTCAAGCTTGCACATCAGCCCAAACCCGAGTTCAAATTAACTGTTTATTTTCCGGCTGCGGTGTGGGCGGGTCTGAAGTGCTCCAAGCACTCTGGACTTTTTACATGGATATTTTACGGATATTAAAAATAAAATAGTTTACGGATTTGAGTATAGGATAATTATGTGCTATTTTTTCTAACACCTAAAATCCCTTTATAGTCTTCTCAAAGTGCAGGATGGCTTTATTTGAGCTATTTTATGTGCTTAATTGGTGCTAGCGGGACCTCTTTCCTGCAAGTAAGCAGCGGCTCGCTTTTAGCCTTGCAGAGATGGTTCCCGGAGCAATTGAATTGCAAATAGGAATTTCTTACGGCCGAAACTCTTGCGGCCGTTTTAGATCAAAGGCTTTCCTCCGGCGCGAGCGGCCGCAAGAGATAGCAAGGCACCGGCCGCAAGCCTGCCGGAATCCCCGGCCGTAAGGGAATAGAATAGCCGTAAAGCTTGCGGCCGGTCCTTGCGGCCCCGCAACGGCTGCGGCCGCTAATAGAATGAGGCCCTTAGTGTTTAGAAGTCCGATCTTCAATCGGACTTGCAATCCAGAAATGTAGAAATCAATACAAATCAATAAATCAGCTTCTAGTTCATGCAAGTTCCATGATATGTATTAACTCCTTTATTCCCAGGATCGATATAACACAGAAATAAAACATTACAAAAATATATTTTTATTGCAGATTGAGACTGTTGTGCAATTAATCCTAATGCCTTTCATTGCTTTCTCATTATTTTTAAATACAGTAGTGTGTGTTTATTAGCTTTTGCAGTTTTACGAACAAGTGTTTAACCCATTTGTGAGTCCTATCTAGTACTCATAGAATTTTTTGATACATTTGCCATTTACAAGTTTGAAGGCAATTGCGGCCTTGTTGAGTTGTAATTAAATATGGATTTTGCGTCTTTAGCACTGGTAACATTTACAGGCTTGAAACATTAAAGAACGAAATAGGACAAAGTTACGTTTTTGACGACCGCAGTAATTTGGAATTGGAATGTTGTTGTTTAGTCATTCAGTCGTGTCTGGCTCTCTGTGACCCTATGGTCTGCAGCACGCCAGGAACATCTATCGTTATGTCTATGGTTGTGCTTATCCATAAGGTTTTCTTGGAAAAGTTACTGCAGTGGGTTGCGATTTCCTTCTCTAATGGACCCCAACACTGCACTGGCTCATTCACTCATGCCCGGGCAATGTAACCCCCACACTGCCCTGGCTCAGTCACTCATGCCTGGGGAATGTAACCCCAACACTGCACTGGCTCAGTCACTCATGCCTGGGGAATGTAACCCCAACACTGCACTGGCTCAGTCACACATGCCTGGGGAATGTAACCCCAACACTGCACTGGCTCAGTCACTCATGCCCGGGGAATGTAACGCCAACACTGCACTGGCTCAGTCACTCATGCCCGGGGAATGTAACACCAACACTGCACTGGCTCAGTCACTTATGCCTGGGGAAGGTAACACCATCACTGCCCTGGCTCAGTCACTCATGTCCGGGGAATGTAACGCCAACACTGCCCTGGCTCAGTCACTCATGCCTGTCTGCTTCCAGGTAAAACTGAATTGTAGAGACATAAAATGGATGCAATCTAGGTGCCTGTAAGCCATCTGTAGCACGAAAACGTTCTCATTACTGCCGGTCTGCCGGCTTCTCCTTCTGGTGGCTCCTCCCCAGAGGACGCAAGAGGGAGACCAGTCGGCCGAGGAGGTGGAGGGGGACTGGGAAGGAGGCAGGAGTGACATGGGCGGTGGGCGGCAGTTTTGGCTGCCACTGCTCAAACTGGCCAGTGTTTTTGCCACAGCTGGTGCCGTCCCCAAAGAAGTGCTGACCAGGGCAGACCATCCCCCTCCCCCGCACCCCCCAGCTAGGCTACTATGTATATATTTTTTTCATTCTACAGTGATCCATTAAACAGCCACAAACCATTTACGTAGACATTACTAACTAACAGACTCATTCAATTGCTGCGATTTTAAGATCTGTAGTTGCACGTAGATGTTGCAAGCTACTTTGCTATTCAGTTGCCTTCCGTTTGCAGGCTCCAATCGAGTTACTTGCTGCGAGCTGCGATCCATTGCGATTTGTAAAATCGCAACTTACTTCCCTCAAAGGCTTTGATCTTTTATGTCCGCAAGAGTTGCAGACGCTAAAATTGCAAATCCCTATTCAATTGCTCCGATTTTCCTGCGCTATCTACTCTGTCAAGCCCGCAAATGGCAAAAATCAAACCACAGGTTACTGGGACCAAGGAAGTCTTGCAAAGCGCTTACTTACAAATCGGAGCACTTTAAAAGCAAATATAAAATCAATCCAGAACTGTAAATTATGGGGAACACAATGGGTGACATTAGAATTAAAAGCACAACATTCTCAAGCTCGCACATCGCCTATATAATACTTTATTTCATGTTTAATTTCCGTTCAAAGTCCTACGGACATTAATGACCTCCAAGCCCGTAACTCGTTATTCAAGCCCGTAGGACTTCAATGAAATATGGAGGTTGTATTCCAAAGTCATATGGGCTTGGAGGTTGAAGCCCATAGGACTTTGGGTGGAAATTAAACATGAAATAAAGTATTATATATTGACGATGTGCAAGCTTGAGAATGTTGTGCTTTTAATTCTAATGTCACCCATTGTGTTCCCCACCATTTACAGTGCTGGATTGATTTTACTTTTGCTTTTAAAGTTCTCTGACTTTTCGGGCTTGAACCACGAGTTACGGGCTTGTGTCCGCGATCATGTACAAATGCTATTTTCGAGAGCATGGTTTCCGTATCTCGCAACCGGTGCCTAACTTGCCGGCCCTGCCAATTAAATATTAAAGTACAAATAGAGCAACAAGAGCCCGCAACACGATTGCAGGAAATTGGCTACTTGCGATTGCGTTACAGTCCCAAATTGAATGACAGAGCCATAAATGTATAGATTTAATGTTGAATTACAGAAGCAAGAGAAATGCATATCATGTCTTATTATAAATTAGTCTGGACTGGCCTAAACTCAAATTATTTGATCTGGTAGGCAAAGTTATAACATTTTGGTAAATATATGTGCTAAACCTTTACCTTCAATTAAGTAATTTGAAGCTTCAGAAAGATGTAGGTTATGGCGACATATGACAAATAACAAAAGGTTATTAATGCTGAATAAGTAGTTTAGTGTTTTACATCATTACGAGTGATCACTGATATAGCTGTCCTGTTTATAACACAATTTATATTCAAAAACGCATATTGGAGATTGGGTGCATTGATTTACTTTGTCTAGAACACTTAATTATACATTGGATTTACATTATGGTAACAACTGTATATTCTCGCTTCTACAAAAATGTCATGACATTCTAATGACCGTCTTCGTCTTTGTTAATTTGCTAACCATTAAATAGTCTAACGACAATAATGCCAAAAGGGCCAATGTGATCATGTATTTAAAACATACTATTTTGAAGAACTACAACTGAAATATTCAAATGTTTATTATCAAAAATAAAATAATACATATATTTTATATTTTATACAATTATACTGTTATGAGATCTGCCATTTTGATTTATGCTGATCAACTTTCTGCGATGGGAAGAATTTCAATATACATAAAGCTCCTTTCTGCACAATGGGAATGTGCTATCTACAACCGCCAGCGTATCATAAAGTCTAATGAAATGGTTTACCCTCCAGAGAGTAACAGACAAGATCAGCTGGTAAAGGTAAATGTATCCATATACAGTAGTACTTAATATTTTGGTCTAAAAGATAATAATTTATAAAATTATTTGCAGCCTTTAAGACACCTCACTATAATGAGGTTCCCAAAACGGCATCAAGACTTGAGATAGCTTCACCATAGAGTTGCCTATTTCCGCAATTTTTACTAATTATATCCCAACTACAAATATTACAAATTATGAGCTTAAAGGACCACTGAAGTGCATTTACAAGTAAAGCTCACATGTTTGTTTGCACTATATTAGCTGTTAAAATTAATATGCAGTTTAAAATAAATAAAAACGAAGATTATATAGAAATAAAAAAGTAAAAATAAAATATATCATAATATTGAGGAGGAAAATTGACAATATATTTTTGAGTGACAATGATAAACGGGTGGTAATGTATCAAATTAAAATAGTTTTAGTATAATAAGTTGTGTCTACGTTGCTCATGATTACCTAAATACAGACTTTATACACATATGCTGAATGACATTGAGCCCACCATTCTGCCCGCTCTATCTTTGTGCCAAATAGAAGAATTCAGTCATGTAGATCTAGAATAAAATGGGGGCAACCTCAGCATTGAAACATATGCAAACACATATTGGATAACCCATATTGATATTAAACATTAATGGGGATTATAGTCAAGTAAGAACAGAAGCCCACTATGATTATCACAGCTGAGTAGTGCATTCTGACCATATAAATATAGCTAAGGTGACCAAATGCTGACTTAATAACCAAAATAAAGCCAACTGTGTGAAAAAGTAGATGCATGATGGAAAGAAACTATGGATTCCCAATGGATGCAGAAGTTCAATGGTTATAAATGAACCTAGTCATACTATGGAACATGGTTAGTCCAGCAATGTTCAGCAGAATGTCACTTAATCAAGAAAATAGGAGTGGAGGTCAATGACCATTCTGGAGACAGCACAGAAGTTCAGTGTTCCATTAGTAAAGAAATTAGAGCTTTTCAATAGGTTATTGGGGCCATCTGTTCCGAACTGAGAGGAGATGCAGTAGCTAGGATGGGAGTACTTTTTGCTGAAGAGGTCTCCATTGGAGTCTCCCAGTAATAGATAAAGATGCACCAGACCAGTCTTTAATCTCCATCCCGGTCCACAGCCTGTATCCTTCAGCATAATATCTTGAGATGGCTTCAGAGTTTCTATCAGTGCTACTCCTTTTAGCTCTGATTTGAAATAGCGCTGTTTTTTCTGGAATTCTCCACTTTGAGCAAAACCACCAAAATAGCGTTGTTTTTTTTTTTTTTTGCCGCTGATCCCTGCTGAATGCTTTGCTTCGTGACAACGCTGTTTTTTTTCCTCTTGAGACCCTGTTTAATGCTCTTAATAGCGTCATAGCATTAAGAGAGGACCCAGGGAGAGAGACAGAAAACTGCTATCCTGAGAAGAGAGAGAGAGAGACGCACCTACAACATCCAGTGGCAAGGTACAACATATTTAAATGTTTCCGTTCTCATCTCGTGGCTGTTAATTGTCTAATAAAATCTATATCCATTTTATTTTTTTGCACTGTTTTACAGAACATGTCTGAGCGCAAGGAAGGCCTGGCCAAGTTGAAGAGCCAGAGTATCCATTTGGATGTGAAAATGCAGGTGCTGGACCACATGAAAAAAGGGAGCGGTAAGTTGCCAATCTCCACAATCTGCACCATCCTGAAGAAAATATGATTTCTGCGACCACCATCACTACATCTTTAGCAAAGAAGATTTCCCACTCCAGATGCTACGTCCTGGAGGATATTGAGCATAACATGCCTCTCAGCCAGGCAATCATAATGGAGAAGGCAAGAAACATATACAGCCATATCTTTAGCTAGCACCAGATGTGATGGAGAGCTTCTCAGCCATTAGAGGTTGGTGTGATCGCTTTAAAAAGAAGAACAACCTCTACAACTTTAATATCACAGTAGAAATGGCAAGCATTGACACCAAAGCTGCTGTGGCCTTTCCAGACACCTTAAAAGAGATTGTGGAAAGAGGCAATTACCCTCCTGAATGGATAAGCCTGGCATCTACTGGAAGTGGATGCCAAGCGCACATTAATAGCACATGAGCATAAGAGAGCACATGACTTCAAATCGGCCAATGACTGGCTAACCCTCTTCTGGGTGGGAATGCCACAGGTGACTTCAAAATCAATCCTTTGCTGGTCTACCACTCAAAGACACCTAGAGCCATGAAGGGCATCACTAAATCCAGTTTGCCAGTCATTTGGCAATCCCACAGGAAGGCCTGGATTACCATGGATATCTTTGGAGTGGTTGAGCAAGCATTTCTGCCCTTCTGTGCAGGCACAAAGGACTTGAGGCCATATCGCTCCTTTTAAGGGATAATGCTCCAAGCCACCTTACCAACTTGGCTGAGCTCCACTGCTGCACCCAGGTGGAAGTAGTGTTCCTGCAACCCAACACTAATTCGCTCATCCAGCCTTTGGACCAGAGGGTCATTGTGACCTTCAAAGCATCTATATTTGCCACTCATTCCTCTAGCTCATTGACCAGATGGACAGCCAGGACAAACAATCCATAATGGTTTCTGGACAGTATGGCTGCTTAAATAACATATGTGTAGAATAGTGTAAGATGTAGAATATTATGTATGTACAGGTGTAGAATATTATAACTGATGAAAATAAATATGATTTGTTAAAATACATAATAAAGAAAAAATGGCTGTTATAATAGTGTTATCAGCTGAATAATACTGTTTTAATTAAGAACCTTGCATCACCCATCCAAAGGCTTAATTAAAATCAACCTTGAATTACAATATGTGTATGTATTTCTGAAAGAGCTTTACAAAAATGGTAAATAACCCTAAATGACACGCAGAAAAAACGCATTTCTGTACTATGGTATTCATTCATTTCATAATCCTTGAACATTGTTTACCAACCTTGACTTAAACTTTGTCGACAACAACTCATCCACTATTGTAGTATTTTTCAAACATATTATTACAATGTGCTAGAAATATGTAATTGCTTCTAACTGCAGAAATATATGTATATTCTTTAGTTTCCATGTATATGAATTAATTAGATGTACTTGAATCATACTGATAAAAATAGTTTTATAGCTATATAAAATTATATAAATTATACACACACATCTATTATAGTGCATACTGTAAAAGGTAAAAAAAATCCCAGTTTATTTTTTATTTGCCCTGGTATAATATGCGGAAAAATATCAAAATAATATCTGATTTATTGAAAGTAAAAAATAAACTAAACTAGCGGCACTGAAGTCACTATTTATACTCAGTACCATTGGGTGGAAAATCAAGTTAACAATGTATTAACATTTTCTACATCAATAATCAATGATCAATAATTGATTTAGGTATGGTGATTTTTAGAACTGACATAGATACTATGGCCCTCATTCAATTGCAATTTGGCCAATTGAATAGGGCCCTAAATAAGCACATCACATATATTTTTTAAAGAAGTTTTTAGTTAGTAAGCATCTATCCAAAAGCAAGGTTTTCACTAACTAAAAACTTCTTTAAAAAAAATATGCTATGTGCTTATTTAGGGTCCTATTAAATTGGCCAAATGGCAATTGAATGAGGCCCTATAAGTTTTATTTATTGCCTGTATAGCCCCTGAAGCCCACAAGAATCTTCATCGATAATAAGGTTCTGGCTGTAACTGTTACAATGAGGGCCTCATTCAAATGCAATTTTGTCAATTGAATAGGGCTCAATATAAGCACATAGCATATTATAGAGGTTTTTAGTTGGTGCACATCTATCCAAAAGCAAGGTCTTCACTAGCTAAAAACTTCTGTAAAAAAATATGCCGTTAAGGCACTACAACGCACTACAACTATCACCACAAACTCGATGAGGCAATGAAATACGCGGGACTTAGCCACCAAACACCTACTAAACGCGGGATCGCCTTGGCGTGCAAGCGGTTGACAAATGCGGGACTTAATTTTTTTTTTACGAGACCCGGGACTTAGAAAAAGTTAAATACGAGACGCGGCACTTAGAAAAAAAAAAAGATACGAGACGCAAAAAAAAATATGAGATTAACGGACGAACTGCGAAATCAAAAAAACAATAAAAACACACTAAATACACCAAAAAAAATTACAAAACATCACAGACAGCACGGGGCAACAGCCAGGATGTTTGGGAGTGAGGTGGAACGAGAATTTAAGCAGATTTAGACGACTTTCGGCACTCGGAAATCGCCTAAGCGAGGAAAAAAATGGCTGCCGAAAAAATTAAAAACGAGGCTACACGACCCCGGACTGCGCAAAACTCTGCCAAATGCGTAGCACTTTACACATCCAACTACAAACAAGAAAATACACTATTACAAAAGCCGGAAAATGCTGACGAGACGCGTAACACATTACATAACATTATGACTATACAATGACGCTTTACACAATAAACCAACGGCTTTACCTCGCGCACGCAGACTCTTTAGAATGCACACTTCAAACATTCATTACACTTTATAAGCAGGGCACCAACACTCACAATGTATATTCTATGCAGACGCAAAATACAAACAGATTGTTAGCTCTTCAGGCTATTACACGCTGCATATATCAATTATAAATATTTCAATTTATTATTACTTAACTACATATACATAAAAATATATATCTCTCTTTATCATGACTGATGAAGGTGCACAGAGGACCAAAAGTACACAACAGGAGAGGCTCGCAATGTGAGCCAAAAACGCTGAGTGCAAGGCTCTCAATGAGAGCTGAAGGTCCTCAGAGTACAAAACGGTTTACATTGTGTGTATGGCTTAAAATGTTACTGCCCTGTAATTTTTGACGGGCGAGTCGCTAGTATATATATGCTATACCACCTGCAAGAATTAGGGGCCTCATAGACAACTATTACATAAGACTGCACGCTGCCATTGATGCTAAAGGGGGCAATACACAGGATTAAGCACTAAGGGTATGTAAACTTTTGATCAGGGCCATATGGTTGGTTTCTGTTATCATTATGATTTAAAAAGGAGCCAAACAACTATGTGATAATAAATGGCTTCATATGATCACTATCCTTCAATAAAAGACATTTTTTTGCATGATCAGTCATATTTTCAAAATAAATGCCACAATTTCCCAATTTTTGCCAGACTATGCAAACTGTTGAGCACAACTATATATATATATATATATATATATATATATATATATATATATACATGAACATAAAACCACTTCTGGAGAAATTCTTTATTTTTGATGTTTCTATAGAAAGTTTTCATCTTGTCTCACTCAAGCCCTTCCAAGTTGTGTGTAAATTGAGGGCATGTTCTTAACAACTGAATAGTGAAGGAGGAGTTGGAAATTAGGAAGATGGGTTGTGGATATGTTACAGGATTTTAGGAATTGTATTTGAGGTGCAAAAGGAGCTCTCATACATGCAACTTCACCAACGTACCATGCATGCCTTCAGAGACCATTTTAAAGGGCCATGTTAAAATTTATTAAGAATAAAAAAATGAAACATATTGTGAGCTCAATTGCTTGTATCTGCCCATTATCCAAAAATGCAGTTGGAACAATGTATTGTTGACATTTTGATGTAAATATTTTTTTTTACTTATTCTAGATATGCAAATATACAAACTCATGCACTGTTTTGCACAACCTTACATAAAAGTGTAAATGTTGTGATTTAGTCATTCGGTCGCGTCCGAATCTCCGTGACTCTATGGACCACGAATGCCAGGTGCTTCTCTCAGTCACTGCCCCTCTGAGCTCCATCAAGTTCATGTTAATTGCTTCAGTGACGTCATCTATCCATCTCCGCCTCTGTCGTTCCTTTCTTCTTGTGCCTTAAATCATTCCCAGCATCAGAGTCTTTTCTAGGGAATCATGCCATCTCATAATATGGCCAAAATATTTGAGCTTCAGCCTCATGATCATACCTTCTAGGGAACAGTTTGTCTTGATTTCGTTAAGTATTGATTTATTGGATCTTCTTGCAGTCCAAGGGACTCTAAGCAGCCTTCTCCAACACCACAATTCAAAGGCGTCAAATATACAGCTCTCAGATTTCTTTATGGTCCAGCTCTCAAATCGATATGTTACTACTGGGAATACCATAGTTTGAGCTATGCGGACTGTTGTTGATAGTTTAATATCTTTACTTTTTACAAGCTTGGCGAAGCTTGCCATAGCTTTCCTTCCCAGAAGCAACCATCTTTTAATTTCATGACTACAGTCACCATCTGCAGAGATCTTGGATCCAAGGAAAATAAAATCTGTCACTGCCTCCACTTCTTCCCCATCTATTTGCCAGGAACTGAGATTGACATTTGCGATGATCTTCATCTTTTTGACGTTGAGCAGCATGCCAGCTTTTGTACTCTCTTCTTTTACCTTCATCAATACGACCTTTAGTTCCTCCTTACTTTCAGCCATCAGAGTAGTATCATCAGCGTATCTGAGGTTGTTGATATTTCTTCCAGCAATATTGATTCCGGCTTTGGATTCATCCAGTCCAGCCTTACGCGTGATGTACTTTGCATATAAGTTGAATAAATAAGGTGACAATATACAACCACACCTTTTCCGATCTTGAACCATTCTGTTGTCCCATTTTCGGTTCTGACCGTGGCTTCTTGGTCCACATACAGATTCTTTTTTTACATACATAGATCCTTTAAGATCAGATCTTTGGAGGGACGTTTGGCGGTGGAAGATACTGATAGCTTGCATTTTATTGTAATCACACCATTGTAGTAACAGAGCAACACAATTACATACAAAATAAGAATATTCTTTTCTCATATTATATGCAAATAATGTATTTTTCTGAAGTGCTTACAGGAAATGGAATTGTATATTTTTCCACAGCAAGACTTCTTTTCACATAAATGATGTTTTTCATTAGCAGTGATTCAGGATGTGAAGCCTGTATGTGGCATATAAATGAACCCAGAGATCTAGTTATCGAATGCATAAACAAAGGATGTGAGAGGAATTTCTTGCTAAAACTATCATTTGCCTTATTATTATTTACTGTGAAATATTCATTTAAAATAGAAATAAAAGAAGTGACAAAAGAAAGCTGTGCACTAATTAACTTGTAGTGTCATTAAGTATTGAATTGCTAATTGGATCCTAAGCTTGAAAAATGAACTGGTTTAGACAATGCTTTGGGAGTATAAAGGAATCAATATCTTAGCTTTCATTTGAATGAACTTGACGAATTATATTTATTTCCAAGCAACGTTTTGCTGACAAAGAACATTGTTTTAACAGATAGATATATTTAAGCTGTTTCCAAGAAAAAAAGTTTTAGTTGTATATATATTCACCTCAAATATCTACTAAACTGAGTGTGTGTTGTTGCCACCATTATATTATGTTTTAAATTGTATAGTTTTTTTCTTTACTTTTAAAGAAGGTTTGTAATTCTATAGCAAGTTTATCTATTTATTTTAATTACGCATTGATCATTACTACAAATCCAATTTAATAATTTATAATAACGACATCAGTATTACATACATTTTTCACAGCCTGCCTCAACCTGATTGTTTGTCTCTACCATGATAAGGTTATTAAGGAGAATAGGGGGTGGCTGAGAGACAAGTTTAAAGGGTTGCAGGAACAATCAGAAATTAAAAGAGAATAAATAACTTTTCATATGCTACCCTACATCAAAAGCTTGTTGTCAAAGGAAACCTCTAAAGGGTTCCTTAATTCTGCACAATTTGAATCACATCACAGTAAAGATCTCATAAAAGCATGTTGAAATACATTTTGGATTTTTTAAATACATGCATTTTTCATTGAGAAGTCAAATAAAATAAAATATGTGCTTACATGTGTAATAGACTGATCAGGTTGCAGGGGTGCTGAGAGATGACTGACTGACAGCCCTGGAAAGTATAAGTACCTAATCATTACTCACCTCATCTCTCAGCAGGAGGCTGGAGCACAGGGCCGGGGGTACAGAGGAGAAAGCAGGGTAGGGCATGAAACTGGGGTGCAGGGGAGAGGGCTGACTGCAGGGTATAGGGAGTGCAGATGTCGGTAGAGCTATTTTCGGGCTCGCTATTGTGCACGCGTATGCGTCGGGGCGCATTTCGTGTGCGCCTGAAAGTCGTGCTACTGCTCAGGTGGTGCTCTGTGCAGTGAAAACAAAAACAAAAACCCTAAACAAATCTATCTGTGTAGGCATGGAATGCTGGACTCACATAAACCATTCATCTATTGGTTAACTGGTCAGTGCAGTGTAAACTCAGTCCAGGGGAGTCCAGAGAAAACCTGCTATCAATCATTTTTCACACCATGAAGAGCACTTACAGTGAGGTAAATGGACCTTTAACATACCAAGTCTCAAGTCAATGGTGTCAATCAGTGTGTTGGTACATTTTTGTAAACCAGATATGGGGTATTTAAACCTCTAGCCTTTGATAAAGCCTCTTTTAGTGAAGCGAAACGAGTACACGACAGTCAGCTCTCTCAATGTCATGTTAACTGCCCTTACATTTATAATAGGAGTATAGATGGACATGATTCTGCCCATATTTTCTAATTTGTATAGTAGATAAAATGACTTTTAAACCCCACTTTGTTTCTATACCCTGAATACAAGAATCACTAAGATTGAGATTTAGTATTTTTCGCAGTATGAATGATGACTTTTAAATACTTTCAACCATAACTGCAATACATTTAGTATTTTCAAGTAGTTAATTTTCCCAAACTGCCCCAGTGATGAAGATCTTAAAAGGTCCTTAAAACATTGTTTTTTATGGTGGCTACAACAATTATTTTGTTGATACTGCAATAGAAATTGTTACATAGTGTTTTATATTATTACACCACTTGCTGTTGCTAAACTTTATGGCTATTTTGGATAATTTGGCTCTAAGAACCAGGGATTATTTGCCAGTTTTGGAGCGCTTTAGCCTTCCAGACAGGAGTTTCCCCATAAGGGAGACAGGGGCATAGATTCATAGTTATAGCATGACACTTTTTTAGTGCACTGGTTGTTGCTGAGGTTTTTTATTTTCGTTCACTGGTTTTGATATCTACATTGCCATAAAGTTTCTCATACTTATGTACTACACTCTTGTAACCAAATATTGATGCTTTGTGAGTTATATTTGGTTTATATTTGTTATCCTGTGTTCAAGAAAAAGAAACCAGTTTTGGGGCATCTTTGGCCTTCCAGATAGGAGGTCCCCTTTGAGGGACATGTGATTCCTTGAAATAACTAGACAATATACTATTCTATTTAGCCAATTTGGGTATAGATGGTATAAATAGTTGCTTCTGTAATAATATATCTATGTACTGGATTGTTTGCTAAATGGTGTTTCAAATTAGTTTATATAGAGTATTGCAACGGTAGCTATGCTTCTGCAATTACACACTGTTACATACTTTAGTAGTATCCTTGCAGTGTATTTTTTTTATTGCAACGTTTTTTCATATTTTATCAATTATTAATAAACATGTTATTTCTGTTTTGAATACATTTTTTAAATACAAGCCAGCAGCTGAGTCTAAACTTTGACAGTGTAATGCTGAGATGTGGCTATTTTAATAATTGAATATTAATTACATTAACAATCAATGCTTAATGAAACCATCTAGCTTATGCTCATGCTGATGCTATTACAGTAGCCTTTTAATATCAAAGGTTTTCTGTTTGTACATGGTCATCACAAAGATATATGCAATGATAGAAGTAGCCCTTGAGACTGTGTGACATCACTAATGACATCACACTTGTAAACCCGCAACTGCTCAAGAAGGTGTGCTCCCAGCGGTGTATGGTAACATCTAAAGGTATGTGAGTATATACTAGTATATACTTAGGCCTTGATTTAATTGAGCTATTGTTGTTTACGTGAGTCCGTAATGTAGCCAGTAAACTAATTTACTATTTAACTGGTGTCTTTTAGCGAGCCGAAAACAATCTGTGGGTTACAGGCTGAAAATCCCTGCAGTTGTCAAAATCGTAACTCTAACCAAGCCTTTGATCTTTCAAGCCACAAGAGTTAAAATCACTAATATCGCAAATCGCTATTCAATTGCTACAATTACTCAAACCCGCAAATATTTCACACCTGTAAATGGCAAATGTAAAAGAAAATCCTACAGGTACCTGATAGGACCTGGAAGGGGGTTAAACACCTGTTCGTAGCACTGTAAATGCAAATAAAAAATCAATACTGCACTTTAAATGATATGGAAAGGGATAATAGACATTATAATTAATTGCACAATCTCAAGCTCGCAAATCTGTAATCAAAAATATTTTTTTTTGTTTCAGTTTGGTGTCATATCAATCTTGGGAATCAATGAGTTAATACATATCAGAATACAAAAAAAAAGCTTTAAGTAACTGTCTGAATATGGACAAAGCTCCTAATATCATCAAATAAATGTCAATAACAGGAGTCAGATGGGATTAGTGAGCATCTGTTCTTCCTCTACCTCTGTATATTAATATATATCAGGCCACCCACATGGACTATAACATTTCCTTCATTCATTTTTATTATTTTGTACATTGGGGGGTTGCGAGTCTGATCACATATCGAACCCCTAAATGCTAATGGATAGACATGTAACCTCCATGTGTTACTAAAGTCATGATGATGGTCTCATTTTCTATTGGCTTTTTCTAAATCGCTAGTTCCGGCCTTGCTTAATTGATCATGTTCATGCTCTGAAATGCTATATATATACGATTGCATGGTCTACAGTTTTGGCTTTCAGCCCATAAGTTGCGGGCTTGTTCAATTGAATCTCTCTGTAATTGTAACAAATCTCAAGCCCGCAATTGAATAAGGTCCTTAGTGTTTTATATATTTTATCTAATTGAAAATGGTAGCAATACATGATAAATAATAAGAAAAATGAAAAATTAACTTTTTGTCATGTGACAACCAACCTTAACCATTTACTCAACTTTCCTCTGCATTTTATTTATTATTATCCTATATTTCTAAAGCACCAAGGACCTCATTCAGTTGCAATTTGGCCAATTCTAAAGGGCTCTATATAAACACAGAGCATATTTTTTTTACAGAAGTTTTGTTAGTGAAGACCTTGCTTTTGGATAGAAGTTCACTAACTAAAAACTTCTGTAAAAAAATATACTATGTGCTTATATAGAGCCCTATTCAATTAGCCAAATCATAATTGAATGAGGCCCATATTACGTAGTGTCCTTTGGGCTGTTGCCACACACTTTCAAGCAAATCACAGTTATTCTATAGTTTCCAGAATTAAAACGATATCCCTCTTTTTATTTTGATGTTTCCCCTTCTCCGTCAGATTTTTATTAACCAATTTATAACCATGTATCTAATTTCTTCTCTTATAAAGCTTTATTTAATCCTGTATTCAGTACAATACTAAGTTGTTCTTTCTCATATTTAGCACATATTCTGTAATGTTTGTTACAAACAGTATGTGGCTGTACCTCATACCCCCTGACGACTCATATTAAGGAGCATCTGTGCTCTGTCACTTGCCATAGTCATCAACAGATGTGCACACAAGGAGGCCAAGGATTGGTCATTATAATGTAACTGGTAATGTGCTTCCCATAAATGATGGTATCATAAAATGTTATATTGAGTTGTCTATGCTCACTCTGTCCTGTCCCTCTGTACTCTCTCTCTATATATATATATTTCCATGTCTCTTTCTGTGTCCTGTCTATCCCTTTGTCCTCTGTCTCTGTCATGTGTCTCTTGCACTATCCTGTCTCCCAATCTGGCTTGTCTCTCTCTCAGTCCTCTCTCTCTGTCTTGTCTCTCTCTCTGTCCTGTCTCTCTCTCTGTCATGTTTCTCTCTCACTATCCTGTTTCTCTCTCTGTCCTGTCTCTCTTTATTCTATCTCTCTCTGTTCTCTCTTTCATTCTCTCTCTATCCTGTCTATCTCTTTCTCTCTGTCCTGTTTGTGTCTCTCTCTGTCCTGTCTTTCTCTCTGCCCTGTCTCTGTCTCTGTGTCCTGTCTCTCTCTCTCTGTCTTATCTCTGTCTCTCTGTTTACTGTCTCTGTCTTGTCTCTGTCTCTCTGTTCCCTGTCTCTCTCTGTCCTCTTACTCTATGCGTCCTGTCTCTCTTTCTGTCCTGTCACTGTCTCTGTTTCCTGTCTCTCTCTGTCCTCTCACTCTATGTGTCCTGTCTCTCTCTGTCCTGTCTCTGTCTCTCTGTTTCCTGTCTCTCTCTGTCCTGTCCCTGTCTCTCTGTTTCCTGTCTCTCTCTGTCCTCTCACTCTATGCGTCCTGTCTCTCTTTCTGTCCTGTCTCTGTCTCTGTTTCCTGTCTCTCTCTGTCCTCTCACTCTATGTGTCCTGTCTCTCTCTGTCCTGTCTCTGTCTCTCTGTTTCCTGTCTCTCTCTGTCCTGTCTCTGTCTCTGTGTCCTGTCTCTCTCTGTCTTGTCTCTGTCTCTCTGTTTCCTGTCTCTCTCTGTCCTCTCTCTTTCTGTGTCCTGTCTCTCTCTCTCCTGTCTGTTTCCTGTCTCTCTCTGTCCTCTCACTCTCTGTGTCCTGTGTCTCTCTGTCCTGTCTCTGTCTCTGTTTCCTATCTCTCTCTGTCCTCTCACTCTCTGTGTCCTGTCTCTCTCTGTCCTGTCTCTGTCTCTCTGGGCCCTGTCTCTCTCTGTCCTCTTACTCTCTCTGTCTTCTCTTTCTCTCTCTCTCTGTCCTTTCTCTCTCTCTCTCTATATATATATATATATATATATATATATTTCTGTCCTGTGTCTCTATTTCTCTCTCTGTGTCCTGTCTCTCTCTGCCCTGTCTCTGTCTCTCTGTTTCCTGTCTCTCTCTGTCCTGTCTGTCTCTCTGTGTCCTGTCTCTCTCTGTCCTGTCTCTGTCTCCTGTCTCTCTCTGTCCTCTTACTCTCTCTGTCCTGTCTCTGTCTCTCTGTTTCCGGTCTCTCTGTTTCCTGTCTCTCTCTGTCCTCTCACTCTATGTGTCCTGTCTCTCTCTGTCCTGTCTCTGTCTCTCTGTTTCCTGTCTCTCTCTGTCCTCTCACTCTATGTGTCCTGTCTCTCTCTGTCCTGTCTCTGTCTCTCTGTTTCCGGTCTCTCTGTTTCCTGTCTTTCTCTCTCTGTCCTCTCACTCTATGTGTCCTGTCTCTCTCTGTCCTGTCTCTGTCTCTCTGTTTCCTGTCTCTCTCTGTCCTGTCTGTCTCTCTGTGTCCTGTCTCTCTCTGTCCTGTCTCTGTCTCTCTGTTTCCGGTCTCTCTGTTTCCTGTCTCTCACTGTCCTCTCACTCTATGTGTCCTGTCTCTCTCTGCCCTGTCTCTGTCTCTCTGATTCCTGTCTCTCTGTTTCCTGTCTCTCACTGTCCAGTCTCTGTCTCTCTGTTTCCTGTCTCTCTCTGTCCTGTCTGTCTCTCTGTGTTTTGTCTCTCTCTGTCCTGTCTCTGTTTCCTGTCTCTCTCCGTCCTCTTACTCTCTCTGTCCTGTCTCTATCTCTCTTTCTTGTCTCTCTTGCTCTCCTTTCTCTTCCCGGCTGTTGATGGCGACGGTTAAAAAAAAAAAACCTCTTCTATGAATGCGCGCTGATGCCCGGAGGCAATGCTGCTCAGGACACCCTGTGCAGGTGTAACAGACATAGGAAACTGCTAATTATGATAGTATATAACATTTGGGCCTTTGGTTCTTAACCAGCCTTCCCAAAGCCCAGACACACGGTGTAATAAAATAATATTTAGATATAACACTGAGACATTCAGAGAGGATGGATGTTCAGATATATCTCAAATCTGTTTTATTACATTTGAATGTAAAATAAGCACAACAATAATATATTTAACAAATTTCTAAATTAGATTTAAAATGACTGTAGCCTTGATCAGAAGCAACTTACAGCGTATTGTGTATCGATTTGTGGATACATTGCTTTCATTGTCAAAGCCTTTGTTTACTGGATGGAAGGTAAGAGAACCATTAGATAATACCTAACAGGGATTTCCAGTGAATATATTTGAGCTGATAACTTTAGGGATTGGTTCCCATCCATTACCCCAATACCAGTGTATGTCGAGCCATTCTATGCTCAATTCAATCCTTTTTCAGTGTGCTCCTGCCTATAATTTTATCCCTAACCAAGGTGTCTGCTCAGACCAGCCCAATATGCAGTGTGTATGCACAGTGTGTGCCCACTTTGTATATATCCAGTGGGTGCTCACTCAATCCAATATGCAGTATATATGTCTGATGTTTGCTCAGCCCAAACCCACTAATCTAGTGCCTAATCTAGTCCATTGGGCAATGTACAGTATACAGTATATTTAGTGTGTGCTTCATCTAGTCCATTGGACAATGTACATTATACAGTATATTTAGTGTGTGCTCAGTCTGGTCCATTGGACAATTTACAATATACAGTATATTTAGTGTGTGCTCAGTCTGGTCCATTGGACAATGTACAATATATAGTATATTTAGTGTGTGCTCAGTTTGGTCCATTGGACAATGTACATTATACAGTATATTTAGTGTGTGCTCAGTCTGGTCCATTGGACAATGTACAATATACAGTATATTTAGTATGTGCTCAGTTTGGTCCATTGGACAATGTACATTATACAGTATATTTAGTGTGTGCTCAGTCTGGTCCATTGGACAATGTACAATATACAGTATATTTAGTGTGTGCTCAGTCTAGTCCATTGGACAAGGTACAATATACAGTACATTTAGTAAGGACTCAGTCTGGTCCATTGGACAAGGTACAATATACAGTATATTTAGTGTGCGCTCAGTCTGGTCCATTGGACAATGTACATTATACAGTATATTTAGTGTGTGCTCAGTCTGGTCCATTGGACAATGTACAATATACAGTATATTTAGTGTGTGCTCAGTCTAGTCCATTGGACAAGGTACAATATACAGTACATTTAGTAAGGACTCAGTCTGGTCCATTGGACAAGGTACAATATACAGTATATTTAGTGTGCGCTCAGTCTGGTCCATTGGACAATGTACATTATACAGTATATTTAGTGTGTGCTCAGTCTGGTCCATTGGACAAGGTACAATATACAGTATATTTAGTGTGTGCTCAGTCTAGTCCATTGGACAAGGTACAATATACAGTACATTTAGTAAGGACTCAGTCTGGTCCATTGGACAAGGTACAATATACAGTATATTTAGTGTGTGCTCAGTCTAGTCCATTGGACAATGTTCAATATACAGTGTATTTAGTGTGTGCTCAGTCTGGTCCATTGGACAATGTACAATATACAGTGGGCCTCATTCTATTATCGGCCGCAGCCGCTGCGGGGCCGCAAGGACCGGCCGCAAGCTTTCCAGCTATTCTATTCCCCTCCGGCCGGGGACTCTGGCAGGCTTGCGCCGGCGCCTTGCTATCTCTTGCGGCCGAACGCGCCGGAGGAAAGCCTTTGATCTAAAACGGCCGCAAGGAAATCGGCCGTAAGAACCCTGTCCGGGAACCCTGTCTGCAAGGCTAAAAACGAGCCGCAGCTTACTTGCAGCAAACAGGTCCCGCTAGCACCAATTAAGCACATAAAATAGCTCAAATAAAGCCATCCTGCACTTTGCGGAGTCTATAAAGTGATATCCGGTGTTAGAAAAAATAGCACATAATTACCCTATACTCAAATCCGTAAAATAATATTTTTTTAATATACGTAAAATATACATGTAAAAAGTCCAGAGTGCTTGGAGCACCTCATACACGCCCACGCCGCAGCCGGAAAATAAACAGTTAATTTGAACTCGGGTTTGGGCTGATGTGCAAGCTTGAGAGGTGGTTACTATTAATCCTCATGTCCCCCAATATGATCCCTAGCATTTACAGAGCTGTACAGTGCAGGCTTGAATTTATTTTTGCGTTTTTATATTTCAGAGCTTACGGCCGGTTTCAAGATATGCGGCCGGCCGTAAGGGGAGATCCTTGCGGGGCCGTATAATAGAATCGCGAGTTAACTGAACCCCCGCAAGGAATCGCAGCCTTACGGCCGATTTACAGCCGATAATAGAATGAGGCCCAGTGTATTTAGTGTGTGCTCAGTCTGGTCCATTGGACAATGTACAATATACGGTATATTTAGTCTGTGCTCAGACTGGTCCATTGGACAGTGTACAATATACAGTATATTTAGTGTGTGCTCAGTCTGGCCATTGGACAATGTACAATATATAGTATATTTAGTGTGTGCTCAGTCTGGTCCATTGGACAAGGTACAATATACAGTATATTTAGTGTGTGCCCAGTCTGGTCCATTGGACAAGGTACAATATACAGTATATTTAGTGTGTGCTCAGTCTGGTCCATTGGACAATGTACAATATACAGTATATTTAGTGTGTGCTCAGTCTGGTCCATTGGACAATGTACAATATATAGTATATTTAGTGTGTGCTCAGTCTGGTCCATTGGACTATGTACAATATACAGTATATTTAGTGTGTGCCCAGTCTGGTCCATTGGACAAGGTACAATATACAGTATATTTAGTGTGTGCTCAGTCTGGTCCATTGGACAATGTACAATATACAGTATATTTAGTGTGTGCCCAGTCTGGTCCATTGGACAATGTACAATATATAGTATATTTATTGTGTGCTCAGTCTGGTCCATTGGACAACTTGTACAGTATATTCATGGTGTGCTCAGTTCAGTTCAATATGAGTGTACAGTGTGTTTTATCAGATCTCTACACTTGTGTCCAGTGTGTATATTTATTATGTGTACTCAATCATGTCACCTCTGCATCCTCATTATGCTTTCAGTCCAATAAACTTTGTTTGACGTAAGAATGTGTGAAATTATCTTGACGTGTGCTTTCTGTTTTCAAATAAAGGTCTTATTTGTGTCTTATTCAGAAGTATAACTGGCCTTGAAGGCTTGCCCTATGTTCTATGTTGCCCTAAGTATAACTGGTCTTGAAGGCTTGCCCTATGTTCTATGTGGCCCTAAGTATAACTGGTCTTGAAGGCTTGCCCTATGTTCTATGTTGCCCTAAGTATAACTGGCCTTGAAGGCTTGCCCTATGTTCTGTGTTGCCCTAAGTATAACTGGTCTTGAAGGCTTGCCCTATGTTCGATGTTGCCCTAAGTATAACTGGTCTTGAAGGCTTGCCCTATGTTCGATGTTGCCCTAAGTATAACTGGTCTTGAAGGCTTGCCCTATGTTCTATGTTGCCCTAAGTATAACTGGTCTTGAAGGCTTGCCCTATGTTCTATGTTGCCCTAAGTATAACTGGTCTTGAAGGCTTGCCCTATGTTCGATGTTGCCCTAAGTATAACTGGTCTTGAAGGCTTGCCCTACGTTCTATGTTGCCCTAAGTATAACTGGTCTTGAAGGCTTGCCCTATGTTCTTGTTGCCCTAAGTATAACTGGTCTTGAAGGCTTGCCCTACGTTCTATGTTGCCCTAAGTATAACTGGTCTTGACGGCTTGCCCTAAGTATAACTGGTCTTGAAGTCCTGCCTTACATTCTCTTCATTTCCCATTAGTCTCAATGACATTTAAACAAGTATTTACTTAATATTCTTGTATCTTTTGTAATGCTTAAAATGTGCTCCTTTAAATGCTTGAAAAAAAACAAACAGTTGCGTTCCATGTCCATATAAGCCAAGCTTTGGTAAATAGAATTGGCTGAATATATAGGCCTTTTGTTTCTTGTCTGTCATCAAATATGTTTCTTTGTTTCTGTCATCTTTTACAAACAGGTTAGAACTAGCTGGAAAAAGAGAATATGGGTATGGGTGGAGGGGAGGGACAAAGGAGAATAATAGGGGGAACAAAATAGAAGCATTTGTATGGTAAAATAATCAGTTTGGGGGCTAACGGGTAACAGTAGATATAGGGGAGCAATGGAGATCAAATAAATACATAAAACTTAAATACATCTCAAGTTTTCCTTTTACTACTTATTGAGCAAGTCAGTGTACTGAGATGTAAATGAAGATGGTGATTTGAGAAATCAGTAATGGGGAAGATGTGTGTGGGATATCAGTGTTGGCGAGTGTTATGTTGGGGGTCATAACATATTTGAGGCTCAAGTGGCTATGAGGGGTGCTTGGATTTTTTATTCTGTAGGTATTAAGACTAACTGTGGTGTAAATAACATAATAACAGCAATCTCGACATTTTGGGACAAAAGCTGCTTATGGCATTGTTATATATCATATAGGAGTTTTACAATGGACTGCTTAAAAGTTGACCAAGGATCTGGTGGACCACTTGCTGAGAGCTTTTACGAACCATCTATTGATTGATTCTATATGCAGAACAATTATAATGTGATGTACTCTTTTCCAATATAACCTGTGAACTTCTAAGCCATACATCCTAGTATTTGCCCAGCTATTATTTGCAGGATTACCTCGTTTAACGCTGTAGATAGGTTCAGGCAATAGGAGTGTTAAGATCTAAACAGAGCAGTGTAACATGGGGAAGATAGGGATAGGAGAACTTACAGAAAAGAAACAATTTCAATTGAAATTTAAACTTTTTTAGTTTTATCTGAACCTCAAAGAAACAGCAAACATAACACTCAAACAAAGTGAACATTAGCAGAAATACAAATGTTAAGTTATTGATGTTGAAGCTTCTGGGTCATCCTGGATTCTGTTTTCGTTGGAGAAAAAACAGTGTTATAGCGAATCAGAGCGTGAAAAGGGACCCGGCATAGGGGGTTTAGCATAAAAAATGGGTCTGGCAGGAAAAACAGCTCTATAGCGAATCAGCTCTAAAAGGGGTAGCTTTAAGCGGGGTATACCTGTATTTTTATTCATTTTCATAATGTTGTTTAATTATTATTATCTTTTATTTGTATCGCGCCAACATATTCCGTAGCGCTGTACAGGGGATGACAAGGAAAAATACAATATTAACAACCGCAGAAAATAGAGGGTCCTGTCTTGAGCTTACAATCTTTGTGGGAAATGCTTTTTCCAAAGCACCCTACAAGATTGGAAACTAACTACTTACAATCTAAAGGGAATGGAAGAGGCAGAAAACTGGGGAAAAAAGATAAGGAATGGCAAGGGTAATTTTAAGTATACTTAGGTAGAAAGGTTTTTCATTTACTTGGAGAGGGGAGAGATCTGGCAGAAGGTACGTGTGAGGGGGAAAGCTCTGGAGTGTAGTGTGTTATCTGCCCCTTTGGTCAGATAATATAACCTGCAAATGGGAAATGTGAACACAATATAGTTGCAACAATTGGAGGTGGTGGGCGGGGGGGGACGGGAGGGAAGGAGGTAAGTGGTATCTAAATGCATGAGGAAAGTAGTTATGGAGTTCTCTTAAAGGACTGGATGTTGCTGTGTTCAGGTAGTAACAGACAGTATGGAGATGGTTGTGTGAGGTCTATGGAGAAAGGAAGTAAAGTAATGTATTTACATCCCATTGTATCATTGGCCACCTGAATGGAGCTCAAATATATATTTTATTTCATCCAATTAAATTTAACTTTTTGATTAGTTTTGATGCTATTTTTCTCTACTATTCATTTCTACATGCATACAGACATGATATTAATTAAATAACTTGTTAAATGGCATTTTTAAGTGCATTGCTTTTACTTGATTCAAAGGAACAATGTGATATATGACGTGTATGTGCGTGATTTAATTGATCTTTGGAATCCGTATTTATTATCTGTATGTATGTCTTCTAAATCTTTTGCCATTTCCCAATGTTATGAAAGGTTTTCCATTATTGTGCAGTGTTTGCTTTGTGTTACCAGTATAGGTATTTACTAGACCTATAAATCCATTGTATCGCCAGTGCATTAATGATCCAAGACTCGCTGCCATGACGTGTAACAAGCAATTTATTGGATTTCCTACACAGCAAGTCAAATAAACATCTGAGGAATTGTACCTATATAATTAAATCTGTCATGTTTTCATTATATGAACAGTCTGCTCTCAGCTCATCGCCATCGTTGTCATGGGAATGTTTTTGCTTAGTAATTAAGGAGTTACGTGCTTTTCCACTAATTTAGGTAAAAAAAATATATTTTACTAATTACAAAATGTTAGGCATTTTGAAAAGAATATTAATAACCCAACAGCTAATGTTTAATAAATCTTGCTGTCTATGTATGGCTTTGATATCTCCAAGACTTTGGCTGACATTGAAGTTTTAAATTAACCTTAATTGAAATTGTTCAAGCCAAGGAAATAATACCTGTGCTTAGGCAAGGTTCATTGAGCCAGTGGGGAAGCCCAGTGCTGTGGGCGGCTAGTTGGACTTCTATACAGATAGCAATTACTGTTCGAATTTGTTTTATTAAGCTCACCTGAAACTAAACACTCATTACCAAGGTAACCACAAAGAGCAAATGCATTTCATAATAATTAAGAATGAAGGGATGGTGAGATTTCTTATCTTATGACCCATGATGTATTTCTTGTGTATGCGTCTCATTTGACATTGCTGAACAAACTCAAAAAATTTGGGTTGCTACACTCATTGTTTTAATCAGCTCCCGGTGGAATTTTTATTTTTTTATATCTCTGTAAAGCTTTTCTTTGGAAATTAAAATTTTATTAAGTGTCCTTATTCAGTCTAAAACCCATATGAATTCTTTAGCTGGAATGGCATCCTGTGCAAACAAATTAACGGAAAAAAAAGTTGTTCAGCATCATTAAACCTAATGTATGGTGGGAATTGCTTTTTTTTTTGTTTCATTGCAATAGAAAACTGTTGTTGTCTTCCAATATAAAGACAGGTTCTGCTACAATAATATATGATTTTTGTATACTTTATGAAAATTAATGCAGGTTTTTTTAATATTTTTTTTTATTTTTATGTAAAGTTATAAAACTCGAACAATATTACAAGTGAATCATTATACATTATTTGAATTAGACAAAACCTGCTGCTGTAATGAAGAACTCTCGTCTTTCCATATGGACTCTTAATTACAAAGAAGATATTTGTGTGTTCAGAAGATTTGAGGGATTAGAGACTGAACATAATTATCTTTATTTAACTACTGAATTGGGCTCATGTGTTAATGAAAATTAAAAATGTAATTATTTTGATCTAAAATCATTGAATTAGAGGACACTCATCACCTTCTGTCATTAACAAATCTGCCTGATGCTTAGACATTGTATGATATGGATCAATGACTTCAAATTGGGAAATGCTTTAATGGATTGTGAAGAAATACTTATTGTATTTTGTGAAGATTGGAGTAACTGTGTAAATCCAGTGATGCAGGTATAAAAGACGAGCATTGCAGAAATTTGAAAGGATCACGGTAGTATTTTTAAAAGGTTATTTTGAAGAAATGTACTTGAAAATAGACATTTTTAAAGAAAGTAATAAAGTAATGTATTTTTAATGTAGAAAGTGTAAGTCACCACTTTTTTTCTACTGATCTTTTTCCATGGTTGGGAGGAGACCTTGAATAAAGAGAGCTTTCTAAAAGTACAATAGAAATTTAACTTTTATTAGGGGTAATGTAATCTAATCTAATTAGTATACATTAAAGGGATACCTAAGTTTCCTGCATTATAGGTGCATCTGATAGAGGAGAATCAGTAGTGTATGAAAAACAAAATGTACATGAAAAAATATCAAAATAAACATTTAAACACTTACCTTGAAGTTGAAAATTAGGATTAACACCCTCTCCAGGATTAATTAGCATACAATTAGAAAAATTGTTTGGCCAATCAGGAGGAAGCAGAGGCTGAAACATCACAATCCTGAGTTGCTGTCTGTGCTGCAAAGCAGCCTGGGATATGTAGTCTGAAACATGTTAAAATGTACTATATATTTTCATATAAGAGTCTCTGTGCAGCACATTCACACTAGCTTACAATCCTGCAGTGTGTCTGTCCCTGCATCAATGGCAGCTGGTGTTTTTTTTTCTCTCTGTCTCTTTGTTGGGAATTTCAGCTTTGACTCCACCAACCATGTGACTGGCATCATTTACTTTAGAGGTCACAAACTGTACCCAGATGCTATGCAGCAGGGTACACTTTATGTAAGATTCCCATGTGTGTGCAAATCCAGATAGCAGTATCCAGCATATAAAATATGCACAATAAATAAAAGTGAGTAAAGACAATAAGAGGAGACACAATTTCCATGATGAGCATACGTAGAAGCCATACTACAGAAGTGGTACACAAACTAGTACTTGATTTCCTCCTGTTAATGACATTAAAACTGGTAAAAGCAGAATATTGGTCATTTTCTGATAGCAATGATGGGAACATTGACAAGTGAATGCTAAGTCAATGCATACAAGAGTTATGATCTCCAATACATTGGCCCTGTAGTCTTCTCTACCATTGTGGTTTGCATTATATATCCCACACTGGTGTTGCTGAACCGGATTATGTTCCATGGGAGAGAGGTAAAGAGATGTCCTAGCACAGAGGTCAGGTCCAGTAGGTCCAATTAAGAAGACATTTGACAGCGTCCAATCCCAGTTTTGAGGTTGGCACAAAATATAAACTTCAGTGTCACTGGCAGAAGGCCAGGACTGGTGGGAAACAGGATTAATGTCAAAAGTAGCAAAAGTAGGTCTGGCCAGGAAGCAGTCAAGAAAGTAATTGGACCAAGGTTGGTTTCTTACCTCCACCACCATCACAGTTCTGCGATTGGAGCAAGATATCAACTTCAGCATCACTGGTAGAAGGTCACAACTGGTGGCAAACAGGATAAATATTAAGACTTGCAGAAGGTCTGGTCAGGAAGCAGTCAAGAGAGTAATTGGACCAAGGTCAGTTACTTACCTCCAGGATCCTGAAATCATACAGTTCAGTTCAGCCTTTAAACTTTCAAGCCCGTAAAAGTTACAATTGCAAAATCACTATTCAATTGCTACAATTCCTCAAGCCTGCAAATAGTTTTACACCCGTAAATGGCAAATGTAGAAGAAAATCCTATGAGTACCAGATAGGACTCGCAAGTGAGTTAAACACCTGTTAGTAGTACTGTAAATGCAAATAAAATATCAATACTGCACTTTAAAAGAAGGGGAAAGCGATGTAAGACATTTTAATTAATTGCACAAAAGTCTCAAGCTCGCAAATCTGCAATCAAAAATGTTTTTTTTCCACATTTTATTACTATGATATATTGAACCTAGGAATCAAGGAGTTAATACATATCAGGCCACCCACATGGACTAGAACAGTATCACCATTCATTTTTATTATTTTATATATTGTTAGTCCAAGCGCATATCGGACTTCTAAATGCTAATTGCTTGACGTTTAACCTCCATGTTTTACTGACGTAATGATGATGACCTCATTTACTATTGGTTGTTTCTAAATCGGTAGTTACAGCCTTGCTTAATTCAACGATGATGGCACTCTGAAATGCTACTTATGGGTGCATGGTTTAAGGTTTCGGCTTTCAACAGACATGGATGTAGGATGGGGGGGACAAATCCCACCCAGATTTTTCTTTGTTTGTATGTATGTATAATCAAGCTTTTTTACGTGCTGTGTATTTAATGAGCTGTATCCCCCCCAGAATTATTGTGGCTCCTACATCCCTGCCCACAAACTTTCGGCCAGTATGAAGGCAACTGCGGGCTTGCAATTGAATAGAGACCATAGTATTCAATGTGTTTGAATTAAAATAAGTTGGAAGGAAACTGATTTCAGAAATTTATCTCTGACTTTTTTTTTGTGGACTTAAAATTTAGGAGGATTTCAAAATATAACATAATAGCAGCAGAGCATTTATAGGAAGACATACAGTATATGACTACAGTGGTCAACAATATTTTAAATAACGAAACAGGATAAAGAGCAAACTGTGTTTATAAAATACAAAAAAATGCAATTTCATATTTGATAATGTTTATTATTCCTTAGTGCATGCTTCCATTTGTTTTCTTGCATGCTCTTGCCTATTACTTTCTCAAGAATGTGTGTTCTTGTAAACTAATGAGCTTCTTTTTAGCCTTGTTTAGAGTACTGGCGGTTGTAGCTGCCAAAATCTCATTATGCAGACAGGCACTTCTTCTACGTTCATAAAACGGTAAAAAAAATATTATATGTAAACGACGTACGACTTATAAGAAAGAAACCTACGAATAAAACAGGTTGTAAGACAAACTGCATGATGCATCCATCCCAGGGGCTTATCAGCAAAACGAAAGGCTCCTTAAACTGTGTTAATACATACATACTTTACCTCTGCTTCAACAAGAAACATTCACTTCTGAGAAATTCTGATAACCAATCTTCTAAAGACGCAGTTACAGAGTTCAAAGAAGGAGCTTTGTGAACCTTCAAAAGACAGATCAGAAGGGATGTATGTAGGCATAAAGACAAGAATAATGGACACATAGACCAGAGTGATTAAAGAAAGTGATATTATCGACATGCTCTTAAAGATTCACAGATATTCTGGTGCTTAGTAAAGACCTCTCTTATGTTCCTATTTATAAATAGAATATGATTGGCACCCCATACAAACTGTTTTGTCTACTTTCTATGAATGGCTCTTTTCTGGGAAATGAATTTGTCGGTGTATAAAAGAAGCTTTGATCAGACGGGTTAAAAAAAACATATTTGATGCACAAAAAGGGTCTAATATATTTATATATAATAGTTGTCATTAGGTTATAAGGTTTTAAAGGAATTCTTATAAAAATATTTTTTATATAAATATTTTTGATAGGTGACTTAATCCAATTGATTACCATCAATGAAATGATGATCTAAAATTTACAATTTACTCACCAATAAGAAACTACCAGGGTAAATTGATCCTCCTACATCTGGCTTCCTGTTCTCTCTCATGAGAGGTGCCAACTTGCACAGCTATGACCTAAAGCCAGGTCCACAGCCGAGGGTTTTTACACTAAGAGGTCTCCTGTTGCCCAGACACACAACATGTCACTATCTGCTTGTTAGAAGCATGAGACCTTGGTAGTGTAGGAGAACAGGAGACCTGGTAGAAGTAAATCAAGTGTTAATTTTATCATAACTACATGGTGGAAGATAAAAATAATAAATACATCTATTTAAACACAAAGTATAGGAACCTGGATCAAGGCAACTCAGTGTATGTAGTCTTTTTGGATTTTTCAAAGGCTTTTGATACAGTGCTACATGGGAAACTATTGTGCAAACTAAGAGATACTGGAATTGATGTAAATATCTGCTCATGGATTGAGAGCTGGCTAAAAGACAGAAAGCAAAGGGTTGTTGTAAATGGAACATACTCCAATTGGACTAATATGGTAAGTGGGGTTCCTCAGGGTTCAGTATTAGGTCCTCTCCTTTTTAACATATTTATTTATGACTTAGAGGTGGGACTGGAATGTATTGTCTCCATTTTCTCTGATGACACATGGTTGTGCAAGGTTTTTAAATCAGATAATGATGTGCTTTCCCTCTAAAGGGATTTACATACAATTGAGGAATGGGCATCTAAATGGCAGATGGGATTTAATATGAATAAATGTATGCATGTTATGCATCTGGAAAGGAAAAATTGCCATGCTATTTATAATCTTAATGAAGCAAATATAGGGGTATGAGATAAAAGGGATTTGGGAGTGCTTGTGGACAACCACCTAGGTAACAGTGCTCAAAGTCAAACAGCAGCAGCAAAGGCAAATACAGCATGTATTAAGAAGGGTATAGAAGCCAGGGAAGCAAATATAATTCTGCCACTATACAAATCTCTAGTACGCCCTCATTTGGAATATGGAGTACAGTTTTGGGCACCACTTCAAAAAAAGGACATTATAGAGCTGGAAAAGGTACAGAGGAGAAAAACAAAACTAATAAGGGGAATGGAGAGGCTAAGTTATGAAGAAAGACTAACCAAATTAAGCTTATTTTCTCTAGAAAAAAGGCGTCTAAGAGGAGATATGATTACCCTATAGAAATACATCCAGGGTCAGTATAAAGATTTGTCAAGGGAGCTTTTTGTGCCAAGAGGTTTTCAACTGACAAGAGGACATCCCTTGAGGTTAGAAGTAAAAAGATTCCACCTTCAAGAAAGAAAAGGTTTCTTCACAGTAAGGGTGGTTAATCTGTGGTATTCTCTACCAGAGGAGGTGGTGACAGCGGATTTGATAGAGAACTTTAATAGGGGACTGGATTTATTTCTAATTAAAAAGGGAATTCAGGGTTATCCTGGATAATTAGAGAGAGAGTATTGATCCAGGGAGAAATCCGATCACCAGTATTTGGGCTCAGGAAGGTATTATTATTTTTTCCCTTTGATACAATTGGCTAAGTTTCACTTGGGATTTTTTTTCTGTTTGACTTCCTCTGGATTAATTAATAATCTAAAAATAAATAAATACATAGATGATTAATAATTAATTAACAATTAATTAACAACTAATTAATTAACAACTAATCCACATAGTGCAGATCAGTAGAGATCTTAAAAGGTTGAAATTGATGGAATTACTATGTAACTATGTAACTATGTAAACCATTCATATATAGCAAAAAAATGCTTAAAGGTTCCATTTAACTAATGAATGTGAGTTATGAATATTTTAGATGCAAAAATAAGTACGGTAGTTATATCTAATACGCAAATGTTTTGTTTTCATTAATGAAATGAAGTATAGAATAGTTATAGAATAGATCTATAAAGGGTCTTTTATACAATACAGTGAATAACTTATATATAATCTTGTCAAGGCTGCATTTCTTCATTTGTCTAACATGCAAAAAAATATATGTAAAGGCATAGCTGAGCTATCCTATCTCCTGGAAATTCTCTATGGTAAAACTATTTCAAGGTTAGTGAAAATTTGCAGTCTATTAGGGTTTAAAATAATATTTCATGTTTCACAAGTGCCCCAAAAATCTTCATACATCAAAATGTAGTAGCAGTTTTTGGACACTTAAACTAGAGACAGTGTGATGTATGGTAGATGTGTCTAGCGGAGGCATTCTTTATGGACTGAAGTGGAGATAGACATGTGATGGGGAGGCCAGCAAGAAGAGAGTTGCAGTATTAGAGGTGGGATATGAAAAGAGAGTGTATTAGAATTTGGTTGTGTCTTGTGAGTGAAAATTACGTATTTTAGAAATGTTTTTTAGATGAAAATGACAAGCTTTAGTGATGGATTGTATGTAACAAATGAAAGAGAGAGCAAAACCCCAAGACAACGGGCCTGGGAGGTGGGAGTGATGATGGTATTGTCAACAGTGAGAGATATGTGAGGAATGGAAGCTGTGGAAGTGGGTGGGAAGATCAGAAGTTCAGTCTTTGACATATTGAGTTTGAGTTAACGGTCAGACATCCAGGAGGATATGTTAGAGAGGCAGTTGGCAGCATTAGCTAGAAGAGAGGGGGATAGTGCTGGTGCAGAAAGGTAGATTTAGGTGTCATCTGTATATACAGTATATATATATATATATATATATATATATATATATATAGTACCTAAAGTCAAAAGAATTTATTATGGTACCAAGCAAGGAAGCGTAGATGAAGAGAAGGGGGAACCTAGGACACAATCTAGAAGTATGCCAACAGGCGACAAAGAGGAGCCAAAGAAGGAGATACTAAATATTAGATTTTCTAGATATTGTGAACGAATAGAGAACAGTATCATGGATGTTGAGAGAGTGGAGAATTTGTATAAGAAGTGGGTGGTCAACTGTGCCAAAGGCAGCGATGAGATCCAACCCAGGAGATTAAGAATAGAGAAGTGACCTTTTAAATTGGCAGTGAGCAAGTCATTAGTGATTTCAGTGAAAGCTGCCTCTGTGGAGTGTTAGGACCAGAGGCCACATTGGAACAGTCAAAAGAGTGAGTTGGAGGACAAATTGGGAAATTCAATTGTAGATGATGCGTTGAAACAGTTTAGAAACCAGGGGAAGTAGAGAGATAGGGCCATAATCAGATGGAGAAGATGAATCAGATGAGGATTTCTTATTAATAGATGTAATACTGGCATGTTTTAAAGGTGAAAACTTGAAACTTGCCAGTGTTTAGGGAAAGGTTGATTAAATGTGTGAGAGCTGGAATAAATGCAGCAGAGAGGGAAGGGATTAACTGTGATGGAATAGGTTAATGTGAACAAGTTATAAGACAAGAGGTTGAAAATAAACTAGATACTTCATCCTCCATCGTCCATTATGGATAAGGGAATTGGTAAGAGTAAAGACTGAGGGCCCTATTAAATTCAAGCCTCATAAATAAGAGGCTTCTACTTAAATCTTACGTACTGCAAAATTTCTCAAAGTTACAATGCTATTACATTTGCCCTGCTGCGAGCAACGTGTGAGCTACGCAGCAGGACCGTGCGTATGAACACTTCCAAAATGCACATGAGGAGTGACAGCCTGCGAGATGATATCTTAGGCTCTCGCACCTCATCAATTAGTGCAGGGATCCTAATCGGGACTTCCACGGCTGTCCCCCACATAAGCCCTGCCGTGGGGGACTACCCCCCCGGCACCTAAAATTAACCCCCCTCTATACGGGGGTCCCCATCGGGACCCACAAAGTGTCCTCACATTAACACCTTGCTGCAGGAGTCCATAGGGACCCCCGCAGCCCCTACACATTAACCCCTTGCAGTGGTGGTCCCCGATCGGCACCGATCAGGCCCCCGCTGCATTTAATTCTTTTAAATTCCCCGCTGCGGCTCCTTAAAGGGCCGGCGGCACAATATTACTAATCAAGGTCGCGCCAGCTAAAATTAACCCCCCTCTATGCTGGGGGTCCGCATCGGACCCCCCAAGTGTCCCCACATCAACCCCTTGCAGCGGGGGTCCCCAATCTGCATAGATCAGGCCCCCGCTGCATTTAAAAAAATGTAATTCGCCACCACGGCTCCTTAAAGGGCCCGCGGCACACTATTACTAATCCCGTCCGCAGCACCTAAAATTAACCCCCCTTTATGCTGGGGGTCCCCATCGGGACCCCCGAAGTGTCCCCACATTAAGCCCTTGCTGCAGGGGTCCATAGGCACCGATCGCTACCCCGCTGCATTAAAAAAAACATATTTCCCGCCACGCGGGTCCTTAAAGGATTGTAAAGGTCCTGAAAGGACCCGCACTAAAAAATATTAACCCCCAAGCAACTAAAATTAACCCTATAACTTATGGGGGTCAATACAGACCCCCATAAGCAGTTAATTAACCCTGTCACTCATGGGGGTCAATACAGACCCCCATAAGGCCTTAAATAACCCTATAATTCATGGGGGTCAATACAGACCCCCATAAGGCCTTAATTAACCCTATAATTCATGGGGGTCAATACAGACCCCCATAAGGCCTTAATTAACCCTATAATTCATGGGGGTCAATACAGACCCCCATAAGGCCTTAAATAACCCTGTCACTCATGGGGGTCAATACAGACCCCCATAAGGCCAATAATTAACCCTATAACTCATGGGGGTCAATACAGACCGCCATAAGCACAATAATTAACCCTATAACTCATGGGGGGTCAATACAGATGCCCATAAGCACTTAATTAACCCTGTCACTCATGGGGGTCAATACAGACCCCCATAAGCACTTAATTAACCCTATAACTCATGGGGGGTCAATACAGACCCCCATAAGCACTTAAATAACCCTGTCACTCATGGGGGTCAATATAGACCCCCATAAGGCCAATAATTAACCCTATAACTCATGGGGGTCAATACAGACCGCCATAAGTACAATAATTAACCCTATAACTCATGGGGGGTCAATACAGACCCCCATAAGGCCTTAATTAACCCTATAATTCATGGGGGTCAATACAGACCCCCATAAGCACTTAATTAACCCTATAACTCTGTAAGAGTAAATATCAAAGTATTTACCAGAAATATCTGTCCCTGTCCAAATTATCAGTATCTATATAGTGTGCACACTGTAGAGAAATAATACACCAACACAGAGTTCTGGTATAAGTTTTCTCCGTACTGCCTTTATTAAGCCAGTCCTCATTTATATAGTTTTTAGTAATCAGATAAAAAGTTACATTAAGTAAAACATCAAGTTTATTCGGTAATTCATTGGTTCTGAGATGTCTGCTTCTACAAGGCTATGGTCAGACATTGGGTTAAAACATTAAGGAGTCTCCAAGACCCACCCCACAAGAGGATGGGTCTTACTCTCATTGGTAAGAAGTTGAAGACAAAGACAAGATGGTGTTTCTCCTCCTCGTGTCCTGTGTGTGTTAAGACCCGTCATCCTTAACAGACCGGAAATAGTGCTGCCTCCATCTTGTGAGAAAAGGGGAGTGTCAAATCCTCCATTTTAGAGTCTCCCAATGATTCAGCATTTATTAGTAAAACTTGGTTATACAATAATACTGCAAAGACAAAATATATAAGTAGGTGTACGAATACATTTATGCATTTTGTACTGATCCTAATCCATAACAGTCCCCCCTAAAATGACATAATATATATATTCGTCACACTCACTGTTATTAGTAAAACTTACTGATTATAAGTATAACACCCTATTCTTATATCGGGTGTCTAAAACTAAATATCTTGTTATAATAGATATATGTCTCAACTATGGTCCTTCCAGAGCACTATTCTTTGTGTCTTCTATTTCCGGATGTTGAAAGCATTGCATGTGTGTAAGTCATAGGTTCATATCTTCATTCGATCGGGCTTGCCATGACCTGACGTCACACCTACCCTATGACCTATGTGGCATGGGGAAGACCTAACGAGCCTCTAATATCTAATAGTGTAGCTAGGCTTGGAGAGGGACCATAGTACTCAGATATAGTGTAGCTCAGCTCAGAAAACACTCTCCTTAGAGCCAGTTACAGTCTGCAACAGAAGACGGGATGTCTTACAGTCATCATTTTGTCCATGTAGATCTATGTCTAAATCTTGGTGGATAAAGGTGGGAGAAGCCTTGTCCATAGCTTTCTGAAGGTAGTTGCGTATACAGGGGATAATGCAACATAAGAGGAAGGCTAACAAAATTATGACAATAAAGATAGCCATCCCTATCTGCAATAACACTTTCTGCCAACCATTCATCCAACCAAACCATGATTCCCAATAGTCTATAGTGCCAGAATTTTCTTTTAATCCTTGACCAAGATTAGCCAATTTATGGATTGCCAGTGTGATCTTACCATTTGGACCTGTATTATCAGGAATGTATGTACAACATGTGCTCGTGTCAGGAAGCATTTTACATACTCCACCTTTTTCTGCAAGGATCATGTCTAATGCCATACGATTCTGGAAGGCCATGTGTGAAGTAGCCTCTAACTGTTCTGCGATGCCTTTTAAGGCATCCTTAGTGTAATTAACAAATCGTTGCTGGTTATAGTAAATATAATTGATCCAGGCAACGTTCTTATTTACTCCAATCATGGGTATCAGTGACTCGAATCCTGCTGCTACTTGGTTACGGGCTTTAAATTCATTGGGCACCCCCCTTGGGACTCCAATAGTATCTATGTACACATGGGAGTCAAAAATTTCTCTAGGCTCAGATGATGATGTATGTCTCTTCCTTCTGAACTGTGTCTGAGGAATACCATCTGGATCACCATAATAGGTTGGAACAATGTGTAACGGCATTATGGCTTTAGCCAAGGTACATTCCCCACACCATACTCCTGACAGTCTTACCCTGAGTTTCATATCTCCACACAACCAATATATGTCCCCCAAAGATCGGGTCTGATTGATTAACAGTGTAGATGACCCATCTCTATATGTGTGACAAAACCCACTTGGGAACCTCTGTAAGTTGAACCCCTGAGAAACGTTTCTTCTGTAACACGTATAATTTCCAGGGTACACAGTTATACCTCTCCCTGGGTGGGGATTACTAGTCATCACGGGGTACGTTTTCCTCCATTGTTCACACTCATCTGTATGACTATATGTTTTGAAATTTTTTAGAAAACATGTCTCTTCTTGCAAAGGTATAATAAATGTAACAGTACCTAAGTGAGGCCTAGCATGGCCACATACATAACAATTGGTCTTATTACTTTCTTGTACATTATATTTCATCCATTCCAACCATACATTAAGGTCTGAGAATCCAGTCTCAGTAGCCAACGTGTCCTCATAGGTTGGGTCTCCAACAGCAGTCATTGTTCCAATGATCTGGGGCCCTGGCTTCAATGTCTGTAATGCCAGAGGTAAGTCTGGGTGCTTATATAAATCTGCTATCTTAAACTCGCCCATTATCTTAGCACCTTGTCTTCTAGCCCAAGACCTCAGTATATATGTGTCAGCATCCATGGGACAAGGGTTTTGTATGGTTAGAGTCAATTGCATATCAGAACCAGATACCCCACTATTCAGACATCGACCAGTCTTTATTAGAGTCATTCGGTCGAGGAGGGATCTACCTTGGTCATCTTTCTTATCTGCGGCGCTTTGAGGTCTATACCCCCAAAGTGTTCCAGTGCCCCATCCCACTGCCTGCCATGTTTCACAGCGTTTTCCAACAGTTTCATCAGTGAGACATATGTATATATCTCTCTTGTATATATCACATTGTTCAGGGATTGAAGGGCAAGAAACAATGTCGCAAAAGTCAAAGGTGTATGTGGCAACATGTGTATTACGAGAATTATACCAAAATGTAATACCATCTTTACCTTTTGTAATGGTTACCTGTTGAGCAATATTTGAAATTACCATGAGGGACAAGACAAACCACTGAAGTGTACTCATTGTGTTGGTTCCTGATCATCAGGAGGAGGAACCTTTTTGCAATGGGATGCGTGGACCCAAGTAGCTTTCCCTTCCAGCTTTACTGATGTAGCTGTGATCAGTAGTACTTGGAATGGGCCTTCGTATCTGGGTTCCAAAGGGGTTTTCCTCACAAATTTCTTAACTAGGACCCAATCTCCAGGAAGTAGTTGATGAGTACCAGTGATTACTTCCGAATCTGGAATAGAAGAGAACACCTGTGCATGGATTTTAGTCAGTGCGATGGACAATGCAATTACATAGTCAACAAGTACATCAGATTTAAGTTGCAATTGCTGAGGGAAGTAGCACCCTAGCCTAGGAGCAGACCCAAACAAGATTTCATCGGGGGACAATGCATGTTTCCCTCTAGGGGTATACCTGACACTGAACAAGGCTATGGGGAGACTTTCAGGCTATGGCATACCAGTTTCTTGTGACATTTTCAACATCCTAGATTTCAAGGTACCATTCATACGTTCCACCTTCCCACTACTTTGAGGATGGTAAGGCGTATGAAAGGAGAGGGTGACTCCTAGGGCTGTCCATATTTCTTTGGCCAGTACTGCTGTAAAAGCTGGTCCCTGGTCTCTCTCTATCACTTCAGGGACCCCATATCTGCAAATGACCTCTGTTAATAGGCGTTTCACGGTTGTTTTCGCTGTCATGTTTGTGACTGTGTAGGCCTCTGGCCATCCTGAGAACATGTCCACAATGACTAACGCATATTCATACCGACCACTCTTTGGCATCTGTATGTGGTCAATTTGTATCCTCTGGAATGGATACAATGATTTTGCCAAATGTCTCTGTGGTGGTTTCTCGGTGCGGCCTACGTTGCATTTGGCACAAATACTGCACGATTTACAATAGGTGCTTGTCAGAGTAGTGATGCCTGGGGCCATGTAATACTTATTTATTAAGTTATTCATGAGAGTCTTTGACAGGTGTGCTGGCCCATGTGCCCATTGTACTGTTGCTGGGTACAAGCTTCTTGGCAAACACAATCTCAGATTGTCAACATATAGTCCATCTTTCAAACCTGCTCCCTTTGCTTTCCATTTGTTCACTTCTTCTGGACTTGCCGTCTTTTGTAATTCTTTGAGCAATTTTAAATCTGTTGGCAGAGTCTGCATTGTATAAATGTTTATTTCTCCATCCACCTCTCTCCTTTCCTTTTTCTGTGATATCATTGCTGCCTTCTTAGCCGTCTGGTCTGCTAGATGGTTTCCTCGTGCTTCGTCTGATTGTAGCTTCCCATGTGCCTTCACTTTCAGTATGGCTACTTCCTTCGGGAGTGCTAAAGCATCTAGTAGTTCACGGATGGCTTTGTCATGCTTCACTGGAGTACCTGCGGCTGTCATGAATCCTCTAGCTCTCCAGATTACTCCAAAGTCTTGAGTCACTCTTAGAGCATATCTTGAGTCTGTATAGATGTTGGCTCTGACTCCTGTCGCAATCTCACAAGCTTTGGTCAATGCAATCAACTCTGCTTCTTGTGCTGACATGGAGGGAGGTAGTGAGAAGGCTTGTATCACATCTTTTTCCGTAGTCACAGCATATCCTGTGTAATATTTTTCATTCTCGTCAGCATACCTTGATCCATCTACATACAGAGTGATGTCTGGGTCTGTCAAGGCAAGGTCTTTTACATTCGCGAGGTGTGAGGTCTCCATTTCCATTTGTTGAAGGTAGTCATGGGGTGGATTTGTGAGTCCTGGGACTGCATATGGGTCTCTGGCTTGTATACTGGGAGTGCTGTCTGCTTGCCAGTGGAGAGTTTTCTTTTCCACTCCTTCCTCTTCCAACTCCTCTTCCTCTGCAGATTCCCACCATTTTAATGCAGCTCCCAATGTCTTCCATCCATCCGGTGTGAACTTGGATATTGCAACATTTGGAATTTCTGTTTCCCAATGCTTATAGAGCGCTTCTGCTTCTTGTGGGAGCTCCACCGTAAATGCACTATCACCTGCTGCATTGTTGTACAATGTCTTTAGGTTTAAGGTGACCTGCTTCAATTTAGTGAGTCTTGCTTCAAATTGGAAATCTCGGCCTGGAGATTGTTTATTCCACAGCGTGCAATATAAAGGGTCTTGTGTCTCATCTGTGAGCGTCTGGCCGTTTCCACCACCTTCCAGTAGACGTCTTTTTACATATAAATTGGTTATTCCTGAGTTTGGGTTGAAATCAGGCTGTACCAAAAGTATCCATCTTCCTCATCTCCCCCCTCTGGAAATGGTAAGAGAGTGGCTTGATTGAGAACATAACATCTCTGTAAGGTAACATTGTCTGGTAGAAGGAGGGAACATTGCAGACGGAGGTGTCTGGCTGTAGTCATATGCTTAGGTTGAGTCTGCTGTATGATGGCCGCAATGTCATGTGGTGCCAGAACTGTCAGAGGATAGCCAAGGACTATGTCATTTGTTTTGTCCAGTAAGGCATGTGCTGCCAGTGCTGCTCTGAGACAAGATGGTCCTCCTCTTGCCACGGCATCTAATTGACATGAGAAATAGCCGATAGGTCGTTGTCTGTTTCCATGGGACTGCGTCAAGACTCCCATTGCATGTCCTTCTCTTTCTGAGACAAACAGCTTGAATAAGAGATCATAGTTTGGTAATCCTAGTGCTGGTGCTGATGAGATAGCTTTCTTCAGGGTGTAGAAATTATCCAGGGCTGTCTGTGTCATCTCATATGGCTCAGTCTTTAATACATCATACAAGGGTTGCATTAGAAGGGATGCTTCTGGGATCCACGCTCTGCAGTAAGATATTAGACCTAGGAAAGCATGCAGGGGTCTATGTCCTTCAGGGACTGACATGTCTTCTATTGCTTGCACACGGGCGCGTGTAAGATGACGCACACCTTTTGACAGGTAGTGTCCCAAAAATATGACTGTCTGCTTACACCACTGTAGTTTGTCTCTGGATACTTTGCATCCTTGTTCTGCCAAGTGTCTCAGCAGGCTTTCTGATGTCCTTGTAGCTGTGGGAAGATCTTCTGCACACAGTAAGAGATCATCAACATACTGCAGCAATACAATTTCAGGATTCGCTTGTTGCCAGGAGTCTAGGATATGGCCCATAGCTTTGGCAAACTGGCTGGGCGAATTCTGCGCTCCTTGAGGCATTACAGTCCATTTGTATTGATTATGATCATGCGTGAAAGCAAACAGATACTGGCAAGAAGGGTCAAGGGGAATACTGAAGAAAGCATTTGCTAAATCCACTACGGTAAAGTATGCAGCTGCTGGAGGTATTCCAGAAAGGAGAGTGTTCGGATTAGGCACTATAGGAGTGTATAATATGGTTGCTTCATTGACTGCTCGCAAATCTTGTACCATACGATATTTTACTGGTTCTCCCTTTTTGGATTTCTTCTTTACTGGAAAGAGGGGCGTGTTGCATGGTGACGTACATGGGATCAACGCCCCTTGCTGCACCAATTTCTCTATCTGTTGAGAGATTGCATCTATTTGTGCTGGCTTCAGAGGATACTGTGGCTTGCGTGGTAACTCTGCTCCGGGTTTTAGTTTTACTATGACTGGTGGCACCTTTAGGTGTCCGATATCTTCCGGTCCTTGTGACCAGAGTGTTGCTGGAATCTTGTCCAAGATATCATCTGGCCCTGTATTACATATGCTATTGGCATCTATGCGTAGTAATATGGGCAGTGAACAGAGTGCTGACGTGTCAGTGACTTGTAGAGGTGAAGACACTTGTACAGTTCCATCTGGGGTGAATGAGATGGATGCTTGTAGTCGGGAAAGCACGTCTGCACCTAACAGATTTATAGGGCATGTAGAGGATACTACAAATCTTGCAAGTAGATCTGGAAATGGGCCTATTTGCATAGGTTGGGTTAAATGATTGGAGATGGGGACACCATCTACTCCTACACAAGCGACATCAATGTCAGACAGGTAAGATATATCGGGCAGATCTTGTGTTCTTAGAACGCTTCTAGCTGCACCTGTGTCTATGAGAAAGGTTGTGGGCGTCCCCTCTATTGGTAGTGTCACAATAGCTTGTGGTCCTATCTCGCCATCCCCTGAAGAAACTGCCAGAATAGGGGACACTGACACAGGCTCACCCCCGTCCTATGCTGTAGCTTGAAGCACAGGCGCTGCATTGTTATCATCTGTCTGCTGTCTAGGTCTTGCCTTCCTGGGTGCCTTGCAATTCTTGCTAAGGTGTCCTGTTTTCCCACAATTATAACACTGTCTTGTTTCTTTCCGTGGTGATTGCTCAGAATTCACCATAAGTACAGCCGTCTTTTTGGATGCTGATGATACAGGTTGTTTAGCCGCTGCTGTCTCCAGCCCTTTAGCAACCAACAGTAAGGTATCTAAAGGTAACACTCTATATTCTGGTCTGGATGTCAATAGGCCCTTCTGAATTGTCTCATGTAATCCCAGCACGAAGGCTGTACTTAACATCTGCGTATGTGTTTTATTATGTGGACTGAAGCCAATGCATGGTACTTTTCTACAGATTCGTCTCTGTCTTGTTTGATATCTTGTAAATTAACAGCCTGATCGGCTAATTTATCTTTTGCCCAATATCTTAACAGGTCGCAGAATTGTATGCCTGATGTAAAGTCATGCTTTGAACGGTGTGCATCATAAGGATCTATGGCATTCCGCATGATAGGCCAGTATGAATCACCTGCTTTAATCTCACATAAGCTGATGAGATCCTCCCAAGCTGCCGAGTATGTCTTTTGAATTTCACCTGATTCTGTCCCATATTTTATGTGAAATAAACACGTATTTAGCAGCAAGTGTTTAACGAGGTAGTAATATATATATATATATATATATATATATATATATATATATATATATATATATATATATATTGAGAGAGAGAGAGAGAGAGAGAGAGAGAGAAAGAGAGAGAGAGAGAAAGACTGAGAGAGAGAGACTGAGAGAGAGAGAGAGAGAGAGAGACTGAGAGAGAGTCTGAGAGAGAGTCTGAGAGAGAGTCTGAGAGAGAGTCTGAGAGAGAGTCTGAGAAAGTCTTTGAGAGAAGATCTTAACTTGGTCGACTGTTTACGGAGGGTTAATCCGTACGTCTTCTCTAATACTCAGATTACGCCCTCCTAGGAGTACCTTGCAGTGTTTTTTTTTGTTGTTTTTTTAACCACTTAACTACTGGGAACAGATAGAAACAAGGATAATGGACAGATACATATGAATCAACAGAACATAGTTGTATTACATTTATATTCGGTACTATTTACTTCTTAAATCAATCTCCCCCTGTAGTTTATACAACCTTAAACATTTGGCATAGAAATAGTTGTCTCAACCAGGACACATTCTTTGAATGAGTTAAATGAAATGGCAGGGGGGGAGTGAGGGATTTCTCTCTCTCTATTTATTTCACTGCAGCTGTGTGATCCCAAGGTCAAAAACACACAGAGCGAGACCCTGCTCGCAGCTCCAGCACTTTGAGCTTTTTAGGGAGAGAAGTTCTAAGCTGCATTTCTTATCAAAACATGCATCACAACCAGCAATGACATAGCATATAACATTATAATCATCAAACCTTTTCTGCAGAAACCTTTAGATTCAAAAGACATATGATTTCAAGACCATGCGCATTATATCATTAATTCACACACACGTTTTTCTAACCACCCGCAGTGAATGACAGACGTCCCTTGAAGTTTTCAAACTACTTTACGGCTTGAACATCATGACCCTCAAGGGATATCGTCCATCCAGCATGCATAGACATTTCCCAGGGAAAAAAATAATGTATATACAACAATCTAATTCCCCAGGGCACATATATGCAAGCCCGTATGTGTGACCTCTGGTTTATGTACGTCTCTGGGTACAAGTCATCCGTCTTCCAGAGAGTCACAAATACACGTGTGTGTGTGTCCTGAATTATATGTCTAAGGAATTTCAACTCACAATACCGACAGACACACACACTCCAACAGACATACACAGGCGACAGATATCACTATATTTTGTACAGGGTTCTTAATGGACTTGAGGCAAAATATCACCTGTACTTTTGTAATCGTCACTTACAACAGAGCTAGACAACGGGCAGAATTCCAAGAACAGGTCTACACGGATAAGGTACTAATCATGTCCTTACCGTGTACCGGAGGTGATCAGGCTCCGCCTGTTCTCATGAAGTCTGTCTGAACTCCTCTTGTCCATTGTAGTTCGATTAAACCTCAAGTCCCATCTGGGGTGCCATTTTGTAAGAGTAAATATCAAAGTATTTACCAGAAATATCTGTCCCTGTCCAAATTATCAGTATCTATATAGTGTGCACACTGTAGAGAAAAAATACACCAACACAGAGTTCTGGTATAAGTTTTTTCCATACTGCCTTTATTAAGCCAGTCCTCATTTATATAGTTTTTAGTAATCAGATAAAAAGTTACATTAAGTAAAACATCAAGTTTATTCGGTAATTCATTGGTTCTGAGATGTCTGCTTCTACAAGGCTATGGTCAGACATTGGGTTAAAACATTAAGGAGTCTCCAAGACCCATCCCACAAGAGGATGGGTCTTACTCTCATTGGTAAGAAGTTGAAGACAAAGACAAGATGGTGTTTCTCCTCCTCGTGTCCTGTGTGTGTTAAGACCCGTCATCCTTAACAGACCGGAAATAGTGCTGCCTCCATCTTGTGAGAAAAGGGGAGTGTCAAATCCTCCATTTTAGAGTCTCCCAATGATTCAGCATTTATTAGTAAAACTTGGTTATACGATAATACTGCAAAGACAAAATATATAAGTAGGTGTACAAATACATTTATGCATTTTGTACTGATCCTAATCCATAACAAATCATGGGGGTCGATGCAGACCCCCATAAGCCAATAATTAGCCCTATAACTCTCGGGATCGATACAGATCCCCATAAGCCAATAATTAACCCCGTCACTCATGGGGATCAACACAGACCCCCCATAAGCACTTAATTAAACCCATAACTCATGGGGGTCAATACAGACCGCAAAAGGCCTTAATTAACCCCGTCACTCATGGGGGTCAATACATACCCCATAAACCTCTATTTAACCCCTTCAGTCCCATAAGGGTATATTATGACACTTATGGGGTGTTAAAACCCTAACATTAACCACATAAGTGCCATGACGATCCACAAGGAACATCATGACACTAACTACAAACACTACACTATAACCCCCAATAAACCATTAAATCTAAACTAACCCCCCTCTACACTAATCTATTAACACTTACACTACCTACCTACACTACCTACCCCCTAATAAACCTCCCCACCACTCTAATTACAAAAAATAACAAAACCTACCTTACAGAAAATAAAAACATACATTACAACCCCCCTCCCCACTACAGAAAAAAAAATTACACACCTGAAAAGGAAATACAGACATACACAATACAATACATGCATACAATAAATTACATTACATACAATACATTACATATAATACAAATCAAATACCCTCTATCTATCTAACATACAATCTATTTAATATAAAATAAATCCAAACTATATCAAATACATCCCCCTATCTATCTAATATACAATAAATTCTAACTACATACAGAAACCCTAATTCTAAGGACCATCATGACACTAACTACAAACACTATACTATAACCCCCAATAAACCATTAAATCTAAACTAACCCCCCTCTACACTAATCTATTAACACTTACACTACCTACCTACACTACCTACCCCATAATAAACCTCCCCACCACTCTAATTACAAAAAATAAAAAAAAACTACCTTACAGAAAATAAAAAACCTGTCACCAAAAATAAAAAAAACTACAGTACAGAAAATAAAAAAAACTACATTACAGAAAATAAAAACCCAAGTCACCAAAAATAAAAAAACCTACATTACAGAAAATAAAAAAATACATTAATAAATACATAATAAAATACATACATACAATACATTACATTACATACATTACATACAATACATTACATATAATACAAATCAAATACCCCCTATCTAACATACAATCTATTTAATATAACATAAATCCTGACTATATCAAATACATCCTCCTATCTATCTAATATACAATAAATCCTAACTACATACAGAAACCCTAATTCTAAGCTAAAATAAAATAATTAAAATCCTAACTACATACACAGACCCTAATTCTAAGCTAAAATAAAATAATTAAGACCACTTACCTTTAAGATGTCCCTTCAGATCACTAACCTAGGGGTAAAACAAAAAAAAAAATTAGAACAAAACATTAACATAAAATAAATAAACATTATATACATTCTAAATATTCTACTCACCTTTCCAGCATGTCCCGTCATTCTTCAGTTCTTCTCCGGCGCGGCCCTGTTAAAAAAAACACAATACATTAATACAATATACAGACACCAAATAAAATAAACATATAAACATATAAATATACATTCAACTTACCTCCCCGCTATGTCCCTAGCCTCCTCCTCTTCAGCCCCGGCTGGGCTCTGCAACCATCCGCGGTCTAAAAAAATCTAAATACAAAAACTAATGCAGGTCAGCACTCGCAGACCTCCCCGACGCTAATGTGCCTCCTTGAGCCTTTTCCTGTATGAAATTGGCAATGGCGGCTTGTGATTGGCTGAAAAAGCTGTCTATCAATTTCAGCCAATCAGAAGTCATCATTGTGTGAGCCAATCAGGATGTGATACAACCCAAAATCCCACCTTGATTGGCTAAAGCACCTGTCAATCTTCAGCCAATCACTTTTTAAAGTTATTATTATTATTTATTTGTAACGCACAAAAATATTGTAGTGCTATACATGGGTTAAGTACAAGACAAAAACTTTTAAAAAAATGGAGGGCCCTGTATTTGAGCATAGAATCTAGTGTGCATAGTGTCTTTCCCTTATGAACTTAGTAAGGCTGAAAACATACAAACTAAAGGGATTGGGTATGATGCTGGAGGGTGAAAGATGCATTGTGCATATTAAGGCTGGATGTGATATGCTGATCATACAAGAAATCAAGCCAAACTGTTCACTGGAAGATTTGATCATGAGGCTAAAGCGCAAATATGTTTGTCATATAATGAGAAGAATGGATTTTCTAGAAAATACTCTGATGCTATAAAATTTTAAGGACACATGAAGGAGGGGGCGACACAGTTGGAGATGAATAGATGAGGTCATTGAAGCAATGAACATGAGCTTGATGGAGCTCAGAGAGGCAGAGCCTCACAGATGTTCCTGGCTTGTTGTGGTCCATAGGAGGAATTTAACTTAGGAACAGCAACAAACTCCACTTATTTAAGCTAATTCCCACTTTTATCCCACTTAATAAATATATACCCTTTCTCCCACTTGTCACTGCCTTTCTCCCTCCATCACGTCCCTTTCTTTCCCACGTCATGCCATTTGCCCCATTACCACACATTTCCCCCTCATCCCCTCCTTTTGCCAAATCACCTCTTTCAACATCCACTGACTTCATCATCCCTTTTGCCCCATCACCCACTTTCTACACAAATCACACCTCTGTCTTGATCCCCTGGTGCCTCCTGTCGTGATCCCCTTCTTACCTCAATTTCCTTCCCCCTTTTGCCCACGTTTTATCTCTCTATTACCCCTCTCTTCCCCTTTGCTTACCACCACTGTTCCTCTTCCTCCAACCTTCATTGGTGGTTTAGGGTTCACAGTCATTCAGGTTTCAGTGCTTCCTTCAGGCTGGGCAGGGGAATCCATATTGAATTCATATAAGGGGTAAAATAGAGGCAAAATGGAGTTTAGACAATAAAGATAATAAGAGGGATGATGGTGGTTGAAGACTGGTAGAAGCTGGTTAGGGGGAAATGTATTTGATCACACTCAGCACATGAGGAGGGTACACATTTAAAAAAAAATATTTAAAAATATCCCTCATATCATAAAACATGCTAATTACCCCAATTTGCAATATGGGGTGTTTGATGAGTATGCAGTGACAAGCAAGTCTAATAAGCATCCTTGGAACTGGAAGCCCCTCTGTAACATATCACAACTGCAGTGGAGAATATTTATTGTCTAATTTAATATATTTGTATACTGTATAGTTTATATTTTGAACTATACTGACCCTTTAAAAAAACACTGCAATAAAATGTTGATTATATAAAATATAAAATGGTATTTAAAGGGCCACTTAATTCCGCACAATTTGGACCACATTACAGTAAAGCTCTCCTAAAAGCATGTTCAAATACTTTTCAAAATGTTTAAATAGAGAAATCAAATAAATTCTGTGTTTACGTGTATAACAGACTGCCCACATGGCAGACCGGCCACTACAGCTCTGTGTAGTGAGCAAAATAAAAAAAATGGATAACCCTTAAAAAATTCATGTGTGAGGCATTGAATGCTGGAATCACCTAAAAAGGTCAGTTATGGGTTAACCGTTTAGTGCAGTCCAGAGTGCAGGGGGAAATTACTATCAATCACTTTCTTCAACTTTCTTCACCTTCACTCATACAACAGCCAGTATCTGTTCTTAGTGTAATTGAATAAATAGATATTTTTAACATACAATCTTGTGCTCTTTCACACCATGAAGAGCACTTACAGTAAGGTAAATGGCCCTTTAAAAGGAGTGAATTTATGGAGGTGAATACAGCAGTTCTTCTAATATAGATAATTCATTTGAAACGTTCTCATTAATACAATATACAGACAGGATTACTGAGATCAAAGCTGTATTAGATAAGTAAAAGAACATATGACTGCAAGATTCAATTGTACAAGTATTTTACCAAAGAAAGCTCAAATTATTTGATGCCAGAAAAAAATATTTCAAGATTACACCTATATCGAGTTTGAATGTGAATGAGAGAAATTCGATATTTGTGATATAAAAATTCAATCCTCCCTTTTGTTTCCTAAACATTGTCATAGGATGGTCAATACAAGTTATGTTCAATTTGTAAGTCAGATTAAAAATAAAATGTATTACAAAAGACATATATAATGTATTGTTCTGCCAATTTTCTAATTAACTTTCGTGATCTACCAACTAAAGTGGCTTTTGATTTCTGACAGGAAAAAAAATAATTAGACATTTTACTTTACATGCTTAAACAACAAAATTGTGGATGTCACAACCCTCTATTCGTTGGGCTTGAAAAGGCCAAAGAGGCCAATCCTACCTGCAGGATGTATAGGTTTTGTATAGGTTCTGTATCCCACACACAGGACAGCTTAACCAGATTCTAGGACAAGTTGCAGATTCTCACGCCAAGTTACCGGGTTTCAGGACAAGTTGCAAAAATAATTTTCTGATTTAAAAAATAAGACACAGAATGTCTGGTCGAGGGGTTGGAGTGCAACCTAGGTAGTGAAATATTTCTATTAGTTTAATGCAATAGTTGCACCACAAAACACACTCAACAAAAAATGGTTGCCCTAAAATTGGACCCAGAGCCCTCAAGGCAAAGGGACCTTAGGGATCCAGCGCATACAACCACAGCTTAAGGAAACACACAACATAACAAATCAACAAGTGGTAAAGTCTTTCAGAAAGGTCTTTATGGCCATTATACTACCCATTTGATTCAACTATGTGGCTAATGTCCATCAGAGTCCAGTGGCCAGAACTAAAAAGTCCAAGTGTTTTGGGGTGGACATATAGTTTAAAAGGATCTCGAGAGGCGTGTCCACACATTATTTGTAACAGTACAAGTGTAATATCGCTTTATATGACAGAATGAAAGCAACATGAAATTGAAAGTTAACAGCCTTATTAAATTGTGATTTGGCCAATTAAATATAAGTTTTTAGTTAGTGAAGACCTTGCTTTTGGATAGACGTTCACTAACTAAAAACTTCTGTACAGAAAACATGCTCTGTGCTTATATAGAGCCCTCTTCAGTTGGCCGAGTCGCAATTTAATAAGGCTCTATATATTTTTTACTGAGAGTAGCATTTTTTTACTCAATTACTTGATTCCTAGTGGTTGTAGTAGTTATTAGTGAGAGGGTTGGAGATCAGGGGTTAAAAGTGAGAGTGCCAAGGGATCAGGGCATAATATTCATAGGGTCTGGGGATGAGGGGACAATAATGAAAGAACCAGGAGTCCTTGTTTAATATCGAGAGAGACAAGTGATAGGGGTTAATGCGAGTAAAAAAGGGGATCAGGGTTAATAGTGAGGGATACAGAGGATCACGGCTTATCACGGCTTAATAGTGAGTGAACTAGGGGATTGCAGTTCAAAAGGAATGATTCAGCTGATTCTGTTTCAAAAGTGAGTAATAGTGAGAGAGCTATTTCTCTAGTTATGACTTGACTTGCGTGTTGTCCATACGGATACCTTCATTTAGCAATTGAACCAATAAATACCTGACACATGGTATGGGGAAAAAGGCCACAGCTCTGTTTATTATAAACAAGAAAACATAAAAGAACGAGATGTGCGTGCCCACCCATATTTAAAGGCTCAGGGGGACCCCATGCCCAAAAGTGCAACCAAAATGAGCGCACCTAACTAACCACCTGTGGGCAAGCACCAACACATACCAAAGCTGTGACAAAACAAAACAAAGAATGAACACACGATAAATGCAAAGTCATAAGCAAAAAAGAAATGTTGTTTCATTGTTATATATATATATATATATATATATATATATATATATACATGTATATATTATGTTTGCAACAACGTAAGCAGAAAAGATAATACTTGCATGGGAGGGAGAGAACGGGATATGCTATCTGATACATGGACTCAATTGACCGGGGAGGGGAGGAGTGGTAGTAGAGCTAGGCTAGCTCTCTGGTACATAACAGTTATGAAATAAGCCCTCCCCAATATATAAATGTGAATGAATAATTAAATTTGGTCTTTCTAATTCCAAGCCAGGTCATCCCCACTCTCTTTAACTCTGTGCAGCCATGGCGTTTCTAGACACGCGCACCTCACAGCTCCCTAACCACCTGTGGGCAAGCACACCTGCCACAGGCACATACCCTCTTACAGAAAACACACCCGTAATGCTAAATGCGCTCCTAGCCGTCTATGGGACCACAGAATATGTTCCAGGAAGTGTACAATGAAGGCTAAGTACGCTCCTTGCCCGTCTATGGGACAAAATATCCAGGAAGTGCAAATTAAACTAAATGTGCTCCCAACAATCTAACATAGAACTGTGCCTAACTTGAACTCATGCACAATTCAAAATGAAGTGGCAGCAACTCAGTTATGGACTTAAGCATACCAAAGGGAAGCGCAGAACATAGGACTAAAAGCACTCCTGGCCATCTAGAAAATGTTTGCTGGAAACGAGCAAGTTACTATTAACCACGCTCCATACCATCTAGGGCCAACCAAACGCTTTCCTGAATGGCCGAAAAGAAAAGGCAAACCCCGTATTCATTGAGATGGACCCCATCATTTGAATACAATTCTAATGCATCAGCCCCTCCACGGAAGTACTACCTATCTTTCTAACATGGCTGGCCATTGCCTTGTTTACCTTCTTCCTGCAGTTAATATGGCAGGTTGAATGAGGGGTCACCATTTAAGACGCTGTACAATTTCTGACCAAATAATATGGAGACTAGGAAAAACTGGTGCAACCTGTCCAAATCAATTGTCATGTGCGAAATGAATGCCTTTATTTGCATGAACCCCAGATCATTACCTCCATCATGAATAACCAGGATGTCTGGGGGACCCGCTAGACGGGCATAATGCACTACCTCCCTAATGACACACTCCCACTTCATACCACATATGACAAACCATTTCAACAGCAATTCTGTTTTGCTGAAACCCAGCTGCATACTGCCATCTTTCCCTGCTGCAGTTCTTCATGTCCAATACACGTAAGAGTGGCCTAGTATCCATGCAGTCCGAAGGAGTGTGCCTACGGGATGATAATATCTCCAATTAGAATATCACTAGTTTCACCTTTCTCCCCAGATCTCCTTTGCTGCACCCTAGATCAAAGACACAGGGAAGATGAGTTAATGCTATTTATTACAATATCAGATAAACTAAATAACAAACAAGAATCAACCAATAACCCCAAACCCCGTGCCCAGGGATATCTGTCCGGTAGACCAGGAAATAAGCCTGTCTACCACTAATCAAGAGGACTACCCAGGTACCATAAATTCTCCGGGCATGTGGTGGGAGTGTTACCCTGGGGCAAGCTCCCTGAAGTATTGCCACTGACCCCGTGACAGTGCATCGGTGATCCTGTTAAGCTGCCCAGGGACATGTAAGGTTCTGCACAGGATGTTCTTCTGCATGCAACACAATACTAGCTGATGTAGTAAACACACCACTGGCAATGATGTAGATGTCAGCTTGTTGATTACCATGACCACTCCCATGTTGTCACTATGAAATATGACGTGCTGGTCCTTCAAGTTGCCACCCCATATATAAATTGCTCCAATAATGGTAATAACTCTAGGAAGACCATGTTCTTAACCAGCCGAGAACTATTCCAGGATGCCGGCCATTCAACCGCACACCACTGCCCCTTGCCTTGCCATGAAGAAGAATTTCCATTAAAGTGCTGCAGGAAAGCAGACCAAATATGTGGGTCTTGCCTCAGTGGCCGAGTCACCTTTATGAAGTGAGGGAAATCATTAATTCCAACCGTAGCCAAAGACAGTCTTCTGCAGAAACTCTTCCCAGGTATAATTCTACATGCAAAATTTAGCTTCCCCACCATGGATTGCATCTCCATCAGGGTGACCTTCATTGATCCTAAAACATACTGGATGCTGGCCGTCAAATCCACCACCTTCTCTGCGGGTAGCGAGCATTGAAATTTTACTGAGTCAGCTTTAATTCCTAAAAAGTTCAGTGTAGTAGCAGTTCCCCCCGCTTCTTGTTTTCTGCCAAAGGGCTTACGAAGTCCTGTGCAACTCTGACAAAAGATTCCATCAATTGATAAGTTAGTTCGAACGAAGATCTGACCAGTAAGAAGTCATCCAGATAGTGGGTCATGGACCTAGAGCAAGTAAACACAAGAAATAGAATAACCCATAGGCAGGCAAAGATCCACATAATACTTACCTAAGAAGCGATAACCCAATAACTTGTGAGACATTGGGTGAACAGGCAGTAGCCAAAAAACGGATTCATACTTGGCTAGCCAACATCCACGTCCTACCTTGCGTACCAGGCCAATCGCATGATCAAAGGAAGGGTTACATACTGAGGAGGATTGCTTGTCAATTCCATAATTTACTTGATGCATGAGTCTATATTTGCCCTGCTCCTTTTTTGGGACAATTCATAATGGGGAGACCCTCAGGTCCGGCACAGGGGGATGCAGATAAGGACCTGCCATTCTGCCTAGTGCAACCAGATTCTTGAGTTTACTAAGTACCATGTCGGCAAATTGTTTGCCCTCTACCAGGTTACCAGAGCAGAGAGATGGAGACGAATGAGAACATGGGATAACAAAACCCAAACTGAAACCACATAACAACAAATTCACTTTTTTAGCAAAACCGTGTGCACTGGCATAACGATTTAGTCATGGCAGCATTCTTTTTACCAATATCACCACTCTTAGGTGGAGCATCTGCTGCCCCTGCTCCTTTGTTCTTTCTGAAGCGTCTAAAGGAGGGGTGGTGGAACCGGCAGTTAGTAACACCCCACTTTCAAAATCCTTTGTTAAACTGGAAGCACAAACCTCTTTTGACAGCAGAATTCTGTGCTGGAAACAAAGAAGCAATTTGCATATATTGTATTGCTACAAAATAGAAGCGCTCTATAGTTTACCTACTGTGTATACATATATATGTATGAACTATATTCGATGTGTTTACATACAGTTCCTCTAGAGAGATGCACAAATGGAAATTGGAGTGAATATCCATCCATACAAGTCCAAAACCACAATAATAGAGATGCCAGAGGTGTGCAGCTTCTTCACAGGACACCGTTCCCACTGTGTCCAAGTAACTGGTAAAGATAATAAGAATTCTGTGCTGGGGTGCCATTTCTAGAGCCAGGGGAACAAAATGAACCACTGTATCCCCCCACCAAAACCTTAGCTGGGGTGATGATTTTTAACCACATCCCAATATCTCTCATCTCTTCTCATGTTGGGTTGACCACGAGACCTTGGCGGAAGTGTTCATCATAGGACCACCACACCATGCCCCCATAGGTCCTCGTTGAGATAACAGAAGAGAGCTGTACAGTACTCAGGGTACTTTTTCCCCGATGATGCTGGTCATGATTACATATGTCTGCAGCCAGTTTGAGAAGCTCTTAGGGATGCGTCTATAGCGCTTCTTCCTTCCTTCTTCCTCCTTCTTAGTCTCCTTCTTTCTATCCTTCACTAATAAAACAAAATAATTGTCGAGGGGAAGGAGAGAAAAAATCTCAACATATTTTCTCTTCCAAATTTTCTTTCTAATATCCGAAAGGACATGAATCCTGATGGTGCCCAATTGGCACAATGAGAGTCTTGCCCTCGTTTTGTCAGACACAATAAGCCTATCATGTTTTTGCTTTTTTGACTTTTCCCCTGATTCCATTTAATGGTGACTATCTGGTAAATCCCTAACAAGGGAATGAGCAGGAGCTACCTAAGCCCCAGCAGCTGATGTTTCCCCAATCCCTTTTCCATTAAATTATGCAGTGTGGAAGTGTGAGTAACATTAGCATTGGAATTACCAGTAGGTGCTGCCTGCAGGACTGGAAAGGTGTCATCTCGCTGCCTTCTTCTACCAGAAGAAGTCCTCCCGCTCTCCCTAAACTTCTTGGGCCCAGATCCATGCCAGACCTTATCGTCCTGTGCTGGTGCTCCTCTCCTTGCGAGGGACAAATTCTCCTGCTGAGCCACCCCTCCTTAGCTAAGGATGGGGATGTATCCACCCTGCCAGGCCCTCTCTTCCATCCAGTAGAACACTGGAGAGAAAGTTACTCCTGGCATGCCGATCTATCTGGAATTGAGTAGAGATTAGGATTGACATACTGTATATGCATTCCATAGCATCAGATGCATTTCCCAAATCTCATATTTCTTCCCTTAGACATAAACCAGGGCCCCCATCCCCCAGATCAGAAAGGGATGATATGGAATCCTGATCTAGCTGCCTTGTGTCATCCAGGAACAGAGAACCAGTGCCATCAGACTCACTACTATGCATAACCTCCCATCCTGTGACATTCTCATCAGCAAGTTTTGATTTATGTATGACTTTTTTGCAATGTGACAGTAGCTCAGGTGCAGCTCCGCTGTCATCTTCAGTGCAATCCTGCTCCATGGAGTCCCTCACTCCACCCCTCCCTTTTCTCCCACCTTCCAACAGCAATTATCCCTCCAAACCCTCCTCTCCCTCCCCTAATCCTGCCTCTCTTGCCTTGCCCGTCCCCCCAGCCCATTTTTCCCACCCTCCCATCCCCTTTCCCACTTTGCTCCCTCCTCATTCCCCGCCCCCCCTTGCTGTGCTTTTTTCCCATACAGTATATATATATATATATATTCATATTAAATAGAGTATACAGTATGTTGAGCCATAGGTGTGTTTGGGCCTGAGCCTAATAGGGCAGCACCATTTGCCAGCCCCCCGATTCTATCCCATCATCCCTTCTGTGACTTTCTGTCTGCTCCTTCCATGACTCACCCACCTTCAATGACTCCTTCTCTTGCTTCTCTGGTAATTCTTTCCCATGACTTTCTTCTCCCTTCATCCCTCCCTTCTTCCCCATGGTACTGGCTTGTGACTTGCTGTTCACTACTCCCCCTTCCACAATGACACGAGGCAATGCATGCTGTGTTGCTGTAGAAATTTTACTCTGTGTGCCCTGCCAAAATGCGAAAATCAATTGTGGACCCAGAGGGAGACAAACCAGTCCCCTCCCAGCCAGGAAACGGCCAACTCCTCCTGTACCCAACTAGTAAGTCAGACCCCCAGCTGGAGCCAGGGTAACACCGGTCTTTTCTGGTCCTCGTCCCAGTACCCAGAAACCTCACTTTGAGCCACAGTGCAAGCAATTTAAGGAGGGATTGCCAAAACCAACCCCAGAGATCGGAACTGGTCCTAGACCGAGCTTTGTTTTATTTGGGCAACTGAGCTTAAGCCCAGGAGGAGGAAGGGGAGTATTTCTGTATGTTTCCTCTTGTAGTGGATGAGGCACCCCATCAGTAATGCAGGGCAACTCACACCAGAGGACAACCAGAACTAGCTCCTACAGGAATTCCTTTTCAAACTCTCATGAGAGACTTTTGATCTTCCATTGTGTGCATTCCAAATTAGGCCCATTCTGAAGTTAGTGTAAAAGAACTTTTTAATTTACTTTTTGAAAATGTGTAAACTTATTTCCAGAATTGTGATATTATTGGGCATCCCCATAAACTATGGTATAGCTTATCTTCTGGATAATGACAATATTGCCATTTTGGAGATATAAATGGGTCAAATTTGTGTCATCTTACTTGAGTATAGTAACCATAATGCAGCTGTTGAATGTTTGTTTAGATTTGAAAAAAATATTAGGGCATTTAATAGATTTTTTTAAATCTCTTGCAGATAAATGTGTTAATACTGACTGAACATAATGATTTCTTGCATACATGTGAATAAATTACAGTACTTGATAAATATTGGTATTGATTTCAAAGTTGAACAAAAAGTATAGTTTGATACTACCATTTTAAAAGGAAGGATTATGGGTCAATGGTAGGTTAAAAGAATAAAGGCAATTAATATTTTGGAGTTTCATGATTTTATGCCAAACTAAATAAGTTGACCATATTAAAAAAACAATCTTCTAAACGAGAAGAAATGTATTTTGTGGAGTTAAGTGAAGTAGAGCAGATAAATGGATAGTGGAGCTAAAATGTTGTTCTAACAGTTCATGAGTAAAACAAAAAAAATTCAATTAAATTAGTTGCATGCCTATATAAAACTGCAAAATTGTAGTTTAAGATGAGTGGCAAATTAACTCCTCCATTATCCCTGTAGTTTGAATAATGGCGTGCAAAGATGAAGAGATGATTATTCTTGACTTGACTAGAAGGATTTTAGTTGAAGGATTTTAGCAGGGAAGATATTTAGAGAAGAATAAGAGGATACAAGAAGGTGCGTTAATTATTTATTACAGAGAAGAAAGTTGAGAGTCAGGAAGATGAGGCAGTAAGATTAGTCTACACAAGATAGGATAACAGTCTGGGTGATTGTCTTGGTAGTGGAGGAGCTAAGAAAAGGGTGTTTCTCTCCTTTATTTCTAAGGAAAAAATGTATGTTTTTTGCAAAGGATTGGATGTGAAGGGAGAATGTTAGGGACAAATCAAGTATGACACAGAAGCTGCATGCTTTATCAACTTGATGGATGAGTGTGTCATTAACCTTGATAGGGAAGGAATAGTAGTAGGGCCACGCTTTAGAGGAAATAATAGGAGGCATGCCAAAAAAAATATTGATAGAGAATAGGCGTTGGCGAAAGAGACACTGAATTTGAGATTATTATGTTAGGAGGAGAGCAAAGCCAGAACTTTATCCTGGATACCAATAAAATGAAGATTTTTTAACATGAGAGTATTATTAGCAAGATAAGAGCAAAGCAGTACAAACAGAATATTGGCTTTGTCTTTGGCCCTGTGCAAGTTATCTGTTACCTTTGTCAGAGCGGTTTCTGTGGAGTTGGAGAAATGGGAGCCAGACTGTAGAGGGTCAGTGAGAGAAAATGTAATAATTGTGAGAAGTTGTTCCAAAAGTTTTGAATCAAAGGAAGCAGAGATACATTGTGAATGTTAGTGAGAAAGGTAGGGTGAAGAAAGTCTTTTTTTTTAAGATAATTGTCATCATGACATGAGTGAAGGAGTGAACTGTGACTGATGAGAGGAAGGTGGTGAAAATGTATGTTGGTAACATGAGCACAGGAAGTAAGTGGGTAAGAGATGGAGCAGTTCAGAAACCTCTTACTATGACAAAGGAGAAGGATTCAAGTAGGAGCAGTGTCTGAACTCAATGAGATGGGAAAATGGGAGTTGAAACAATAGGAATGCTTTGTCAGATGAAAGAGGTTGCATTGTCCTGAGGGGTATTAGGAGTGCAAGTAAAAGAGGCAATGTGGGATAGATTTATGAGTTTTAATGAGTGAAGAAAAATAGGTTGGTTTAGCATGGCAGACACAGGGCAGTAGAAATGTATAAAGGATAAATCAGTAAACGTTTAGAGGAGCATATATAGGAACATAATTTGCTTCATTAATCTAGCCAAGGTCTAGGGTTAGAAGACTTCGATCTGCAGAGTACTAAAGGGGCATGTTAATCAAGTGACCTTTATAGGGTTAACAAGATAATATGCAAACATTGGCATGCTCTCCAAACTGATGAGGTTCTTAAAGATTTGATACCTTGGGTTTAGAAGGGGACAAAATTTCAAGGACATTTTAACTCAGAGTCACTTTAATGAAACTAAACCCAGGATATCTAGATTCTGTGCCTCTATCATGTGTGGACATTGTAGTAAATGCACACACATGGTAAAAAAAAACATCAATTGCCAATCTGATCATATTGTTTTTTATCTGTCATGTTCGTGTGAAACACAATACGTTGGCATGGCAGCTAGACCTTTATGCTAATGAATATCTGAACACAAGTGTAATATTCATAATGTTTAACATGACAGAAAAAATTACAAGCAAATAACCACAGTAGCAAAACACTTTTTGGATAAACATAAGAGTAATACAAATGCTTTAAGATGTTGGGAACTTGAAACAATCAGATGCAATATAAGAGGTGGGACCAGAGAACTAACCCTGTTCAATACTGAAACAAAATGGATCAACTTAATACTGTTTAACCCAATGGTCTTAATGAACATAATCATTTCACTGTGTTTATATAAATAGTAACATTATGTATTCCTTCTTTTGTTTCAGAATATGTTGTTAGAGCCTCAAATAACCACAAGACATTAATCCTATAGTCCCTTGGACACAATGTCCTGTTGTTAAATCTCACTGCAAACCCGTAATATGTTACATGTAATTTGTGGAAGCAGTTTTTACAATATGGACCAAATAAACCTCTTTTAGAAAATATATATTTTTAAATTGGCGTTGTCAAGCTTTTATAAAGTTACAATATAATTTATGATAAGGCACAATTCAGGGGTTTGAGTGCTCTCATTAAAGGGAATCTATTCTTCAATAATCATATGTAAGTTTCCATATCTTCCCCGAGAGGCAGCTGTACTAAGTTTTTGTACATAGAACACAAATTAAGTAGTGGATGAACGTCCAAATTTGAGAACAACCAGAGAAGTCAGAACCGAACATGGAATAACTGAATGTTTCAAGATCAAGAAAGAAGTATGACAAGGTTGTATATTGTCACCATATGTATTCAACAAATACGCAATACATCATGAGTAAGGCCAGGATGAATGCAGGGAGAAATATAAAAAAAACTCAAATATGCAGATGATACTACTCTGATGACTGAAAGAAGAAACTAAAGTGCCTTTTGACGAGGGTGAAAGAAGAGAGTGCAAAAGCTGGCCTGCTGAGCAACGTTAAAAAGACAAAGGTCATGGCAGACAGCAATCTCAGTTCCTGGCAAATAGGTGGGAAAGAAGTTTTAGATTGCATTTTCCTAGGCTCTAAAATATCTACAGATGGTGACTCAAGCCATGAAATTTAAAGATGTCTGCTTCTGGAGAGGAGCTATGTGGCAAGTCTGGACAAGCTATTAAAAAGTAAGGACATTACATTATCTAAAACAATATCTGCATAGTTAGACCTATGGTATTCCCAGTAGTAACATACGGATGTAAGAGATGGACCATAAAGAAGGCTGAGTTCCGTAGAATTGACTATAAGATTCAATCAATCATTACAGGAAGCCAAGTCAAACTTGTCATTTTAAGGTTTGATCATGAGGCTAAAGCTCAAATAGTTTGGCCATATCATGAGAAAACAGGAGTCCCTAGAGAAGATTCTCATGCTGGGAAGATTGAAGGCATATGAACAAAGGGACGGTAGAGGCGGAAATGAGTAGATGGGGCAATTGAAGCAATTAGCATGATCGAGATGGAGCTTATAGAGGTAATGGCTGACAGATGTGCCTGGTGTGTTACAGTCCATAGGGTAACTGAGAGTTGAACACAACTGAACAAATTCAAATATTTTTTCAACGGGATAAACACTTTTTCTTAGCCTTTCTCACCTCATCTTAGAAATTACTTGCAGATTCAAATAGTAGTAGACTTACTGGTGTAACCTATGTCAATTTGTCTGTCCAAACAATGTACCATTTTATTTAGTTCCAAAATCAAGAAGAATGAGAATGCCTTCTAAGTCTTCTGGTGGTATATCAATTTGACTTTTGTGGCATTTCATATGGCATGCCTGGAGGTGGTCATGCGTGTTTGACTATTGTAAGTCTATAAGTTTAAATGTGATGTCTTAATATCCTGTTGGTCAAGGGACTTGGAAACAGAGAAGTGGAGGTTTCCCTAATTTAGGAACTCATGCATGCTAAAAAAGAGCAATGACATCCACAAAGATGCCCAAGCAAGTGTTTGACCCATAAGCATCTGTCGATGGATGAATGGGGTATGTCAAGTGTTGTTGCTCAATGTGCATCATGTACTGATTGATCGATTCTTGACATTTAGCTAGATATCTGAAAAATAGAAAGATGCATACAAAACACTTTACAATATTAACATAATCATTTATTTGCTTAAAAGCAAAAACTCAACAATTCATTTGATTTACATTATTCTGACACTGCCTGTTGTGAGAAAAATTATAGATAATGAGAAAAGGTCAGCGTAAAGTGTTCTATAAGAAAACTATAATTGTATAATTTGTGCTCTTTGGTATTTGAGTGACACTGCTAATTACTAGCTGTGATTCATTGCTGTTTTTTTTTTCTAAAAATCAGTATTTTACATCATTTACTTTCATTGTCACTTATATTGTTCACCACTTTTGTTTTCTTTAATGTCAAAGTGGAGAGTGACAGCAATGGTTATGTGGAAGATGTTGGCTAATTATGGAGCTATTCATGATTCCCGCACAATTTCATTCTTCAGCTGAAGCTTCATTTGACACCGATAGATACATAGACTGATTCACAGCAACAGATATGAGTGGTGTCACCCACACAGATTTCTCAGTTTCTTATCTGTTGAGACATCTATATTAAGGCATTTGTTTCGAATAATAGATCAGTACAATTTATATACTGAATAGATATTTTAGTATAGTATAGTGTTGAATAATACATGAAACTTTATTTTCTTTGTGCCAGCAAGTACGAGTCAAGGACTGGCAGTCAGAGGCAGGAAAAGTAAGAGCCCAGTAGCAGGAAATCCAGGACAGATCACAGGAACAGTAGGTCTGGGTAGACAGCATGCATGAGTAGGGACCACAGGAGCAGGATGTCTAGGTCAACTGACTGCAGGAGTACAGACCACAGGAGCAGGACTTCCTAGTCGACTGGCTGCAGGAGTACAGACCACAGGAGCAGGAGGTCCAGGTCGACTGACTGCAGGAGTACAGACCACAGGAGCAGGATGTCCAGGTCGACTGACTGCAGGAGTATAGACCACAGGGGCAGAAGGTCCAGATCGACTGACTGCAGGAGTACAACCACAGGAGCAGGAGGTCCAGGTCGACTGACTGCAGGAGTACAGACCACAGGAGCAGGAGGTCCAGGTCGACTGACTGCAGGAGTACAGACCACAGGAGCAGGACTTCCTAGTCGACTGGCTGCAGGAGTACAGACCACAGGAGCAGGAGGTCCAGGTCGACTGACTGCAGGAGTACAGACCACAGGAGCAGGATGTCCAGGTCGACTGACTGCAGGAGTACAGACCACAGGGGCAGAAGGTCCAGATCGACTGACTGCAGGAGTACAACCACAGGAGCAGGAGGTCCAGGTCGACTGACTGCAGGAGTACAGACCACAGGAGCAGGAGGTCCAGGTCGACTGACTGCAGGAGTACAACCACAGGAGCAGGAGGTCCAGGTCGACTGACTGCAGGAGTACAGACCACAGGGGCAGAAAGTCTAGGTCGACTGACTGCAGGAGTAAAGACCACAGGGGCAGGAGGTCCAGGTCCACTGACTGCAGGAGTACAGACCACAGGGGCAGGAGGTCCAGGTTCACTGACTGCAGGAGTACAGACCACAGGAGCAGGTGTTCAAAGGCCAAGATGCAGAGATACCCAAATGGCAAAGGTAAAAACAAGGTCAGAAGTTCCAGAGGTCAAGTGCAGATGGTAGATAAATAAATAATAAAAATAAAAAGCCACAGTCAAAATACCAGAAGATCTGACAATAGGAAATTGCTGAGTCTAGGTTGAGGATCTCAATGACTAATCAGCGGCTCAATCTGACTCTGAATTTGTGGGCTCCAGGTATAGCCACAGGTGGAGGTGATTAGCTACTAATGAACAGCACCACATTCAGGAAACATTGAATATAGTATGAGCTGACTCCTCAGCCTACACATTCCCTAGTGGCTGACCATGGAAAGACCACTTGAAGAGAACACACTGTCCTACCTTCAAATCCCCCAACAGCTATTTTCTGCCTTGCCTGCCATCTGGAGAACCCTCTGATGTGGCACCTATGGGCACTTGCCAGGACTTGAGATGAGCATCAGGGCTCCTCCTCAGAATTACAAAATCACATGTAAGTCTTGGTAGTGCATATTATGCTTTTACCATAAAAATTATTTATGTTTTCTTTTGTATAAAATATTTTTTTAGAAGTGCTTGTTTTTATGTTCAAGAGACTACACATGTAAGCTTTGTGTTCTTTTGTTGACCAAAGACTTTCTTCCTGGCTTCCGAAAATTAGCCCTCCACAGCTATGCACAATTCTAAGATTAAAATCTGTCAAGGTCAGTGTCCAAAAATACGTTAACTAATAATAGCCTTATACGGATCAACTTTTATGAACAGTGATAGTAAAACATGTTATTTTACAGTTGGTCAACTCCACCAGCAGTGCACAGTGTGCTCCACACAGTATAAGGAGACAAGCCGACAAACAAGATATTCTTAAAATAGAAGGAAATCAGTAGAAGCTTTTCTGCAGCCATAAAGCAACTATTTAAGGAGGTTTGGTGAGACCCTCCATTGGTCCCATGCAGTGTTTGTCTGACAGCCGTCAGTACTTACTGTTCAACTTATGAGCAAGGCTTAAACTTACATTGCATATAAAGTAAGATACTATAAGTACTTTTCAACAGTAGGAAAATAGGGTTAAAATGATATCATAGTACAGAACAAGGTGGTGTTTGGAGATTAGTGGACTCTCAATCAGCATCCCCACTCATTCCACTTATATTGGCTTATACTACCCTACATGACATTAACTGGGATGAAATAAAATCATATTCGAAACTCGCACCAATACGTGAGGCAAATAAGCAGGCTGCAAAATAGCACACACAATGTCCCAGCCATAAGGCAGTACAGGAGAATCAATTTTACATAGCAAAGGGAAACCATTTATTTTGTACAGTAGTTCACACAACATTATTAACTGACAACTTATTAAAAAATATCAGAAATAAGATTGTTTCCCCACCAATTCAAAATTAGTTTAAAGAGATTTAGGTAGATTCTACTAAGCACAAGTAGAGTTTTGGTTGGAGACATGTAATAGCACTTTAGGCAAAGCCACAGGTAGATCAGAAAGAGAGAGCTATAGGCAGTGGACACTTGCAAAGGTATACATGTTGGGAGTCTTCATGGCAGATCTTGTTAAAAACCATGCTGCTTAACTATCTGACAGAGTTAATGGCTATATTCATAAAAATATTGACATGGAAGGTTAAAGCTATAGGACCAATTTCCAGTTCAGAGACATTCCTGAAACTGTTTCACCTGGTGATCATAACACACACATAATGTCCTATTTCAGACTTCTACTGACAAGAGAGACAATTAATTGATTGGGATGGCAGGCTCCCTTAGCTCAAGTGTCTTTCTGGTGAGACTCTTACATGTGTTTTTGCTCACACTGATTATTTCCGCATATGGGAGCTAACAATAGTGGCCACGACACACAATATTACTTAGGACCAGTTTAAAATATTGCTCCATTATCTATCTTCTATGGGAAAATGAAAGGTATATGCTGGCTATAATTTACTATTTAGGAACTGTCAGCCTCATTAAGATCCAGCCTCGTAAATAAGGGGCTTCTACTTAAACCCTACGTACTGCAAAATTTCCCAAAGTTACGATGCTATTACAAAAGCCCTGCTGCGAACACCGTGTGAGCTATGCAGCAGGGCTGTCCGTATGAACACTGTGAAAATGTACTCAGCAATTAGTGCAGGGGTCCAAAACGGGACCTCCGCGGCAGTCCCACACATAAGCCCTGCCGTGGAGGGTATTCCAACTACCCCTCCGGCACATAAAATTAACCCCCCTCTATGCAGGGGTCCCCATCGGGACCCCCGAAGTGTCCTCACATTAACACCTTGCTGCAGGTGTCCATAGGCACCCCCGCAGCCCCCACACATTAACCCTTTGCAGTGTGGGTCCCCGATCTGCACGGATCAGGCCCCCGCTGCATTTAAAACTTTTAAATTCCCTTCACTATTAACAATCCCGGCCGCTGCAAAAAAAATTAACCCCCCTCTATACTGGGGGTCCCCATTGGGACCCCGAAAGTGTCCCCACATTAACCCCTTGAACCAGGGGGTCCCCGATCTGCATAGATCAGGCCCCCGCTGCATTCAAAAATATTAAATTTCCCGCCTAGCGGGTCCTTAAAGGACCGTAAAGGTCCTGAAAGGACTCGCACTAAAAAAAAATTAACCCCAGGCAACTAAAATTAACCCCATAACTCATGGGGGTCAATACAGACACCCATAAGCACTTAATTAACCCTGTCACTCATGGGAGTCAATACAGACCCCCATAAGTCCTTAATTAACCCTGTCACCCATGAGGGTCAATACAGACCCCCATAAGCCAATAATTAACCCTATAATTCATGGGGGTCAATACAGACCCCCATAAGCACTTAATTAACCCCATAACTCATGGGGGTCAATACAGACCCACATAAGCACTTAATTAACCCTGTCCCTCATGGTGGTCAATACAGACCCCCATAAGGCCTTAATTAACCCTGTCACTCATGGGGGTCAATACAGACCCCCATAAGCCAATAATTAACCCCGTCACTCATGGGGGTCAATACAGACCCCCACAAGCCTCTATTTAACCCCATTAGCCCCATAAGACCCATAAGGGTATATTATGACCCTTATGGGGCTGTTAAAGCCCTAACATTAACCACACAAGGACTTGTGGTTCACAAGGACCATCATGACACTAACTACAAACACTACACTATCACCCCCAATAAACCATTAAATCTAAACTAACCCTTCTCTACACTAATCTATTAACACTTACACTACCCACCTACACTATCTACCCCCTAATAAACCTCCCCACCACTCTAATTACAAAAAAATAATAAAACTTACCTTACAAAAAAAACACCAACTACCGTACAGAAAATAAAAAAAAACTCAATTAACCAAAAATAAAAAAACCTACATTACAGAAAATAAAAAAATACATTACAACCCCCCCCCCCCCCCACTACAGAAAAAATATTACACACCTGAAAAGGAAAGACAGACATACACAATACAATACATACATACAATACATTACATATAATACATTGCATATAATACATTACATTACATACAATACATTACATACAATACATTACATAAAATACAAATAAAATACCCCATATCTATCTAACATACAATCTATTTAATATACAATAAATCCTAACTATATCAAATACATCCCCCTATCTATCTAATATACAATAAATCCTAACTACATACAGAAACCCTAATTCTAAGCTAAAATAAAATAATTAAAATCCTAACTACATACACAGAACCTAGTTCTAAGCTAAAATAAAATAATTAAAATCCTAACTACATACACAGACCCTAATTCTAAGATAAAATAAAATAATTACGACCACTTACCTTTAAGATGTCCCTTCAGATCACTAACCTAGGGGTAAAACAAAATTAAAAAAAATAGTACAAAACATTAACATAAAATAAATAAACATTATACACATTCTAAATATTCTACTCACCTTTCCAGCATGTCCAGTCCTTCTTCCTTTCTTCTCCAGCGCGGTACCGTTAAAAAAAACACAATACATTAATACAATATACAGACACAAAATAAAATAAACATATAAACATATAAATATACATTCAACTTACCTCCCCGCGATGTCCCCGGCCTCACAAGGCGCAAATACTGACTGACATTGATAACAGCCAATGAGAATCCGCAGATGTCTTCACTCAATCACTCCGTGGGGGTGTATCCCATCGTGATTGGCTGAAGGCACCTGCTCCTTGTGATTGGTTCCAATTAAGATTGACAGGTGCTTTAGCCAATCAGGGTGGGATTTTGGGCTGTATCCCATCCTGATTGGCTCACACATTGACGACTTTTGACTGGCTGAAATTGATAGACAGCTTTTTCAGCCAATCAGAAGCCACCATTGCCAATTTCCTTCATGAAAAGGCTCCGGGAGGCTCATTAGCGTCGAGGAGGTCTGCAAGTTGTTTTTTGTTTTTTTTTAGAGGGCGGATGGTTCCAGGGCCCAGCCAGGGCTGAAGAGGAGGAGGCCGGGGACATCGCTTGGAGGTAAGTTGAATGTATATTTATATGTTTATTTTATTTTGTGTCTGTATATTGGATTAATGTATTGTGTTTTTTATAACAGGGCGGCGCCGGAGAAGAAAAGAAGAAGGACGGGACATGCTGGAAAGGTGAGTAGAATATTTAGAATGTGTATATTGTTTATTTATTTTATGTTAATGTTTTGTACTATATTTTTGTTTTGTTTTACCCCTAGGTTAGTGATCTGAAAGGACATCTTAATGGCAAGTGGTCTCAATTATTTTATTTTAACTTAGAATTAGGGTTTGTGTATGTAGTGAGGATTTTAGTTATTTTATTTTAGCTTAGTATTAGGGTTTATGGATGTAATTAGTATGTATTGTATATTAGATAGATAGGGGGATGTATTTGATATAGCTTGGATTTATTTATATTAAATAGATTGTATGTTAGATAGATAGGGTGTATTTTATTTGTATTATATGTAATGTATTGTATGTAATGTATTGTATGTGTGTATTGTATTGCGTATGTCTGTCTTTCCTTTTCAGGTGTGTAATTTTTTTTTTCTGTAGTGGGGGGGGGGGGTTGTAATGTATTTTTTTTTTCTGTACTGTAGGGTTTTTTTTTTAAATTTTGTTGACTTAGGTTTTTATATTTTTTGTAAGGTAGGTGTTTTTTATTTTTTGTAATTAGAGTGGTGTAGGGATTTATTAGGGAGTAGGTAGTGTAGGTAGTGTAAGTGTTAATAGATTAGTATAGAAGGAGGTTAGTTTAGATTTAATGGTTTATTTGGGTTTATAGTGTAGTGTTTGTAGTTAGTGTCATGATGATACTTGTGGACCGTCATGGCACTTATGTGGTTAATGTTAGGGTTTTAACAGCCCATAAGGGTCATAATATACACTTTTGGGACTGATAGGGTTAAATAGAGGCTTATGGGGGTCTGTATTGACCCCCATGAGTTATGGGGTTAATTAAGTGCTTATGGGGGTCTTTATTGACCCCCATAAGTGATCTGGTTAATTGAGTGCTTATGGGGGTCTGTATTTACCTCCATGAGTTATAGGGTTAATTAAGGCCTTATGGGGGTCTGTATTGACCCCCATGAGTTATGGGGTTAATTAAGTGCTTATGGGGGTAGGAATTGACCCCCATGAGTTATGGGGTTAATTAAATGCTTATGGGGGTCTGTATTGACCCCCATGAGTTATGGGGTTAACTAAGTGCTTATGGGGGACTGTATTGACCCCCATGAGTTATGGGGTTAATTTTAGTTGCCTGGGGTTAATATTTTTTAGTGCGAGTCCTTTCAGGACCTTTACTGTCCTGTAAGGACCCGCGAGGCGAGAAATTTAAAAAATGAAATGCAGAGGGGTCACGATCGGTGCCGAACGGGGAACACCGCTGCAAGGGGTTAATGTGGGGGGCTGCCGGGTCCCTATGGACCCCTGCAGCAAGGGGTTAATGTGGGGACACTTCATGGGTCCCGATGGGGACCCCCAGCATAGAGGGGGGTTAATTTTAGGTGCCGCGGCCGGGATTAGTAAGAGTGTGCCGCGGGCCCTTTAAGGAGCTGCGGCGGTGAATTAAAAATTCTTAAATGCAACGGGGGCCTGATCTATGCAGATCGGGGACCACCGCTGCAAGGGATTAATGTGGGGAAACTTCGGAGGTTGCAATGGGGACCACTAGCATAGAGGTTTTTTTTTTTTTTTTTTTGCCGTGGCCGGGATTGTTAATAGTGTGCCGTGGGCCCTTTAAGGAGCCGCGGCTGGGAATTTAACATTTTTAAATGCAGCGGGGTCATGATCGGTGGCCAATCGGGGACCCCCGCTGAAAGGGGTTAATGTGGGGGGGCTGCAGGGGTCCCTATCGGGACCCCTGCAGCATGGGGATGTGTATAGGGAGCAGGGGGGAGCCTCACAAGGCTGTCTCAAGCTGCTCCAAGGCAGCACGTAGAGGCTTCAGGATCCCTTGCTAGCACTTTTTGTGCTCGTAGGGATTCCTTCGAGATGCGAGAATCCCTCGTAGATTTATGGCTGCTTGTGACTCCATAGCTCTCTCGGAGCTTATTCTCGCCATTTTTCGTAGTCATCTCGCAAAGCAGGCTGCGAGGGATTTGGTCCTCGCAAACAGCAAAAAAACTGCTTTTTGCAAGGACAGAGAGAACTACGAGGGAGAATTTAATGAGGCCCCAAATCATTATCTATAAGTCAGGATTTCTCATAAACTTCAAGTGAAAGTGTATTCATGAAGGCCATTTTTAATTAACTCTGCAATTCCACACCTAGGGCATGCGACCACATACATAATGTTACTTTCAGTTTTTGCCTCTATAATTACCAGGAATGGATGTAACATTTGAATTCACACACTTGGAGAGTGAGACCACACACCTACAACCTTATTAAATTGCAATTCGGTAAATTCTAAAGGGCTCTCTATAAGCACACTGCATATTTTTTTTACAGAAGTTTTTAGTCAGTGAACTTCTATCCAAAAGCAAGGTCTTCACTAACTAAAAACTTCTGTAAAAAAAATATGCTCTGTGCTTATATAGAGCCCTTTAGAATTTACCGATTTGCAATTTAATAAGGCTGTTAATGTTGATACTCTCAGTTTTTGTCTCTGAAGTCAGCAGTAATAGATGAAACATTTTAACTTAAAAACATCTCTATAAAAAAAGAGTAAAGATTGTCAGAGCCCAGATCCAGATGGGTGAGTTCAAGTGTATAGCAATTGCGAAAGATCCAGGGATATAGAGTTGTAACAAAGATAAAGATCTAAGCAGTGACACATGAACAAGAGCAATAGCACTATATATATATATATATATATATATATATATATATATATATATATATATATATATATATATATATATATATATATATATAGTTGAATAAATATAGTTCCACGCTTGTTCCACAACAGTGACCAAAACCACCCCTCATTTTCTGTCCCTTTGGCTGCCTGGATAATTCTGCTACCCGAGTTTCACAAGATCTCTCTAGATACTCTTGCATGATCTTGTGAGACTCTGGGAGGTATTTGTCCACCCCTCATCCCCCCTGTTTCCTGAGTTGACAGTGATTAACCTATGCCCACAGTAGAAATATTAAATTTGTATATCAGTATCTGAAATAATTAAACCTTTGTAAATTAAAATATGTTTACTGCTTGGGAGGAAAGCTATGGCAAGTATGGACAAGCTATTAAATATAAAGATATTACGGTCTGCATAGTTAGAACTATGGTATTCCCAGTAGTAACAGACATATGTAAGAGCTGGATCATAAAGCAGGCTGAGCTTTGTAGAATTGACGCCTTTGAATTGTGGTGTTGGAGAAAACTTCTTAGAGTCCCTTGGATTGCAAGAAGATCCAATCAATTAATACTTCATAAAATCAAGACAAACTGTTCATAGGAAGGTATAATTATGAGGCTGAAGCTCAAATATTTTGGCCATATCATAAGAGTACATGTTTCCTTAGAGAATAATCTTATGTTGGGTAAGATCTTTAGACACTGCCGCCCATTTGGCACTTTCATATGCCGGCATTCACTTAATTCACACACCTAGACCTGGGAATAAGCAAGGTGGACGTATGGGTATATTACTTTCTTCTCACTGCACATTTAACTGCATTCACATAATTCCCTCCCTCTGATTCTCATCTTTCGAAGTCCACACTATCTGCTTCTAATTACCCATCTATCTGCGAGTTGCTGTGATCTACCAACCGTCTGGACCAACCTCTCTGGACCATTTTGCTGCCTGGCTTCCTCACTTTCTCTCTTCCAACAAACCTTCATTTGTTCTTGGCGATTTCAACATTGCCATTGACACTTCCTCCTCCTCTACAGTCGCAAAAGTACTTGCACTTACCTCTACCCTTGGCCTCTAACAATAAACAGAATCCCCAAATCACCATGATGGTCCCCACATTTTTACAAATCTCTTTACTATATTATTATTATTGTTTATTTTTAATGCGCCGACATATTCTGTAGCGCTGTACATAAGTTAAGTTCCAGACAAAGATAAATACAAATGAACATATAGAAAAGCAAGAAAGGCCCTGTCTTTGAGCTTGCAATCCAGTGTCCATGGTATTTTCCAAAGCACATTTCAGGATAGAAACTCTTACAATCTAAAGGTGTTGTGAGTGGTAAAGCAGGGAGAGAGAGGTGATGAGCGTTTTAGGGTGGAAGGTATTATGCTTCTTTATAGAGATGCATTTTTAGTGAGTTTTTAAATTTTTTGAGCAAGGGGGATAATCTGGTGGAGCGAAGCAAGGAGTTCCAGAGACTAGGGGCAGCACAAGCAAAGTCCTGAAGGTAGATCACAGCGATATGTAGAAAGATAGGTGAGAAGAGGCCGACAGTATAAACTTTAAATGAAGAGAATTGGAGGGATGGGACGGGGGGTAAGAGGTGAAATGTACAGCGAGTGGAAAGCAGTACACCCACACCACCACCTTGTTTGTTCCCAGGTCTGTGTGTGGCTAAGGTGAAAACCACCATGAGAGAGTGCTGCAGGGGAGGCAGTGTCTGAGGAAGAGAGCCAGGTTTCAGTGAGAGCCAACAGCTTGATGGAGTTGGTAATGAATAAGTCGTGAGTGATAGTGAGTTTATTACAGAGAGCACAGGAGAAATGTAGAGTAGAAGGTTTGTGACAAGTGATGGACGTCAGATTCTGGGTGTTACGGGTGTTTGCTGGCCTTGAACCAGTGCATGGTTGACAGCAAGTGGAGATGAGTGAGGGGCCTGCGTTAGGGGATATATCTCCTGCAGCCAGGAGAAGGAGGAGTGAAAGGGAGAGAATATAGGACTGGGACTTACAGTGCTGTTTCTGATTGTAAGTGTTAGGGAGGGGATGAGATTAAGACTGGAGGTGGAAGAGGAGCTCATGGGACCAGAGAAGTGGAGAGGAGTGCAAGGAAGGTGAGATGATAATATTGTTGGGGACTTGATATAGAGAGGCTGCAAAGGAAAGTCTGAGAGAGAGGATATCAACCTTATCATATCCCCATTCCCTCTTTCTGACCACCATCTTCTAATCTACAGCCTCATAACACTCCCTCTCCACTCACTGTCCCTCTTCACATCTGTCCACCAGAACCTAAAGAAACTTGCAAGCAATTGACCCACAATATATTTCCATTGTGCTACAACTCCTTATTTGTACTTTCACCCCCATCACTTTCCCTTACATTACCATCATACATCATAACTTAACTCTAACTTCCACCCTTGATAGTTTTGTTCCCAAAACCGCAGACAGACACCCTCGCTCTCACTTACAACCATGGCACACTACAAAGGTGCTCATGTACTGCTGAACAACTATGGAGGAAGTCTCGCACTTCAGGAGACTTTCTCCACTACAAGTCTATGTATCGCTCCAATCAAGATGCCCTCAATCTTGCCAAACAGCGCTACTTCTCATCATTAATATCCAATTAAGCCTCCAATCCCAAACATTTGTTCGCTACATTGAACACTCTCTTCGGCCCTCCACTACCTCCTGCCCCTTACTTTCTCACGGCCGAAAGACTTTACTAGCCACTTTAATATTAAAATTGAAGAAATTCAGAAAGAACTCTCTTCTCATTGTGGCCCTAATATACATGCCTTTGACCCTTAACTGAGGATGAAGTATTTTATCAACCTATCATAGTTATATAGTTACATAGTAATTGAGGTTGAAAAAAGATTTTTAGTCCCTCAAGCAGTATTCAGTCTAATTATTAATTGCTAATTGATCTAGAGAAAGGCAAACAGAAAAAAACCCAAGTGAAACTTTGCCAATTGTCTCAAAAAGAAAAAAAAGAAATTCACTGATATATCATTCCCTGTATTTGCTCTTGCTCCCTTTTTAAATATAGGTATCACACCTGCTTTTCTCCATTCAGCTGGTTAGTGACCCTGTTTTGTGTGAATCTTGAAAAATTACATATAATGGTTTGGCTATTACAGTGCCCAGTTCCCTCAGTACCCTTGGATGTATTCCATCAGGACCTGGGGCTTTATTAACTTTTTTCCGAACCTCTTTTGTATTTCTTGTATTAGCCAATTATTTGGTGATGGTAATGTAGCCCCATTATGTTGTGTTGTCCCAATCACTAGTATCTCCCTTGTGTATACCGAAGAAAATTACCTACAGTGTCTTGCAAAAGTATTCACACCCCTTGACTTTTGACCTATTTTGTTACATTACAGCCTTATGTTCAATGTTTTGTTAATCTGTATTTTATGTGATGGATCAGAACACAATAGTCTAAGTTGGTAAAGTGAAATGAGAAAAATATATACATAATACGAATTTTTATTAATAGAAAACAGAAAATTGGCATGTGCGTATGTATTCATCCCCTATGTTATGAAGCCCATAAAAAGCTTTGGTGCAACCAATTACCTTCAGAAGTCACATAATTAGTGTAATGATGTACACTTGTGTGCAATCTAAGTGTCACATAATCTGTCATTACATATACACACCGTTTTTGAAAGGCACCAGAGGCTGCAACACCTAAGCAAGAGGCATCACTAACCAAACACTGCCATGAAGACCAAGGAACTGTCCAAACAAGTAAGGGACAATGTTGTTGAGAAGTACAAGTCAGGGTTAGGGTATAAAAAAATATCCAAATCTTTGATGATCCCCAGGAGCACCATCAAATCTATCATAACCAAATGTAAAGAACATGGCACAACAGCAAACCTGCCAAGAGACGGCCGCCCACCAATACTCAAGGACCGGGCAAGGAGGGCATAAATCAGAGAGGCAGCACAGAGACCTAAGGTAACCCTGGAAGAGCTGCAGAGTTCCACAGCAGAGACTGGAGTATCTGTAAAATAAGCCGTACGCTCTATAGAGTTGGGTTTTATGGCAGAGTGGCCAGAAGAAAGCCATTACTTTCAGCAAAAAACAAAATGGCATGTTTTGAGTTTGCGAAAAGGCCTGTGGGAGACTCACTGGTGCTCTGGTCTGATGGGACTACAATTTAACATTTTGGCCATCAAAGAAAACGCTATGTCTGGTGCAAACCCAACACATCACATCACCCAAAGAACACCATCCCCACAGTGATACATGTTGGTGGCAGCATCATGCTGTGGGGATGTTTTTCAGCAGCTGGGACTGGGAAACTGCTCAGTGTTGAGGGAAAGATGGATGGTGCTAAATACAGGAATATTCGTGAGCAAAACCTGTACCACTTTGTGCGAGATTTGAGGCTAGGACAGAGGTTCACCTTCTAGCAGGAAAATTACCCCAAACACACTGCTAAAGCAACACTTGAGTGGTTTAAGGGGAAACATGTAAATGTGTTGGAATGGCCTAGTCAAAGCCCAGGCCTAAATCCAATAGAAAATCTGTGGTCAGACTTAAAGATTGCTGTTCACAAGCGCAAACCATCCAACTTGAAGGAGCTGGTGCAGTTTTGAAAGGAGGAATGGGCAAAAATCCCAGTGGTAAGATGTGGCAAGCTCATAGAGACTTATCCAAAGCGACTTGGAGCTGTGATTGCCGCAAAAGATGGCTCTACAAAGTATTGAATAGTTATGCACATTGACTTTTTTGCTATTTTGTCCTTTTTGTTTGTTTGCTTCACAAAAAAAAAAAAAAAACATCTTCAAAGTTGTGGGCATGTTGTGTAAATTAAATGATGCAAATCCTCAAACAATCCATGTTAATTCCAAGTTGTGAGGCAACAAAATACGAAAATGCCAAGGGGGTGAATACTTTTGCCAGTCTCTTCCCCCTCTTGTTTGTATAACCTAAATGCCTCTTTTTTAGTCTGTATCTTGATCTTTAACTCATTGTTAAGCCACATGGGATGTGATTTTTTTTCCACATGGTATATAGTGATAAGTATGTATATTTAGTAAGGATTTGAAAGTTGTGCATTTATGTTCCATATTTATACCAGTCAGTTTTGTCTCAGTCTACACGTATAGCTGCCCTTAGACCATAATAATCTTGCCTTTTAAAATTAAGAGTTTTTTTGGGCTCTTTACAGTTTTGTTTTGTTTAATTCAATCTCAAAGGAGACTGTGTTGTGATCACTGTTTCCCAAAGGTTTTTCAGCAGTTGATACATTCATCTCGTTTATATCAGGGTAGATAAATCTAAATCAATAAAACTTGCCCATGCTTAACTGCATTTCCTCACTTTCAATAATATTTGGGGGTTTATAGGGTATTCCTACCAACATTCTTTTGGAATTTGCTGTGCCGCTGTTTTACTCTTCCCACAAACATTCAACATTATCTCTAGTTCCAGCATAAATATTTCTCTGACTATAGGCTTAAATTCAGGCTTAACATGCAGGCAAATCCCTCCTTCTCTTTTACCATTGCCCATATCTTTCCTAAATAGGTTATAACTATTCAGATTAACAGTCCAGTCATGAGATTCATCACACCACATTTCAGTAATGCCTATTAAATCACATTTCTCATTAACTGCTAATAATTCAAACTCTCCCATTTTTCCTGATAAGCTTCTGGCATTAACAAGCATATACTGTACCTTATGTTGTTATTAGTTTGTAGTTTTGAAGTGCCTGCCACTGTACTTGAGTTACTTAGCAATACTTCCCTATTGACTATACTTACCTCCCTCCCCCTTCTCCACCCTCATGACTAGTTAATTCATTCCTTATCCTCTAAGCTTTCTACCCCATTATTTCTATCTAGTCCCTCCCCCCACCTACTAGTTTAAAAACTCCCCCAGCCGTTCTACCATCCTTCTTCCTAGCACACAAGCTCCCTCATCACTAAGGTGCAATCCATCCCTGATATAGAGATTGTACCCAAGTGAGAAGTAAGCCCAGTGCTCTAAAAACCGAAATCACTTTTTGTAGCCACATATTAACCTCCCTAAGCTCCTACTGTCTCCCTGGGCTAACCTATGGCACTGGTAGTATCTCGGGAAATGCTACCTTGGAGATGCTTGCCTTCAGCTTATTACCTAGTTCTATAAAATCATTCTTTACGACTCTCCATCTTCCACTAACTTTGTCATTGGTACCAATATGAACTAAGACCACCAGTTCATCTCTAGCCCCTCCCAATAATTTATCTACCCAATCCACAACATGCCAAACCCGAGCACCCGGGAGACAGCAAACTATTCGATTGCTGGGATCTGGGTGACAAATTACCCTATCTACCTTCCAAATAATGGAGTCCCGTACCAGCAAAACCTTTCTCTTGCTCTGCCTATGTTGCCCTCCCTCTCCTCAAGTAGAACTGTTCTCCCGACTGTAAGAGGGAACAGTTCTATCTGGCAATGCCATTCCTGAATGGACATCCCCAACAGTTTCACTCAATCTGGCAAACCGGCTGGTGTTTTCCAACCCAGTACTGACCTGCCTCATCCTCCTGTTCCCCTGCTTCCCCTTGTAACTGTAACCCAGTTACCTCACTGGACATCCTCACTAGCCAAATCTACAACCTCCATGCTGGGCCCAGCTAAACTGTGCTCCATTTCAAATGGAGCAATATCACTCAGTGCTGCAATTCTCCTCTTGTGTTCTCCAATTTACTCTGGATGAGCTTTTCCAGCAGTTCATACATGTGACAGGATGTACCCTGATTGAGGTTGCTACTTGACAAAAGTACCACACTTATCCCAGCTCTCACACATCTATTCAACCTTTCCCTTAACACTGGAAAGTTTTCATCACCTTTAAAATATGCCATGATTAAACCAATTATTAAGAAACCCTCATCTGATACAGATTTTCCTTCCAATTACTGCCCTATCTCTTCTGGGTTCTAAACTGCAATCACCTCTCCCAATTTATTTTCTCCAACTCACTCCTTAACCCCTTTCCAATTTGTTCCCTAATGACTTGCTCACTGCCAAGCCAAAGGGTCACTTTTCTATTCTTAATCTCCTGGATTGGATCACTTCACTGTCTTTAACACAATTGACCACCCTCTTATTGTCCAAATTCTCCACTCTCTCAGCATCCATGACACTGTTCTCTTTTGGGTCACATCATATCAAGAACATCAAATATTTAGGGTTCTCCTCCTCTGGCTCCTCTTCGTCGCCTTGCTCTCTGACTTTTGGCATACCTCAAGGTTCTGTTCTAGGTCCCCTTCTTTTCTCCATCAATGCTTCCTCTCTTGGTACCCTGTTATTATTATTATTTTTATTATTATTATTATTATTATTATTATTATTATTATTATCAACTTTATTTCCAACTGCCTCTCTAGCATATCTTCCTGGATGTCTCCCCGTCAACTCAAACTCAATATGTCAAAGACGGAGCTCCTAATCCACCCACTCTCTTCCACAGCTTCCACTCCTCATATAGCTCTCACTGTTGACAATGCCATCATCACACCCACTTCTCAGGTCTGCTGTCTTGGGGTTCTACTGGATCTTGCCCTCATTTTCATTCCGCACATACAATCTATCATTAAAACTTGTCATTTTCACCTAAAAAATCCAATCTTATATATGTCACTTTCTCTCACAAGTCACAACCAAAATTCTACTCTCTTATTATATCCCGCCTTGGCTACTGCAATTTTCTCCATGCTGACCTTCACATTACCCATCTCTCTCCACTTCAGTCCATAATGAACACCTCCGCTAGACACATCTACCATACTCAACACTCAGTATCTGCAGCACCTCTCTGTCAGCCACTCCTCTGGCTTCCCATAGCCTCCAGAATTATATTGAAAATCTTGACCCTAACTTAGAAAGCTCTCAATAATAATGCACGCTTTTATGTCTTATGTCTCTAAATACTTTCCCAACTATCCTCTTCCATCTGCTAATGACCTTCATCCTTCCTTGGCTCTTATCACCTGCCCTCATTACCGCCTTCAGGACTTTCTTGTGCTGCCCCTATTCTTTGGAATTCCTTGCCTTGCTTATCACCTTCAGCCTTAATATGCACAATATATTGTACCTCACATTTCTTACCTCACCCATACCCTCTAGACTTTAGGTTTGTGAGTTTTCAATCTGATTGGGTGCTTAAAAAAAAAACACTTTGTATATTTGATTTTAAACTTAAATTTTAAGAAGTGGATACAATTCGTATGATAGGGTAAGGCTTCTAATATCAGGAAAGACACACAATCCAATTATTATGCCTACATTGACTAATAAATCATGTATGCCTGTATATACCATATTATTGTATTCTCTTGTATAATATTTTATCCTGTTTAGATCTTCTTAACTATTGGCATTTTTTCAGATTAATACAGACATACAATATTAGCACTTTTTCAATATTCATATTAATATGATACAATTCTTTCTTTATAGATTATTTTTTCAGCCAGATGATCTCTATATAAGTACTGTAATTATCAAAATTAGTGACAATTATGATTTGGACAACATTGGTGCTGTTGTGATTTATATAGTTTTTTGCTCTAGTTTTTAATGATATGTAATAAAATTATTATTTTTTAAGATACACTACTCTTCTACGTGATTTATTAGTCAATTTAGGGATAATAATTGGATTGAGTGATTTTAAACTTAATAACAGGGCCATGCATTTTTTTGTAATTTGTTAAAATTGTTTCTGACTTGTATTTACCCTGTTTAGCACTACAGCATATGTCAAATAAAGGCTAATAATAAGGCACACAAAGAAATGGGCAGCAGAGGCAGATATGGATAGATAAGGTCATTGAAGCAATTAACATGAGCCTTATGGAGCTCAGAAGGGCAGTGTCTGACAAATGTGCCTGTCATGCTGTGGTCCATAGGGTCACAGAGAGTTGGGCTTGACTGTATGACTAAACAGCAACAATACCTTTGGAATTTGGTAATTGTAGCCACTCTACTCTATTCTACTTTGTAAATAGTGCTATGAAAATGTTGGCGCTTTATAAATAAAAAGTAATAATGCTAATATTTTTATAATTATAATTTTATTATTATTATTATTTATAATAATAATAATAATAATAATAATAATAATAATATGGCTTCTAATCAGTGCTCCAGAAATCACATTGCCTAGCATGGTTGTTTTGTAATCTTGGTCTATATTTATTCCTTTATTACCGACATTGTATACACCTGGGTTAGAGGAAGATTTGGGGAAGTAAGTCAATTTCATCAACATTTTAATTTTATTAACTACATTTGCTCATTACTAATTTTAGTTCTCCAAATAAGCATAATCAAGTTCGAGAGTTGAGTGTTACTTTACCCTTTTGTGGTTACCTTTATGCATTCAAAATGACCCTGTTTAAACAAATCTGTTGCTTCAACTAACATTTATCCCACAACATCTTTCCATAAAATACTTATGTGCTTCTATTCATGCTTATATTCAAGCTTTACATGTGCTGAATTTTGTTTCTTTTGTTGATTTGAAAATTTGACCTCCACAGCTAGGAAATATACTAAGGTTACAATTTGTTAAGTAGAACATTTTCCAACTTGAGACCTCCCTTTCCTATAAACAGCTATTTTTGTATCAGTACACAATTTCAAAACTTGCTATTTTTTCACTTCTTCCTTATTTATATATACTCAGAAATGTGTGAATTGTAGAAAATCTCTGATTTGAGATTAATTTGCCGAGGAGTATGCAGTGATGGTTATATATTACTTTTATTTTGTCATATATTATTTGTACACCTACATCTGGTATTGGGTTTTTTGAAGGATCAGGGAGCATTAGATTCTGCAATCTCTCGAACCAGGTGAAGGCTCCACTGCCGTCATAGAGCAGACGACTGAGAAATAAGTCTGGTGAGATTGTCCATCAGTTCAATGCAGTTTTTCAGGCAGCCATCATTACTTGCTGTGAAACTCATGTGTTTAAATGGTCAGGCCCTATCCTAGGAGGCCTATAATGTAACACACTTTAAATACAACAGTGGGACAATAGGCTGCAACAAAAATATCAGCATCCTATTCTGTAGCTACCATGATTAAAATATTACACGGTTACACAGTAATTGAGGTTGACTTTTAATCCTCTGATCCTTGAGGATTAAATATTGTGGATTAAATATTAATTGATCCAGAGGAAGGCAAACAGAAAACAATTATTGAGACATTGCCATTTGTCTCGTAAGGGGAAAAACCTTCCTGATACCAGATACTGGCAATCACTGTGGGCCTCATTCAATTTGGAGCTGTTACTTGCAAGTAACTTCCTGATTTGCTACTTTTGAGCTGCGTACTTGCGTAGCTCTACTTTTACTTAGTTATTCAATTGGCCGGCGCAGCAAGTTAGTCCCCCTTTCCGATAATCGCAAACCCTGCTGTTGGAAGTAGCATCTACAGGCCTGAACATGAAGCCTGTAATGCCTCCTAATGGAACAGCCAATGGAAACATAGATCGTCATCTTGACATCAATGTTTCCAACCTCCAAGCTCCAATCCCGATCGGGACCCACGCAGGGTCCCCACATTACTCCCATGCTGTGGGGGTCCCAATCAGGACCCCTGAGTGGCTGCAATCTGATTGACAGTTACATCAGCCAATCAGAAGATGCAGATGCTTTTATTTTCTGTATTGGTGCTTTTTTATTTTATCTAATGGTGTTTTATTTTTTCTGTAATGTTCTATTTTTTATTTTCTGTAATCTAGGATTTTTATTTTTTGTAATTAGTGGGGGTTTATTGTTTTTTGTAATTAGTGGTGTGTTGGGGGGTTTAATAGGGGGTTAAGGTAGGTAGTGTAGGTGTTAATAGGTTAGGGAAAAGGTAGTAGGTAGGTAGTGTAGGGGTTAATAGGTTAGGGTAGGTTTAAGGTAGGTAGTGTTGGAATTACTACGGTAGGGTAGATGTTGGAAAGGTAGTGTAGGGGTTAATAGGTTAGGGTAGGTAGTAGGTAGGTAGTTTAGGGGTTAATAGTGTAGGGTAGGGTGGGTTTATAGGATAGGGGTTTAGTGGGTAAATTTGGGGTTAAATTAGCCCAGCTAGGGATAAATAGGACTAGATAGGGTTACAAAGGTCTAGATGGGGTTAAATAGGACTAGACAGGGTTACATAGGACTAGATTGGGTTACATAGGTCCAGAATGGGTTTAATAGGACTAGATGGGGTTAAATAGTACTAGATGGTGTTAAGTAGGACTAGACAAGTTTAAATAGCACTAAATGGAATTAAATAGGACTAGATGGGGTTAAATAAGCCCAGTTAGGATTGAAGGGGGGCAGTTGGGATTGATGGGGTTTTGTTAGGGTTAATGGGGTACAGTTAGCATTAATGAGTTAATGGGGTAGGGTATAGTTAGGGTTAGTAGTGTAGTGCCTCACGGCACTTAAAGTGTTAGCATAGGGGTTAATAGTGTCCTATATGGGGTCTATTGGACTTAGGGGTGAAATTGTAGTCTCATGAGGGTCTATATTGACCCCCATGAGTGTATGGGTCAATTTTAGATGCTGAGGGGTACTTATAGTACCCTCGCATCAGGAGTTAATTTTTTTATTCAGCGCAGGTGGGATTTTTGAATTTTAAATGCAACTGCGGTCTTGATGGGGTCCACCACTGCAAGGGTTAATGTGAGGACTTACTGTACCCACGCGGCATGGGGGTAACCATTAGTGTGCCGCAGGCCCTTGGATAAGTAAGGGATTTGCATGGGGTTAATATGGGGACTCTGCGGGGGTCCTGATCGGGACCCCCGCAGCATCGGGGCAGTGGGGACAATATGTAAGGGCTTTGCAAGCCCTTGCGACACCTTCATGCTACCAGTAAGCAGGAGTTGGCTTTTTGCCATTTACAGGCTTGGCAGAAGGGGTAATCGGAGCAATTGAATAGCGATTTGTGATTTTTGCGGGTGCAACTGCTGGCCATGACAGATCAGAGGCTTTGAGGGAAGTGAGCTGCGACTAGACGGATCACAATGGAAAGTAGCATGCAGCAAGTAACCTGATCGGAGCTTGCAATCACCTCATGCATGCATGGATCTCAAAAACTTGAAAGCAATTGAATGAGGTCCTGTGTGTTTGTCCAAGGACAGGAAAACAAAGTGATTAGAGATAAGGAGGCTATCTATTCCCCAGCTTATACAACCCTACAGCACATTACCTCGGACCAACTTCAAGCTTGCAGTACAATATTGGGCAAATACAAAAAAGTGCATACAGATTTTTTTATGAATAAAAACCTTAAGAATATTTAATAATAACAACTAAAAAAACCATAAATGGTGCACTCAGCAATTAACAGAGGTTAACACATGGGGCCTTATTCAATTCGGGGCCACAACTCCCGAGATGTAGGCCGTATGTCTGTGGGCCTGCTGCGGGCCCGCAGGCGCTCGAGTTACGATGCTTTCAATTCGACTAAGAAACCATGCCCTGGGATGTAGCATTTCCGGGCGTTGACATGATTAAGGGAGCAAGACTGTAACTCCTGATGCAGAAACAGCCAATAGAAAAGGAGGCCGTCACAATGACGTCAGTAAAACATGGAGATGACATGTCAATCAACTAGCGATTCGGGGTCTGTTACCTGCAATGTACAAATAATAAAAATGAATGATGCCAATGTTATAGTCCATGTGGGTGGCCTGATATGTATTAACTCATTGATTCCCAAGATTGATATAACCCCGAAATGACACATTAAAAATAAAAAATGTTACTGCAGATTTGCGGCTTGATACTATTGTGCAATTAATTTTAATGTCTTACATTGTGTTCCCCATCATTTACAGTGCAGTATTGAATTTATATTTGCGTTTACAGTGTCCCGGACATATCTGTAAGCCCTTTGAGTGTCCTCTTTGGAACCCGTAACATTTGGTCCGACTTTTCCCATTTGTGGCCTTGGCTGCATGGTTAACAAAGGGGAATAGTAGCAATTGAATAGCTATTTGCGATTAAGCGATCGTAACTCTTGCGGCCGTGAAAGATCAAAGGCTTGGACAGGCTTTAACTTGCGATGTTAACCGTCGCAAGGAATCGGAGGCCATAGCCCGTAACCCATTCGGAGCTCGCAAAAAGACGCCAATTGAATAGCAAAATTGATTGCGGCCTCCCTTACGGACGCCCGGATCTCCTCGATGGCTCAATCGAATAAGGCCCATGCTTTTTGTCTTTGTGTTTAGAGGAAGAGCACCATGTTCAATATTCTGTTTCTAAGTTACAAAAGTTTGCAAGGTTCCTTTTTAGAGTGCCATGTTTAATTTTTGTTTTTTTTATTTAGGCGCGAAAACTGTAGCATAAGAGTTAATTTAAAGTATTCATTCATACCAGAGATAACAGATATATGTTATGCTACTAGAGTAATTACCAATCATAAATGATGGCATGAGTCAATTTCATTGGGAAGTTAGCTGCACATGGAAATGTATTAATGAAAAATAGAAATTTACAAGTAACAGAATTAAGTGAATAAATTAATGAGCATTGAGTAAGAAAGAGTTCCAAACAAAAGATTGAGATGGGGATAGACAGAGTAATAAGGAGTTGAGAATGAGAGATGAGCAGCATAATGAGTTGGGATGCACAGAAAAATAATGAAGAGGTGAGAAAGCAGTATGAGGAAGAGAAAATATAACATAAACAAAGCAAGTTGATGTAAAATATTTGTCTCTCTTTTTTTGTGCCTTTATTTGAACCATTGTAACAAATTATCACCACTTCCCTCTGTATTGTCATTGTCACTAAGCAATTATATCTGAAGCCAGCATTAATTATTTGCTTATATTTCCTTTGTTACTGAAATATTATGTGTAATACAAAATAAATAGCACATACTTAATAGATGATGTGAAAAAAGTGATGCTTAAAATCACTGTTAGTAGTACATTGGGGCTGAGCTCCTAAATCACCATTATTACTTAGAGATGCTGTTATGATTTACTTTTTTCAAATAAGTGTAAAATTAATTAAATATACTTTTTTTACAATGGTCCTGAAATCAAAGCTCCCCAGTTCCAATAAGGTTTTGTCCAATGATCTCAATTTCTACAAATTAGTTGAGTTATTTCAGGCAGTTACAATGCTCTCCAATAAGGATTCAATAGATCTATTAGCAGAAAGTTCTGAATTTTATTTTTTAATGCACAGAATAACATTTTTATATAGCTCACCACTTTACAGTATACTATGTTTTAACTTCTCATTCTCAGAAGTGGCCTAAAGAGTCATTTTTATCTGTCTCAATTTAATTTTGATGATATTTTATGATATAGAATTTGACAGATATTTCTAAAACTAAAATAGTATAAAAACACAATAAAATCCACAAACAATATTTTTTTTATGCTAGCCTTGTTAATTCTGAGAAAGCGCAGTTCAAGCTAAGATTTATAATAAATCTTTGAGTTGTCCACCATCTGTAATTTTATTTTCATAATTTTTTTTATTCACTTTTACTATGGCAATGTTAACACTTTATTTGCATTGTATATATTTGCTAAAATCAGCCTTTTCGTTGGATTCGCTAGGTATTAAAGTTGTATAAACCATTAAGAAATAACAATGAAATCCTTAACATATTATGTATATGGAATTCTAATAATGGTGATTTGCTCAAAGCAATTGAAAACAAGACAAGACTTGACTAATGTCTTCTCTCCAGTCCCTTGTGAACATAAATAACCATAAAAAGAATTTTCATTTCTTATGTTGTTAAACTTTATAGAAATTACTTGTTTTGCAGAAAGCTAATTATCACAAAATAATATGGAAAACACTAAAATACTGCTTGAGAAAAAAAAAGCCTGACAAATATAACATTTTTAAGCTATAGTTTTTTTAGTTGTTCATAATCACTTAGAATCTCATTTGAGATGTTGTCACCCAAAGATCATCCAGAGTTCATCAGGCCATCTGGTTGTGCCTGTTGATGCTCATTGTCATGGGAACTAAATCAAACTCAACTGACTCAAAGTCGAGAACATAATAAAGTGGAAGTAAAATTCTTCTTTATAATAAGATAATAATTCAACCAATGCAGATTTTAGGTAGCTGCATAAAATAGGCACAATTCTTTAATTACATGCTCAAATAATAAAAAAGAAGCCAATATAAATAAAATAAATAAATACAAATAATGAAAATATGTTAACAGATAATGAAGTTGGTGTTAAATATAACAAGTTAATGCTGAATAAAATGATAACAGATTGCGTAATATTAAATAAACAGAAAGTTTCCATAAGAGAACCAAAAGGTTCCATAAGAAAACCAAAAGATTCCATAAGAAAACAGAACTGTTCTAAACCACAAACAATACATAGGCCCTCATTCAATTGCGATTTGTCCAATTGAATAGTGCTCTAAATAAGCACATAACATATATTTTTTAACTACGTTTTTGGTTATTGAAAACCTTGCTTTTGGATAGATGTTTACTAACTAAAAACTTCTTTAAAAAAATATGTTATGTGCTTATTTAGACCCCTATTCAATTGGCCAAATCGCAATTGAATGAGGGCCATAGTGAGGAAACAAATCATCTACGTAAAAGATAAAAGAAACTAAAATACCTCAAAAATGCCAAACCCACTTCATGAGTTTACAGTCATTCAATCCTCCAAGATAACAATAGACACACCTACCCATCTAACAGTGAAGACATAATAATTGATGCTTACACATTCAACTGCAAATCTATGTAGTTTGCAAATTATCAGCCTTATTAAATTGCGATTCGGCCAATTGAATAGAGCTCTATATAAGCACTAGGCATATTTTTTTACAAAAGTTTTTATTTAGTGAACTTCTATCCAAAAGCAAGGTGTTCACTAACTAAAAACTTCTGTAAAAAAAATATGCCCTGTGCTTATATGGAGCCCTATTCAATTGGCAGAATAGCAATTTAATAAGGCTGCACATTCACAATTCATAAATGTTGTAAAGAAACATGTCCCTCCATATAAATTCATGACTTGGAGATGTTCTGCTACTTTCTTGGCAATATGATAAGATATTATCATAACCTGACAATGCATAAAATCAAACAAAAAAATTTAAGATGAAAGATTGTGTGTTATTAATTATGAATTCAAGTATCGTTTAAGTGCTAAATTCCAGATATGCAACATTATCTGAGAAGACAATACCATGCTCTAAATGAATATGTTTTCTGGGAGGATAGAAAGTACTTTGCAGACTGAGCATCATCAATGCCATACAGACAACTCTAACAAGTAGAAGAGTGTCAAATGTGATTTGTTTAATATTTAAATTTCCCTTAAGGTACAGTATAAACTTAAGACAAATAAATTATAAGCTTTTCAGATGAAGAACGGGGCATTTTTTCTCAATATTAACAATGAATAATAATATTTCAGCCAGGACCAATCTGAAAAATGTATCAAACACTTAATGTATTTAATTAGAGATATTTTGTTAGGTTCCCTGTAATTATTTTCTCATTATAGTTTAGTTACTGTAAATGCTAAAGATGTCATGAGACTCATAAAATTTCAATCACATTTTTCACCTCTTTGTTGTACTGATATTAAGGGGACACTGAAAACATTTTTTACAGCTGTATTTAAAAATAATAAGAGCATTGCATGTACTTATACGAATAAATTACTTGCAAAAGCTTGATAACTTTTGGTCGTTAAGTCATGGCTCACGTGCTTTCACCTCCCTGAGAGCATTTAATTTGCCTACTTAACCATTTTTTTTTGCAAATATACATTTCCATTACATGACTTATATCCTTCTATTTTAAATATTATCTTTCCAATGTCCCTTCAATGTTTTGCGAAAGTTTCACCTTACAAGGACAACCTTGATAGACTCCATTTATTCATGTCCCCTTTTTGTCATGTTGGCGGAATCATTGTGTGGAAATACTGGGTTTAGCATCTATTTTTTTCTAGAAACCATGGTAAACCAAATTCTACTTCAACTCAATGACAAGTAATTTAAGTAATCCAAAGAAATCTGGGCAGATGCCACTCTTGTCCATCCTTGAATGTCAAAGCATGTCTTAAGCTCACTTGATAGTTATCTATTTAATTATTTCAGTGCAAATAACTATTTCAAGGCTCTACCGTTTCTTAATAGTGCTTACCATTTTAATATTTTTTTTTCTAAACTGTACTAAGTAGCAGCACCTTGCAGATTTGTATAAAGCAGCTGTAATTCTTATTTTGTATAAATATATAATACAACATACTGGTATATATTATACTTCTAAAAGCTCACTTGCATCTGTATATTTAGTTATTGAACAGATGTGAAGGATACCATATGACTGACAGTTCAGCTTCTAAACAATACTTGATCAAACTGAAAGAGCAGCACCTTATTGCACTGAACAGGAATATTATTTTGGGAATTTGCATAATAATGTTCAAATAAATGACACAAAGATTTGACTTATGACAGAGCATTCAATATATGAATTCACTAGTTGAATCGATACGCTTCAGAAAGTTGGCATGTTTGTTTCAGGTATTACAGGGTGTTTCTTGCAGTCAGACATGAACAAAAACAGCAAAAAAATAAAAATAAATAGCCTGTGATTTTGGAACTTGCTTAGAGCTCACAGCAATACTTCATAATTTTGATATTTGGCCAGAAAATTGCTTCAGCCTTCTTTTCTCTTGTTTTTTGACCTTAAAGATACTGCCACCTGTGCATTTTTTTTTTTTCAAGAAGAAATCTGTGAAAAATAAAAACCAAGAAAGATACAATAGGCTCACAGAAAAACAATATAGATATATAGACTAAGCTTAGCCATAAAGAGCAAGGATAGAGTTCTACCTATAATGGCTCTTTTTGGGCTTTAATAATATATTTTTCAATGAATTTTGCCTTTTTTGATTTCTACCCACTTTTTAGCTGCTGTTCAATTATGCATTCCCAACAAGGAGAGACCATCTGTCCTTTTTAATGCACAGAAGTAATGATACTTTTCAGTGATACAGTAGAATAGTATTTTTTCCGTAAATTTGAATGAAAATCATTATATACATTTATTGATCATTTAGATGGTGATGTTGGATATCCTCTTTGCTTTAGAGAAGCAAAACTTCTTAGAGAATACAGTGATGTGATTACAGCTAGTGTTTCATATATAACAATGCCCCCAACATAATACCATCCAGAATACTAGCTTAGAAAATACTGGGGAGGCTGTGATTGGCTGTGATATCTGTGTTTTACCGAAGGAAGCATAGTGAATCTAGATATGAGTCATTGTGACAATAATGGTTGTGGGATACGGGAGGAAGAACAGACAAATTCCTTTCTATAAAAATAATTTATTTTCTATTTAAATAGTTTCTTCTTGGTATATATATATATATATATATATATATATATATATATATATATATATATATATACATACAGTGGACCCTTGGTACTCAACTGCCTCCAAACTCTCATCTGGATGAGCAAAAAACCTTGGTACTTATCGCACTTGCTAGAAACCAATTTACATTTGTTTTTTTTGCCAACTTGTCATGCCTTCTGGCACCAATTAATTCAAAGCAACAAGGGTCCACTGTATATATATATATATATATATATATATATATATATATATACAGTGGGGTGAAAAGTATTTGATCCCCTGCTGATCTTGAACGTTGGTCCACTGATAAAGAAATGATCAGTCTATAATTGTAATGGTAGGTGTATTTTAACAGTGAGAGACAGAATAAAAAAAAAACAAACAAGAAAAACTCATGTCAAAAAAGTTATAAATTGATTTGCAGGTCAATGAGGGAAATAAGTATTTGATCCCCTATCATTTAGCAATATTTCTGGCTGGCGGGTGTCTTTTATAGAGGGAACGAGCTGATATTAGGAGCACTCTCTTAAAGGGAGTGCTCCTAATCTCAGCTCGTTACCTGTATAAAAGACACCTGTCCACAGAAGCAATCAATCAGATTCCAAACTCTCCACCATGGCCAAGACCAAAGAGCTGTCCAAGGATGTCAAGGACAAGATTGTAGACATACACAAGGCTGGAAATGGTTACAAGACACCAAGCAGCTTGGTGAGAAGGTGACAAAAGTTAGTGCAATTATTCGCAAATGGAAGAAACACAAAATAACTGCCAGTCTCCCTCGGTCTGATGCTCCATGCAAGATGTCACCTTGTGGAGTTTCAATGATCATGAGAATGGTGAGGAATCAGCCCAGAACTAAACAGGAGTACCTTGTTAATGATCTCAAGGCAGCTGGGACCATAGTCACCAAGAAAACAATTGGTAACACGCTACACTGTGAAGGACTGAAATCCTGCAGCACCCGCAAGGTCTCCCTGCTCAAAAAAGCACATGTAAAGGCCCGTCTGAAGATTGCCAATGAACATCTGAATGATTCCGAGGAGAACTGGGTGTAAGTGTTGTGGTCAGTTGAGACCAAAATTGAGCTCTTTGGCATCAACTCAACTCGCCGTGTTTAGAGGAGGAGGAATGCTGCCTATAACCCTAAGAACACCATCCCCATTGTCAAACATGGAGGTCGAAACATTATGCTTTGGGGCTGTTTTTCTGCTAAGGGGACAGGACAACTGCACCGCATCAAAGAGACCTTCGACGGTGCCATGTACCATAAAATCTTGGGTGAGAACCACCTTCCCTCAGCCAGTTAATTGTAAATGGGTCATGGATGAGTATTCCAGCATGACAATGACCCAAAACACACAGCCAAGAAAAAAGTGGCTCAAGAATAAGCACATTAAGGTCTTGGAGAGGCCTAGCCAGTCTCTTGACCTTAATCCCAATGAAAATCTGTGGAGGGAGCTGAAGGTTCGAGTTGCCAAACAAGAGCCTCAAAACCTTATTGACTTGGAGATGATATTCAAAGAGGAGTGGACAAAATCCCTCCTGAGATGTGTGCAAACCTGGTGGTCAACTACTGACCTCTGTGATTGCCAACATAGGTTTTGCCACCAAGTGCTAAGACGAAGGAGTCAAATACTTATTTCCCTCATTGACCTGCAAATCAATTTATAACGTTCTTGGCATGCGTTTTTCTTGTTTGTTTTTTTGTTATTCTGTCTCTCACTGTTAAAATAAACCTACCATTAAAATTATAGACTGATTATTTCTTTGTCAGCGGAGAAACGTTCAAAATCAGCAGGGGATATATATTTTAAAATAATTATTTCAATTAAATAAAATATATCAATGTAAAATACTGAATTTGAACACACAATCTAAGACAAATGCTTTCAACCACAGCATCATAACTCTAAACTTAAAGAGTGTAGAAAACAATAAAGCTAAATATTTTCACAGCCGGAACTTCATTATAGAAGGGAAGGCTTATATAGCTATAAAAGCAATACAGTTGATCAATAAAAAAAAAAAGGGCTTTAGCAACTTCGCTACATGATTATCAAGACCTGATGGTTCAAAAAGTTCTAGTGATTTTCATGCCCCTTTAAAATCACATGCTCACACTGGTCGTTGCAAACAAATAAAAATACTTCATGTTCGCTTGTTTTTTGGTCAATTCAATGAAGTACTTTAATTCATTATCCCTCTAATTAATTTATTCTATTTTAACTTTAATTTCTCCTGTTGCGGTTAATGTTCCTAGCCAACGTGATCAATCAATCTCATAATACTGGACTGTTTTCCCATAAAATTTACTACATGCAGTTCATTGAAGCAACCTTGTAGCTTGGCTTGAATATAGGCCCCTATTCAATTGTCCAAATTGCAATTACATGAGCCCCCAATGAAGCCAGTAAATGTTACTGATATTCATTCAATTGGATACTTTTAGCTCTTCGCATTCCATTTGCGAGTTACAGGCTGAAAATCACTGCAGTTGTCAAAAATGTAACTCTGTCCTTTCTCCTCCTTTGATATTTCAAGGACATAAATGTTACCAGTGCTAAAGACGCTAAATCCATATTCAATTACAACAATTCCCCAAGAGCGCAATTGCCTTCAAACCCGTAAATGGCAAATGTATCAAAAAATTATACAAGTACCAGAAAGGATTCATAAATGGGTTAAACATCTGTTCGTAAAACTGCAAAATCAAATAAATACACACTACTGTATTTAAAAATACTGGGGAAGCAATGAAAGACATTAAAATTAATTGCACAACAGTCTCAAGCTTGCAAATCTGCAATAAAAAAATATTTTTGTAATGTTTTATTTCCGTGTTATAGCAATCTCGGGAATCAAGGAGTTAATACATATCATGGAACCCGCATGGACTAGAACAGTTGATTTATTGATTTTTATTGATTTCTAAATTTCTGGATTGCGAGTCTGATTGCAAATTTTACTTCTAAACACACAGGCCCTCATTCAATTGCGATTTGGCCAATTGAATAGAGCTCTAAATAAGCACGTAGCATATTTTTTTTAAAGATGTTTTTAGTTAGTGAAAACCTTACTTTTGTATAGATGTTTACTAACTAAAAACTTCTTTAAAAAAAATATGTTATGTGCCTATTTAGACCCCTATTCAATTGGCCAAATTGCAATTGAATGAGGCCCTAAGGCCCTCAGTCAATTGCGATTTGGCCAATTGAATAGGGGTCTAAATAAGCACATAATATATTTTTTTAAATAAGTTTTTAGTTAGAGAAAACCTTGCTTTTGGATAGATTTTTACTAACTAAAAACTTCTTTAAAAAATATATGTTATGTGCTTATTTAGACCCCTATTCAATTGGCTAAATTGCAATTGAATAAGGGCCTAATTGATTATAGTTTAAACTCCATGCTTTACTAACTTCATGAGGACGGTCTCATTTAAATTGTAACTTACGGGCTTGTTTAATTTATCATGATCATGCCCTGAAATGTTACATACGGGTTCATGGTTTGCGTGTTAGGGCTGTGAGCATGTAATTACAGGCTTGGGTCAATTGAATACATCTGCATATGTAAAAATGTTGCAACCCGCAGCCGAAAGTTCTGTTTGAAGGAATACAGGCTTGCATTTAAATAGGGGCCAAAGAATGCAACAATCTTACTAATTATTTATATTTAGCAAACACTTAGATAGTTAAGCTAAATAATAAGCCCAGGTGGCGTAAAAAATACTTTTTTTTTGTGTTTGAAGCAGATACATAACAAAAAAGAAAAATAGATGAAAATGGCCCTTTTTTTTTACAAATCTGTCCTGGTTATACTCTACCCTATTTTTGTGAGTTGAATTCTATTAGAAAAATCATGGCATGTCTGCTATTAGCTCTTTTTCTTTCTGCACAAAATCTTCACATAGATTTGGTAGCAAATGGAAAATGTCATACAAAGAATTACTGTTATCAAGAAAAGCAGGTAAGGGTAGGTGATCTTTATCTACAGAGCAATTTATAACTGAGCACAAAATTTGTAGGCATGGATTCCACCTCTCGGTATTATGTCAGATATTAAGGTTCAGGCATAAAGTAACAGGGACCAAATGCTTGGAATATTATTTTTGTGAAGAAAATACTATCAATATATATAATGCTGTAAATTGCAGAACCAGGCGAGCTGCCGCTAGATTCTGTCACTATGAGTTGATAATATTGCGTTGTTGTCTAGAACACAATGAGATAAAATAATGTGTCAAAGGTCACATGCGCTTCATCTCTAGCACACGATAACAGTAATTCTACAGAATGCCCCGAGAAGTCTTAGAAAAATACAAAAAGGAGATAACTAAACATTATATTAAGGCTAGTGCTCTTAACGAAGACCAGCCAGTAGTGATTTTCTGGGGTCTTTCAAGGAGCTTTAATAACTAACACTACATTATTCTAGACATTTCTGCAAAACAATATTAGGACACACAGCCTTTATAGCAATATAATAATAATAATAATAATAATAATAATAATAATAATATCCATTAATTAAAAGTCCATAGAAATACCGAACCGAGGGTCCAATATATATATATATATATATATATATATATATATATATATTTATAGAAAAATTCTCAGTTTTACCTAATAAGTGAATATCCTTTGCCAAAATTAGTCTTTTGCTGTCCTAAAGCCGAAACCATAAACCATGCAATCCTATGTAGCATTTCAGAGCGTGAACATGATCAATTAAGCAAGGCCGTAACTATCAATTTCGAAACAGCCAATAGAAAATGAGACCGTCATCATTACGGCAGTATAAGATGGAGGTTACATGTCAATCAATTAGCGTTTAGAGATCCGATATGAGATCAGACTCACAAACCGGAAAAATACAAAATAGTACAAATGAATGCCAATACTGTTCTAGTCCATGTAGGTCGCCTGATATGTATTAACTCATTGATTCCCAAGATTGATATAACCCTAAAATGAAACATAAAAATAAATGATTTGTTATTGACGATTTGCGAGCTTGAGACTGTTGTGCAATTAATTCTAATGCCTTACATCGCTTTCCCCATCATTGACAGTGCAGTATTGATTTGTTATTTGCATTTACAGTGCTACTATCAGGTGTTTAACCCCATTGCAAGTCCCATCTGGTACTTGTAGGATTTTCTTCTACGATTTTAGGGATTGTAACTCTTGCGGACGTGAGAGATCAAACGCATAGATGGGGCATAAGTTACGGTTGTATCAACTGCAGGGGATTTTCAGCCCATAACCCCTAGATCATTTGTGGCTCGAAAAAAGACACCAGTTGAATAGCAAATTAGTTTAGTTTTTTTTTTTATCAAAACGAATCTCTTCTATACTTTTTAAAATATTTTAGCCAAATAAATTATATAATATATATAATATTTTGGTCTCACTTGCTTTTGTTTGACACTTATATCTTGTGCAGCTAAAGTAACTGGTGTCACTGGTGGGGAAGAAGCCATGCATACTGCCGGGCAGGTTCCACTAACAACAAGACAGGGGATCGGTAGTTGTGATTCATCCTCCAGGCAGGAAAGCAGAACTTTATTAAACAAATAATGTGTAATACATATTAGTTTCTGCATTTACAAACTCTTCCATTAGTAAAAACAAATTATACTAACATAATTCAAATAAGGGAAGATGGCTGTGTCTATAGGCATATCTAAGTGTCCTGGATTATGAATGCATCTGATAGAGGAGAATCAGTTGTGTATGAAACATTTTTTGCATTAAAAAAATCTAAAATAAAAATTTCCAAACTCACCCTAATGTTTGCTAAATCTTTTAAGCTTGCAAACTGCAGCTTTTGTTATTTGACACCCCTGAAAATCCTTGATAAGACTAGCATCAAATTCATAATTTGTTTTGGCCAATCAGGCAAAAGTAGAGGTTAGCTGATAGATATGTATCCCACTCTGCAGTTACTGTGCTGCAAACAACCTGGGATATTTAGTCTCTCTCTATCCTTGTGCTCTGATTCAGCTGTGAGCTCAGACCACAACGAACCATGTGATTCCATCCTGCAGCAAATACTTCCATTGAAAGGTCAAACTCTGTATCCGGCTGTCTCTCCTCAGAGTACTTAGTTATGTAAGCTCCCTGTGGGTGTATAAACTGGATTTTACTTTCCTGCCTTTAACTTTGTAAGTATGCTTAGAGAGAGAGAGACTACATATCCCAGGCTGCTTTGCAACACAGAAACCAAGAGTATGATACAAATTTATCAGCTAACCTCTGCTTGGCCAAAACAAATTATGAATGTTATTCTAATATTAGCAGGGATTTTCAGGTGAGTGAGTTTGTAAATGTTTATTTTGGTATTTTTTCCTGAAAAAATGTTTTCATACACTACTGATTCTCTTTTTTCAGATGCATTCATAATCCATGACACCTAGATATGCCTTTAACTGCATACACTGAATGATAACACAGAGGTAGATGCTTTTTATTTGGCAAAGAGTTAATTTATTGTTTATGGGTATTATGGTTAGTACAGAGTCACTTCTATTAATTTAAAAAGATGCTTCAGTGGTTAGGATTCAGTGATTTCAAATATTGTAGATGGTACTTATTACTGCTATCAACCCATCACAGATTTCTGAATTTGGCAATAAGTGTTTGCTTGTTAAGCACAGATATAGTTACGAAATTAAACAATTTACAATTATAAATTTCATAGATGAAGCTCACATTTAGTCATCAAACCACGACAAAGGTTTTATCTACTTGCATAATAGAAGAAGCTGAGCAAATGAGTTGATTAAAGATGTATTAATGTTTCTATATATGTAGTTTAGCTGTTTATATGGAAGCGTGAGCAAACATCCCTGTTTTCAAAGAATAGTCCCTGACTTGTGTGAGGATAGGCAGGTAGGTAGTGTCTTTAGATTACAAAAGATGCATGGTTATTCTGAAAACATGAAATATTTAAAGAGGTGGAAAATGTAACTCTTCTGGAGTGCTTACCATTGGTAGCCAATAGATGTATGAGCCAAGTTGCAATTTATCACGTATAAACCCAGGTATAATGCACAATGATGGTAAATACCTGGGTGCCCTGTTTAAGAAGCTTCCATCTTTTAGATCTTGAAGATAAAAGTTTGGCTTGAATTTTAGAAACATTTAGAACACAAACCAGATCATTAAGATTAGATTGAGTTAAGGGGAGAGGATGGAAAACCAGTTTCAAATATTGGATCTTATTACAGGTCTTCTGGATTGCCCTACAGGCTTTCATCATTACCAAAGTGATCTTCGTCTAAGCTCTAATTTCCTAAGGACTTTGGTATAGGGAGCCCTGATCTGTGGTATACTGATCTCATAACTGGTAAAGCTGGATAATGTACAGTGTGCTTAGACCAAATACCAAAAATGTTAGCTAAAATATCAATTTGATGACTGGTCGTTAGATTATATCCATACTAAGCCAATCTGTAGCCTAACACATGTGGCAAAGCATATATGAGCGACCCATGATTTGTCCTGTCCACCTACTTTGTAACCTAAATAAAGTTCATATGATTTCTTAGCAAAAGAGATAAAATGTTATCTTTGAGATTTAAGCGTTACCATGCATTGAATGATTCAAGGCATACTAGATATTTTAAGTACAGGACAACAATCACAAAACACTTTAAGGACAAAGAAATAGACAAATATAAATCAGACGCAGTGCATGTCTAAGCATGTATACCCTGACTAGTTGTTTGAACCAGTGATTTCTTAATAACACCATAACCCCTTCCCAACCAACTACCAGCTTTCAAGTAGTCCTGATTTTACATTATTGTTCTATATGGTATTATTAAATATGAGAATATATGTCATTCACAAATTTGGAATGAAAAACTAATTATGGTTACATTTCTAAATTCATTGTGCAATACATAAGGAACAATAAAAACGTTATATTTGACAAAATCTTTTGTTGAACAGTGTAATTATCTAGCGATGGGTATTATGACTGAATTCGTGTTTTAGTCCGCAATCTGTCTTTTATTATACAAATAGCATTTTTACAATAAGAAAAATAAAAATTGCTATGGCGTGTAACATTTAACGAGCTCAGCGGGAATGCTTTTTTTTCTATTGATATATTTGATATTCAAATGATGATCTCTAATTCATTATACAGATTAAATATGAGATATGTCTAAATAATTTTAATAACTTAAATAATTATGAGACATTTTTAAGTCTGTACTCATTATATTTGGACTGTAATTACACTCTTTGAAACATATTGTATTACTTGCTGGCAGTAGAGCAAAAGCCTACTTCTGAAAAGGAATATGTAATTAAGTCAATCAAGATCTTTCTGTCTCAATTGGGAGATTGCACAGCGATATGGTGATGTTTACAGATTCTATTTCAGTTTTTGTCATAATATCACTCAGTATCATTGTAGATCCTAATATCTCACTTACTGTATATCATTTCATTGACATGTTATATGTTAGCAGTTTTCTCATCACCTAAAAATATTTGACATTTTAATTACTAAGATTAGCTATGTTTCTGTGCCTGTGTTTGATTTTAAGGCACATATTAATTTAGAGCAGTTTGAGAAAATGTAATGGGAGTAGTTGGTAGATGTGTCAGATACTTCTTGTAACTAATAACTATATTGCCTTTGCATTGCTGCCAAAATAAAATAAAAAAATAAATAAATTAGTTTTTGAATAAATATCTAACCAATATACTTACAAACTCTTTATTTCTTGCTATAGTTATATGTGATATAATAAAAAAACAAATAACTGTGATAAGTGGAAAACATGCTGTTTATCAAAAATATAAAAACATAAAATAATCTTGTTTCTACTTTCCAAACTACGCTGAACTAAAACCAATTAAAAACTGACCAGCTACTCTATAATAAAGCCATTTGCAACCATCCGAATGTAAGTAGCGTTTCAGCACTACATGTGCCTTTGTCAAAGGTTAGATTTGTACAAATTTTTACAGGGATTCCAGTCAGATTTTGGGACTTCAAAATAGTTGAGCCTTCCAGTAAGGAGGAACTCCAGTGTGGGTCATAAGCCTTGACACTCTGTACCTTTCCTTGTATTTGACCAGTTGAGTGGTAAATGAAAATGTATATATATATATATATATATATATATATATATATATATATATATATATATATATATATATTGGAAATGGCTATTATTGCACAGCTGGTCAGTTTTTTATTTTTTTTAGTGCAGCATAGTTTGCAAATTGGAGATAAAATTATTTTGTTTGTATATTTTGATAAACAGTATGTTTTTCACTTATCCCAGTTATTTGTATATAATCAGGTGTTATGCACCGGAAAACTACAGATGACAAGTTATATTTATTGATATAATAAAAACAGTAAGTATATATATCTGTAAGTGTACAAATGTCCCTATGTAAACAGGCAGACATTATTATTCAGATCCAGGGGGTGGGTAACCTGGGTCGCATGGGCCACTCGCCCAGGGAAAGTGTATGTGCAATACATTGCCTCTCCTTTTCCGGTTTTGTTATTGCCGTGTGACCACTGGCTGGCTTGGGAGGTCATTGTATATGGCCTCTCCTACATTACTGTTTTCGTAGCAACACATTCTCATTGGTGCCTCTCTTTTTCACAGAGCTTGATATGTTATGTTGCAACCAAATGTCTGGCAGTACTACCAGATGGGTAGGTTGGGCTTGTAAGCCTTAGTTGGCAGCCACTCAGGAAAACTCTGATTTAAAACCCAGGCAGATGCAGCTCGTTAGCCCTGTAAGGCCATACATCTTGGAGAAGGACACTCCATTATAAAACCTACGACTCGAGGACCTTACTGTCACCATCCAAGATTGCTAGGTTATGATAGATGAACCCTGAGTGTAAAGAATTAGACCAGTACTGCGCACACTGCATCTCACATAAAAACTGCATTGCGCAGTACCAAGGGGGTACATCTACATCTACAAAATCAACATTTTCAAGCCCTGCAGCTATGGGAAAGGGGCGAAATGGCAGTTGGAAGATGTCATTGGAAGCCACAGTCTCAATCTTTCATGCAGGCGGTTCAGGTATATGGGTTGCCTGATGCTGACCCAGGAGACAATGGCATCAATTGGCAGCACACTGAACAACCAACCAGCCTTCTCTAGGGACAGCACTGCTTGCTCCACATGGAGACGGGACTAGAAAAGGTGACCTAAAGAAAGCTCGTCTCCACTTCATCCAGTTGGCTAGCAAAGGTCAACCGTCATCACCAAATGCTGTTGAAACTCAATAAAAAAGGAAAGGCTCACACCTGCCTCACAAGGTGTACTTGGACTGAAACTCGGTTGTTGGAACATCAGAACTATGTTTGACACAACAGACAGCAGTAGCCCACAAACTATCAAGGCTGGCTATTGGCATTGTTGTCCTCATTGAAGTCTGCCTCCCAGAGTAAGGGAGACTCAGGAACATGGGGCAGGCTATAATCTCTGCTGGTCAGGTAAGCCAGAAAATGAGAAATGTCTCTCTGGTGTCGTCTTCATGGTCAGTAACAATATCACCTCCAAACTTGCTTACCTGCCAAAGGGTCACTCTGACCTCATAATTTTTATGCATACCCAACTTCAAAACAAGCAGCAAGCTGCAATTTTCGTTATATATGCCTTTCAAGCAGATCCTGCAGAAACAGACAAGTTTTCACCGACCTGCATACTCTCGTACAAAACGTCCCTCCTCTACGACTTCGATGCCAAAGTAGGCAAAGATTCAGAAGCTTGCATAGGGGTACTTGGCATTCATGATGTTGGTAGCTACAATGACAACGGGCGACCTTCTGCTAGAGTTTTGCACTGTGCAGAAACTCATCATCATTAATAAAGTTTTCCAGCAGAAAAACAGGCTTAATATATATATTGGAAATGGCTATTATTGCACAGCTGGTCAGTTTTTTATTTTTTTTAGTGCAGCATAGTTTGCAAATTGGAGATAAAATTATTTTGTTTGTATATTTTGATAAACAGTATGTTTTTCACTTATCCCAGTTATTTGTATATAACCAGGTGTTATGCACCGGAAAACTACAGATGACAAGTTATATTTATTGATACAATAAAAACAGTAAGTATATATATCTGTAAGTGTACAAATGTCCCTATGTAAACAGGCAGACATTATTATTCAGATCCAGGGGGTGGGTAACCTGGGTCGCATGGGCCACTCGCCCAGGGAAAGTGTATGTGCAATACATCGCCTCTCCTTTTCCGGTTTTGTTATTGCCGTGTGACCACTGGCTGGCTTGGGAGGTCATTGTATATGGCCTCTCCTACATTACTGTTTTCGTAGCAACACATTCTCATTGGTGCCTCTCTTTTTCACAGAGCTTGATATGTTATGTTGCAACCAAATGTCTGGCAGTACTACCAGATGGGTAGGCTGGGCTTGTAAGCCTTAGTTGGCAGCCACTCAGGAAAACTCTGATTTAAAACCCAGGCAGATGCAGCTCGTTAGCCCTGTAAGGCCATACATCTTGGAGAAGGACACTCCATTATAAAACCTACGACTCGAGGACCTTACTGTCACCATCCAAGATTGCTAGGTTATGATAGATGAACCCTGAGTGTAAAGAATTAGACCAGTACTGCGCACACTGCATCTCACATAAAAACTGCATTGCGCAGTACCAAGGGGGTACATCTACATCTACAAAATCAACATTTTCAAGCCCTGCAGCTATGGGAAAGGGGCGAAATGGCAGTTGGAAGATGTCATTGGAAGCCACAGTCTCAATCTTTCATGCAGGCGGTTCAGGTATATGGGTCGCCTGATGCTGACCCAGGAGACAATGGCATCAATTGGCAGCACACTGAACAACCAACCAGCCTTCTCTAGGGACAGCACTGCTTGCTCCACATGGAGACGGGACTAGAAAAGGTGACCTAAAGAAAGCTCGTCTCCACTTCATCCAGTTGGCTAGCAAAGGTCAACCGTCATCACCAAATGCTGTTGAAACTCAATAAAAAAGGAAAGGCTCACACCTGCCTCACAAGGTGTACTTGGACTGAAACTCGCTTGTTGGAACATCAGAACTATGTTTGACACAACAGACAGCAGTAGCCCACAAACTATCAAGGCTGGCTATTGGCATTGTTGTCCTCATTGAAGTCTGCCTCCCAGAGTAAGGAAGACTCAGGAACATGGGGCAGGCTATAATCTCTGCTGGTCAGGTAAGCCAGAAAATGAGAAATGTCTCTCTGGTGTCGTCTTCATGGTCAGTAACAATATCACCTCCAAACTTGCTTACCTGCCAAAGGGTCACTCTGACCTCATAATTTTTATGCATACCCAACTTCAAAACAAACAGCAAGCTGCAATTTTCGTTATATATGCCTTTCAAGCAGATCCTGCAGAAACAGACAAGTTTTCACCGACCTGCATACTCTCGTACAAAACGTCCCTCCTGTACGACTTCGATGCCAAAGTAGGCAAAGATTCAGAAGCTTGCATAGGGGTACTTGGCAATCATGATGTTGGTAGCTACAATGACAACGGGCGACCTTCTGCTAGAGTTTTGCACTGTGCAGAAACTCATCATCATTAATAAAGTTTTCCAGCAGAAAAACAGGCTTAAGACAACCTGGATATATCCTCGGTCCAAGCACTGGCATCTTATAGACTATATTCTGGTGCACCAGAGAGACCTTCGAGATGTCCTGCTCACCTGAGTGGTGCCCAGTGCAGAATGTAATACTGACCATCGTCTGGTGCGCTGCAAACTTTGACTCCACTTTAACCCTAAACTAAAGAGGAGCCCCAAAGAAGAAGTTACAGATCGGTAACCTCCAGCCAGCTGAAGGGACTACTTCCAGGCGAATTTCCAGTCAAGACTCGAAGATCGCAGATGCTTCACGGATCCCTCCTCAGATGCTCTATGGGAACATTTCAAAACCATCATCCTGCAGACCTCTGAAGAGGTCCTCGATTTCTCCACAACGAAACTAACTGGTTTGACGAAAACAGTTAGGGGTTCCATGAATTTCTGTTGGAAAAGAGATCCGCCCATCAAGAACATCTTGCTCAGCCATCTTTCCCTAACAAGAAAGCAGCCTTCCGTCCTGTGTGCAGCAACTTCCAATGAAAGCTTAGAGAAATTCAGAACCAGCGGTGAACCAACCTTGCTAAAAGAACTCAGCATTGTGCAGAGGGTTTTATGAAGTCCTGCAGGCCATGTATGGCCCTTCACACCTGTTCCAAACCCCATTGTGCAGTGCAGACAGTCAAACACTCCTTACAGACAAGGCGTTGATTCTGAACTGGTGGTCTGACCACTTTCAGACTCTATTCTGTGTCAATCTCATATTTTCAGTCTCAGTGCTCCGTCGCATTCCACAACAGGAGTTGATAGGATCCCAGCTGAGATCTGGAAACATTGGGGCCCAGCACTTCACACTAAACTCCATGAGCTCTTTGTTTGCTGCTGGCATGAAGGCAAACTGCCACAGAACCTTTGTGACGCAATCATCATCACCCTGTGCAAGAAGAAGGGGGAAAAGTGAAACTGCTCCAATTACAGGGGGAAACTCTGCTCTTCGTCGCAGGGAAAATCCTTGCAAGAGTACTCCTCAACAGACTGGTGCCCACTATTGCAGAAGAACTCCTCCCCGAGAGTCAGTGTTGTTTTAGAGCCAAAAGGAGCACCACTGACAAGGTTTTTGTTCTCAGGCAGCTCCAAGAAAAATGCAGAGAACAGAATAAGGGACTTTATGTGACATTTGTTGACCTTACCAAAATGTTTGACACTGTGAGTAGGAAGGGTCTGTGGCAAATCTTGGAACGTATAGGATATCCACCCAAGTTCCTCAACATGATCATCCTGCTACACGAAAACCAGCGTGGCCAAGTTAGGCACAACAACAACCTATCTGAGCCCTTAACAATAAGCAATGGCGTGAAATTGGGCTTTGTACTTGCATCCACCCTATTCACACTATTCTTCGGTATGATGCTGCAAAAGGCCTCATCAGACCATGATGTTGAGGATGGACTCCACATCCGATTCCGCAAAGACGCCAGCCTGTTCAACCTAAGGCGACTAAAGGCCCACACCAAGACAGTGGAATGACTCATTCGAGAGCTACTCTTCGCTGATGATGCTGCCCTAGTTTCCCAAACGTTGACAGCTCTGCAGCAAATGACATCTGGCTTCACCGAGGCTGCTGAGCTCTTCGGTCTAGAAGTCAGTTTGAAGAAGACTGAAGTTCTCCACCAGCCCACACCTCAGGAAGATTACTGTCCTTCTTGCATCACTATTGGCGAGTCTAAGCTGAAAACAGTGCAACAGTTTACCTAGCTGGGTTGCATCATCTACTTGGACACAAAGGTTGACAAGGAAATTGACAACAGACTGGCAAAGGCAAATGGTGCATTCTGCAAGTTATATAAAAGGGGTTGGAACAACAAGCATATGAACAAGGGCAAAAATGTCAAAGTTAACAGAGTTGTTGTGCTGACCACCCTACTGTACGGTTCTGAGTCGTGTGTTAACTACCACCACCACCTACGACTTCTTAAACGCTTTCATCAATGCTGCCTCCACATCATCCTCAAAATTCCCCGGAATAACCACATCCCCAATTCTGAAGTCCTAGAACAGGCAGGAGTCACCGGCATTGAGGCCATGCGTTTGAAAAAGTAGTTGCGTTGGGCAGGACACATCTCTAGGATGGAGGATGACCGGCTTCCAAAGATTGTGCTATAATGTAAGCTCACCACTGGCAATCGTGACAGAGGAGGGCTGAAGAAGAGGTACAAGGACTCACTTAAACATATTGTCCACTTTAGCTACAAACCAAAAGGCATGGAGTAGTACCATTCACCAGGCTGTCTCCTGTTTCAAGACCAAATGCAGGGTTGGTATTGAGTACAAAAGGATACACTGTGGTCGAGTCCCGCATTGGCCTCCTCAGCCACCAGTGAGCCCATAGATGTGGACACCCCTTTTAAATCTTAGTTCGCAAAGCCAAGCCTATATGTATGGTATTATTCAGATCCAAATGAGGTTGTATCACATCTGTAGAAAATATGTAAAATATTTGTCTGCTTTCCGTATTCATAAAACAATTGCCCCAGATTATTTATAAAACATCCATATGTAAAGAAGTTGTGAATATTGCATATTTTTAAATAAATATTTTACCTATTACAAAGCTTCAAAATGTTACCATTTTCTAGTTTTTTTAAACTAAACAATATCAATAATGTAGCAACATATTTACTACTGTTTTGCATAATAAAGTAGTTCTTAAAGGATTACAAAAGTCACTCTGCCTTAATAGATGAAAAATTGTGTGGAAAATGTGCTTATATTTTTTAAATTGTTCAAGATTTGACTTAGATATTGTATATTTTAGTTTAGTCTTTGGAGCTGGAGACTGTAACGCTTGCACCGTTATGGCTGGAGACTGTAACGGTTACACATTCTATATAGATTTACACAGTCTTTAAAATCACACAGTGTTGGTTTTGTGGTACGTGATTTTTGTTTTTTTACATTAGTAAGTCGATTCCCCTGTCTCCAACTTTTTTTTGTTTAACTAATGTACTTTTTTATTTATTTATATATATAACAATTATGTTTCTGTTAAGAAATACATTAGTCAATAATAAGGATAAGGATAAGAAACAATGACTTACTCATGAAAACATTTTATTAAACTACACACTTTAGAAAGCAAGTATAAGTGTTAACTTCATTATTACACTTAATTATTCAATTTTAATTTAACACAGATACCTCATATTAACATATGCTTTATTATATCACCTAAAGGACATGTTTCTGATTTTTTAACAGTAAAGAAAAAATGTTTTATAGGGAATTAAACCCAAGACGTTCACAACCACAGACCATAGTCTTACCTACTGTGTTATATATATTGTTGCTACACTAGTTGCTAAAATATAATTAAGTAATTACAAATCACTTAGGCACTGCCTGATTGAAAATCTCTACACCTGATTTTAATTAATCCAACCAATTAAAGAGCCTGTCACTGATTCAGGCAAAGGCAACACAATGAAATAGACAGACTTCTATAGAGTATAACTCTATACATTCTGCATAAGATAACACTTTTTCCACATGCTTTTTCACCCTCCATCTTATGGAGAGTCATTGTTAATGGAATAAAGTCAAGTATGGTTTGATTACTAGCAGAGTGTCACAGGCATCAGTGCCGTGGACTATGTTTAATGTATTTATTAATAATATTACCAGTGGGCTTCAGAGGAAGGTTTGCCTCTTTGCACATTACATAAAAATAGGAAGGTGTAAAAATGTGTAATGCTTTAATGGACCATTGTAGTGTATTTACAGGTTAAGCTCATAGTTTTAGCTTTTAAACTGTCCGTTTTCTTCTCAAGCAAAGCTGTATAGCTCTTCCTATCTGTGTCTATAAGGGAGCATGAACAGCTGTGTGTGCTGGACTGAAGTCTGACCAGTATAGGTACTTTTTTAAAGTGAGCATGCTCAGTAAAGGGGGTGGGCTATGCACTTAAAAAAGCTGCAAACATGTTGGGAAGTGGGGAGAGAGCTATTGATGTCATGAGGCAGGGCTAGTGACATCAGCTCAGCCTACTTCCAACAGCAGAAATAATGCAGAAATTCAGAATTGCATGAGTCAAGGGAGGAGAGAGAGCTGTGTTTTGGGGAAACAATCAACTGATAGCAAACTCAAGATATTGAAAAGATGTGACAATACAACATTACAAAAAGAGCAGTTAATAAGTGAAACAGTCTTGAAGTGTTAGTCGAACACTGCTAATTTAATCATGTCTGTGGTAAGTATTAGGTATACAGAATTACCAGACTTCTTGTTTGTGTTTAGTCATTCAGTCGTGTCTGACTTCCATAAACCTATGGACCCTAGTAGGCCAGGCACATCTGTCAGGCATTGCCCTCTGAGCTCCATCAAGTTCATGATCATGGTTTAATGACCTCATCTATCCATCTCTGCTTCTGCTGCCCAATTCTTCCTTTAATATTTCCCAGCATCAGAATCTTCTCTAAGGAATCCAAAGCCGGAAGCAATATTGCTAGTAAAAATATCAACAGACTCAAATATGTGGTTGATAGTACTCTGATGGCTGAGAGTGAGGAAAAACTAAAGGACTTATTGATGAGGGTAAAAGAAGAGAGTGAAAAAGCGTGCCTACTGCTCAATGTTAAAAAGACAAAGATCATGGCAAATAGCAATCTCAGTTCATAGCAAATAGATGGGGAAGAAGTGGAGGCAGTGACAGATTTTATTTTCCTGAGATATAAGATCAGTTAAGATGGTGACTGAAGCCATGAAATTTAAAGAAGTTTGCTTCTGGAGATGAAAGCTATGACAAGTTTGAACAATCGAGTAAAAGTAAAGATATTAAGTTATCAATAAAGGTCCACATTGTAAAAAGTATGGTATTCCCAGTAGTAACATAAGGATGCGAGAGCTGGACCATAAATAAGTCTGAGTGCCGTAGAATGGACGCCTTTGAATTGTGGTTTTGGCGAAAACTGCTTAGAGTCCTTTGGCTGCAAGAAGATCCAATAAAGTAGTACTTCAGGAAATCAGGACAAATTGATCATGAATCTGAAACTCAAATATTTTGGTCATATCATGGCAAGACTAGATGGACCTTTTTGGTTCTTATCCGTCCTCAGATCTATGTTTATATGCATAAATATTTAGAGTTGATAAATCTATTCTTCTGTGAAATCTACTAAACATGGGCACATTTTACATCCATTAATAAAAAATACTTAATTGAATAAAACAAAATATGTAATAATGTTTCTATATACTTGTATATACTCCATTGTAATATTTTATGAAAATCAAACAATTTAATTTGTTTTTTTTTTTCTAATTTTTCACTCATCCATTTCTATGAATATTTTTACAAACATCTCTTATGTTGCAGCCTTTCTGTTAAGTAATAAACAGCCTTTATTTTATTCACTGTATTGTTTTGATTGGGGATTAAGATTGAGTCTGAATTTATTTTTAGAACTCTCGCTAGTGCTTTATTGAATGTGTTTTCATTATAGCCCTTATCAACATCATACTTGAAATTCACAAATGTATGCAAGGAAAGAATTAACCCATATGACATTTGAAAGTATTAAATGGATTATCGTGAGCTGTATTGACACTCATGGTACTTGTATGACAAACTTATATCACTACTATTTACAATCCAGCAATGTAGTCGGCACTAGAATCTCAGACCAAGCATTGGGGTTCACAGTGGGAAAATGGTCCTCAACCTGTCCACAGGAGCTCCTCAATTGTACACCAGCTGATTTATTATACTACAGTGAGTACCCATACTGCAAATACAAAAATGAAGGAAGTTGGGCGGTGATGTATTTCTGAATAGGCCAACAAGGACAGCAAAGTGCAATGCCAGAGTATTGCAAGGATATTGGAATTATGCACAACTCTTTCACATGTATAGTATAGTAAAGATAACTGTTTCTCAATCTAGTTATGTATCATCTATCTATGGAGTTGTTTCTGAGTTCCAAAATTAGCGACAGATATATAAGATCATTAAAAATAACTGACAGATAATCATCAGACACCGATGTCTACAAATGATCTAAAACCTCTTGCCACAAACTCACAATCACTGTAAGATCCTAACACCCCACTTCTCAAATCAATAAATATAGAAAGCACAATGCCATATATATATATATATATATATATATATATATATATATATATATATATATATACAGTATATATAAATTGTTTGTATGAATGTATTGCTTTGTACAAATGCTCCCCTTCAGCCAGGTAGTGTCCACCCAAAAAATAAATAGTTCACACTGTATAATATAGATGTATACTCAGAAAATAAAAAGCACAGAGCAAGCTCTTTCTTTTAGAAATAGAACTAGAATGGGGTTCAGTGGTGGTAGGGAATTTACTAAGCATCTCACATGCATACCTTGATTTACTATGAACTTCCTATGGGGAAAACTGAGCCCATCTCATCTCATGCTTAATAAATTACACTTGATGTTGTCAGCACATAGAAAAATGGTATATAGTGTAATATTATTCTAAACTTAAAAAAAAAAAAAAGCAGATAAAAGTGCTATATTAGCCAGAGGACATTTCACCTCTGTGAAAGGTAGTTTTTATGAGACTAAAAAGTTCAAAAATCTAATTTTAGAACAAACATATACAGTATACTCTATTACCACACAAAAAAAAAAAATGATTAAAAACTTTGGGTCTGATTAAGAGGAAAAAAGTCATAAAGTTAATTGTTTTTAGAAAATATAAATTTGAACATTTCTGCAGAACACTGGCAGCATCATGCTACATTGGAGGAAATTGTGTGAAAGAGAGAGGCGTTTACATTTCTGTTTAGCTTTGGTTGCATTGAATGACGCAAGGTGTCTGCTTCTGGGACAGTGAGAGGGCATAGTTGTGGTGTCAATTTCAATCTTGTCATTTTATCAAACTGACTTCTGCTTTTTTCCTCCTCTCGCATTCCTTACTCACCTGCAAACACACACCTCCATCATCCGGCACTCAGGGTGTGATATAACAAACACAAAATGGATTCTTGTACTCATAAACAGAGTCTTCAAAAATTCAGATTAAAAAATAAAAAAACTTTTTAAGTACATGGCTTACACAGCTGCTAATATTGTTGGTTTGGTACTAGCTCGTGCTATCTGGGAGATATATTGAAGAACCACAAGGAGTTGAGATACTGCCATGAGCAATATTTGAGACAATTGGTGATAAATTAATATGAGGGGCCATGAAGAACTATGGTCGTGGATGTGTATGATCATTGTGCCATGTCATAGTAGGAGGGAGATAGTGGGTGAAGTTTGTAAGCTTGGGATGACTGGTGACCAACTATGGTTAAGTAACCTACTAGTAAGCATTGATTAGGACTTACTTTGCATTACTGCAGCCAATAAATATTATTTTAGGAGACTTGCTTTGTTATATTTTAATGATATACTTTATTATATAGAACTCTGCCATTGTTGTATGTGTTACTTTTAGACAAAACTGATATATTCAAATTAAGTTTCATTGGTCAAGATTCACTAAATGTTGTGTTGGCTGTGAAGGTGCTGCAATGCGTATGTATAAACCTCCTCATATTAACACTGCGAGTCTTCACCTTGCATTTTAAGATAAAAAATGTTTTCTTATTTTTGACTATGTTAGTTTTCCCTTCAAGCATTGCTGGTTATCACCTTCTTCCTGTGCTTTTCCGGGGGACGTAGCCAGTTCTACCTAGAAGCTGGACTAAAAAAGATCTAAAAGGTCAGGCACTGGTTCAGACTGAGTATATTCAGTAAATGGGAACAAGGCTATGATAGCTCATGCACTGTCACTGGGTGGGATGATCAGGGAGCTGCAAGCTGGTTACAATACAGCAATTACCTCTATGCAGTCAAATGGGGCCAGAGCTAATTATCATTGCATGGAGCCTGCAGCCCAGCCTGTTTTTAAGTTCCATGGTGATTCAAAAAACAGACAATTTAAAAAGTAAGAAAAATATGAACTGTTACTTGTTTTAAAATAAATATTCTGTTCTTAATAGTCTGTGCTCAACATAAGAAACATATGAGATTTACTCACACATTTACTCTACATTGGTCATTTAAGTCATTTAGGTAGGACTGCATATGGTTGCATTATAGAACTCTGTAGCAATTAGGTGTAAGTGTAAATTAAAAACAACATAACATTTTCAATATTTAAAATGCTCTTCAATTTCGCCCACATGCACTTCAACACATTTAATTACGTTGTCTTTGAGTGTTTGTAATCAACTGTATTTGAATTTAAATTGAAGTGAATGGAGGGAAAACCAGACTTTATATTAAAATTATATAGAACCCTTTAGACACACTAATACAAGAAATGTAAGAAATACAAGATTAATACAGGACATATCTGTAAAGAGTGAACTTTTTATTAGCATCAATAAAACAAAGCTATGATGAGAGACAGAATATTATAAGGAAAATGTCATGGCAACTACTTATGTGCAGTTGCACAGTCTGTCCGAAGAGACACAAACGTACTGACCTTTAATCAGACTGGGAACAAAAAACTATAAGGTACCTGTGATACATGTTCTTTAATTTACAGTAAAAGCTCCTAAAACTTATATGTATTTAATGATATCAGATTTTCGACACTTGCTTCTGTTTCTCTGTAGCTTCCTATTCCAGGAAGACTAATGACTCCAGTGGACTGGACTAAGACGGGAATCTCTTAGGAGGCAGGGGCAGATAATTATTTTTATTGGAAGATGATCTGACCACCTAAACATTTTGTTTAAATCCAATCATTTAAATAAAAAAAAGAACGCAAAAGCCATACATTGGGAAGTACATCCAGAAATGTTATTGAACACCACTAATAGTTGAAGGATTATGTTTACATTATTATCCATAGATGTGTCCAAAAAACAATCAAAAATACTTGTATCATAGAAAGTATAGATTTTATAGCATAAGATAAAGAAGGAAGTGTTACTATTAAAAAGAGAAGGATATTTTAAAAATAATACCAGGATACTAGAATAGTCACACCACCCTGAAGCTATGCTTGGTTTGGCCTGTTCAGTACTTGAATGGAAGACCACCTAGGCATACCAGGAGCTGTATACTGTGGCCCATTGGAGAAGGAATTGGCAATGCAGTCTAGTATCTCTGCCAAGAATACCAAGTGGATAAGCATGGTGTGCTGCGGTCCATGAGGTCACGAAGAGATGTTGGCACGACTGAGTGATGCAAAAAAGAATAGTGCCCTTAAAAGGGCAGGGTCTTATTCCTTCTCTACGTACAGAATGAAAATATTACATAAATAAAAGCAGAGCTGCTATATATAGCTAAAAATGTTAGTCCTCCGCTCACCAACGTGTTTCATAAAAAATAACTGAATGTACTTAACCATGTATGGCATTTGCGCTCTTCTTTTTGATTTGAGTGATTTGATTTAAACTGATCCTCTTCGAGGTAATTTTTTAATAGCAGCGCATATAACCCAGAGATGAAGACCTCTCCAGTTAGATCTGCTATTAAGGATTACTACAGGGCTCACTTATAAGTGGAAAATGCTGGCGAGTTACAAATAAAGGAAATAATAATTCAAACATAATTTTATTACCAAATGCTTAAAATCTTGGTTTCTACTTACTGAAACCCTCCAAACAGTCAATGTAAAGGTATCCCCCTGTAGCTCATACACATAATGTTTATATATTACTAGATGCACTAGAAAATTACAGACTGTGTCTCAGCAGCAAGTTACTAAAATGCTGCTGAGACACAGTCTGTCATTGGCTAGTCCATCTAGTACTATAGAACCATTGTATTCATGAGCTTCAGTGGAAGGACCTGTTTGTGAGCACTTGTAATTAAAATGATGCTTACAAATAAACTCGTAGATAGTTAATTAAATATTACAATCAGGGAACCCTCCTTATCCCTTTAAATTACTCAACTTTTATTGACTCCATCACTTCCACTAAAAAGCATGTTCCACTTATCCCCTACTTGTACCGTAAAATCTACCAACTTCAAATCCTGACCTCTTCTTATTGTATTCCTCTGTGTCTTGAAGAGACCTTATTAAATCATTTGAGATATTTGCAGATTTCTATCATATCTGTCCCCATCCTTCTGCCCTCTAGACTAGTATATAAATTTTCAGGTCATGAAGTCTTTCCTTATAAGGAAGTCTATCTGGGTGTCCGAAATTTTGAAAAAAGTCTTCCCTAGTTAGACCTCTATCCAGTTCTAGAGATTGGTAAAAATCAGACCATGCACTATTTTTCTTGCCCTTCTTTGAGCTGTTTCTAATTCCTTAATATCCTTTTTACCAATCTCTAGAACCGGACAGAGGTCTAACTAGGGAAGACTTTTTTAAAATTTTGGACACCCGGAGAGACTTCTAAGTAAACTTCAACTAAATCAGATATTATTACAGGAGGCATGTGATGGCAATTTAGAAATTAGTTGTGGGACAGGGACTCGAGGCTTAAGATATAAGGGACATTTCGAACCCCTTGGATGGCCTTTGTAGGAGGTTAGATATACGTGTGTGATTTGAACTTCTATTTTACGGAAGCAATAGAATAGAGCCCACAGTCCAGATTACTCTTCAACTTAAGTTTGCCTGGTGATCACTGTTACAACCTATGATTTGACATAGGACCAGATCATTGTCATCAGCTAAGAAGATTAGGCATTATTTGCGATACTGTGGTAAAAACTGAGTGTGTGAGAGGGGTGTTTACATTTCTGGAGAGGATTCTTTACACTTATTGATGCAAGACTTCTGCTTCTGGGCCTGCTTCTTTTTGGAGGTGGCATTTTGGGTATCCTCCTGGAAATATTATATTTGTTTATCACTTTCCTTGATTTTCCATCACTGCTATTATATATCTAGGTTGTCTTAGTAAAATAAGTAAATCTACCAACTATAACCAAATGGTATTTCTTCAGAATTAATAATGCAAACAGCAATTCATACATTTTCTGAAATGAAAAAAAATCTAACCTTTTGAAGTAAATATTTTAAAAGATGATATTGCCTTTGCTGTCTGTGAACATGTTATAGAATGTTCAATAATGAGATCATGTCTGTAATGTAATGTAACAAGATTAGAATCGGAGGCATATTTCGACAGTATTATTTTTTTAATCATTATAATAGCCAGAATTGTGCAAATAAGACATCATTATTTTCTTGTAGCGCTGACTTATCTTGTTTAATTGGCTTCATCTTCGGAGATATTATTAATTACATGCTACTGATTCTTGTAAATGTGTAATGTAATGTTGTGAAATAGGTAAATATATCCATATATTTATATACATTTAAATGACAGGTAAACAAAAAGTTTTGACCTTCAGTAAGTTTCATGTTTAAGTATTTGAACAAAAAAAATATAGGATTTAGTTTGGATTTTTAGTGTTTTAGGCCAGTAGATGTGCTTCTCTCCACCTCGGGGTGGGAACGGGTCTGCCCAGTTTACTGTCTAATTGGGGACTTTATAGATTGTCCTAATAATATTCTTTATATACCATTGCTATTGTACCAGACATAAAAAAATCTCCTTTCTGGGTTCCCCCCCCTGGACACCAGGATGGAGAGAAGCACATCTGCTGGAAGCAACAATGCTACAGTTTAAATGAAAGTTTAAATTAAAACACTACATTTAAATTATTTTCTTTAAAGACAAGAAATCAGGGGTCAGCGTGAATATGAGTGAGATATTGTGATTATGTGAATCCAAGGTCACTGTCATTACTGCCCTGATAATGTGCAATCGTAAAGTCACCATTGGTGTTAATACATTAGGCAGATATTCTGTACTGCCAGTCTACATAATGTGCAATCAGAGAATCACCCTACCCCAGACATTCAGCACTGTTAGCATTCAAGGATAATATTGACAGGATACAATGGAGGCAGATAGCCACACTAAAACCTGCTGTATAATTATTGATTAACATGTATTTACACAGCAGCATCACTAAATGCTGGGCTGTCTGGAATTCCCTGAGTGATGCTTTGCTTTAGACAGGCCCCAGGGCTATCTGAGTCTTGAAAATGTGCATTGAAGAGGTCAACCTGCATTAAAGATTCACATAGTGCTGTCTGGGGCCTCCATTCCCTTGATGGATCTCTATGGCGAAATAAATTAACCCTTATACCATGGTGGTCTCCTTAGGGCTAGGGGCTAAAGTATTCATATTATTTAGTGTGTGGAGGCTACTGTGTTTTATAGTCGTAGTCTCTTATGTGTATTCCATATACCCATATGAGCCTAGGTATCTCCCGGGATTGCATGGTATAAGTGTTAATGTTAGGTGCCATAAGTACCCCTATGTTAACAGGTTAATTTTTCAGGTACTACAGGTGTCAATAGAGATCCCCAAGGATATGGTTATGGTCCCCACAGGGGTTCTTAGGGACCCCCATAAGATTAATAGACTCCCAGGGTAGATGGATTCATGTTAGATGCCATGAGGTCCTAAAGGACCCTCATGGTGATAGGTTAATTTTACCCATGCCCTGGCCTTCTATATTAATTTTTAGGGCCATCTTGCATCTATCACCTCTTTATTATACCTGAACCCTTTAGATTGTAAGCTTGCGAGTTTTCAATCATGTGTCGGTGTTTTGGAAACAAGCATTATGTACATTTGATTTTAAGCTTGAAAACAGGGCCCTCCATTCGTTGTAAGGTGTTAATTTTGTTATTGCCATGTACTTAACCCCTGTATAGCGCTACAGAATACGTTGGCACGTTACAAATAAAGATAATAATAATAATAATAATAATAATAATAATAAGGCTATAGTATAGTATACCATCTGGGTTTATAGGGACATGCCTGGTATAAGGGTTAATGGTGCCATAGGGATTGCTAGGTTAACAGGTTCATTTTAGGTACCATAAGGGTCCTTAGGCATCCCCAAGGTTATAGTTAGAGTAGGGGGAATAATGTTAGGTAAAATAGTAGTTCATAGGGAAGCACATGGTTATATTTTAGATTACTGGGAGGCTGAAGACTCCAATGTTAATAGAGTATTTATAAGTACCATAGGGATCCATAGAGAACCCGGTGGGGTCAATAGACCCTGACCCCACAGAACAATGGGTGGGGTAGGGGAGCCCTGTAAACACAAATGATTTGAGGAGGGATCCCAGGGAATACCCATCCTCATAGGAGGTATCTATATCCCGGAGGTAGTGTTCATAGCAGTACTGGCTCCTTAATTGTGATGAATATGATCAATCAATCCTAAAATCGGACACATTTAAGGTGGTAGTGCCTTCATAGTTCTGGATTTTAGCATTCCAGGATTCTCAGAGGTATTTTTCTGCCTTTACATGGGGCTGAAGGTACCCAGGAGACTTGGCGAGATTCCAGGTAAACCTCAGAAAGCTTGGATATCATTATGGCAATAATGTGATATTGCTAATGCTATTTCTGGGTTTAAGATATTACAATCATTTTGAGCAGTTGTATATATTTTCTCGGGGGTTAAATTTCGGTATGTGATGATATAGTTCAGCAGTGTTTTGTGAGTGAACTTCACTCAGGCCCTCATTCTATTATCGGCCGTAAATCAGCCGTAAGGCTGCGATTCCTTGCGGGGGTTCTGTTTGCTTGCGATTCTATTATACGGCCCCGCAAGGATCTCCCCTTACGGCCGGCCGCATATTTTGAAACCGGCCGTAAGATCTGAAATCTAAAAACGCAAAAATAAATTCAAGCCTGCACTGTACAGCTCTGTAAATGCTAGGGATCATATTGGGGGACATGAGGATTAAAAGGAACCCACTCTCAAGCTTGCACATCTGCCCAAACCCGAGTTCAAATTAACTGTTTATTTTCCGGCTGCGGCGTGGGCGTGTCTGAGGTGCTCCAAGCACTCTGGACTTTTTACATGGATATTTTACGGATATTAAAAATAAAATATTTTACGGATTTGAGTATAGGATAATTATGTGCTATTTTTTCTAACACCGAATATCACTTTATAGACTCCGCAAAGTGCAGGATGGCTTTATTTGAGCTATTTTATGTGCTTAATTGGTGCTAGCGAGACCTCTTTGCTGCAAGTAAGCTGCGGCTGGTTTTTAGCCTTGCAGACAGGGTTCCCGGTGCAATAGAATCGCAACCAGGCTTTTCTTACGGCCGATTTCCTTGCGGCCGTTTTAGATCAAAGGATTTCCTCCGGCGCGATCGGCCGCAAGGGATAGCAAGGCGCCGGCCGCAAGCCTGCCGGAGTCCCCGGCCGGAGGGGAATAGAATAGCCGTAAAGCTTGCGGCCGGTCCTTACGGCCCCGCAGCGGCTGCGGCCGTAATAGAATGAGGCCCTCAGTCTTTTGCTTATGGGAGCCATGCAATAAAGGCCTTGGTGTGCTACTTGGGTAAGGACACATGCTTATGTATGACCAATTAGAATTGCCAGTCAGAGCTGCTCCCACTTGATGACCTCATAAGGGATGGAGACAAGCTTAGCTGGAAGTTTAGAAACTGATGCTTGAAAATGAGATTCATATTGAATATTGGTTATCTAAATCATTGAATATGATTTTTTTACCATCTAGATCCTGTTATAGGACATTAAAGTAGTCATTTATCAATAATGAGGTTTGCAAAGACTTTTCTAATTATCCCCAAACTTCCCAGTGCTTGAGAGTAATTGATCATACTGTGGCATAGTAACAATATTTTACAATGTTATCTGATTTTATATTCCTAACAATCAGTAAACCCTCTCTTTACCTGCATTTCATTACACACAGTTTAACATTTTATAATAATCTGGCTTTAATGAACAATTATAAGAAAATTTAGACCTTTTTAAAAAATACTATACATTACAATAATTAATGCTGAAAATGCTTAGCTACAAATATTAAACATTCACATTAACATTTTATATCATTCTCTTCGTACATTCCAGTACCTCGACTGCTCCTCGGTGCATCATTTCCTATTAATGCGAACTCATTTAACAACATTCAACCAGTTTTGCAGATACAAGGCTATTTGAAACTGTTGAACTTTATAGGGAGGACCCTTTAAATATATATACAGTGCATATATATATATATATATATATATATATTTAAATTAAACTTTACATATTTATTTAGCAAGTTAACTTAATTAATTGAAATAAAAACACAATAAGAAATAGCATGCAATTATAAGCAAAGAAAAAATATTAATAATATGCTGTCGTATGTTGATTTAGAGACAAAACAAAAGTAGTGGCCCAGATTCACTAAAGAGGCTGATAAGATGGGAAATAGTGGAGAACAGCCAAAGGATCTCATGTGGCCCTCAGCCACTTCCAATGTAGCCCCCAGCCTGTTTGTAGTGGGAAAGCATGTGCTTTTTAACAATACTCACTCCATGTTATCTCTCCACAAGTAACAAATAATTCTCTCTTATACTCCTGAATATTTCTTATTGCCTTACCAATGAATAGAGGTATTTTCCTACAGTCATTTTCCTATGCACTACATAAAAAGGCTTAAGCACTCAGAGACCGCATATGTAGCTCTTCAAGTGAAATAGGTTGCTAGTTACAAGAGAAGATTAAGGCTGCCTAGTGCACTCTTCCCATTGTATAGTAATATAAATCACTAGCGACTTGCCCGTCAAAAATGACGGCAATAAAATTTGAAGCCTGGCAATGCCGTTTGCCTCACAATGCCTCATTGCAAGCCTCTTCCAACACGCAACTTTCTTCCCTCACAATGAGCACCTTTGGTGCTCACCTGGAGCCCCGCAATGAGCCTTCACCGCTCATTGCAGCCCCCGTCAAGCCAGTCACGTACGGGCCTTCGGCTTATTGCACATGCACAAGCCCGTAATATTTAACATTGTGTGACAACAATTCGCAATTACCACAACTATTATATGTGATGCATGTAATGCTTAGTTAGAATTTGATAGACACATGATTAACATTAAATTTAAATTATATCTATCTCAAAACGAAAGGGCCACAGATGAGATGAGGAAGATGAGCCCCTCAGGTCAGAAGGTGCCTGCCACATTACTGCGAACAGCAGAAGATCTAATCACTTGGTTGAGCTGAGAGGACACCCTGCTGTAGATGTGTCTGGAGGGGAAAGGAAAGTCTGCTGCTGCAAATAAAAAATCAGCATATGAACCTGGAATATTAGAACTATGAACCATGGCAAATTGGACATGGTTATATATGAAATGACAAGATTAAATATTGATATCCTGGGAACTTGTCAACTGAAACGGACTAGAATGCTACACTGTGTGTCTTCCACAGTGGTCAGGAATCACACAGAAGAAATTAAGTATGGTGGCCAAAGAAGTGCTCGGTTACAATCCATTAAATGACAGAATGATGGCAATTCAAATTCAAGGCAAGCCATTTAACAGTGATCTAAGTCTATGCTCTAATCACGGATGCAGAAGAAGCTGAAGTTGTCTACGAAGATATTCAACACCTTATAGAAATGAAACCAAGAAAATATCACTATCACCATGGGAGATTAGAATGCTAAAGATACATGGAATAATGGGCAATTTTAGCCATGAAACACAAAATGAGGTAGATCAGATATTAATAGAATTATGTCAATATAATTCTCCTCACAGTTAGTCACATTGTTAGTCCCAGTCGACGATTTCCCTGCTACACACTTTCCCCGCAGCCGTTGCAAGCTTCACGTTGGAGTTACTGGCTTGGAAAGTAGTCCCGACCACTTGTAAAGTAGTTGTAAAATATTATTTCTCCCGTGCAGATCTAGCACAAGATAAATCACTGTTGCTGAGGCTGATGAGAGCGCTCTGATCACTGAAGTCTCTTTGGATGGTTCATTAAGCTGATCCTTTTTCTGCTTGGTCTGTTTACTTGAAATTCACATTCAAAAGTCCCTTAAATGTGAGTGAGTGATTAGCGGGCCTTTGTAACGGAATGATTTACAGCTAATGATAATGAGTAATGTGTAATACATTTAAGACCATCCAATCAGAAAAAGAAGGCTTTGTTTTTGTAATCTCCATAGCTATAATGAGTAGGTAACTGAAGTTCTCTACATGAAAAAGTATATCCAGTAAACTATATCTATGAACATAAAGTGTAGTCTGATTCATATAAATTATTAAAATTGTGAAGCTGGGAAACACTTAATTTAACAATTTTCTATGGCCCTCATTCTATTATCGGCCGTAGGAGATGTGGGGCCGCAAGGACCAGCCGCAAGCTATTTGCCTATTCTATTCCCTTCTGGCCGGGGACTCCGGCAGGCTTGCGGCCGGCGCCTTGTTATCCCTTGCGGCCGCACGCCCCGCAGGAAAGCCTTTGATCTTAAAAGGCCGCAAGAGATTCGGCCGCAAGAAAATCCTGGTTGCTATTCAATTGCTCCGGGAACCCTCTCTGCAAGGCTAAAACCGAGCCGCAGCTTACTTGCAGCAAAAAGGTCCCGCAGGCACACAAATAAGCACATAATAAAGCCACCCTGCACTCTGAGGAGACTATAAAGGGATTGTAGGTGTTAGCATTAATAGCACAACATTCCCCTACACTCAAATCCGTAAATACATATTTTTTTATTTATGTCACATATCCATGTAAAAAGTCCAGAGGGCTTGGAGCACCTCAGACCCGCCCACGCTGCGGCCGGAAAATAAACAGTTAATGTAAACTTGGATTTGGGCTGATGTGCAAGCTTGAGAGGGGTTTGCTATTAATCCTCATGTCCCCCATTATGATCCCTAGCATTTACAGAGCTTTACAGTGCCGTCTTGAATTTATTTTTGCATTTAAAGATTTCTGAGCTTACGGCCGGTTGCAAGATATACGGCCGGCAGTAAGGGGATAGCCTTGCGGCGCCGTATAATTGAATTGCAAGGTAACGGGACCCCCACAAGGAATCGCAGCTTTGCGGCCGATTTACGGCCGATAATAGAATGAGGGCCTTGGTCATTATGTACATTATTATAGCATTTTGTAGAAGCTCCCAATGTAAAAAATACTTTTAGTTTGTAGCGTCAGATCTTTAAATGTCCAAAAAAAACACTAGGGCCTTAGTAAATAAAAGATGATCCGCAAGCTCATTCAAATGTGCAGTACATTAATGTTTATTAGCAATACATATTTGTGTTTTAAACTGTTTAGGAACATAATATTGATAAAAACCTGAATAATTTTACTTATCTTTAGAAATAAAGATTCAGTGCAAATAGTTACACATAGCTCATTCTGTACAAATCTAATAGTGTATACTCTCACTGTATCCTTGGATTTAGGCACAAGACAAAACTATTGTTTCAGACAATTTAAAAGAAAATATTCATTACTGAAATTGATGTATTATGCAAGATTAAAGATGTCCTAACTAAACTAAGAGCATCTAATAGATTATTCTTTACTCTAAAGTCTAATCGCTTGTATTTACCAGAGATTTTAGTGATTAAATTGCAAATAATTTAATGAAATGTAGGTTGAACCAGGGTAAATAATGGAATTTGGTTTTCTTTGCTGTGGTTTAAGACTAAAGAGGTTTTAAGAAATCCAGACCAATAATTTATATTAAGATAATACAGTAAATTCAAAGATTACGATACAGAAAAGACAAACATAACCATAATGATCTCAAATGAAAAAATGTTTTATTTGTATGTATGTAATTATTTAGGGAGAAAGTTACTCACGTATTAAATAAATTCACTGTTTTTAGAAAAAAAGGCACATATTCATGTTGTTATACTTTGTAACAATATTAAAAAAAAACTCATTGTCCAGGAAAAAAACCCTCAAATATAATGTTAAGGAATAATATTTTATTTAAATATTTAATCTTCATCAAGATAAAGTGTATTGCTTTACCTGTTACACTACTATCATAATATATTATAATGCTATACTGTAATATTATATAAAAGACATTATTGATGAGCTTCCTAAGTTTCTATACAGTGGGCTGTTTTATATGAATAAGTGTATCTAGTTCATTTTATAGTGGTGTATATCAATTTGGAATAAAAATAATCATTATAGAAAAAAAGGCCCTCATAGACCTAGATATATTGTTGTGCCAACTACATTGGCAGGTAACTGGTTCCCCAAAATCGAGGAACAACATTTTTAGAGAGCTACAGCTGCATTGAATAATGCAAGGTATCTGCTTCTCGGGGGGAAGAGGTGTGATGTCAATTCCAATCTTATCTAATTTTCGAACAAACATTCTGCCTACTCCCTCCTCCAGCACCCCTCCCTCCACTGTTAACTACAAACACACGCACACATAATCCACCTATCAGGATGTGATGTTAGAAACAAAAAATGGATTTCTATACTCCTCGATAGAGCTCACAATCAGAGGGTCAATCATTTTAATACGACTTGATTATTTAAAGAAATTAGATTTTTTTACCGTATCCACATCTTCATGGACATATTAAAGTGAATAATGGATTTGAATCAGCAAAGTTAATTAAATTTTTAGTTGTTACTATGGTTCTTTAAAGGAATTCTCTAACCCTCTAAAACAGTCTTGACCGGAGCATGGCCCAGATAGTGGGCCTCATTCAAATGTGATTTGGTCAATTAAATAGGGCTCTATATAAGCACAGAGCATATTTTTTTCACAAAAGTTTTTAGTTAGTGAAGACCTTGCTTTTGGATAGAAGTTCACGAACTAAAAACTTCTGTAAAAAAATAAGCTATGTGCTTATATAGAGCCCTATTCAATTGGCCAAATCGCATTTGAATGAGGCCCAGTCTTCCCTCACGATTCGCTGCTGCAAACATACCGTAAATAAATTTAATTAACATATTCAGCTACTAATATTCAACAACTGAATGATGTACACCCCAACTAGAGAACCACATAAATACATATTCAGATGTGTGGGTTTGTATCCACACACTTGGCTAGCTGGGGGCACAATGGTGCTGAAGATGCCAACGATGCTCATAACCATCTCCACCTGCAGCTAGCCACTTCCGTCTCCTCCCCAGGTCAATGGGCTTCTCCTTCCAACTCAGGAAATCCTGGGTGGTCTCTAGAACCCTCCAATCCAACTTGAGTTGTTGGATACCAGCATTACACCAATTTTAAGGATATTTTGATTAAGTACAGATGCATCAATTTTAATCAGGTCACATCAATAACCTGAAAATCCAATTTAAACTTCTTTAGGTGCACTCTTTCATATAAGAGCAACATTTTCAAAATAGTTTTCACATAGTATATTAGCTCTTCTATTAAGATGCATTTTTAGATTCCATGGAGGGATACATTGCAGAGTCCCTTTAATATGCTGAGTATTCAATGTCCCATTGCAACACTGGAGTAATTATGTTTCCCCCTGGCTAGAGGTCCTCAATGGCCATGATATTATGCCTTATCTGCACAGTTACACAACTACTGTATTTATACCATTTAATTCAATATGTACAACACCACAGGGTATATTAATCATTCTAGTACATCATTCCAACATTCCTCAGTGAAAATAATAAAATGATTAACAGCATGAAAATCTGGCAAATTAAGAAGTATTAATTATAGAGCAATGAAGAATTCATGCCTAATTTTCCATAAAAGCATTAAATTAAGCATATCAGAATTCTACCTTTTTATTTCATTGTTCACTGACCGTAAGAAGGTAATATGTATATCACTATATATCCATTAAAAAAATGTAAGACTTAAATGTCATAAAATGTCATAATAAAAGTAAGAAGAATTTCAATGTTTTGATTTTGTAGGTTGGATAAATAAAAAGAAAGTAGACATAATGTAGTTGTCATTGCCTTTCTGGAATTAAAAGAAAACACTAATCTTATATTTACAAAATGTTCACTTGATGAACTAGAAGTCATAACTTTATAGTGTTAAAAGAGTAAAAAAAGCCTTTAATGCATTTTTATAAAATATGTTAATGGGTTGAATTATTTTCACATCTTCTTGTCCCGATGAAGACTTTATGCTCTGCTTGTAATTTTGGGTAGTTATTCTAATAGTGTATTATGAAATCAATTGTTAATAAAAACTTTAGAATTATTTGTTTGGGATGTTTATCATGGCCCTACAAAATGCTTTATGCTTGTTCCTCTGTGTTTATTTTATTTATTTATTTGAATTTGTTGGTATCATCATTAGCATGAATGTTTAGCAAATATTTTGAGACTGAGACGATGATCACCTATATAAAAGGCTCTTTTTTATTGTTTAGTCGCTCAGTCGTGTCTGATTCTCGGTGACCCTATGGACTGCAGCACACCAGCCACTGCCTCTCTGAGCTTCATCAAGCTCATGTTATTGCTTCTGTGACTTCATATATCCCTCTGCCATCCTATTCTCTGTGTGCTTGCAATTTTTCCCAAATTTAGGGAATCCTGCCGTCTCATGATATGGCCAACATATTTGAGCTTCAGCCTCATGAACAAACCATCCAGTGAATAGTTTGTCTTTATTTCCTATAGTATTGATTGATTGGCTCTTCATGCAGTCCAAAAATCTCTAAGCAGTTTTCACCAACACCACAATTCAAAGGCGTCAATTCTCCAGCGCTCAGCCTTCTTTATGGTCCAGCTCTCACCTCCATATGTTTCTACTGGGAATACCTGGGAGGTGTGGTTGCATGTACAACAATACAATGGAACACCACTCTTTATTCTGTAAACAATGGTAGTTGCTATTATTATAATATTTCTTGGTCACTTTATTCTGGCAAACCCCTAATGCTAGTTGAGTATATAAAATGTTCTAAGTTAATGTGTAGTTTCTATTATAATACAATCAGGGATCTAATAGTACAAGAATATTTTATTATATTAAGAGCGATACCTCTTCTATATGTAAAATTAAAGGGAAAATATCTAAATGAACCCTAGCTATCTCCATGCCGTATAACAGTTCACACTAAATGTTTGGTCAAATAAGAGTGTACTTGGAACCAAAGGTGGAAAAGCAATATAATTTGTGAATGCTAAAAGAAAATGCCTTAATAGGTTTCTCTACAGCGTATGTCTGCGGGTTTGCTGCAAGCTCGCACTCTGCTACAGTTACGGTGCTATTTAATTGAAATTGAACAAGCCCATAAGTTACGGACCGCGACCGTAAACCATGCACTCATATGTAGCTGTTCAGGGCTGAGACATGATCAATTAAGCAAGGCCTTAACTACCCATTTAGCCAATCGAAGATGAGACCGTCATCATTACAGAATTATAGGATGAAGGTTACATGTCTAATGTCTTACATTGCTTTCCCCGTCATTTACAGATTTATTATTTGCATTTACAGTGGTATGGACATGTCTTTAACCCCCTTGCGGGTCCTCTCTAGTACTCGTATCACTTTCTTCCACATTTGCCACTTACGGGTGTGAAACCATTTGCGGGCTTGGGAAATTGTAGCTATTGAATATCGATTTATGATTTTAGCAATCGTAACTCTTGTGGAAGGGAAAGATTAAAGGCTTAGATGGGGCGTAATTACCGGTTGAAACAACCGCAAGGATTTGAAGCCAATAACCCATAGACCATTTGCGGCCAAGACAATTAAATAGCAAATTAGCTTACAGGCTCCATTACGGGCTATTGCAACTTAAAATTGCTCATTTGAATGAGGCTCTTAGTGGTTAGGGCATTTACATGTGGATGTATACTAAATGATTTGGGAGATATTCAGTATTGTTTGTTCTGTATTACAATGCAGTTATGACACTCATTATGTTAATGTGTGTCTTATTGTGTTTGATATTGGTGGGGAGGGATCTAATTGCAGGAAGGTTATACATTTTTTTTTTTTTAGCAAAACAGCATGTAACTAGTTAGCACATCAAAGCCACTATTTAGGATTTGAGAGCGACCCATTTGCGTAATAATACAGCACAAACAATGGTGAATATATCAACAATTATTTACTTTAGAGATAATTGATTGTACAATGTATAACCTTAATTTGTTTTAATATTAATCTTAAAAAAAGACTTGGAGCCTCATTCATTTGAGGCATTGGGAGATATGGGCTTCGGAAGCAGAGGCCCGTAACTTATTTTGATATTCAATTGGCGTCTTTTTGCGGGCTCCAATCGGGTTACGGTCTCCGGTCTCCAATTCATTGAGATGGTTAACATTGCAAGTTAATGCCCCTCCAAGCCTTTGATCTTTCACGGCCAAATGATAAAATCGCTATTTAATTGCTCCGATTCCCCCTCGCAAAGCAAGCCGACAAGCCTGTAAATGGCAAAAGTTGAACAACAAGTCACTGGTACCAAGCAGGACTTGCAAAGGGCTTAAAGACATGTCCGAAGCACTTTAAATGCAAATAGAAATTCAATACTGCACTGTAAATGATGGTGAACACAACGTAAGACATTAGAATTATTTGCACAACAGCCTCAAGCCCGTAAATATAGAATATAAAATTACATTTTTTAATGTGTATTTTTCGGGGTTATATCAATCTCGGGAATCAATGAGTTAATACATATCAGGCCACCCACATGAACTATAACATCGGCTTAATTAATTTTAATTTATTTGCACATCGGGAGTTACGGGTTTGCTTAATTGATCATGTTCAAGCTCTCAAATGCTACATACGATAGCATGGTTTACGATGTGTGCCATTGGGCTCGACTTGCTGTGGCTGTAGACAACTGAATAGCACCGCAAGGCAAGGATGCTGCGGACCCGCAGCAGGCCCGCAGACTTATGGCCTACATTACACTTGGAATTGAATGAGGCTCCTGGTTTGGGGATGACAGAGTTCCTTTAAAAAAGTTTTACCTCTTCACATTTATTGGAGCTGAACAAAGGTTGAAAGTAGCAGGAAAATGTTATTGTGTTGTATTGGAGAATTATTTTTTACTCCTTTATTGAACGATGCTAGCATTTCTCATCAACAACATCTCAAGTCCACTTCCTATTATACAATAACAGAATTGTGAATATAATTTTTTTTGTAGTTGTTGTTCAGTCGATTAGTTGTATATGACTCTCCGTAACCCTATAGAACACTGCACGCCAGACACATCAATTGTTATGTCTTTGGGCATGCTAATCCAAATATACTGGAGTGGGTTGCCATTTCCTTCTCTAGTGGACCATTGTTTGTATGACTCCTATCTTGGGTGACCCTACATGGTTTAGCTCACAGCTTCATTAAAGTACACAAGCCACTTCACCACGACAAGGTAGCAATCCAGAATGGGAAATATAACATTAAGGTCCTCTATTAATAGACAAATAATTTTCATTATAATAGAATCCGAAAGATAACTTAAACCATTATAATGTACATTATATATTTGTATTAATTACAGTAAAATACACCTTTCTATCATATGCTAGCCACATGACTTAGTGACAGCTTAGTGGGTTCAGCAAGGGGACTTTCTAGCATTGCTTACAAAATATCAACATCCATGTAAAATAAAAAGCAATATATTCCAATAAAAGTTTATTTTAAACTGGATTTAGTAGGTGACATACCTACATCCAGAATTTGATTTATGAGTTTGGATCATTGGCAGGGGCTTCCAGATAGCTGTTCCAATTCCGACTTGCTTAAATGTTATCCAGTCTGCTCTCAGCTGAAGTCTAATCAGCATCTCACTGAAAAACTCTAACTCCAAGGCTACACATTTTATCATTAACCAAAGTTATATTATTTAAGATGTGTTTTCAAAGATATAATTATTAAATTGAATGCTGAAATGTCTTTTTTATTTGAAAAAGGACTCTCTGAAGATATATTTGAAAAACAAACATTAAATAATAATTTATATTATCAAGAACAGGACATACAGCCACATTAAATTTGAGCACCATAAGTGCAACTTGAAACCTGCAACAGCTAGGGGCTTGAAATCTGGCCGAGTTACCTAGCTATTAAATTAGAACAGGCTGCTAGTTACGAGCTTGAGACGCAAACCCGTAAACCATTTGTTGACCGTCGCCTGTAGTTACGAGTTTAGATGGAGCCAATGGAAACAGAGATCGTCATCATTGCATCACAGAAAAATGGAGGTTGGATTTCGAAGTCTTACTGGGTTCAATTACGATTTACGATCGGACCCTCATTCCAGAAATAATGCAATATTAATAAATCATTAAATATTATATTCTATTACATGCGAGTTCCATTATCTGTATTAACACATTGATTGGCGAGATTGATTTAACATGGAAAAAAAAGTATTTATTTGTGGCGAGATTGAGAATGTTGTGTTATTAATTCTAAGACCTAACATCACTTTCCCTTTTAGTAATAGTACAGTACTGTGTTTATATGTGCATTTAAGTGCTACAGATTGGACTTTATCCCCTTGCGAGTCCTCTCTAGCGCTCGTTGGCCTCTTGGCTCCATTTGCAGGTTTCGGAGGTTGAAGGCAAGTTAAATTGTTGCAATGTAATAGCATGATTGGAATTGTAGCGGTTATGGGCTTGAGAGAACAAAGGATGTGCGGCCACGAAGTTCCATATTCCACGTCCAGTAGGCTTTTTTCGCTCAGAACCTGCAGATCGTCAGCGGCTTGCTTTATGGGGCCAATTTAATAGCCGTAAGTATTTCTGGCTACATTACGGGCTACGTTTTTACACGTTGGGGGTATTTAATAGGGCTGTTTAGAGTTCCTTGGACTGCAAGAAGATACAATCAATCAATACTACAAGAAATCAAGATAAACTTTGATATTTTTCCTTTAATTTTCCAATACAATAAAATGGCCATGTACTATTAGATCCCTGATTTATTATAATAGAAACTACACAATAACTTAGAACATTCTACATACTCAACTAACATTATGTATTTGCCATAATAACATGACTATTGTTTACAGAATAAAGAGTGGTGGACCATTGTATTGGTTTAGATGCAACTACACCTGCCAGGTATTCCCAATAGTAACTTATGGATGTGAGAGCTGGTCCATAAAAAATACTGAGCGCTGTAGAATTGAACTTCAAGAAGATCCAATAAATGAATACTACAGGAAATCAAGACAAACTGTTCACTGGAAGGATTGTTCGTGAGGCTGAAGCTCAAACAATTGGGCCACATGGTGAGAATACAGGATTCCCTAGAGAAGACTCTGGAAAAGATTGAAGGCACGTGAAGAATGAGACAACAGAGGCAGAGGTGGATAGATGAGGTAGATGAGCTTGATTGAGTTCAGAGGGGCAGTGGCTGACAGATGTGCCTGGCGTGCTGCGGTGCATAGTGCCACAAAGAAGCAACACGACTGAATGACTAAACAACAAATTGGCTTGAAAGCCTGAAATATCTCCACTTCATATGGAACTTATTTATGATGTTAAACTCTGGTAAATAGCACATACAGAAAACATAGAAGTGTAGATATTAAATTCAACTTCTTTAACCCCACTTTCCTCTTCTGGATCACTACCTTGTCGTGATGAAGGGGCTTGTGTGATGAAGGGGCTCAATGAAATTGTGAGCTATACAACGCAGGGTCACCCAGGGCATAGCAGAGAGGTCAGACACATTGCGGTCCGCTGGAGAAGAAACAGCCAACCCACTACGGCATCTTTGCCAAGAAAACCTTATGAATAAGCACAACCAGAGACATAGCGATGTGCCTGGCGTGCTGTGATCCGTAGGGTCACAACTGAACTTTGAAAAATATACCTTGTTGTATTTGAGGTGCTTTGTTCTGAATTATTTTAGTTTTAAAGTTTAGGTCCCACATCACCATTCCTCTGTTTTCATTTTTATGCATTTGATTTACCCCTCTTTCGATCCTGTGACATATTTTTTATCATCTGCAAAAAGGCAACCTTAACTTTTAGGCATAATATGAATATATTACACAAAATAGGTCATTGAGGCACTCTATAGTAACCATCCCTTCCTCCAAACGTATTCTGTTTACTGTGGATACTATAGCTATATGTAAATAAAGACCACAAATCAAACAGCAAATGTTGAGAAACAGTTAAAAAATTGGAATCACCTGACTATTTTTAAACAAAATATAATATTCTCTGTTTACAGCATACAAATCAATATAGAGAATTAGAATGAGGAATCAGATTTGCATTTGATGTACCCTGCCATAAAATAGTGTTCAGCTAATAGTATGATATTGATATATATTAAATCCAAGCTGTCAGAACATTCTTTCTTAATCATAAAAGTATTTTTATGGTACAGATCTTTGCCAAATGTGACCATTGATCTTTTGAAATAATAATACATTGTACATTTATTTAGAGGGTAGTTAATTTCACCAGCTGTTGGATAATGTTTTGTTAGTTTTAAACATGTACTTTACATGCAGAGCCTTTCTGCCAAGGGTGATGTATGGCCATAATGGATCATCAGCCTAGCATGTCTCTCATGATTTATTCTTGGCATGTAGGATTATCAGAGTCAGTTTGCTACATGATGAATTTAAGCAATACATCAAGAGAGAGATGCAGGAATGGTACTTGCATTATTTGATATGTAGAAAAAAGAAAAAAAAGAAATCTTAAATAATTGAAGCCTAGTAGAAAAGGTTTATAAGTGACACAAAAATAGAACTGTCATGTGAAGAATAGATGGAAGAAATAGGACATATAATTTCTTAGAGTATACCTTTAAGCTGTCATGAACTTTTGGTTCAGTCAAAAATTTTAAGCTGATTACAGTTATTGTGTTGGTTACATATTAATAGTTTTGCACAGGACTGAGGAAAATGATTAATTTATTTATTTTGTGGTTAACATGTTTGACTCAATAGTTTATTTTTATTAAATATGTTTTCATATTTGTCTTAAAGTATACAAAACAACCTTACTTCCAATATGGCAAATTCTGATTTTTCTCTTACTTTTTGTTTAGTTTGAAAAAATATAATTTCAATTGCTGTACATAATCTTTTCTTTTTTTTTAAACTGCTGTGGACTTGGCATGGTGAGTGGAGGAAAGAATGAGTACCAATTGCTCTTAAGGAGTCATGTAAATTGACTCTCACAAGTGCTACAAGTACCGTGGAAAACAATGAGTGATGAGGTATTTTTCCTTGTCAAAATGTGTTGAATACCAAATTTGACGAGTTTTGAGGTAGATGAGTACCAAGGGTCCACTGTATACCCCTAATACAATCATGTCAACATTATAAATATTATTATTATTATAATTGATTTGTATCGCGCCAACATATTGCGTAGCGCTATATATACGTTGTGATCGAGGCAAAACAATATTTGAATCAGTTATGTAAATCAGTGCAGCGTTTTCTGTCCTGTGCTCTGTAATCAGTGTCCAGGTGAGAGAGGGTGTGGTTTGGCCTGTGTAAAGGTTTATCTGTGTGCATTTGTGTGGTGTTCTGTTTGAATCAGTTCTATAAATCAATGAGGTGTTTTCTTTCTTGTGGGCTGTAATCATTGTTCAGGTGAGTAAGCAGGGTCTATTTTAACAAGGGAAGGAGCGAACTTTGGAGCTTGCAAATTGTTTCTAGTGTAAGTGTAGTTAGTGTGTAGGAGATTAAATAAAAGGAGGGAGTTGAAAGAAAAGTGGTATTATAAGAAAAAATAATGTGTAGAAAAGCAATCTTTATACAAATACATTGATTTGTTTTCTCACTGTATTTTTTGTAACTGATAATCATGAGTCAGTCCAGTGGCAACCTCACTCATTGTACATCCTGCCACATGTATGCAATACTGGTACAGATGATCCGGGGTCCATACCTCTGTTGCCTCTCTGGAAGCTCAAATTGGAGAACTGGAGAGGAAAATTGCAGCACTTAGTGATATTGCTCCACTGGAAAGGGGGTTGGTGCTCACGGAGCACAGTTTATCTGGGCCTAGCATGGAGGGTGGAGATGGTGTTAGTGACTATGTCCAGGGAGGTAGCTGGGTTACAGTTAGAAGGAGAAGCAGGGGGTACAGGAGGAGGCAGGCCAGTTCTGAGTTGGCAAACACCAACAGATTTGCCAGATTGAGTGAAACTGTTGGGGATGTCCATTCAGGAATGGCAATGCCAGATAGAGCTATTCCCTCTAACAGCCGGGAGAACAGTTCTACTGGAAGAGTGGCAGGGCAGCATAGGCAGAGCAAGAGAAAGGTTTTGGGGGTAGGGGACTCTATTATTAGGAAGGTAGACAGGGTAATTTGTCACCCAGATCCCAGCAATCGAATAGTTTGCTGTCTCCCGTGTGCTTTGGTTCGGCATGTTGTGGATCGGGTGGATAAATTATTGGGAGGGGCTGGAAAGGAACCAAAGGTCTTGGTACATATTGGTACCAATGACAAAGTAAGTGGAAGATGGAGTGTCCTAAAGAATGATTTTTAAAGATCTAGGGAATAAGCTTAAAGCAAGGACCTCCAAGGTAGTATTTTCTGAGATATTACCTGTGCCATGTGCTAGCCCAGGGAGACAGAAGGAGCTTAGGGAGGTTAATGCATGGCTAAAAAAGTAGTGTAGCGCAAAGGGTTTTTGGTTTTTAGAGCACTGGTCCGACTTCTCACTTGAGTACAATCTCTATAGCAGTGATGGATTGCACCTTAATGACGAGGGAGCTGCTGTGCTAGGGGGAAGGATGGTAGAACGGCTGGGAGAGTTATTAAACTAGTAGGTGGGGGGGAGACTATATAGAAGTATTTGGGTAGAAAGGGTAGAGGGGGAAAATGATGAATTTTCTACCCATGGGAGAGGAGAAGGAGAGAGGGTTACAATAGACAGTAGGGAGGTATTACTAGGTGACTCAAATACAGTGGCAAACACTTCGCAATGACAGAGCCATAGCAACATTAAGTGTATGCTTGCTAATCCAAGAAGTTTGCCTTGGAAAATAAGTGAGCTAGAATTATTAGCGGTACAAAAAAAATAGGACTTAATAGGCATTACTGAACCATTGTGGGATGAATCTCATGACAGGACAGTTCATTTGGATGGTTATAACTTATTTAGGATAGATAGGGTTAATGGTAGAAGAGGAATAGGGATTTGTCTGTATGTTAAGCCTGGTTTTAATCCTCTAGTCAGAGATGGTATAAGCTCCCAAATATAATTGAAAATAAGGAACTGCAATTATTGTTACAGATTGTTAATGCAGCCAAGCATGGGCAAGTTCTAATAATTGGAGACTTAAATTACCCTGAAATAAACTGGATAAATGAGAACAGCAGTTCATCGAAGGAGAGCAGGTTCTTGAGTACACTCAGGGATCATTATCTGGCCCAGGTAATACAAGAACCTACAAGAAATGGGGCCATCTAGAATTTAGTCATCACAAGTAATATTGATATAATATCAAATGTTAAAATAGGGGAACTTTTGGGGAACAGTGATCACAACACAGTCTCATTTGAGATTGAATACAAAAAAAGGAGTTGTAAGGGGCCAACAAAAACTCCAAATTTTAAAAGTGCTAACTTTAATGGGCCAAGGGCAGCAATACTACATATAGACTGGGACAAAGAACTTACAGGGGAAAATACTGAAAATAAATGGACAACGTTCATGTGGGAAAAAAATTAATAGGAGTAAATCACATCCCATGTGGCTTAACAATGACTTAAAGATCATGATAATGAAAAAGAAACATGCCTTTAAATTATACAAGAGGGAGGAAACAGATTCAGCTTTATGTGACTATGAGGAAATCAACAAAGCTTGCAAAAGGGCTATTAGACTGGCTAAAATACAAAAATGAGAAGTCAGTTGCAAAGAAAAGTAAGACTAACCCTAACATATTTTTTAAATATATAAATGGGAAGAAGGCCAGGAACGAAGCTATAGGAACATTACAATGTAAAACAGGCCATCTGATAATTAGTGACCAGGAAAAGGCAGAATAGCTAAATCGGTTATTTTCTTCGGTTTATAAAAGGGATGTACCAGTGGTTGGGACACTGCAACAAAATAGGGCTACACTACCATCACTAAATAATTGGTTAACGCAGGAAGAAATCCAAAAGGGATTGAAGAAAATAAATGTTAATAAAGCCCAGGGTCCTGATGGAATACATCCACAGGTACTGAGGAAACTGGGTTCTGTAATAGACAAACCATTATATTTAACTAGCGACTTGCCCGTCAAAAAATGACGGTCAATAAAAGAAAGTGTTGAAATGCTGTTTGTCACACAATGTGAGTGTACTGTGTGCCTCAAGTAACTAAATTCCTCAAAAAGCAGAAATCTAAATTACATAAAATAAGAAAAACTAAAATCATCAAAAATAAAAAATGTACATTACAGAACAAAAAAAAAAAACCTAAGTCACAAAAAATAAAAAAGGAACATTAAAGAAAATAACAAAATACATTACAACCCCCCCTCACTACAATTTTTTTTTTAAAAATTACACACCTGAAAATGAAATACATATAATACATACATATAATACAATACAACACAATTAAATAAAATACAATACAATTCAATTAAATACAATACACCCCTATCTAATATACATGCCACTATCTAATATACATGCCACTATCTAATATACATGCCACTATCTAATATATATGCCACAATATAATGTAATATACATCCCACTATCTAATATACAATACTATCTAATAATACATCCCCCTATCTATCTATCTAATATACAGTACATGCTATCTATATATATATAGCTACCCTAATTGTAAGCTACAATAAAATAATTAAGACCACTTACCTTTGATTTGTTTCTTCAGATCAGCAACCTACGGTAAAAAAGATTAAAAAAAATTCATACAACACGTTTACATGAAATAACTAAACATTCTAAACATTCTAAATATTCTAAATATTATACTGACCTTTCCAGCATGTCCCATTCCAGCATGTCACGTCCCAGCATGTCACGTCCTCCATGTTCCGTCGTCCATCTTTGCGTCTTGTCCGGCACTGCTCCTGTAAAAAAAAACATTACATTAGTAAACATAAACCAAAGTTAAATAAACACAATCTACATTATACTTACCTTTCTGCGATGTCTCCGGCCTCCTCGTCTTCTCCGGAAGCATTAGCGCATATAAAAATAAAAAAAAGTGACACACATCCGCCCTGGCGGATGTCTCCGATGCTAATGACCTTCCTATGGAGTGTTCCAGAATAATATTGGCAATGGCGGCTTCTGATTGGCTGAAAAGGCTGTCTATCAAATTCAACCAATGAGAAGACCCCATTTGTGAACCAATGAAAAAAGTATACACCCCAAAATACAACGCTGATTGGATAACACACCTGTCAATCTTTATTTGAACCAATCCTAAGGCTTTATTGCCATCAGCCAATCACAATGGAATATACCCCCACGTACTGATTGGTGAAGACATCTGCGCCTTCCCATTGGCTGTAATATTGATTAATATTAACAGTAGCCAATGAGAATGCGCAAATCCTTCACCAATCAGTACTTGAGGGTGTATTCCATTGTGATTGGCTATTGTCAGTGCAACCAATCAGAATGCGCAGAAGCTCTAACCAATCACCTTGTGGGCGTGTATTCCATTGTGATTGGTTGAAGGCATCTGCTCCTTGTGATTGGTTTAAATAAAGATTGACAGGTACATTATCCAATCAGAGTGGGATTTTAGGGTGTATCCCTTTGTGATTGGTTCAGACATTGGCACCTCCTGATTGGGTGAATTTGATAGACAACGTTTTCAAACAATCAGAAGGCGCCATTGCTTATTTTCTTCCGGAAAAGTCTCCTGGAGCCTCATTAGCGTCGTGGATGTCCGGGAGTGCGGATGTAAGTATATATTTTTTTATTTTTGTTTTTTTTTATACAGGGCGTGGCAGAAGAGGATCCGGAGGAGGCCGGAGACATCGCGGGGAGGTAAGCATAATGTAGATTATGTTTATTTTATTTTGATGTATATGTATTAATGTTGTGTTTTTTTTAACAGGTGCCGCGCCGGAGAAGGATTAAAAGAATAAGGACGGGACATGCCGGAAAGATGAGTAGAATATTTAGAATGTATAGAATGTATAGAATGTTTGTTTTAGAACTGTTAACGTGTTGCACTAATTTTTTTTTTTTTTTCCGTAGGTGGCTGATCCCAATGGACACCTGCAAAGGTAAGTGGTCTTAATTATTTTATTTTAGCTTAAACTTAGATTAGTTAATATATAGATAGCATTTATTGTATGTTAGCTAGGGGTATGCATTTTATATAGATAGCATAGGGTATATTGTAGATAGATTGTGGTATTTATTTAGATAGATTGGGGATGTATTATTAGATGGATAGCATGTATATTAGATTATGCTATTTATTTAGATAGATTGTGTGATGTATATTAGATAGGGGTGTATTGCATTTTAATTGTATGTATTTGTATTGTATGTATTTGTATTATATGTATTTCCTTTTCAGGTGTGTATTTTTTTTTTTTCTGTAGTGAGGGGGGGGTTGTAATTTTTTTTTTTCTGTAATGTTCCTTTTTTATTTTTTGTGACTTAGGTTTTTTATTTTCTGTAATGTAGTTTTTTTGTGAGTTAGGTTTTTTATTTCATGTAATGTAGATTTTTTTTTTTTAATGACTAGGCATTTTTATTTTCTGTAATTAGAGTGGGGGGGGGGTAATAGGGTGTAGGTAGTGTAGATGTTAATAGGTTAGTGTAGAGAGTGTTTAGTTGATATTTAATGTTTTATTGGGGGTGGTATAGTGCAGTATAGTGTTTATACTTAGCGTCATGATGGTCCTTGAGGACCATCATGGCACTTATGTGGTTAATGTAGTGTTGTAACAGGCCCATAATGGTGTTAATATACCCTTATGGGACTGATGGGGTTAAAAGAAGGCTTATGAGGGTCTGTATTGACCCACATGAGTGACAGGGTTAATTAAGGGCTTATGGGGGTCTCTATTGACCCCCATGAGTGACAGGGTTAATGATGGGTTTATGGGGGTCTGTATTGACCCCCATGAATGATAGGGTTAATGAGGGTTTTATGGGGGTCTGTATTGACCCCCATGATTGACAGGGTGACAGTGTATATTTTTCTTCTTTTACAACGGGTCCTTTAAGGACCTTTATGGTCCTTTAAGGAACTGTAACGTGGGAATTTTGATTGCAGCGGGGGTCCCTGATCGCGTGCAATCGGGACCCCCACTGCGATGGTTAATGTGGGGTTAATGCAGGTTTCCGAGCTTATCTCGGAAGTTGTAGGGTAAGTTGTAGGTGGCTGGGCGGTCCTGGGTCTTTGAGCCTCGTTTTCATTTTTTTGGGCGCCCTCTCGCTTAGGGGATTTTCATGTGTCTGAACTCGGGAATTTGGACTTAAATGGAGGTGTAACTTCACTTTCAGAGGTCCTGGGTGCCCCCCTTGCTATGGGTAAGCTTTTTATGTAGTTTGTGTGAGTATTTGGTGTGTTTTCACTGTTTTTAGTTGAGCGCGGGTCGGCCGATATAGTTGGATTCTTAGTGCGTGTTTGTTACGTTAAGGTTGGTTCCGAGGTGAGTTTAACGGCTCGCCTCGCTACGCGAGGCTCACCAGCAATGAGCGCTTGCGGCGCTCATTGCCTCATTGCCTAAGTGCTTTGTTAGGACCCACATTTGCGGAGACGTTGGCATGCTGCACCACCGCAAATACGGCCCCTCGCTTCGCGAGGACCCGCATTTGCGGGGAACTGCGTTCCTCGCGAGCCCGCAAGCATTAGCAACAACTCGTATGCTCACAACTATATATGTGATCTTTTTAAGATTCACTCAACACAGGGTCTCTACCAGATGACTGTAGAAAAGCAGATGTTATATCTATATTTAAAATGGGAGCAAGAACAAATCTGGGGAATTATAGACCAGTGAGCCTCACTTCTGTAGTGGGAAAGCTTTTAGAAGGCTTAATAAGGGACAGTATACAAGAATATGTCTATTTAAACAAGATCATAAGTAGCATTCAAAACGGATTAGGATAGGTCATGTCAGACCAATCTAATTAGTTTCTATGAGGAGGTTAGTAAGAACTTGGATCAGGGCAACTCAGTGGATGTAGTCTTTTTGGATTTTGCAAAGGCTTTTGATACAGTGCCACATGGGACATTTTTTAGCAAACTAAGGGATACAGGAATTGCAGTAAATATCTGCTCATGGATTGAGAGTTGGCTAAAAGACAGGAAGCAAACGGTTGTTGTAAATCAAACATACTCAGATTGGACTAATGTGGTAAGTGGGGTTCCTCAAGATTAGGTCCTCTCCTTTTTAACATATTTATTAATGACTTAGAGGTAGGATTGGAGTGTGGTGTCTCCATTTTTGCTGATGACACGAAGTTGTGCAAGGTAATTAAATCAGATAGTGATGTGCTTTCCCTCCAAAGGGATTTGCATAAAATTGAGGAATGGGCATCTAAATGGCAGATGAGATTTAATACGAATAAATGTAAAGTTATGCATCTGGGAAGGAAAAATAGCCATTAATTTTTTATTCTTAATGGAGAAAATCTAGGTGTATCAGATATTGAAAGGGATCTGGGAGTACTTGTGGATAACCACCTAGGTAACTGTGCTCAAAGCCAAGCAGCAGCTGCAAAGGTAAGTAAAATATTAGCATGTATTAAGAAGGGTATAGAAGCAAGGGAAGAAAATATAATTCTGTCACTGTACAAATCCCTAGTACGCCCTCATCTGGAATATGAAGTACAATTTTGGCACCCATTTCATAAAAAGGACATTTTAGAGCTGGAAAAAGTACAAAGAAGGGCAACAAAACTAGTAAGGGGAATGGAGGGGCTAAGTTATGAAGAAAGACTAACCAAATTAAACTTATTTTCCCTAGAAAAAAGGTGTCTACGAGTGGATATGATTACCTTATTTAAATACATCCAGGGGGTTAATATAAGGCTTTGTCAAGTTAACTTTTTGTACAAAGAGATTTTCAACAAGAGGACAGCCCTTGAGGTTAGAGGAAACAAGATTTCACCTTAAAGAAATAATTGTCTATTGTCTGTTTTTTGTAGATTTACTATCTCATTGAACTTATTGTTGAACATACTCTCTCTAGTCAGATCTTTCATAAGGCACAAGGATTGTGTAACAATTACACCGCCGGTATCATATACTATATAAACTTGAATCCCTATCATGGGGTCTAGATTTGCAGTCGTGCACATCTATAGATCTGAGGTAAATTCAATTATTTTAAATTGTGCTGAGAATTTCAACGGATAAAGAATCATTGTTGCTGTCTTGCTGACCTGCAAATCGATCTGTGCTGAGCAGTCTGATAATTCAAACTTCTTTATTTTTGCAATTTTAATAAGAATTTTTTTTTTATTAGAAAATGTGTGAAATAGTACTCTTTCAAAAGTTATACATTTTAATTACTATTTGCTACATGATATATATTACAAGTCTATATTTTTATCAAAAGCATCTCAAGTAGCTGAGATGAGGGGAGAAGGGCCGTGATCTATTTTTTCCTCCATAGTAAATTGATTAGTCGTTCAACTCTCTGTAAACCTATGGACCACAGCATCTCAGGCACATCTTGTGTGTGATTATGCTTATCTATAAGGTTTTCATGGCAATGATACTGGAGTGGGATGCAAGTTCCTTCTCCAGGGGACCGCGATTATGACTATCCATCTTGGGTGATTCTACATGGTATAGCTCACAACTTCATTGAAGCACACAAGCCCTTTCTCCATGGCAAGGTAGCGATCCAGAAGTGGTCATAGGAAATAGTGCATTGTAAATACAAGGAAGGAAACCTCAGCCACTTGAAATTATTTGTAAGTTCTCCAGCGATTGCTGATGACTTACCATATCTGTTACCCATTCCAAGCATGTATAAATATATCAGTATTTTACACTACATGGTTTCTTTCAATAAATATGCCCTTCAGTATTACCGTTGACATGATCTATTGTGGTGGTCCTTTTTTATTCTGAAACATATTTCTTAATTACCAAATTTCACTAAGCTTTGCAGGGCAACTAGTTCACTGTGGCTACAATGGCAATTCTCATAGATTCCTGGGCTATATTTCATCCAGCTGTTACTCAGTGATAGTCCATAGTAGAGAATATCAATGTGTCTTGTAATGTATACCCTTCATGAAATGGGCTAAATACCATGTCCTAATGAAACTATAAAGCAATGAACATAAGCTTGATGGAGTTGAGAAGGACAGTGTTTGACAGTGCACCTGACATGCTGCAGTCCATAGGGTCACCAAGAGTCATACACGACTGAACAACTAAACAACAATAACAAATGTAACTCTTTACCCCATTTATCTTATTCCAAAGCCTTCTTACAGGCCAGAAGTCTGCGGGTTAGAAATTTGCAACAGTTACAGAGCGATTTAATTGAACAAGTCCGCAATTACATGGCCAAAAGCCAAATCCGTAACCGCAAGTAGCATTTCAGGACATGATCATGATCAATTAAGCAAGCCTGCAATAGTAAATGATACCATCATCATGGCATCAGGTTAAACGTCAATCAATTAGTTTTTAGACGTCTGATATGCTATCAGACTCGTGATCCAGAGATTTAAAAATCAATAAAAACGAATTAAGAAACTGTTCTAGTCCATGTGGGTGGCCTGACATGTATTAACTTCTTGATTCCCGAAATTTTTATAACATGGAAATGAAACCTAAAAAAAAAAAATTTTATTGCAGATTTGCGAGCTTGAGGCTGTTGTGCAATTAATTATAATGTCTTTCATCGCTTTACCCGTATTTTAAAGTCCAGTATTGTGTTTTTATTTGCTTTTATAGTGTTACGAACAGGTGTTCAACCCCCTTGCAAGTCCTCTCGCGCACTAGTACGATATTTTTCTACATTTGCCATTTACAGGTTTGAAGGCAATTGCGGTCTTGTGGAATTGTTGCAATTGAATAGTAATTTGAAATTGTAACATTTGCGGGCTTGAAAGATCAAAGGCAGAGATAGGTTGGAGTTACGATTTTGACAGCCGCAGGAATTTTCAGCCTGTAGCTTACAAATAGATAGCGGGTAGCTAGAGGAGGCCAATTAAATATCAGTAACTTTTACGAGTACCAGTAATTACAATTTTAATTAAATAGTGGCCAAAGAATCTAAAAATTAAATAAGAAATGAATAAATATGCACTAAAAAATATTTTTACTCCTTCCCTGCCAGCCAGTTCTCAGTTGCATGGAAGAAAAACATTTTTTGTGTGTGATTTTGGTTGGGATCCAATTATCATGGGATTTTCACTGTAAAGGGAAGCTGCAATTGGGCAGTGCATGCATTTTAATGTGACTTCCTTGTGTAGCAGATTTTCGGTGACTTTAGAATGTCTTAAAGATACTTTTCCCATTTAGTACACTGGTTCATATATTTTTGCTATTTGCTGAATCCATGGGAAAAAAAAAAATATGATTAACCACTTTTTGCGGATATATAGAGATATTGAGATATATTCTATACTCTTAGATTGTTCACTTCAAGAGAATAATGTTATCTATTTTATGTTAGATGGACTGAGCTAGAGTAACATGAAGCTAACAATTTCCACAATTATAAGCATGTTAGCCGAAAAAGAAAAGAATTGCAAACCCATATTTTATTTCTATTGATCCAAAGGGAGGCACATAGAATTCTAGTGAAGCAATTTCCAATTTAGTCTCACGTGGGGACAAAATAAGCTTCTCTCCAGGCTCAAAACCTATAATCAAATGTCTCCCTTAATGGCTTTCCTGCCTTTTAAAGTTGGATTCGTGCACTGAGATAATCCTAGATATGAAATTCCTGATTTTATATCACATATTTTAGAGTGTTACTGTTATATAAAGCTGGTAAATAAATAAGTACAATAAACTAGATGCAGAAATATGGTGCATTTCAACAATTTCCAACAAATAATTATCAATATGAATAATTCTTATAGAAAAATATAATAGCTTATAGTCTCAACTAATGTCTTTCTAAAAGATACACAGATACTTGTAATATCATAAGCGCAAACCATCAGTTAGTTGTACATTGCGCACATGACAGCAATGAGAAAACTGAGATTAGTAGATTTATATATACTAGCGACTTGCCCTTCAAAAAATGACGGCAATAAGATTGTAAGGCAGGTAATGGTGTTTGGTTGAGACCTTCATTTTGTTGGTGTTCCGAGATCCTTTGGCGCTCATTGCGAGCCTCGCGCTAAGTGTCTTCGGCGCTCATTGCGAGGCTGTTGGTTGTTTCTGTGCTAGGAGCAGCGTTGGCTGTTTTTTTTTGTATGCTAATGAAATAATGCATAAAATAATAAATGAATATACTTTACCTATTTTGAAGTAATATATGCAGGAAGCATTGTGTTCAAGAGCTGGCAATCTGTTTTCATGTTGCTGCAGCATACAATGTGTGTTTTCACTGCTGTGGAGCTGCTGTGTAAGTGTCAGCAATGTGTGCAGTGTGTAGTGTAAATAGTGTGCGTGCGCAAGGCAAATCCATTAGGGTAGCTGTGTACTTCCGCATTGTGTCAGTTAGTGTTGTAAAATGGCGCCTAATGGGTGTGGTACGCGGCTGTGGCGGATTTACCGTCCGTGTTCTTGGACCTCGTCCGGCTTTTTTGGAAAATCCGTATGTGTTTGGTGGTGTTTTGCGTGTTTAGGGTCCTGTAGCCTAGTTTTCGTTTTTTCCGGCTGCCATTTTTTCTCTCGCTTAACGGATTTAGGTGTGTCTAAACCCTTGTATTTCGACTTAAATCGAGGTGTAACTACACTTGCAGAGGTCCTAGGTGCCCCCCTTGCTGAGGGTAAGCTTTTTATGTGTTTGTTGTGTGTATTTATTGTGTTTTTAATGTTTTCATGTGCGCGTGTTTCGGGGCGCTAAGGTCATATTTTTGCGAGCTCATAATGTTTATTTCTAAGTCCCGTGGCTCGTATTTGTGGATGCTAAGTCCGTAAATTTAGCAGTAGACGTGGGGCCGCAGTCTCGCAATGCGAGACTGCATCGTTAGCAACGACCCGCTTGCTCACAACTATATGTGTGATATGCTACAATTACATATAGCTTACAATATTTGTACAATATGTATTTTGGTCTTTTATATGTTTATATGCAAAATAAAGTTGCCAAATAATGCATATTACATGTAAAGTAACACATACAAAATTATATAAGTGATATGGAAGCAAGGTGTACAAAATGCATGAATATTTAATAGTCAGAATGATTATCGGAACAATGAAGATTCATATTTATGAAGGACTTATCTTGAAAATAAAATAAATAGAGCCTTACTTTAATCTATTGTATTCATTTATTTCATTAATGGAAGCAAGCATTTGATTTTGTTCTTACAAAGGAACTTGAGAGGATTGTGGGGAGCCCACATTGATTCAGGTAGATTGTAAGTTTGCAAGTTTTTAATTGTGTAAGGTGCTTTAGGGAAAGCTCTATGCACACTAAATTTTAAGTTCAAAGGGGTGTGATATTCTAGTCCAAGCAATTACTATTATATGTATTAATACATTGATTGCCGGAATCAATATAACATGGAAATTAATTATAAAATAAATAATTTTTTATTGACAATTTGCGGGCTTGGGAATATTGTGGTATTAATTGTAATACATTACTTCAACTTCCCTTTAATTTAAAATACAGTATTGTATTTATTCTAGCTTTTACAGTGCTATGGACAGGACTTTGACCCCTTTGCAGGTCCTCTCTAGTACCCGTAGGATTTTTGGCTCCATTTGTCTTTGGGGAATCGTTGCAATTTAATAGTGATTTGTGATTGTAACATTTACGGGCTTGACAGATCAAAGGCTTAGCTGGGAAGGAGTTACGATTCTGACAGCCTATAGGGTTTTTCCGCCTGTAACCCACAGGTCGTTTGCGGGAAGCTACAAGAGGCCAATTTAATAGCAGTATCTTTTGAGGTCTACTTTATGGGCCACAATTTCTGAAATTGTAGCAATTTAATAGGGCTCCATGTGTTTCTTCTCCATAAAAAGATATATAAAAAGGACCCATTGTTGTGAGATCATAATTAAAAGCTAAAAGGAATATCAAAAAACCTTCCAACCATAAAAATGCTTATTTAAGGCACAAAATAAAAAAATAAAAAAACTTCACCATCTAAATTAAAGGTCACAACTGCATCAGATGACAACAACTTGCCCCATCACATGGGACATCTTCTTGTCTAGACCTTTTAGGATGGGTAGAGCTCTCATTCTTACACAATAACCTGGTTATCATATGCACCGTATTTTTATGGATCCCTTGTACCTGAAAGAGTGGAAGTCTTGAGTGGTCTTGTTTGGATGTTGAATTTAAGAAGATTTTTTTTTAATATAGTGGGAAAATGATCATCTTTATTTACATTTATTTACAAAAACAACGATGCACCCTTCAACATTTAAAAACAATAAAAAAATGGGATAAAACAACCCCTTTTTCTATTTTGAATATTATTTAGAAATCAGACTTTTCATCCAAAAAATTGCACTTGACTCTAAAAATGTATTGGTCCTTCATATTTGCAATTTGTGTATCTTATTCTATAATTTATTCTCAAGTAGATATTAGAGACTTAAATCTGACTAACTAGGGTAGTCTAAAATATTTTCAAGGGTTAATACATTAGAGGATATAGTATTCTCCTTATTTTCTGTATAGGACAGATTAGGGAGTTTAAGGCAGAGGCCTGTCGCCCAACACAGTATGGTGACTTTTGCCTTAAACTCCCTAATCTGTCCTATACAGAAAATAAGGAGAGTACTATATCCTCTAATGTATTAACCCTTTAAAATATTGTCGACTACCCTAGTTAACTCAGATTTAAGTCTCTGATATCTACTTGAGAATAAATTATAGAATAAGACACAAAAATTGCAAATATGAAGGACCAATACATTTTAAGAGTCAAGTGCAATTTTTTGGATATATTTCTAAATAATATTAAAAATAGAAAAAAGGGTTGTTTTATCACATTTTTTAATTGTTTTTAAATGTTGAAGATGATCATTTTCCCACTATATTAAAAAAAAATCATTCTTCTTAAATTCACATAAATATAGTATTAAGCACTTTTAGTGGGAGCCAAAAAAAACTCCTATTAGTCCATTAATATTCTTTTTTGGATGATGCCATCTCTCTACCATCACATAACGGTATAACAAATAACGGTGAATATCCAAGTAATGATTTATTATTTGTCAATGGCTTTCCAGATACTTTAAAAAAACTACCTGAATTTCAGATGGGATTGTCCATTTAATATATTTTTTCACTATCTTTAATATATATGTTTTTTCATAACATTCTGCAGCATTTTGCACACAATGAGCTCACTCTTTGTTTTTATTCATATCCTGATCAGCAAATCTACTGTGGACTGCGAGGAATTGAAACTATAGACAAGGTGCTGCAGCAGAATGAATGCTGAGCTAGGCTGCTCTTGTAATTTAGTTCAGCGCACAAACAAACCCATAAAACCGAGATACTCAACGTTGCATTTTATTATTCAATCAAGGATGTGAGGAAGTGACACTGTGTTTCATAGTTCAATCTGTCACAAATTGCAGTATAGCAGTCCTTTTACATACTTCTATATATGTTTGATATTCTCCGGTCATTTCATTTTCTGATAGGGATTTTCAAACAGCCGTATGCAGAAAGATTTCTAAATGCAGTTTGCAACAAAAAAAAAACATTTAATATTTTATCTGAGGAGAATGAATACATTTTTAATATTCCTAGGTCATATTAATTTATGTTTCATATTTAAGAAAAGCCAGTCATAGACTGCACTATAAATAATTTGTTTAATTTCTCCACAGACTATCGCTGCTTTATAGATATTCAGAGGAAATTGGAGTTCTAACAAGTTTGTCCTTGAAAAATCCTGGCAATTTCCTGTGCTTAATTATTGAAAGAATGCAAAAATGAAAAGTATAGTAGGACGTCTTCAAATCTATATTTGGAAGAAAGATAATCAAACTATTGATTGCTGTTTTAACATAATATTGTCATTTTACTTAAATTGACTAAAACCAGCTAAAATTGTATATATATTTTTCTCATGTTTGTCTCATATATTCGTAGTAACCAGAGTACTTAGCTCAGGCCCCTGATGAAGTACCCTTTTAGTTTGAAACAAAATGGGTTACTGTGGAGTAATAATGTATAATACTTATTATAATAAAAAGTCTATTAGTGAATACCATTTCAGCGATCTTCTGTGAAGGTGCTTAAGGTGTACAGAATTGGGATCCACCATATAAGAAGACCACTAGCAAAGAGAATGGGCTGTTTTGTCAGTGTAATGTTAATAAATTGTGTTTATCCTATATATCACACTATATATATGTTCTGGACTTTTTTTTTGTTTTTATTCTTGATTTGTTTTTGATTAGAGACGTATTGGGATTCAGCTTTTGCCCATAGAATTTCGAGCAACATCCGCCAGTCAACCTGAATTTGTGGAGAAGGAGAAGAAGACATGCATCAAAGTCATACTGAAGACAGGCTTTTTTTTTTTTTAATAAAATAAGTATAATATATAATTAATCTTATAAAAGTTTTTTTTGTTTTTAGCTATATTGTCCCAATTAGAACTTGTATTATTTTTTAAGAACTAGACTTGATATTGGGCACAATGAGCCCCATTCCAATTTTTTATGCAGGCATTTACGGGGCAAGTTGTTCCGTAACTTAGTAACCTATCAATCACAGATCCATGTTTATTTGTAAGAGAGCACTTTGGTTGTTGACAGCCTGGTCAGATAGGTCTCCACTTGTGAGTTGTGCCTCTTAATTTTCCTATACATTTGCTATTGTGTGCATGCCACTGTGGTTTGTGAGGGTGACACACTCATAAGGAGGCTTAACATCCTTGCCTCCTGCTGTCTCTGGAAGGAGGTTCCACCATGCTGGCCTCCAATTATCATCAGTGCCTTTGAACTGCCGGTGGGGGCTGTATAGGTGTAGGCGGAGCTGATGATGGTGGCGACATTGTGGGGAGATAATTAAGTAATGGCTATAGATTAAATTACCATGGTCCTGTAGGGATCCCTATGGTAATGACTTAATGTTAGGTGCCATGGGGATCCTTGGTGTTAAAAAAGACATAGACGCAGGAGAGTACTGTAAATAATGATCTATTGTATATTAGGTGCTTTAATACTGTATGTATCCTGGTTTTGCATATTACGTTCAGATGTTGTTGCTATAGAAACGTCGAGAAACTCTTCTTGTGTATCAGAATGCATTACATGAGGTCACGTGGTATATCACAAGATCTTGTGCTCAGTGCATGCTCGATGAAAATAGCTGCAGTACATATTGCATCTGGAGCCACACACCCACATGATTTGACAAGCTGCCTCCATCCTTTAATGTGGGTGGGGATCACATAGGGAGGTCGTGCTGACAAACGGCAGTCCCTTAGACACAAGCATCTAATTTAAAGTAAAATAGAAATAATTAAAACATATATACAGTGCCTTGCAAAAGTATCCCCTCCCCCCCTTGGCATTTTTCGTGTTTTGTTGCCTCACAACCTGGAATTAACATGGATTGTTTGAGGATTTGCATCATTTAATTTACAGAACATACCCACAACTCCGAAGGTGTTTGTTTTTTTATTGTGAAGCAAATAACAAATAGGATAAAATAACAGAAAAAGTCAATATACCTTTTGGGGCAATCACAGCTCCAAGTCGCTTTGGATAAGCCTCTATGAGCATGCCACATCTTACCACTGGGATTTTTGCCCATTCCTCCTTGGATGGTTTGCATTTGTGAACAGCAATCTTTAAGTCTGACCACAGATTTTCTATTGGATTGAGGTCTGGGCTTTGACTAGGGCCATTCTAACACATTTACATGTTTGCCCTTACACTGCTAAAGCAACACTTGAGTAGTTTGTTTGGGGGCATTGTCCTGCTGGAAGGTGAACCTCCATCCTAGCCTTAAATCACGCACAGAGTGGTACAGGTTTTGCTCAAGAATATCCCTGTATTTAGCACCATCCATCTTTCCCTCAACTCTGACCAGTTTCCCAGTCCCGGCGATGTGATGTGTTGGGTTTGCGCCAGATATAGCGTTTTCTTTGATGGCTGAAAAGTTCAATTTTAGTTTTATCAGACCAGAGCACCTTCCTCCATACATTTTGGGAGTCTCCTACATGCCTTTTCGCAAACTCAAAATTTTCCAATTTGTTTTTTGATGAAAGTAATGGCTTTCTTCTGGCCACTCTGCCATAAAGCCCAACTCTATGGAGCATACGGCTTATCGTCGTCCTATGTACATATACTCCAGTCTCTGCTGTGGAACTCTGCAGCTCTTCCAGGGTTACCTTAGGTCTCTGTGCTGCCTCTCTGATTAATGCCCTTATTGCCCGGTCCGTGAGTTTTAGTGGGCGGCCGTGTCTTGGCAGGTTTGCTGTTGTGCCATGTTCTTTCCTTTTGGTTATAATAGATTTGATGGTGCTCCTGGATATCATCAAAGATTTGGGTATGTTTTTAAAATTCTTATTGTCCCTTACTTGTTTGGAGAGTTCCTTGGTATTCATGGCAGTTTTTGGTTAGTGGTGCCTCTTGCTTAGGTGTTGCAGCCTCTGGGGCCTTTCAAAAATGTTGTGTATATGTAATGACAGATCATGTGACACTTACAGTAGATTGCACACAGGTGGACATAATTTCACTAATTATGAGACTTCTGAAGGTAATTGGTTGTACCAGAGCTTTTTATGGGCTTCATAACAAAGGGGGTAAATACATAGGCACGCCAATTACATACGCACATGCCAATTTTCTGTTTTCTATTTCTAAAAAATAGTTTTACGTATATATTTTTCTCATTTTACTTCACCAACTTAGACTGTTGTGTTCTGATCCATCACATAAAATCCAGATTAACAAAATATTGAACTTAAGGCGGTAATGTAACAAAATAGGTAAACTGTCATGGGGGTGAATACTTTTGCAAGGCACTTTATATATATAACATATATAATTGTGGATCTTATGATGTTGGTGATATTTAGGATGTTGGTAACGCAGTTGCTACCTTGTGACGACACCGTTACACATGCGAGCATCGCACAGCTAGGCGAAGCAGCTACGTGGCACTTAGGCTGCAATGAGTGCCAAAGGCGCTGATTGCAGCCAGCTGCACCATCACACATGCAGGCCTCTCGAAGTGAGGTGAAGCAACGGTGCAGTACTTAGGCTGCATTGGGAGGGTCGCAACTGACAGCCAGCGTGTAACTCTAAAAGGATACTAGCTATATAGATCATTATTTTTTTCTATTTTAGTGAGAATCCCCAGGCAGAGTTGCCTTAAAGGCCTAGCGGGTGTGAAGCTGACAGAGGCCTCAGAAGGAAGGTACCAAGACTTATTATGCCCCAGGGAAGAGAGTTTTGTTGAATGAAGTTAATGCAAGCAAAGTTGTGAAATTTAAGGGTCCCTGGGGTGAAGCATACGGGAGAGACGGGCGGGCCCTATGCTTCATCCGCGAAGGTGTAAAGAGTACCGTGGAAGAGACTTCCAGATGTACAAGAGATTATGTGTATCCTGACCACAAGGTGGCAGTAGAAGTAAGAAGAGATTATGTGTATCCTGACCACAAGGTGGCAGTAGAAGTAAGAAGAGAGTATGTGTATCCTGGCCACAAGGTGGCAAAATAAGTAAGAAGAGATGGTGTGTATCCTGGCCACAAGGTGGCAATATAAGTAAGAAGAGATTATTTGTATCCAGGCCACAAGGTGGCACTACTACCTACATAAGAGACTGACTGTATCCTGGCCACTAGGTGGCGCTATTTCCTTGAAGCTACTGAAGACACAGTGTTGTAGTGTTTTTTCCCTGTCGCAGATAAGCTGCACAGGAGTAGTCAGGGTGTTCCTGAGTTATAGTCAGCTCGTTTAAGTAGATGTTTATTTCCGTTATTTTTAAGCAGAGTTACTGCTCAGTTGTTACTTGCATTTGCAAATAAACCAATTTGCTGCATTTTAAGCCAGTATCAGACCCTTTTTCAAGAAACCACCGAGTTATACGAACATCCTTGTCACAATATATATATATATATATATATATATATATATTGTGTCACAGCTTTTCAACATGTCACCTCTCTTCAGACAGCAAATGAAAGGGGGAGGCTGCAGAAGGTGAGAATCTGTTACTCTGGGGACTTCTTAAAAGTAAAGAAAGTATACATTTTACATAATAATTTACATTGAGAATGATGAAATTAATTAGTTGCCTACGATAAAACAATTTTTTTTACCTATACAGGTTGATCAAGGTATGAGGTTTACCATCTACTAGTACATCCAGACCATACTTTTGGACCCTTTATATTATATCCTACATGTCTAAATACAAGAATGTGCTGAATACGCTTATCATTTATAATATGTTTTGGTGCAAACTGCTGCATTTCCCATATTTTTTTAATCATTTAATTTACTATGTTAACTAAAATGTATTTATTTATTGGATGTTTCACAAATATATGCTAAAAACATACAGCCTTAATACATTGCGATTCGGCCAATTGAAATGGGCTCTATGTAAGCAAATAGAATATTTTTTTTACAGAAGTTTTTAGTTAGTGAAGACCTTGCTTTTGGATAGAAGTTCACTAACTAAAAACATCTGTAAAAAACATATGCTATGTGCTTATATAGAGCCCTATTCAATTGGCCGAATCACAATTTTATAAGGCTGATAATGTTTATCAAATTTAAAAATATAAACCCCCAATATTGTGTTCTTACATTTCACTTTGTAGAGTTTCCGTTTTATTATCCTTTTACATGTGAATTTCTAAAACGCCAAATATAGGAAGTGTTTATTATACAGAAAACACATTAATGGATTAATTATACTTAGAAGTCAAGGTTGTATCATCTGTACATTATAAAGAACCATTATTACTGTTAAATGCTTCACTGCTTTTTACATTATTGCCACTCGAATATATGCTTTATATTGATGTGTTTTCTGTTTGGTATCTACATGTATTTGAATCCAGCTGCAATCAGCATAATAAAGCACATTGAGCCTATCGTTTTAACATATACATTAATTCGGAGCTTGAACAATTCTAATTAAGTCTATTTTACTAACTTAAGGTCATTTTGATATATTACCCCCAACAAAATAAAGATTAAATCATCAATAAAATACCACTGTATGCAAGAAAAGACTGTGGAAGGATCCCAGCTCATTTAATGTTTCTGTCATTCTCTAGTTAGTCATTTAGGAAGTTATTCAATATCTTGAGATCACTTGCTTCAGGGCTTATTGACCAAGGTTTGGTTCTTGAGACATTTTCTAATAAACTAATACAGTTCCCTAGGCAAAAAGCTGACAATGCAAGAGATTATAAACCACTGGTTATTGGTAACATTTTGGTAACATTTACCTTAAAATATAATTAAAATATAAACACAACATTTACATTTGTACATTTTCTTTTTTTATTCAGGGTGCCACTTTCTGTTTATAAGGGAAAACTTTCTCAGGAGAGTATTTGTAAACTAATTAGCTTTCCTTTATTTGGTCTGAAAGCACTGACTGTTTTAGCTGCTACATTTCCAACTGAGCACATAGGAGTTTTCTGTCCGTTCAAAAACTTCTCCCACCTCAAGAAGATGATTACCAGAAAACTGGTAGATTACATAGAAGCATAATAATGGCCATTGTCTGCAACAACCCTCTGTCATTCTTAAGACATGGGTAGCCAGTGGAGAGACTACAATTACAATTCATGACCCTAACATATAAAGCCCTTCACAACATTGTTGTTTAGTCTTTCAGTGGCGTCTGTTTCTCTGTGAAACCCCCTTATACTTTTACACTCAACTTAAAATATTCCTCCAACCATCCTCCTTGCTCTACTATTGACCTTCTTCTTTCCTCTTCTCTGGACGTCTGCCCCTCAACTCAAGCTCAACATGTCAAAGACTGAGCTCCTTATTTAACACCTCCGGTAGAATCATCTACCATACTCAACACTCAGTGTTTGCACCTCCTCTCTTTCAGTCACTCCCCTGGATTCCCATAGTCTCCAGAATAAAATGTAAAATCATGACCATAATATATAATGCCCTTAACAACAGTGCACCACCTTCTATCTATGCTTCTCATTTCAAAATAGCCTCCAACCTCCATCTTCATTCTGCTAACGACCTTCTTCTTTCATCCTTTCTTATCATCTCCTCTTATTCCCGTCTTCAGGACTTTTCTTGTGCTGCCCCTATTCTTTGGAACTTCTTGCCTCACATCACTAGACTATCCTAATGCCTCAAGACCTTCAAAAACTCACTATAAACACACCTATTTAAAGTAGCTCATCACCATCAGCCTTCATATACTTGTTTATATTTGGATGAACAGAACATGGTCAATCAATTGATGAGATGTTGAGGACCTCATCAAGAACAATGGATGACAACTGCAGGCTTTACATTATAAAATTACTCACACCCTCAATCTACAGTGTAACACACAGTTACCTTCACTTAAATCCGCTTACTGTCTTATTCACTGCCATCTTTTCTCCGGTATATAGAAGGGAGGTACCAGTGGTTTGGACACTGCAACATAATGGGGCTACACTTCCATCACTAAATAATTGGTTAAAGCAGGAAGAAATCCAAAAGAAGTTGGAAAAAATAAATGTTAATAAAGCTCCAGGCCCTGATGGAATACATCCAAGGGTGCTCGGGAAACTGGGTTCTGTAATAGCCAAACCATTATATCTAATCTTTCAAGATCAAGGCAACTCAGTGGATGTAGTCTTTTTAGATTTTGCAAAGGCTTTTGATAAAGTGCCACATGGGAGACTATTGTGCACACTAAGGGATACAGGAATTGCATTAAATATATGCACATGGATTGAGAGTTGGCTAAAAGACAGGAAGCAAAGCGGAAGAGACACAGGGGAGGGAGATGAGCGGAAGAGACACAGGGAAGTGAGAGGAGGGGAGAGACACAGGGGAGGGAGAGGGGGGAGAGACACAGGGGAGGGAGTCGCTAAGTTTTACCAGTATTATGTGGTAAAATATGTGCCTCGGCTTATACTTGGGTCCACTTATATTCGAGCATATACAGTACTTTAAATTTAAAGGGATTTCTGGATTTCTCTAGGTACATAATATACATGTGTATCTATTTACTTTTATGTACTTAATTTTATTAAGAAGTGCTCTTTTTTACTGCATAAAACAAATATTACCTGCTTGGGTCAGCCCACTGTAGCTCATGAAGACTCTGTAGTACTGGGCGTGCAGTGTCTCATACTAACCAATTAGTGACCAAGTTGTGGTCCCTGATAGGTTAGGAAATTAAAATGCCGTACAGAGTCTGTGTCTGCATACACTGCAAAGACAGTCGATACAGGGACTATTTCTGCTATGTACATGCATTACAGACAACAAGGACACAAAGCACATTAACCCATTTACAGTAGCAAAGTATTTAAAAAATAAAGTCTTCTTTAAAAATGACTGTTTTTTTACATTCTTCACAAACATATGTAGTTGTTCCTATACTATACTGGCCCTTTAACTGTACTTTTCAAAAATATATATTTGATTGGCAAATTGTGCTAGTTATATAAGTTATTTATTCTTAGTCCAGAGGATGAGAGTAAATTAGCACATTACAGAATAAAGCTTTGGAAAACTTTAGGTTATGGTAACCTCAATCTTGAAATATAACATTTAACATTTACAACAATAATAGCCTGTAGCCTGGAATACATAGAAGGACACTAGATACAATATAAATGCTCAGATTATTTTTCTATAAAACAGGTAAATCATAGACTTCTATAAAGCACCTGACTTTCAGCACTATTAAATTTGAAGCAAGTAGCAGCATCGGCAAGCCCACAGAGGCTACAGGCTTGAAATTCGGCTGCGTTACAGAGCTATTAAATCCCACCATGCCACAAGTTACGGGGGTAGACGCAAGCCTGTAAACCATTCATGCGCACGTTGGATGTGCGGCCGTGAGCATGATCAATTAGTCAAACCGTCACTAAAGAATGGAGGTTAGATTTAAAAGACTTACAGGCTTCAATTACGAGCTTCGATCAGACTCGCATTCCAGAAATAATGATTTTTCGCATACATTACAAAAAAAAAGGTCATATCAAACGTGACATCAAACAATGTAAATATATTAATAAAACATGCAACTTCATACTTATAAATTAAATCATAATATACATTTTGTCTGATTTTAGTTGCCATAGATATTCATTTACTCACATGACTGCTGGAAAAAGAAAAAAAGAAAATTATAAATTGATTTGCCGGTCAGTGAGGGAATTAAGTATTTGATCCCCTATCAATCAGCAAGATTTCTGGCTCCTGGGTCTTTTATACAGGTAACAAGCTGATATTAGGAGCACTCTCTTAAAGGGAGTGCTCCTAATATCAGCTTGTTACCTGTATAAAAGACACCTGTCTACAAAAGCAATCAATCAATTAGATTCCAAATTCTCCACCATGGCCAAGACCAAAGAGCTGTCCAAGGATGTCAGGGACAAGATTGTAGACCTCCACAAGGCTGGAATGGGTTACAAGACCAACGCCAAGCAGCTTGGTGAGAAGATGCGATTATTGCAAATGGAAGTAACACAAAATAACTGCCAGTCTCCCTCGGTCTGGTGCTCCATGCAAGATCTCACCTCGTGGAGTTTCAGTGATCATGAGAACGGTGAGGAATCAGCCCAGAACTACACAGGAGCATCTTGTTAATGATCTAAAGGCAGCTGGGACCATAGTCACCAAGAAAACAATTGGTAACACACTGCGCCGTGAAGTACTGAAATCATGCTGCGCATGCAAGGTCCCCCTGCTCAAGGAAGCACATGTACAGGCCCGCCTGAAGTTTGCCAATAAACATCTGAATGATTCAGAGCAGAACTGGGTGAAAGTTTTGTGGTCAGATGAGACCAAAATTGAGCTCTTTGACATCAACTCAACTCGCTGTGTTTGGAGGAGGAGGAATGTTGTCTATGACCCCAAGAACACCATCCCACCGTCAAACATGGAGGTGGAAACATTATGCTTTGGTGGTGTTTTTCTGCTACGGGGACAGGACAACTGCAGCACATCAAGGGGATGATGGATGGGGCCATGTACAGTCAAATCTTGGGTGAGAACCTCCTTCCCTCAGCCAGGGCATTGCAAATGGGTGGTGGATGGGTATTCCAGCATGACAATGACCCAAAACACACAGCCAAGGCAACAAAGGAGTGGCTCAAGAAGAAGCATATTAAGGTCCTGGAGTGGCCTAGCCAGTCTCCTGCCCTTAATCCCATAGAAATCTGTGGAGGGAGCTGAAGGTTCGAGTTGCCAAACATAAGCCTCGAAACCTTCATTACTTGGAGAGGATCTGCAAAGACGAGTGGGACAAAATCCCTCCTGAGATGTGTGCACACCTGGTTGCCAATTACAAGAAATATCTGACTTCTGTGATTTCCAACAAGTGTTTTGCCACCAAGTATTAAGACAAAGGGGTCAAATACTTTTTTCCCTCATTGACCTGCAGATCAACTTATAACTTTTTTGACATGCATTTTTCTTGTGTTTTTTTTTGTTATTCTGTCTCTCACTGTTAAAATACACCTACCATTAAAATTATAGACTGATCATTTCTTTGTCAGTGGACAAACATTCTTAATCAGCAGGGGATCAAATAATTTCCCCCCCCCCCCCACTGTATATCAAACTTTTAGTGTATGGTGAGCAATAAGAGCAAGAGAAGCCCTCCACCGTACAGAGTACAGAAACAAATAATACATTTGTAAGCCCATCTGCAAGTCTAAAAGAACGTATTGTTGTTAAACTTATTTGTAGATTTGCAGATGGGCTTACTGTACAAATGCATTATTTGTTTATATATATATATATATATATATATATATATATATATATATATATATATATATATATATATATATAAACACATGTGGCTGCTGCTCATGTTATGGACAACCCACTCAGAGAGCAGCCTTTTTTAGTTCACTTGTGCCCTTAACAGGGAGAAATATCCTGTAGTATATCAGATTAATCTCACTCAATAGAGCGATCCAGCCCCGAAATACTAGGCAATTCTACCCTGAGCAGGAGAAACAGCAAATCCTAGATGTACATTTTGGCTTTTATTGGGCCTAAGAAGTGGGATGTAGCTGCACTCCCTAAGGCACAGTGAGCAAGGAGTCCACATCTAAAGCCCCTTATAACCCTTAGGAAGACTGAGCCCCAAGATTTACTTGAATAAACAAACTAAAATTAGAGGTGCTCAATCAGAGAAGGAATAGGTTAGTTCTATGGCCATTATAACCCACTGTAAGTGCAGCCTCTTTTAGCCACTTGTGCCCTTCACAAGTAGAAATGTCCGATAATATATCAGTCTGGTCTCACTACAGGAATAACTTATGAGAAATATTTTTTGGAAAGTAAAACACAGCCTTTGCATTTTTGTCTTTTATACAATGTTTCTTTTATAATTTCAGGTATCCATTTTCTTTTTTTAGCTTGTTCTGCTTGGTTACTTTATCAGGAGGGTGTCATTGTAAACAAATAAGCTTTACATTACTGCTACAAATAGCTTTGGCATCTGTGAATGCTGCATTTTCATTGCGTAAATAAAAAACTTCCTGCAAAAAAAAAGTCTCCTCCAACCTCAAAAAGTTGTTCACCAGAAATGGTAGACTCAACAGTAGCATAATTGCATATAAAAGGTAATATATTATAAGCAGTCTTTTATTTTCCATTTAAAAAAATATTTTACACATCATTGAGTTTAGTTCTTCAAAGTGGTATATTTAAAAAATATGTACACAGTGGTCCGCTGAATTGTGCTATATTACTGATACAATGTTTTGTTAAGCTTCATTTTGTGGTATTTTGTCCAATCAAACAGCCTTAGTTGAGATCAACCCTAGTCGAAATCAGCTCTAGTCGAGATCAGCCCTAGTTGAGATCAACCCTAAACGAGATGAGCCCTAATTAAGATCTACCCTAGTCGAATGCAACTCTAGTCAAGATCAGCCCTAGTTGAGATCAGCTCTAGTCGAGATCAGCTCTAGTCGACATCAGTCCTAGGTGAGATCAGTCCTAGGTGAGATCAGCCATAGTTTAGATCAGCTCCAGTCGAGATCAGCCTTAATTGAGATCAACTCTAGTTGAGATCAGCTCTAGATGAGATCAGCTCTAGTTGAGATCAGCCCTATGCTATAAAATGGTTATATCCTGTGGATAGTTATCCATGGTACTAGATAGAAAAATCATCAGTTAAAAATGAGGACTTAAGAGCTTTAATATATATTCAGAACTACCAGTTAGGTTATATAGAAAAATACTCCTATATTGTTAAGAATATTCTGCTAATATGGAAAAGATTAAATAATAAATATAAAATATTGCCTTTTCTAAGTAACATCACGCCAATTGATGTAGTAGCTAAATATTTTAGTATACCATGATCGAAAACATGGAGTGAGATGGGGATTGTAACTATAAAAGACTTGTTTATAAATGGGAAGATGGCAAACTTCTTCGAAAGTAGTGAAAGGTTGGGAATTAAAACAAATGATTGGCTTGTTTTTGAACAGATGAGGCACGCTATCATTTCGTTGGCATTAGGTGTAAATTCAACCGACACTTACATATAATAAAGTCTGATCATTCACATATGATAGCTAAAGTGTTTACTATTATCTCCTTGGAGTTGGTTAGGGATGTATCGAGGGGGATGAAGCCATGGGAGAGGGACATGGGTAGGTCTATATCATCCTCCAAGTCTTAAATGACACCAATAGAATTATTAAAAATGCTGCTCATAGAGAAACGTTTTTATAACGATAAATAAATGGTACTTGGTCCCTATGAGCTTATACCAGATTACACATAAGAGTGACAATAAAAGGTGTTGGAGAGAATGTGGGTATAGCGACAGTCAGATACATATATGGTGGGACTGCCTTTTGAATTAAACCACTATGGATAAAGTGTTATGATTTTGTTTCAGCTTCAATAGCCCCCAGTAGTGGAATACTGCACATTTTTTTCAGACAAATATAACAAAGCAGAAATAGGTTTAATGATTCAGCTTTTTACAGTTGTTAAATTATGTATTGTCTCAAAATGGAAACAAATAAACCCTCCACTATGGAATGAAGTATTATGGAAAGTTGATCGTTGTAGGGAATTAGAGAGACATTTTATGTTGGTTGTTTTAACATCGCAAGCACAAAATAAATGGTCAATTTGGGACTCTTTAAAATAGGGTTGAGGAAAGTTATGATTGATTTAGGAACTGTCCTAGGATACGTTTTCTCTTAATTACCCCTTTTGCTTTTGTTTTTGTTTTTGTTTTTTTTACATTTGATTTCCCTTAAAGGTTTAAGGAATATAAACTGGTGTGGATGTGTGTGTGGATGAATTTGGTTATTGTATAATATTTATTTTTATGATATAATCATGTTTAAATCAACAGATTGCATGTTTAATTTTTACATGTTATATACTACAATAAATATTAATAAAAAATAAATTGAGATCAACCCTAGTTGAGATCAGCCCTAGTCGAGACCAGCCCTAGTGAAGATCTCACCCTTTGGGGTATTAAACATCCCCAATACCTATGTTTGTTATAGAGGATATTTATGAAACAGACATTTATCCTTCCTTGATAGGAAACATAGGAATGGAAGCTACTATATGATTATATATTTCTTATTCTCACTTATCTCTGATTATCCCTACTCTTATCCCTGCTTGATAAATGTACCTCATTATGCTCAATGTGACAAAATATTGATTTGTTTTTGCCTGTAACTCTAGTAATTTAGGTTTTTGTATTGGTAAAATGAACACAGGCCAAATAATATGAGGTAGAGCGATATAACTACATGATCTCATGATGTAATGATCTGCCTAGAAAAGCATTAGGCATGTGTTCAAATGATTTACAAAGCCCCAAGCCTAATAACCTGCATACTAACAATATTTCATTTAAAGAGCTCATATGGTCACAGATGTTTGATATCACATCATTTCTTTTCTGCAGTGATCCACCTCATAAGGTAAATTACAAATGAAGAGCTGTAAGAAAAGGCTTATAGAGGATGTATGTATATATGTATATATATATATATATATATATATATATATATATATATATATATATATACATATATATACATATATACTAGCAAACTGCCCGTCAAAAGTAAGTGAGCTAATGCTGTTTGGTGTATAATAATAAAATAACTAATAGAATAATAAAGTAATATACTTTACCTATTTTACCATTTTTTCTATCGCTTAGGTGATTTTTGGGTGTTTTAAACTCCAAAATTTGTACTTAAATCGAGGTGTAACTTTACTTGCAGAGGTCCTGGGTGCACCACCTTGCTGTGGGTAAGCATTTTATGAGTTTGTTGTGTGTATTTATTGTGTTTCTAATGTGTTTGGGGTTGCTCGGGTTGCGTCTTTGTTTTCTAATCTTGTATGTCTTTTTTGGCAATTCTGTAGGTGTTTGGTGGTGTTTTGTGTCTTTAGACTGCTCTAGCCTGGTTTTCGTTTTTTTCGGCTGCTATTTTTTCTCTCTTAGAGAATTTTTCAGTGTCTAAACTCTTTTATTTTGAGTTAAATTGAGGTGTAACTTCAGTTTTTAAGGTCCTGGATGCCTCCTCTTCCGGTAGGTAAGCTTTTTATGTATGTGTTGTGTGTATTTATTGTGTTTTTCATTTTTTCATGTGCGCGGGTTGCGGCCGATTTTTGCAAGGTCGTAATTGGTGGTAACGTGTCTTTTGCGAGGTCCGCAGTTGCTGGCAAGGAGCTCCTTTGGCCCTCGCTGCGGCCCTCGCATCGCTGCGCGAGCCCGCAAGCATTAGCAACAACTTGCATGCTCACAACTATATTTGTGACTAGCGACTTGCCCGTCAAAAAATGATGGCAATGAAATTGTAAGGTAGCTAATGTTGTTTGGTGTATAGTAATGAAAGATATAATACATTAATAAATGAATATCTAATGCTGTTTGGTGTGTAATATTAAAATATATATTACATTAATAAATGAATATACTTTACCTATTTTGAAGCATTGTGTTGAAGAGCTGTCAATGTGTTTTGAGGTTGCTGCAGCATTAGTGGTGTGGAGCTTCTGTGTAAGCGTGCTGAATGTGTGCAGTGTAATAGTGTGCGTGCGCGAGACGAAACCGTTAGCGTAGTGGTGTACTTCCGCATTGGCGTAAAATGGCGGGTTATCTGTGGTATTCGTCTTTGCGGATTATACGTAGGTGCTTTGTGGTGTTTTTCGAGTTTCGTGTGGTGTTTTGCAAGTGTGTTGTGGTGTTTTACGTGTTGAGAGTGCTGAAGCCTCGTTTTCGTTTTGTTCGTCGGCCATTTTTTCTCTTGCTTAGCGATTTTATTAGTGTCTAAAGTGTTTTATTTTTATTTAAATGAAGGTGTAACTTGGTTTTTTGAGGTGCTGGATGGTTCCTCTTGCTGTAGGTAAGCTTTTTATGTGTGTGTTGTGTGTATTTATTGTGTTTTAAATGTTTGTATGTCGGCGTGTTGCGTCCGATGTTTGCGAGGTCGTAAAGTCTGGTAACGTGTCTCGTATGGTGTTTGCGTGTGTAGCTTCGTTTTCGTTTTGTTCGGCGGCAATTTTTTCTGTCGCTTAGCAAATTGTTTAGTGTCTAAACTCTTTTATTTTGAGTGAAATGAAGGTGTAAGTTGCATTTTTGAGGTCCTGGATGCTTCCTCTTGCTGTAGGTAAGCTTTTTATGTATGTGCTGTGTGTATATATTGTGTTTTGAATTTTGTAATGTTTGCGAGTTGCGTCCGAGTGTTGCGAGGCTGTAATGTGTGTTAACGTGTGTCGTATGTTGTTTGCGTTGCTCGTAAAATTTAGCGAGTGTCGTAATTGGTGTGTCGTGTTGTTTGCGTTGCGACGTGAAGTTTGCGAGGGTCGCAGTTGCTGGCATGGAGCACCTTTGGCGCTCTATGCTAGCAACTGAGGCCGTCGCTTCGCCAGCAACTGAGCCAGCAACTGAGGCCCTCGCCCACTGCCCTCGCTTTGCGAGGGCCTTGGTTCGCTGCGCAAGCCGCGGCCCTTGCTACGCGAGGCCCGCAAGCGTTAGCAACAACTCGCATGCTCACAACTATATATGTGATATATATTTATATACATATATTATAGAGAGAAGGCATCATAATCCAAAATGAGTGAGCCAATATGTGCCCTTGCATTGATGGAAGATTCCTCTACGGGTGACGCTCCCCCATCTTGCGCTAAGGCTTGTTTTACCCCTTCCTTAAATTCAAGCATTATAGCTCTAGTCCAATTTCGGTAAGATGCACACCGTCAGGAAGAAACAGAAAATCTTAATTACTACCTTCTAAGCTCACAGGGTCCCTGGCATTCCTCCATGCGCGTCTCCTAACCATCTCAGACCAAACCACCTTAATGCCAGGGAATCTGCTCCTCTATTCTCTAATGTCCTTCTTTATGTCCCATACCAATCTTTTGATAGGGATGTATCCAAGATCATTACCCCCAACATGGATCAGTAGCTTGTCTGGGTAGCCAAAGAAAAGTGTGACCGATTAATAAACCCACTCTCATTCCTCTAATGCCAAACCAACACATCTTTCAGTGCTCCTTAGATACACCCAGTTGCAGGTCGACAGTGCAGAGACAGTGGCAAAACTTTCGACCCAATAAACGTATGAATGACTAATCACCCAAGTCGACCGAGCCAAAGATCTCGGAATCAATGACACTATCTCTCTGCTCTGAGTTCCCAGAGCTCCTGAGAGAACTACTCCACTTCCACTCTGGCCTCTGGTGCCAGCTGCCTGAAGCGATCCCACTGAAATCAAGACAGAGAATCAGCAATTCCATTATTTAAAAACCGGGAACATGGCCCGAAACCATATGTTTAACTGCAAACATTCTAGTACTAAATGACCCAACAGCCTGATGATAGATATGGATGAAGACGTGATACTATTCACCCACAGCCATATTATCAGTATAGAATACTACCTGCTTGTCCCTGAGTTCCTGTCCCCATAGCATCACTGATGCCACAATGGGAATTGCTCTAAGAATGCCAGTTAGCCCTGCTTCCAACCATGTTTTGGGCCACTCTGTTACACACCATGTTCTGCCAATGAAGCATCAGTGTAAAACTCCATTAGTTAACTTATGGGGATGAATAATCACCTGACCATTACATTTTTCCAGGAACTTCAACCACACAAGTGCATCCTCCTTCATGGATGGCTTGATACCAATGAAATGAGGAGCCTGCTTTAAACCCACTGGGGATAATGCAAGGCGTCAGCAAAATATCCTCCCCATTGTTATAATTCTGCAAGCAAAGTTCAATTTCTGCAGTAGGATTGCACCCTATGTAGGGTAATCCCCCAAGCCCTCTCTAGCTCTTGTCCACCGGCAAAGTACACTCCATTGCCTCCGAGTTGATGGTGATACTCAAAAACTTAAGATTCATGGTGGGGCCCTCCGTTTGTTTCCTTTGTAAAGGAATGCCAAAAGCTTGGGCAAATCTAGAAAAGTGCTAAATTATGAGCGCATATCTCCTGGTTTCTTGGGCATACAAATAAAAAATTGGCCAGGTAATGCACCATGCTCAAGTATCTTGATTATTGTATTGTTAACTAGAAGTAGCAGAAAAAGCTGAGACTATGTCAACTTATGCTCAGAGAGCCCCAACCCAGACTCGTCTTAAGATTTTGGTTGCCAAAACAAACAATGAATAGGACACCCATTGTTGATGGACTTTCCTTTTGGGTAAGAAAGATGGTGAATCAGCCTGAATTTACTCTCTTCATTTTTTTGTACTACTCCCAGAAATGAAATTATCAAAAATGGGATGAAGGTTTGTTAAACGGCCCGCCATCCTTCCCATCTTATCCTCCTTTCCTTTTCCTCTTCCATCCCAGGAAACTCAGCTACTAATTTGATGTTTGCAGGCTGTAGGTTAACCTCATAGTCCACCTCTGAGGGAATAATAAACCATTACGAAAACCTTCCTTCAGTAACGTTGCTGCTTCGACTTTCCTGTGTACTCTACCATATCATTCGAGCCACTGCAGCATTGTGTCCAGCACCATTGGTGGCTTGTTCTTTTGTAGCTTGTCAGTGGGCTTTACGCCACATTTTGCCTTACCACATCTAAGTACTGAGTGGTCCCCACACAACCAGAGCATATATGTCTGAACTGCAATTCGGAGCTCAGTTGCATACCCCTCCATTAAATGAATAGCATATTCTCTTGACATCGCTGCTTGCGGTGGCGGATGATCTGGGCCTGCCAGCCCCCTCAAAAGGGCAAAGCTGATCGCATAGGAGTAATTTCATTAAGCCAGTGGGTGACTGCCTTGTCATTCCAAGACATGCGCAGTCTGGTGGCCAAGAACTGCTGAAAATGTTCATTGTATCTCCACCACGCCATACTGCTGTACATATGATACGCACTCCTTATCTTGTCCAGATAGACAAACAGCGCCAAACATTGGTTAGGGAACCTTTCTCTGATAACGTACGCCAGGATGGAAAAAGACTGATGACAGTTTTCAAATGTCCTGGGAATCTTCCTACACCCTTTTCTCCTATCCTCTACTTCAAGATCAGATGAGCCTCTTTACCATACCATGCTCCACTGACCTCCCAACTGCTTTGTCACATGTAACACGTGATTGAAGTAGTTGGGTGTTCACCTCTTTTTGACGTTGCAAATGTAGGTGTGGGCAGTGAGGGGTTTGTTCTGTGTTTTCTGCGTGGGTGCAGAGACACAGTCCACAGCAACAATGCTCCTTTGGCATGCTGCCAACAGCTTCCTCTCTTTAGGCTGCTCCCTGATGGACAAGAAGGGCTCAATCTCAGAAGTGAGGTGTAGTTCACTGGCTGAATCAGGTTGACCACTGCCATGGTAGTCCTCCAGCCACAACATCCTATGCCTGATGGTGCGTGCCCTCACCTGGGCCAATATCCTCTCTAAGGTCCTCATTCAATTGCGAATTGGCCAATTGAATAGGCCTTTATATAAGCACATAGCAAAAAAAATTTACAGGAAATTTTAGTTAGTGAAGACCTTGCTTTTGGATAGAAGTTCCCTAACTAAAAACTTCTGTAAAAAAATATGCTATGTGCTTATAGAGAGCCATATTCAATTGGCCAAATCGCAATTTCCCCAGCATCCATGACACACAGACACCACAACAAAATGGAGAATGACACAATTATGAAGTGACAGATGGCACACGTGATACACACAAACACCTGACACACACCTGATAAAGCCAGCAGGGGCAAACTATTTCTACTGATAGCTGCCACCCTGTCTGCCTGCACCAGTTTGCTCCACACGCTGCTGTCTCCTCGCTGTCCAGCCATGGAGTGACTAGGATGATGCCCACAATGCTTTTCCAGACCCTGTTCCGGGTGTGCTTCCGGGGACCTTCAATAATCTTGGAATGAGTTAAATTCAAATTACTATAGCCTGAAAAATGTAATTGACAATGTACAACTCACTTTTATTGGATAAAAGAAACACAATTTAAATTTGGCAAATGTGTCACTGGTCACAGAATTGGCCAATCAGAAGATGTTATTCCCATTCTGGTTGGGCGGAATGCTTTGGACATGAATGGAGTCTGGGTAAGCTTTTTTCAGAACCTCCAAGAATAAGAAAATAGCTAATTTTACACAGTCTACAGTCTATGGGCCTCATTCTATTAGCGGCCGCAGCCGTTGCGGGGCCGCAAGGACTGGCCGCAAGCTATTCTGCTATTCTATTCCCTTACGGCCGGAGGCTCCGGCAGGCTTGTGGCCGGTGCCTTGCTATCTCTTGCGGCCGCTCGCACCAGAGGAAAGCCTTTGATCTAAAACGGCCGCAAGAGTTTTGCAATTCAATTGCTCCGGGAAACCTCTCTGCAAGGCTAAAAGCGAGCCGCAGCTTACTTGCAGGAAAGAGGTCCCGCTAGCACCAATTAAGCACATAAAATAGCTCAAATAAAGCCATCCTGCACTTTGAGAAGACTATAAAGGGATTTTAGGTGTTAGAAAAAATAGCACATAATTATCCTATACTCAAATCCGTAAAATATTTTATTTTTAATATCCGTAAAAAATCCATGTAAAAAGTCCAGAGTGCTTGGAGCACTTCAGACCCGCCCACGCCGCAGCCGGAAAATAAACAGTTAATTTGAACTCGGGTTTGGGCTGATGTGCAAGCTTGAGAGTGGGTTTCTTTTAATCCTCATGTCCCCCAATATGATCCCTAGCATTTACAGAGCTGTACAGTGCAGGCTTGAATTTATTTTTGCGTTTTTACATTTCTGCGCTTAAGGCCGGTTCCAAGATATGCGGCCGGCCGTAAGATGAGATCCTTGCGGGGCCGTATAATAGAATCGCGAGTTAACAGAACCCCCGCAAGGAATCGCAGCCTTACGGCCGATTTACGGCCGCTAATAGAATGAGGCCCTATGTCATGGGAATTTCTGGTTAATTTATATATATATATATATATATATATATATATATATATATATATATATATATATATATTATGGAACTCAGTACTTAAACCTTAAAGACTCTCTGAGCTGGTTAATTTACTTATGTCTGATACCTTTTTTTTTAGAGGGAATTATCCTCCTTTAATAAACACAATTCCTCAACAAAACTATTTCTAACCTGTTCATAATGGATAAAACTATTACAAAAACTACACACTAACTTGGTGAACCACTAGTAATCCTTTAGATGTTCACAATACAACATTCAGTGGGTATGATAGAAAAATGGCTGACAAATTTTATTTACCCATACTTGAACTCTCGATAACTCGTAAACATTCAGTTGCAGAATAGGGTAATTTGGCTACCTGATGACAATTTGTTCCAGTGTGGTAAACTGATTTAACAGTATGAATTGCCTAGGCGCTCTTTGGTGTTTCAGGTTGAAACTAAATATTCAATTAAGGGTCTCTCTGATCCTCTGGAGGAGAATTCTAGCTACAGGCTTTTTTTCTGAAGTCAACCAAGGTCCCAATAAAGTCTAATCCAATTCTTCTGGGATAGATTGATATTTTAGAAACGCATGTCAATGAGTACTTATCTTCATTGTGTCTCCATGTCAACCAATCACAAGGTAAAAACATTTAAAAGCAGACAGCTAACTAAATAGCATAAAGCATTAAGATATTTGCCACCTTATACTCAACACTGTATTTATTAAATAGCAAACATGACTACAAGATATTTAATACATCCAAAATCTTGTGTACATACGTAAAAAATGTACATACGTCAAGAATAATATTCTTAACCACATTTTTACATTTCAAATGCAAACAATTATCAAATAATAATAATAATAATTATTATTATTATTAGTAGTAGTAGTAGTAGTTGTAAAAGTAGTAATAATGATTTGTTTAATTAACCTCATAAATGAAGTAAGATAAAAATGAACACCTCTTTGTGGTTGTAATTTTGTAATCACCACAACTAATTTGAAGAAAACTTAAAAAAAAGTTATTTCCAATTTAAAAAAAAAAATCTTAGTTAAAATATGCTGTATGCGCTTAAAATCTGAGCTTTTTACTGCTCAGTACCAGGACGTCACTTTATGTAAGGCTTATATATATATATATATATATATATATATATATATATATATATATATAAAGCTAATTATTTCTTTCTGAGCTTTTTCTTAATACTTTGTTTTCTCTCTTGTGGTATTTTTTTTAATTATTTCCATTTTCTTTGTGATATCCTTTTATTTCATAATTTTCTGATAAACTATTAGTATTACATTACTTGTTGCCCTTTATTGCTGTTTAATACTACTATGTTATCTTGTTTCTGACTTAGATACATTTCAGTTACATTCATATAACATTTATATCATTTGTTTTTCCATTCAGCTATCACGTAGGAGTTATCGGTGACTTATGATAATATTGTTCCTTTCTCTAGTATTGGACAGGTTTGACTCTCTTATTGTGCCTTAATGAATTAATAACATATAATGTGATTACAAAAATTAATAATATAATATTTAAATAAAAGTTGTGTGTTTGACACCTCCACCTTGTATCCATGCTACGTATGTACTACTCCATTTAAATGCCGATTTATGGACTTTGTTTTACTTGTATTTTTTCTTATATTGTGCACTTTCACTAAAGTGACTATTTGCTACCTGATTCATTTTGTCTCTTTGAATTTGTGTTATTTTTTCCGTTATACTTTATGTTAAAAATAATGTAATAACAATATGTTGCTTATTCTTTATACCCCGCTATTGCATTATCTAATACACATTCCTGTTTTTTTGTCTAATTGCTATTTTCCTTTGTATATAACGTGCAAGCCTCTTATGTGTTCTATTAACTTGTGGAAGGTTGCTAGAAACTTCCACTACTTACATAGGGCCTCATTCAATTGCGATTTGGCCAATTGAATAGGGCTCTAAATAAGCACATAACATATATTTTTTAAAGAAGTTTTTAGTTATTGAAAACCTTGCTTTTAGATAGATGCTTACTAAGTAAAAACTTACTTAAAAAAATATGTTATGTGCTTATTTAGAACCCTATTCAATTGCGATTTGGCCAATTGAATAGTGCTCTAAATAAGCACATAACATATATTTTTTAAAGAAGTTTTTAGTTATTGAAAACCTTGCTTTTAGATAGATGCTTACTAAGTAAAAACTTACTTAAAAAAATATGTTATGTGCTTATTTAGAGCCCTATTTAATTGGCCAAAATAGCAATTGAATGAGGGCCATAGTATTTAAGGTTGAAAAAAGACTTTCAGTCCATCAAGTTCAACCTTTTAAGATCTCCTCTGATCTGCAATATGCGGATTAACTATTAATTAATTAGATGTATAAAAAAAAAAAAAAACGATTGCCTCCTGATCCCAAACAACGGCGACCGGACTTCTCCCTGGATCAATACTGCCTCTCTAATTATCCATGATAACCCTGAATTCCCTTTTTAATTAGAAATAAATCTAGTCCCCTTTTAAAGTTATCTATCGCATCCACTGTCACCACCTCCTCTGGTAGAGAATTCCCCAGATTAACAACTCTTATTGTGAAGAACCATTTTCTTTCTTTAAGGTGGAATCGTTTTACTTCTAACCTCAAGGGATGTCCTCTTGTCAGTTGAAAACCTCTTGGCACAAAAAGCTCCTTTGACAAATCTTTATACTAATCCTGGATGTATTTATATAAGGTAATCATATCTCCTTTTAGACGCCTTTTTTTCTAGAGAAAATAAGTTTAATTTGGTTAGTCTTTCTTCATAACTTAGCCCCTCCATTCCCCCTATTAGTTTTGTTGCCCTCCTCTGTACCTTTTCTCTCTAAAATGTCCTTTTTATGAAGTGGTGCCCAAAATTGTACTCCATGTTCCAAATGAGGGTGTACTAGAGATTTGTATAGTGGCATAATTATATTTGCTTCCCTGGCTTCTATACCCTTCTTAATACATACTAATCTTTTATTTGGCTTTGCAGCTGCTGCTTGGCTTTGAGCACTGTTACCTAGGTGGTTGTCCACAAGCACTTCTAAATCCCTTTCAATATCTGATACACCTAGATTTACTCCATTAAGATTGCATGATTTTTCCTTCCCAGATGCATAACCTTACATTTATTCATATTAAATCTCATCTGCTATTTAGATGCCCATTCCTCAATTTTATGTAAATCCCTTTGGACGGAAAGCACATCACTATCTGATTTAATTACCTTGCATCACTATCTGATTTAATTACCTTGCACAACTTCGTGTCATCAGCGAAAATGGAGACACCACACTCCAATCCTACCAAGTTATTAATAAATATGTTAAATAGGAGAGGATCTAATACTGAACCCTGAGGAACCCCACTTACCACATTAGTCCAATCGGAGTATGTTCCATTTACAACAACCCTTTGCTTCCTGTCTTTTAGCCAGCTCTCAATCCATGAACAGATATTTACTGCAACTCCTGTATCTCTTAGTTTGCACAATAGTCTCCCATGTGGACATTTCTAATTAGTATGTAAAAACGATTAAGTGTTTCCCATGCCTGTAAGAGGAATAATATTTTATATTGTGTGTTCAAGTCAGACTTTTGTTTTATATGTTATGATGTTTTGTTTATGTTTGTGCCTATTTGAATAATCCACATTCTCTCCTTTCCAGCTTACTTTTTCATTTTCCATCAGAGAGATGGCACTTTCTGAGACAATACTTAACATAAACCAATAAAAACTATTTTGAGGAAGAAAAGAACATTTTAATTAATTGATAAAGCTCAATTTTTGTAGTGCATTGCACATGGCTCAAAATATGCTTTTACCAACAGCATACCTGTTAATCTAGCCACCACAAGGAGGTAATTGCATTAACATGTTATCTAACAATACATTATAAATTAAATTATATAATCAACATTTTTTTGTGTGGAGAATGTAATTATAAAATATATGTGTGTGATGTATGTGCCAATTAATAAAGTAGTTATATACTAGGATGAACAAAAATATAAGACATTAATGCCAAGAAGATTTTTTCAGGGCCAACAGGTAATTTTCTAGGAGCTCAAAAGGGAGCCCTTCATAGAGATGCATTACACTTGGGAAACATTTTCTAAAAACAGCAGTGCAAATTATAGGCAATATAATACATTTATTTAATAAAAAAATATATATAAAAACATAAAAAAACACAGACATACATTATATGTATATATATATATATATATATATATATATATATATATATATATGGCCATCTTAGCAGGCTGACCTTCATATCATCAACATATGGCAAATTAGGATTACTATTATTTTACTCACTTCATTTTAATTAGATACCTTAGCCCCTGATGATTGAGACATAACAGTCTCATGAAACGCGCGTCGGGCACATACTGATGGCGTCACAACCAGGAAGTAGCCAATCACTCTGACAGAGAGAAGCATGGTCTAACAAATGCAGCAAAGAGATATCTAAAAGCAGGCAGATGTATTGAATGATCAATATAAGTATAAGGGATTGCCAGAACTAAGAGAAACTCCCCAATAAGACTGCATTTATAAATATAAGTGTTTTAGCTACTGAGATAACAAGATCAGAGTAAAAGCAGTGGACCTAACAGCTCTACTGCCATGGAGCAATTCATAATACAAGCAAAGGGCATATATGCAATATGTCCAAAGAGGTATAATTAAAAAACTGGGTCACAACTGCAAAAGCACTTTAAGGGAGTCTTATTTAAATTACTCCCATTAAGCACAAAAGCACTATCTATAAAGTCACATTGATATGTACAAAAAGAAGTATAAATTAAAGACATCACTAGGCAAAAATTCAAGGATAAGACACAGAGTGCTCCTAATAGCACAACACTGAGAAGTTTAAGTTTCAGTATTAAGAGATATTTTAAATTTATCGCAAGCACAAGCACTTTTAGTTTCAAATAAACTGCACAACTAAATTACTTAGCACCTTTAAAAGCACGAAAGAGCTTTTATACCTCAAAAAACTACTATAAAACCTTGACTAAAAACAAATAAATGGAATATAAGGCCATTGCAAATATATGGAAGATAGAGAAATTATTCCTAACTAAGAATCATCACAATTGAGCTAAATACTCATTTTTAAATGTTTGAATTTTAAAGTTAAATGGTTCTAAAAGAAGTTGTAATAAAAGTTACATTTAAAAAAAAAAATGTTTTGGTACATAACAAACATGATAATCCCAAAAAGGTGTTCTACCAAATTTTTAGAGTTGACTGTATCAACCTAAAAGCATACCAGTACTTAAAATTAACACCTTAAGGTTAAATATAATAATCTGAAAGGTAAAAAAAGTGGTCACCAGATAAAGATAACTACAAATTGTTGAAACTATATGTGAGTCTTTGGATTGTCTCCCTGAGAGTTATTGTAAGATTGTAAGATAACAAGAGGGCTCTGAATAGCCTCCTTGTCACTATATATATATATATATATATATATATATATATATATATATATATGTACAGTATATAGCCACATAGTGCCCTGTACATGTAGGGTTATCCAAAATGGACAAGTCATAGCCAGGCAAATTGCGGTCCACTGGAGAAGAAACTGGCTTCCCACATAAGCTTATCAGAATACAGACAAATGTGCGTGGGTACTGTCGTCTATATGGTCAACGAGAGACAGACACAACTGATGGACTAAACAACAACAACATACACATGTATAATAGTATTAAATATGCGTCTCACAAAACTGAATTGGTAATAATACAGATGTGGGTGCAGCAACATGGGGAACAGAGATGTACATATGCTTATGAACATAAAAGGCGACTAAGGAGTTTTTATTCAGGGTTGGCACATATCAATATCCAGTCCTACCGATAGGAGTATATTTACACATGTTTTGGTGCAGAAACATGGGGCAAGCACCTACTTTGCCTTACAGTAAATCCAACCCTGGGAAAATATGAAGCCCTTTAACTAATTTCATGTGGAATTAATATGTTTAATGCATATCTTACAGCAGCCAGCATCTACTGGAAATAACAGCATCAGGCATTGAAAGGAATGGAGAGAATGAAGCTGGTCTTTGGGTTCAGATAAAAAGTTTTTTGCATTTGGGGGCAGTGGCCCTTGATGAACCTTTGTTCTAAATATTGTAACAAATATAAACAGAACAGCCTATCTACAAATACAGCCAGTACTTAATTGGTGGACGCACGTACAAAATAATTTTCAGCACTGGTGTAATATGACCATATTGTTTAAATATTTAGAATTGAAGTCAATCCCTTGATAGTTATATGTTTATAAACAGTCCTCATTTAAAGATGATGAAGAGCTTTGTTCAAAATGAAAAATACACTTCAATACTGCTCATTTAATTTAATGAGACTGTTAGAGAAAAACAGAGAAGAAAAGTTCAGAAGGCCACCAATGACACAGAAATATTACAGAAATGTCTACAGCAATTTAAAGATAATGCAGACTGTGAATCTTCTGATTAAGAGTAAAATAAATATATGCACATTTTCCAAGTATTTAGAAGTCATTTAAATAATCATATTGTGTTAAGATAGATTAATATATATATTTTAATATTATAAGATTATAATTTTAATGACTTTAATATCAGACATTAAGGCACCACTGTACATTTTTCACAATCCAAAAGTGTATAGAAATGTATGACTACATAAAAATATATGACTACAGATGTCCTTTAATAAAGCACTACCTAAATTAAGGTATGTCTGCTAACAAAAGATCTCTTATTTGATTCTGCATATTAGGCAAGACCCCAACTTGGCTCCTAGACATGTGTGCAAATGTCTTGGTAGGGGAAGTGAAGATGGGATCATCAGGGTCATGTTTTCAATAGTCCTTACAGGGTCACAGCAAAGAATCATAATCTATAAATGGAGAAAAATCCATCAACAGGCAGGTGTCCAGAAAATTCACATAGTTCAAATATCTTGCTCCTTCAAACTACTGTTAAAAATGGATTTATAAAGCTCTAGCTCAGAGTAGCCATGACAGTCACAGACCATTTCCGTGAACTTTCCAAAGGTGGAATGCAAGTTTCTTATTAAGGTGGATTGTCTATATCTGACAATCTTATTGCAGTAATTATGAATAATTTTGGTTGAAAAAAATCTCATATTTTTGAAACATAGAACAATCTAATTATATTAATAGTTATGTAAGCCATAAACCTAAAAACATTTTCAGAAAAAAAATATCAGCTTCTGCAGCCTCTGAGAGTATTTGGGACTACTATGTTGTAGTTGTCAAGACCTTGGCCTGGAATTTGAGGAGAAGGGTTGTGTTTTGAGTTGTATGGCCCTTTATTCTTGTTCTTAAATACCTCACAATTATTGTAGATTTTTAATTGAACTAAATCCAGATATTATTTGAATCCAAAAACCCTTCCCAGTGAGTAATTTTATTACTCATACATCAGGGAGTTTCTTTCAACTTTAGGTATATGAAAACTCAAGATTTCAGATTTTTAGATGTTTAATTTATAATTGGAAACTTTACTATATGAATCAATCAATTTGTGTAGATTTTTTAAAGATTTACCTGTTAGTTGCAGATACTACCACATCATCTGCATACATCATAATCTTGTGGATAGATGACCCTATTACCACTCCTTCTATCTCCTCACTGCTCCTAATGAAGGCCACGAGTGGTTCCAGTACAAGTGCAAAAATAATAGGAGACAAAGGGCAGCCTTGCCTGGTCCCATTAGTAATTATTATCTTATCTTAAAGCCGGTGCCTATGACTGAGGAGGATGGGGCGGAATACAAAGCCTCAATGAGTTTTGAGCCAGAGGCTCCCCAGCCATATTTTTCAAAGACTTGCTCCATAAAATCCCATCCGACTCGGTCAAAGGCTTTCTCTGCATCCATAGACAGGAACACAGAGGGGATCCTACAAGAGTCAACATAAGAGATCAAATCAAATACTCTCCAGGTGTTATCTGCGCCCTGCCTACATCCTATAAAACCAAATTGATCCTGAGTAATCAATTTATTAATAACCTTATTAAGGTGGTTGGCCAAAATCTTCGAATAGATCTTCAAATCCACATTCAAGAGCGAGATAGGTCAAAAATCTTTACATTCCGGCCTATCTCGCTCCTGTTTCGGTATCGTTACAATCAAGGCTTCTGTCATTTCAGAAGGAACATTCCCCTGATTCATAATTTCGTTATATACATTTTTCAAATAGGGGGTCAAAATGCTTACAAGCAGTCTATAAAATTGATTAATAAACCCATCAGGTCCAGGGGATGTGCCCAGTTTCAGATTAGAGATACCTTCTATGATTTATTTCTCAGAAATCTCTGCATTAAGATCTAATCTTGATGCATCTGATACTTGGGGTAATTCAGTTCAATTTTTTAAATTGTGGATCTACTTTTACGTTGTATAAGTCTAAATAATACTTCTCAAAGGCACTTGCTATGTGATCTGGTCTGGATAAACATTTCCCTTCTTTATAAATGTTATCTATTTTCTTTCTATGTGTATTTTTTATTTATTTATTTGCCAGCATTTAGCTGGCTTTATTACCATAATGGTAAATCTTCTGTTTAAGTAACCAGATTGAATCATCTGTTCTTTGTTGATTAATAGATTTTATTTGTAACTGTATTTTTCTACTTTGTTCTAAATCTTCTTTATTAGGGTTAATTTTATTTCTTATTTTAAATAATTGAATGTATAAGTCCCTCAAAGGTAGGCCTCTTTCTTTTTTCTTTTGGCTCTGAATTTTAATCAGGATACCTCTTAAAAAGGGTTTGTAGGCATTCCATAATATACATCTTAATTTTACAGAGTTATCATTTTGAACAAAGAATTGCTCAGTTTCCTTTTTCCAAAATTTTAAAATCTTTTTCTGATTTTTAGATGGAACAGTCCATCTTCCAAGATTTTTGAGGGGGTCTAGAATAGTTAATTTTAAGGTCTAATTTTACTAATGCGTGATCTGTCCATACTCTGGAGCCAATTTCAACTTTTAATGATCTCTTTAAGGTCTCAATATCCACCCAAATATAATCTATTCTAGAATAGGTCTGAAATTGTGGTGAAAAACATGTGTTATCTCTTTCATTAATGTATAAGATTCTGCATGTATCATATAATTGAAATTTGGCCATAATAGAATTAAAACCCTTGGACTTTTTTTATCAAAGATAAATCAGGCCTAGGACTATAAACAGAGTTTCTGTCTAGAACGGGGTCTGCTAACATGTTGAGATCTCTGCATATTATAATAGATCCTTGAGCCACTTTTTTAAATGTTTTTAATACTTGGTTCAAAAATCCTATTTGATTTTTAATTGGGAGATACACATTCAAATTGAATACTTCTGATGCTGTATTGAACCAATCCAGATCACAAAGCATCCCTCCGAGTCAACTAACTCTTCAATATATGATAATTTATTACTAAAGAGAATCAAAGTTCCTCAAGCTTTTTTTTATATGTAGAGCTATAAGTCATAGTATAATTTTTCTTACAAAAATTAGGTATTGCTCCTTCTTTCCAATGTGTCTCTTGCAGACAGATAATGTCATGCATCCTCTCTATAAAAATGTTTAAGAGCAAAGCTCCTCTTTGCAGGGCTATTCAATCCTTGGATATTCTGTGTAATTATTTTTAATGACATTTTAATTGTATGTTATTGCTTTATGGATCAGTCTCTGTTCCTTTACATACTTTTTCATCTCAAACCATAAACAATACAAAACAAACATTACATTTTTAAAACCACATATAAAAAACCTTTCAATGACCCATCTGTCTCTCAATCTTCCCGCCTGGTGGCGGAAAGCTTTCTTAAGATGTGTCATTGTCAGATACTTTCATCTGAGTGCCTAGGCCTCTGCTCCTTACTTATTATCAATTATATTTATAAAACATTAATGTTGATCAAGTTGTGCTTTCCATAATTTTTGATTACTTATCTCTCTGCATCTTCCATTTTTTTTTTCCTTTCCCCTTTTTTTTCCTCTTCTCCTTTTGTTATCCTTTTTTCAATATTCCTGAACTTCGAATCATTCGGGTGTAAAAGAAAAAAAAGTAACTGTGATTTCCTCGAAACCTCCAGGGAAAGTAGAGATCCTTTTCTCTTCTCTCTACCCTCTCTCCTCCCTCCTTTTTTCTCTCTCATTCTTTTTTAGGATCCCTCAAAAGGAGTTTGTGTTAGATGGTTACACAAATAGAGAACAAGAGGAAGAAGAGAAGGGAGAAAAAAGGAAAAAAAGGAAAACAAAAAAACAAAAACAAATTACTTCTTCACTATTCCTCCTCTCTATCACTCTTCCCTCCCCTCCCCCTTCCCTCCCTCCTTTCTTAACCTTAAGTGATTATAGTGTTTATACACCCTATTTTCTGAAATTATATAAGTTTTAAATATAATGTGCGTGTCAAAAAACTCTTCCTTAAATAATATAGTGGAATTTTATGTGCATAAGCTTATTTGCTTATTTTACTCATCTGTTCAATATCTGTGCTTATTACCTTTTCTTTCTTTCCAAACAAATTATTAAAAATTCCCATCTATTTTAAAATAAGTGAATAAACTTAAACTTTTCTCTTTCTTTCCTCCCTCCCACCACCTCTCCCTTCCCCCGCTATCTCTCCCCCCTTCCCCTTTTTAATGCCTTAATTATTTTCTGTTTTTTAATTTACCAACTTCTTTTTGTGTATTTACTTAATAAATTGTGACAAATAAATATGTGTCCACACATTTAATTTATTCTCTTCACTCCCCTTTTGCTCCCCCCCTCCCTTTCCCCTCCCTTGAATATTATCTCTTTTACTCTCTATAGTTTAATACCCAGTTGTTTCTAGGTTCTTTCCTTCTTCTCTTAAGGACTCATATGTATGTTTAAAAGTGGTTTACCTACTCTGTCAGATTTTGCTTCCAAGATTTTAACAATCTTGCACCTTCCTCTATATTACTAACTGTATGTCTCTGGTTGTTCAAAGTAAAGTTTAATTTATAGGGAAAACCCCATTTGTAGGGGATATGTTCTTCTCTTAACATTTTAGTAATGGGAAGGAATTTTTGTCTTTGTAATAATATATCCCCAGATAAATCTACAAAAAATTGTATATGTTCATAAGGAGATTAAAAACACTTTTTATTGAATGCAACTTTCAAAATTGCTTCCCTATATGCCATGTGATGGATCTTAACAATTACATCTCTTGGGGTGTCATAAGCATTTTAGGCAGAGGTATATGGTAGTATTTCTCTATTATAGGTTCAGAAAAATGATTGTTGTTAACAAAACTCAGGAAAAACGTTTCTATAAAGTTTAGTAAATCTTTATATCCAATTTGTTCAGAAATACCTCTTATTATGATATTGTATCTCCTTTCCTGCTCAGCAGTTCTTAAGTTCTGAATTTTTAGTTTTTGCAGTTCTACTTTCAACTCCTTAATTTCAGTTTTTAGATCCTCATTATCTTTCATTAATTAGTTAATAGGCTACCTATAACTTTGGTGTTACAGGCTATTTGTTGGGACAGATCTTCTTTTATGGAATTTTGAAATTCCTTAAACAATAATTTCAGAGTATTAAATGATAATATCTCTTCTGTATTACCCTCGCTAACTATTTCCTCTTTGCTTCTCACATCCCCCTGTCCATCCCCTGACAATGTTGAGGAATCCAGAAGTGACTGAGAAGATACGGACATATTCAGTTTCTCTCTACTGCCAGCTTTTTCCGCCAGTGAGAAGAAATCTTTAGATTGATTGGTATTTTTTCTGCCAGCCTTACACCTAGAAGAATGAGTGTTACCTTTCATTCTGACAATATACCAAACCAACTAAAACAGGTAAAAAAAAAGAACCTTTAATTTTATCATCCCAAACAACTGGTTAATAAAATTGCCCAAAATTCCAGCAAAAATGCCAAATCTATATTGCTTCAGTTGGATATAAATGTCCTATTACCCACAAGAAAAACTATTACAGACAGCATCTCCACCAATCTTTTCTACTATAGATGGTAGGTAAGGCACAAGAAAGGGGAGAGGGGATATAAACTATAATCCACCACTCTACCAATATCTGTAACTTTTCTATTTTTCATACATTGAGTATCTGCTTAAAGTCCTGTGTATGATAGAGATCTTGAACAAATATTTGTAGACGTCCTTTTCTTCCAGAAAAAAGTCCTCTGAATATGAGCTGACCAAGTGTAGACTATATGTCCACAAATATGTAACACCTCAATGAGGCCTCAGTGTATGTCCAATGCAAGATCTCTAAAAAGGGCTTTGTAACTACCAAAGTAAAACTGTTAGTTTAAGCCATGAGGCTGTATCTCAATAGAAGAAATCAGCAAAATAGCTTTTCTGGATGCTTTATCTTTGCCCTAAACAAGCCAATGTTGCTTAACAGATAGTTTGCTTTTATACACATATAGTCACTTTTGCAATTCAGGTAGATTACAATTATAAGCTCAGGAGCCTGATATAGCCATAACTCCATGTGTGTCCCGATCAGGATCTCTAAAAGTGCTCCATTACAAACAAAATGAAACTGTTTATTTAAGCCAAGAGACTATGAAAGAATACAGCAAAACAGTTTCCTGGCTGCAGTTGTCATTTACCCCAAGCGGAGAAAGGTTGCTTATCAAAAACAAAAAATGCCTTTCTGGACACATAATTAAAACACAAAAAAATTAAATAATTGATTAATAATAAATTAACAACTAAGTAATTAATATTTAATCTGCATATTGCAGATCAGAGGAGATCTTAAAAGGTTGAACTTGATGGACTGAAAGTCTTTTTTTAACCTTAATTACTATGGGCCTCATTCTATTATTGTCCGCAGCTGCTGCGGGGCCGCAAGGACCGGCCGCAAGCTTTCCGGCTATTCTATTCCCCTCCGGCCGGGGAATCCGGCAGGCTTGCGGCCGGCGCCTTGCTATCTCATGCGGCCGATCGCGCCGGAGGAAAGCCTTTGATCTAAAACGGCCGCAAGGAAATCGGCCGTAAGAAAAGCCTGGTTGCGATTCTATTGCTCCGGGAACCCTGTCTGCAAGGCTAAAAACGAGCCGCAGCTTACTTGCAGCAAACAGGTCCCGCTAGCATCAATTAAGCACATAAAATAGCTCAAATAAAGCCATCCTGCACTTTGCGGAGTCTATAAAGTGATATTCGGTGTTAGCAAAAATAGCACATAATTACCCTTTACTCCAATCCGTAAAATAATTTTTTTTTAATATACGTAAAATATACATGTAAAAAGTCCAGAGTGCTTGGAGCACCTCAGACACGCCCACGCCGCAGCCGGAAAATAAACAGTTAATTTGAACTCAGGTTTGGGCTGATGAGCAAGCTTGAGAGGGGGTTACTTTTAACCCTTATGTCCCCCAATATGATCCCTAGCATTTACAGAGCTGTACAGTGCAGGCTTGAATTTATTTTTGCGTTTTTATATTTCAGAGCTTACGGCCGGTTTCAAGATATGCGGCCGGCCGTAAGGGGAGATCCTTGCGGGGCCGTATAATAGAATCGCGAGTTAACAGAACCCCTGCAAGGAATCGCAGCCTTACGGCCGATTTATGGCCGGTAATAGAATGAGGCCCTATGTAACTATGTAATATAATCACTCCTGTTGTTCAGGTAGATTACAATTATAAGCTCAAGTTGAGCAATGATATAAAAGGAGAAAAAGGTAGCTTTTAGCTACTATATAGTTGTCAGTCAGCCTGATATAGCTGTAGCTACAATCAACATACTCTTTATAAGAGATATTTAATAAGCAGTACTTGTATATATTGAAATTGGTGTCCAGAAAAAAATGCTTATTTAGGATGGTCTGCATATAACAGATTCCACCCTTGTACCTCCTTTATGAGTCTGCCTCTGCTCCCTTCTCCTGCTTCCTGCCCGTTACATCTGCGTCTGGATTCAGGAGTTTCTCCTGCAGGAGTGTGGTCCGTGTCATCCTGTGCTGTCTTCACTTGTTTCAAGTGCTAAAGATTAATTAAGGGAGCATCTCCCCTATCGTCCGTATCACCGGCGTTTGCTCTTCTTTTCCCACCAGGACTGAAATGGACAAGATTTTCCTCCAACTGCAGGTCGCCACACCTCTCTTAGCACACTAAACACACAGGATGGAATGCATTAATCTCATAAAATGGATGTTCGCTCTCCAATATAGCTAACCGGATTGACAATTTTAATTTGTAGGTTTAGCTTGTAGGTGCACAACCTGTAGCCTAAGGAGCAGTGGCGATGTAAGCTCAGTTAGCACAATATACTGACTAACCCCTTCCTCGATATCGTTGCATTGTGATTATGTATTATTGTGTGTGGTTATATGTTTCCTGTACATGGTTATTATGTATACTAGTTATTATATGTTATAGAGGGAAAATGCATATAGAACAAGAGAATATATGAGGATAAGGTGAAAATTCTCTGCATATAGGCAGAGCTGCAGAGCATTGCGTCCTCCCACATACAGGCCTTGATAAACAGCAGTCAAGACAGATGCATGCACTTCATGTAGTCCTAAGTAAACACTTGAGATTGACATCATGTTTTTTTTCACTAGCCAGCTATAGATATGTGGTGAATTTGATCTCAAGAGCTTTTATAGTGCTGACATCACCCACATACACAAATGTACACAAGGGTGTGGTATGGGAGAGTATAAATATGTTAGTTCCATAATTCAATAAAGGTTCAGTCTAGTTTCACATATCTAAGGTGTGAGGCTGTTTTTTTGTTTTTGTGCCCTGAATTGGGGAGTGGTCTTGCAGGAGGCTACAAGTAACCTGTATCCAGTATTCTTTGCTGGTACCTTTGGCGTTGTCCTCTTCAGAAGCTATCTTTTGTGCCACAGAGAACAAGAACCACACAATTCTGCTAGGGTAGGTTTGAACTAGGTTCATATCAAGCCCCCTTAAAGAAGCAGATTGTGACAATTGGTGGCAGTGGTGGGATCTTTGTATAAAACACAGAAGGGTGGCAACTTACAAGGACATTGTGGGACTGAGACCAGAGGGAAATGTCTGCAGATTTAACCAAGGATCAGTAGAGGAAAAAGAATCACATGATTCTGCTTGGTTAGGCTTGAACTAGGTTCATATCAAGCCCCCTTGAAGAAGGAGATTGTGACAAGTACTATACTGAAAACTAGAGATTTCATTTCTTTTATTTAATTTTCAAAAAATATTTTCCACATTATTAAGTCAAGCTCTTCAAAAGATAATCTTTTATATATATATGAACTTTTAGCCTCCCTTTAATGTGGCTTTATGGGAGATCTGTTGAATTGGTTGAGTCATTACAAGACTTCTTCTATGCAATTCTGTAGAAAATATTTTCCCATCAGAGATAAAACATCACAATTCTGGCAAACAAGAGCTCTCACCTTACTGAGTATGGGCCAAAACAAAATTAGAGGAAATAGTAAGGAGCAGAAGTTGGCAGAAGCAAATCTCAATAACCTCTAGATGATATTCTCTATTGTCAATTATAAAAAAATGTCCATATAGTATAATGAGGAAGAGGGCAGGTAGCCAGGAATCTATTTATAATCATTATTACCAGTACATACTAATGATGAATAGAAATAAAAAATGTAGCTCTTCCAAGTCATTTTCATAGAAAATTCAGACTTGAAAGGAAAACAGTTTTATTTTCTCATTCCAAAACTGTATTATTATACCACTTAGACAAAATACATAAGCCTCTAATTGACACTGTTGAATACGTTCTCAATGGAGATTAGTTAATGTCTCTCAAAAAGTTATTTCTGTTAATGAACCGGTCTTGGCAACAGATATATGTTAATTTTTATAACCGATTCGGTTTGGGTTTGCAATCCTTTTTGGAGCAGCAATTCTGGTCTATAATTGTCATAAGCCAATAATTTAAAAATATGCTGTTTGGAAAGATGACACTATTTTTCTGTACAGATTCATGGCTTTCAATAAATGTGATGTATATTTATTACTCTATATACTTATACATATGTCACATATTTCTATATATGTGCACTATTAATATTTTATTGAAATGTAATATTTAAACATTTTAATTTGTGAAATAAAAAAAACATGTAAAAATTTGATCTGGATTTCTTTTTTTTTCGTGCCAAAGCTTTTGGAGAAATTGAAATCAACATCCATGGTTTGGAGAATAATACTATAGATATGAGTTATCTATTTTTACCTAAGTAAGATAAGTCTCCTCTCTATATACTGTATGCCTATTTTAGACTGACTAGGCCTCTGGGCACATTATAGATTTGGTGAACTGGATATCTTATGGACATTTTCCATAGATTACATAAATTAATGTATAAGACATACTATCACATAATACTATCATATGTGGTTGAGTTTGTTTAGGACTGTATAATAAGTCTGTATGAGTATGAATGGCTGTATAAGAAGTGCTGTCACATGGTACTATAATATGGGATTAAGTATATTTTGGACTGTATAATAAGGTCATATCAGTATATTTATTTAAAAGGTAATATTTGGGTGGAGTTAATAACTACATAGACTTGAAATTTCATAAAGATTGATAGTTTTCAGCTACAGGATTCCTTTTTCCTGCATAAGGATTGTAAAACGTGAAATGTATTTTCCTGTTTTGAATTATCATTTTGGGATATACACTATTCAGTATAATTGGTGCCAGTCACTATAATCATTGTAGGAGGTGATTTAACACTCTTTCTGCCTCATTCAAATACTACTTATTTGGAATAAGTAGCTGCAAGGGGAAGCCGCAAGCTACTTAGCTATTCAATTTGCGGCCCCTGGCAGCTTACGAGGCTCAAGCTGCGATCCCTTGCTATTAGCTCAATCGCAGCTTACTTCTGTCAAAGCCTTTGAACTTGCACGGCCGCAAGAGTTGCGGAAACAAGAAATCCCAAATCGCTATTCAAATGCTATGCTCACCACTCCGTCAAGCCCGTAAATCGCTAAAATCAAGCCGCAGCTTACTTACACCAAAGAGGTCCCGCAACGCTCTTACTTACAAAACGAAGCACTAATTAAGCACATAAAAAAGACATCCTGTACTTTTATTAGAAGTGAAGGTGATATGAGGTCTTAGAATTAATAGCACAACATTCCCCTACACTCAAATCCGTAAATAAAAGTAGTTAATGTCATGTTAAATTTTTGCCATAAATCCGATGGGCTTCAACATCCAAGCCCGTAGGACCTTTGAATCCAACCTCCGGGTTTGGAGGTTGAAGCCCATAGGATTTTATGACCGAAATTTAACATGCAATAAAGTAGTTATTTATGCCATTTTGAGAGTTTGAGAATGTTGTGCTATTAATTCTAAGACCTAACATAACTTTCTTTTTTAATAAAAGTACAGGATGGCTTTTTTATTTGCTTATGAAGTGCTACGATTTGAATGTATGACCTACGGGCATGAATGACCTCCAAGTCCGTAACTTGTGGTTCAAGCCCACAAACTTGGAGCACTGTAAATGCAAATGTGAATTCACGACCAGTGTAAAGCACTGTAAATGATGGGGTACACAATGGGTGACATGAGGATTAAAGGCACAACATTCTCAAGCTGGCACATCGCCACAATATTTCCCATTTAATTTATGTCCAAAGTCCGGCGGGCTTGAATAACCTCCAAGCCCGTAACTCGTTATTCAAGCCAGTCGGACTTTGGACATAAATTAAACATGAAATCAAGTATTGTATTGTGGCGATGTGCCAGCTTCAGAATGTTGTGTCTTTAATCCTCATGTCATCTATTGTGTTCTCCATCGTTTATAGTGCTTTACATTGCTGTCTTCAATTTATATTTGCATTTCTCAGAGATTGCAGCCTTGAAAACATGAGTTACACGGAAGTGCTTACGGCAGATAGCCTGGTTTGCGATCGGCGTAAGGGGGACCTCCATGCCCACTTGAATACCAATGTAGACGGAGCGATATGCAGGGCCGTTACCCGGTCACAAGGAATTGCAGACTTGCAGATGTTTTATGGCCCAGATTAGAATGAGGCCCCTACAATTCACTGGGAATTAGTTTTTTTAAGTTATGTCTTACTCAGCTGATCAGTTTTGTGGTGTGTGTGTGTGGTTATGCAGTTTATAGTTAAACATAAGAAGTCAAATATTTTGACTTTTTTTTATTACTTTATGACTTATGCAGATAAGCTAAGCTCTATCTCTTTCAAGAGAAGTATTCCATATTCAAACCTCCCACCATTTCAAATTTACAATGAGGGACATATATTCTTGGAAAAAAATATCCACTATTTGGTAGTATTACCACCATTCTGTAAGACGTTTAGATATACACATACTTATTGTGTGCACAGTGCTCCATACATACACACTAGGGCCTCGATTAAATTGAGCAATTGTTGTTTACGGGAGTCCATAATGGAGCCCATAAACTAATTTCCTATTCAATTACTGTCTTTTATCTAAGCGCAAATGATCTGCGGGTTAGAGGCTGGAAATCCCTGTGGTTATCAAGATCGTAACTTACAACCCATCTAAGCCTTTGATCTTTCAAGACCGCATGAGTTACAATTGCAAATCACTATTCAATTGCTACAATTCCTCAAGCCTACAAATATTTTCACACCTGTAAATGGTAATTGTAGAAGAAAATCCTACGGGTACTAGATTGGACTCGCAAGGGGGTTTAACCCCTGTTCATAGAAGAGTAAATGCAATAAAAAAATCAATACTTGTAAATCTGCAATCAAAAATTATTTTTTGTTATGTATCATTTCGGTGTTATATCAATCTCGGGATCAATGAGTTAATACATATCAGGCCACCCACATGGACTATAACATTTCCTTCATTCATTTTTATTGTTTTGTACATTGCCGGATCACGGGTCTGATGGCATTTGGGACCTCTAAACGCTAATTGACATGTAACCTCCATGTTTTACTGATGTAATGATGTCTCATTTTCTATTGGCTGTTTCTAAATGGGTAGTTATGGCTTTGCTTAATTGATCATTTGCACGTTCTGAAATGCTACATACGATTGCATGGTTTACAGTTTTGTCTCTCAGCCCGTAAGTTGCAGGCTTGTTCAAATAAATCGTTCTGTAAGTGTTGCAAATTTCAAGCCCCCAGACATACGGCCTATATAAAGTAATCTGCGGGCTGCTATCTTTTGTTATAGAAAAATATATCCCCACACTTCCTCTTACCCTCAGAAGAATCAGAAAGAACACGAAAAAACAAACTTCTTTGTAATTTTCGATTTATTATTCAGGCTTGGGAGGAAACACAGACATCAGAAATCACAATAAACAAAAAAACTGTTATTTTTATATTGTTTTACAAAAATAGAATGGTCAGTTTGTCACCACCCTCCTGTAAGCCAATGAAAATAAAAAATGTATGTTACCTTTAATCATTGTGCAGATCATTTTATTTCCACTAAATAATGAGCAACCTGCTAATTATTTTTTGTCCTTGCTGTTTTTCGGCCTTGTAGCTGCTTACACAGGACATTTTATTTTGACTTAGGAAAAGTTATTATTGCTTAGGAAAAATTTAAAAAATGCTGAGTTAAAGATTATCATAATTAACTCTTTTGCAGTAAAATACTAAAATGCTAAAAATGTAACAAATACTATGAGCCTCATTCAATTTCTCAAGTCGCGGGATGTAGGCGGTAAATCTGCGCGCCTGCTGCAGGGCTGCATCGTTCATGACTTACAGTGCTATTCAATTGACCAAGCCTGCAAGTTCCGGCTCGATAGCGCACATCGTAAACCATTATATCCTATGTAGCATGTGCAAGCTTGAACATGATCAATTAAAGCAAGCCCATAACTACAGATGCAGAAACAGCCAAGAAAAAAGGAGCCCATTAATGGCAGCGCTATTAAATTCCCCTAACGTGTAAAACAGTAGCCCGTAAGACATAGAGCTATGTGATGCAAATCACTATATTTTAAAATATGAATAAAGCCAATGTAAAAGTATATGTGGGTGGACTGATATGTATTAACTCATTAATTCCCGAGATTGATATAACCCCGGAAATTAAACACTAATTTCCTTACATTTTATATTCCATATTTACGGGCTTGAGACTGTTGTGCAATTAATTCTATTGTCTTACGTTGTGTTCCCCATCATTTACAGTGCAGTATTGAATTTTATTTGCATCTGGACATGTCTTTAAGCCCATTGCTAGTCCATCTTGGTACCCAGGACTTGCGGTTCGACTTTTGCTATTTGCAGGCTTAACGGCTTCATTTCGAGGGGTAATCGGAGCAATTGAAAATCGATTTGCGATTTTAGCATTCAAAACTCTTGCAGCCGTGAAAGATCAAAGGCTTGGAGGGGCATTAACTTGAGATGTGAAGCACAGCAGTGAATCGGAGGCAGGAGCCCGTTACCCAATCGAAGCCTACAAAAAGAAGCAAATTGAATTGCAAAATAACTTACGGCCTCCATTTCCAAAGCCCAGATCTCCCAATGCCTCTATTGAATGAGGCTCTATGTATATATACAGTGGATATAAAAAGTCTACACACCCCTGTTAAAATGTCAGGTTTCTGTGCTGTAAAAAAATGAGACAAAAATAAATCATTTCAAAACTTTTTCCACCTTTAATGTGACCTATAAACTGTACAACTCAGTTGAAAAACTAACTGAAATCAGTAAAGTAGAGTGAAGAAGAAATCAAAAAAGAAAATCACTGAAAACAAACTGAAATCTTTAAACTAATACTTTGTTGAAACACCTTTTGATTTAATTACAACATTAAGTCTTTTTGGGTATGAGTCTATCAGCATGGCAAATTTGGACTTGGCAAGATTTGTCCACTCGTCTTTGCAAAAACACTCCAAATCTGTCAGATTCCGAGGGCTTCTCCTGTGCACAGCCCTCTTCAGATCACCCCACAGATTTTCAATCGGATTCAGGTCTGGGCTCTGGCTGGGCCATTACAAAACTTTAATCTTCTTCTGGTGAAGCCGTTCCTCTGTTGATTTGGATGTATGCTTTGGGTCATTGTCATGCTGAAAGATGAAGTTCCTTTTCATGTTCAGCTTTCTAGCAGAAGCCTGAAGTTTTTGTGCCAATATTGACTGGTATTTGGAACTGTTCATAATTCCCTCTATCTTAACTAAGGCCCCAGTTCCAGCTGAAGAAAAACAGCCCCAAAGCATGATGCTGACACCACCATGCTTCACTGTGGGTATGGTGTTATTTTGGTGATGTGCAGTGGTGTTTTTGTGCCAAACATATCTTTTGGAATTATGGCCAAAAAGTTCAACCTTGGTTTCATCAGACCATAACACCTTTTCCCACATGCTTTTGGGAGACTTCAGATGTGTTTTTGAAAAATGTAGCCTGGCTTGGATGTTTTTCTGCGTAAGAAAAGGCTTTCGTCTTGCCACTCTACCCCAGAGCCCAGACATATGAAGAATACAGGAGATTGTTGTCACATGTAGCACACAGCCAGTACTTGCCAGATATTCCTGCAGCTCCTTTAATGTTGCTGTAGGCCTCTTGGTAGCCACCCAGACCAGTTTTCTTCTTGTCTTTTCATCAATTTTGGAGGGAGCTCCAGTTCTTGGTAATGTCACAGTTGTGCCATATTTTCTCCACTTGATGATGACTGTCTTCACTGTGTTCCATGTATATCTAATGCCTTGGAAATTCATTTGTACCCTTCTCCTGACTAATACTCTCTGTGGACCATGGCTTTTGCTGTGGGATGCGACTAAGAAAATTTCAGGAAAGACCAACTAGAGCAGCTGAACTTTATTTGGGGTTAATCGGAGGCACTTTAAATGATGGCATGTGTATGCTGACTCCTATTTAACACGATTTGGAATGTAATTGTTTAATTCTGAACACAGCTACATCCCCAGTTATAAGAGGGTGTGCAGACCTATGCAACCACATTATTTTTATTTTTATTCCCTCCACCTAAAAGATTTCAGTTTGTTTTTCAATTGAGTTGTACAGTTTATAGGTCACATTAAAGGTGGAAAACGTTCTGAAATTATTTATCTTTGTCTCATTTTTTTACAGCACAGAAACCTGACATTTTAACAGGGGTGTGTAGACTTTTTATATCCACTGTATATATATATATATATATGTATATATATATATATATATAGTAATAGTCTGACCCCCAGAGGTTAGTGTGGACATGCAGCACTAGAGAGAGTACCAATCTCTGAAGCAGTACTCACACCAGGAGGTGTGGTGTTAAACCTGAGAAGTAATCAGGTCCAGCTGGGAGCTGCTTTAAAGGGTCCATTGAGCAAACCAGCAGTGGGTTCAGTCTGGGCCAGGATAGAGTTCCTGAGACAGCTCTAGGGAGCTGCATCCAGAAGAGAGATTTGTTTGGAGACTGCTCTGAGAAGCAGTAAAGATACAGAGTAGAAGATTGAAAGCTACTGTGATTTACAATACCCTGAAGCTGTTCACCCACGAAGAGTGAGGTTCCAGAGTCGCCTGGGACTATACAAAGAAAGCAGATTTCTAAACCAGGCAAATATGCCGACCTGTATTTTTAGACTGTTTTCTTAGACTATTGTTTTGCAGTCAGGGAACTACAATTGGTGAAACATTTTAAAGGGCTCCTGCGTCCTCCGTTTTATTGGAAACCAAGGAACGGATCCTGAGCGTGACAGTGAATCTGTTACAATATATATATATATATATATATATATATATATATATATATATACTGTATTTAAACTTATAGTGCATAGATATATCTATTTTACCCCAACACTTTCTCCGGAACTTTGAAATAAACAATGAGAGGAACTGGAGAAATTGGGATATGATCAGGGCATGGGGGTTTACTATCTGCAGATAACATATACAGATACGTTTTCATTTGTAATTAAATCCTTGGAGTTACACATGTTTTTCATATTTAGTAAAAAAAAATTTTGTTAGAAAAAGGATTTGGTTATTTCAAGACATAGTCCCAATTCTGTTAAAGGCTCAATAAACACAATTATTCCTTTTATGCATTTAAAAGATCATGCTTTAAAGGGACTCTGTAACCCCAACAGGGAGTACATTTAATTTTAACGAGCATTATAAACTGTCTAAACATTATCATCCTTATTAAATTGTGATTCGGCCAATTGAATAGGGCTCTATATAAGCGCAGAGCATATTTTTTTACAGAAGTGTTTAGTTAGTGAACTTCTTTCCAAAAGCAAGGTCTTCACTAACTAAACACTTCTGTAAAAAATATATGTCTGTGCTTATATTAGCAGTTTGTCTCTTCAATTCTAATTTCTAAAATATTTAGAACTGATTTTGTGGCTCAGTATGCTAATGTGAGGCTCAGTATGCTAATGTTTGGTTCAATATGCTAATGTGTGGCTCGGTATGCTAATGTGTGTCACAGTATGCTAATGTGTGACTCAGTATGCTAATGTGTGACTCAGTATGGCGATGTGCATCTCAGTATGCTAATGTCCATCTTAGAGTGCTTGATAGGGGTGATAGAGGTGTCTAATTGCCAGATAACATTGCAGTTCTTTATTTTAACTCTACAGAGACAGACAACCAAACTGTAACGCTAATTAGCACATCAAAGGTGCTATTTAATATGTTTAAGAAGTTAATTTGCATATAAATATAGCAACAACATAGAATATCCCAGGATTGATTCACAAAAATGTACACAACATATAACCAATTTATGATGCTCCTTAGAAATAACCTCAAAGCTTGTGTATCCTGTTGAAAATTAATTGTAACTAACTGGGAATGTACACAGCTTCCAACATCTCTTTAATTATAAGTAGGGAGTATTTATGTATGTCCACTAGAGTATCTGGCTGCACCTGATGCCTAATAATCAAACTTTTTCTGAAGAAGCTCCGAACGTTCTGAAAAGTGCACATGAAGATTAGGTTTTAAACTTTGCAGCACATCTTTTTTAAGCTAATATACAATATTAATGCTGCTCTTTTAAATGCACAATAGATGATTTGTAATTTCTATGCACCTTCAGGATGTAAAAATATATTTCCTAGGTATAACAAATATATTCTTTGTAAGCATCATTTTAAACATAGTAATATTTGTTCATAATAGTATACCATATTTTTCAGAAGAAAGATTCACATTTTGGAGGCAAATTTAGGATTGTTTTTTGGAGATTCAGCCCTAAAGGCAATTATTACAAGTGTCTGAGTGGTTTTCAGAAAGCAGATTGGATACAGAAAGCATAATTTAGCAAATAGTAAGCTTGGAGAGAGAATAAAATGTGCATTAATAATATTACAACATTTTGCAAATGCATAAAAGATAGTTATTTGTGCTATGAGTAATCATAAGGGGATATAGAACATTCGTGTTCTACATAACAATTAAGAGCAGGCTTAAGCAATACGAAAAAACAGGGAGAAGCGGAGATAAAGGGGGGTGAGAACAGTTAAGAACCACATAATTCAGCACAATTTGGACCACATCAGAGTAAAGATCTGCTAAAAGCATGTTGAAATTATTTTTGAAATATGTGCATTTTTCACTGAGAAATCAATAATATAAAATCTGTTTACTTATGTCACTGACTGCTCCTAGCCAGTCCCATTGTTAACTCTTAACAAATCTATCTGTGCGGAGCATGGAATGCTGGAATCAACTAAAAAGGTCAGTTATGTGTTACCTAATGAGTGCATTCCTGATATCAGGGAAACACTGCTGTCAATCACTGTCATCACCACGTGCCTTGGCCATCTAATATTAATCATGTAACAGTCAGGAGGCAGGATACAATGTGTTTGTAAACAGACTTAAAACGTTAGCTGTTATTAGTGAAATAAATAAAAAAAAGATAATTTAACATGCAATCTTGCGCTCTTTTACACCATGAAGACCACTTACAGTAAGGTAAATTGCCCTTTAAGCGGTATTAAATGGAGATGTCATAAAATGTCCCCACACATCCATTTATCAAGTTGGGACAAACGTCAACTTTGTTTGATAAATAAGCTTCACAGAAAATATAGGAAGTGGGGGATTTAAAGAACCACTGTAATACAATAGGAATGTGGCATCTACAACCTTGCAGTACTTTCAGTAGAACTATTGGAAAACTCATACTTTTATACAAACATGCCCTCCTGTGAAAATAGAGGGCAGAAACAGCCAGTAAATAAAAATTACAATTAAGCATATGCAACATTTTCTGACCTTGACAAGGGAGGGCCTGTCTGTGAAAAGTCACCAACATTCCCTAGCATTTATTTTAAAAGTAAAAAAAAAAATATTAACTTGTATTTATTTTAAACCACATAACAGTCTATGCAAAGCAAATAAACATATGAGATTTACACGAAAATTCATAACAATGGTTCTTTAAGTTAATTTACTGGATATTTGTGTGGTTCGAGAGTAGGATCATTATTATTTTGAAACTGAGGTTAAATAGCAAATGCTGTTTTTTTAGGGTTAACAAGATGTTATTGTTTCAAGCCCTAGGTTAACTATCTCAGTTCCAGATGTAAATGCACTATAAAAAAAAATTATGCTAATTATGGAAGGGTCATTTTGTTACAAGTGCATTCTGTTACAGTCCAACTTGGAAGATAAAGGAGTACACATAAATGTTTTATAAGATTTCTATACCTTAAGCTATTTCTTCTATTGCATTAGTTTAATACCAGATTAGTTTAAAACTTGGCGCAGAAACCCTCAGGAAAATTTATATTAAAACATATTAAATCTTTAAGCCATTTTCTTTAAGAATATGAAAGAAGATCCTTCACAGACTACAGGTTATCTTTCTAATGTCAAGGAAAATAGGATTTATGGAAAATAATTTTTAAATAGAAATACAGGGGTTTCAATTTAACAAGTTTCACTTTTAGAACACAGCAGTCAGACGACATTCAGACACATACACAAATGACTTACTAATTGGATCATGTTGAGAAAACATTAATATAAATATCCTGTTTTTTATCACTAACAATTTACTTTAATATGACCCAGAATGATTAATCAAATGTAGACTGATTAATCAATTATGTGGTGGGCAACTGTGTCCTACTTAGTGACATACACACTTTTTTTTCCCTGTGGTCATTCAGTTGTGTCCGATCATGCCCGTGACCAATTAGCTGTGGAATCTTTTGTGATTCTCCCTTCTAACGTGATAACCCTATGACCCCAGTGATCCCTCCATCTAATCTATAAACATGAGGGTACCTTTAGTCTCTCATGACACTTATCATAAACCCCTATACCATGGAGGTCACAACACACTCCTTGCTATATTTTACGAAAACCATGTGAGTCCCTATAGAACCCCATGGCACCTAACATTAACCCCCAATACATGGGGGACCTCATAAGACCCTGTGGCATTTAAATGTGACCCCTATACGACAGGGGTTGGCATTGGACCCCCATGGTATCCAAAAATTAAACCTGTGCTGGAAGGTCCTTAACAGCCCCCCATGGCCTCTAAAGATTAACTCCATGCAATGAGGATTCAAAACAGACTACAATGGTAAAACTAATTATAATCATGAGGGTCCTCATGGAACCCCAGGCCAACTCACTGTAATCCTGTTCCATTTGGGTCTTCATGGACCTTTGGCACCATTCCAACCATCTCAGGTCTCCATGTAACCTAACTCCCCAATGAAGGTCTAAGAACTGATATAGTCCCTAACACTAAATATTACAAAATAAAAAAGACTATCAAAAATACATATATGATGGGGAAATTATACTTTAACCATGCTTTGACTCCCTCCAGAGATGATCAACAAAGCCCTGGTCCTCACTCTTCTGCCCTGGATAAGTTAGATACCCCATGTTGATTGAAGAATCTGTCCTCTTTATTGCTTGAAGCCAATGATTCTCATCTTCGGTTCTTTGAAAGAAAAGTTAAACAAAAAATCTACTACTAATGGAGGTTCTCCTTCGATCAGCTCCTGTGCTGCCTATTTTAATCCAGTATTAAGATACCAATAGATACATATCTTGCTCTGGGTATCATGCCATATAATTCACTTTTCTAGTACAGTTTTGTAATGCACAAACATCTGAGTGTAATACTCTACCTGATAAAATTACATATTTTATTTAGATTTTACTTACATTTCATTATTTTTTAGGCAGAGGCACATTTCAAAGGACCGAAGATGAGGATCATTGGCTTCCGTTAAGAATGAAGACCGACTCTTCAATTAACATTGTTGGACCTCTTATCCAGGGCAGAAAAGTGAGGACCAGGGCTTTGTTGATAGTCGCTGGAGGGTGTCCATTGATAGGTGAAGTATAATTTTACTCCTTATAGGTGTTTTTTAGTTTTTATAAAATAAAATTGTAGTGCTTTTTTTTGTTGTTTTAGTGTTATTAAAAACTATGGGGTCCTTATCGACCCTTATGGGGGATTAGGTTTCATGGTTGTCCAATCTGAACTCCTGTGGTGGTAGAAAGGGTGTGATGGGGGTCCTTGAGAACTACCATGGCATAGAGGTCAAAGTTAGGTACCATTTGGGTCTATGAGGACCCCATGGCAAAGGGGTTAACTTTAGGTGCCATACGGTTCACACTTAGGTGTCATGAGGGTTGCTGGGGGTTAACATTAGGTGCCGTAGGGTTCACACTTAGGTGCCATGGGGGTCCAACAAATATATACTGCAATTCATAGCAGAAATTAATATACAAGTATTGGCTATACCCCAAATATTCTCCAAAAGCAAAGGTTCTATATGGTATACCTGTTCATAATGGACTGAGTGGAGACACTGCTACACTAAAAATTTAGAAATTTAGTTTGAGATGGTAGAGGTCATACCATGCTTTCTCCTACCATATATGTCTTACAAACTAATTTCTGCATATATCCCAGTTTAGTGTTTTATTTTGGTTACTAATTGATTTATCTCTGTTTGTCTATATATATATATATATATATATATATATATATATATATATACAGCTTCAAATCTTCACCTTTTCTTTTCTGAAGATGTTGTACTTAGTCTATAGGACCCAGGTTGGTCCTTGTAGTTCTGGCTGAAGACTATGGGCAATATACTAGATACAGTTTATATTATCTACTGTATTTGCTCTGACTATGAGTGTCATCAACAATGACAAATGATGCAACGGGTCCTCAGGCTCTTTTGACAGTGACTAAATGTTGTTGAAGTACTTTGTATATCACACTTTTCAATTATCCCATGAGTAAAAGCTGTAAAACATTTTATTTCATAGGTATAGATTATAATTATCTATACAGATATAGACAAAAATAGAAAATTATGGAAGATAGAGTGTGAAAGGAATAGGACTGGCAAATATTTTAGTTAAGCATAACATTTACCATATATACTTGAGTATAGGCCGACCCGAGTATAAGCCGAGGCACTTATTTTTCCACAAAATACTGGGTGAAATGAGTGACTCGAGTATAAGCCGAGGGTGGGAAATGTGCTGCCCCCTGTGTCCCTCTTGTGCCTTCTGTGTCCCCCCTCTCTCTCGCGTATCTCTACTCCCCTCTCCCTTCCCTGTGTCTCTTACCCCCTCTCCTTTCCCTGTGTATCTTCCCCCCTCCCTTATCACCCTCCTCAACCCCCTTCCTCATTCTCAACCTCCCTCCTCAACCCCACTCCTCATCCTCCCTCCTCATCCTCATCCTCCCTCCTCATCCTCAACTCCCCTCCTCATCCTCAACCCCCTCCTCATCCCCTCCTCATCCTCAACCTCCCTCCTCATGCCGGTATATGCTAATGACGTGACGTCACATGCTCGCCCGGTCAAGTCAGAGCGGAGGCCGGAGCAGAAGCCGGTAAGTGAGGGGAAAGGGAGAGGGGGAGGTATTTAGGGGGATTAGAATGAGGAGGGGGGTTTAGAATGAGGAGGGGGGTTGAGGATGAGGAGGGGGAGGGAAAGAGACATGGGGGGGTTTAGAGAGACACAGGGGGTAGAGAGACACGGGGGGTAGAGAGACACGGGGGGGTTAGAGAGACACGGGCGGAGAGTGACTCGAGTATAAGCCGAGGGGGCCCTTTTTAGCCTTAAAAAGAGGGCTGAAAAACTCGGCTTATAGTATATACGGTAATATATAGTATATACGGTAATCTAGTCTACATACTGTCTGCAGGCTTATTTTTTTTCCTAACTGCTACCAGATGAATCCATTTTTCTAAATAAACGTGTTAAATAAAACTATTAAGTTATCAATAGATAAATATCTTGCTCTGGGTATCACATCATATTATTCACTTTTCTAGTACAGTTTTGTAATGCACCAATATTTAGACCTATGAGTGTAATAGCCCACCTAATAAAATGACATATTTTACTTACTTTAATTGCATTAAGATTGTTATTGGCACTTTTGGTGTAACAGTGTTGTGACATTAAAGATTGTGAAGAAAGTAAAATATTTTGGAATACCATTGTACAAGAATGTAAAAGTAGATTTTTTCCATCTGCCTGTGTGTCTTTGTTTTTTACATACAATGAAAATAATGGCTTATTTCAGAAATAAACTCTTAAAAATGTTCTACAAGATCTGAAAAGTCTTAAGTGGTCTGTACCAAGGATTTCAGAACAAAATAGAGATGTATAAAGCAAGGACTAAAAGATTCAAAGGAGCATTGAGTTTTTATTTGACCAAAGGATGATTTTTATTTAGGTTTCTAGTTTAATAAAAGGATGTATACCCAGTGTAAGTGAAAATAATTAAAATTAGAGTTGTACGTAGATGAGGATAGGATGAGTTTAACCTGTCTTTCAGATAGGAGACAGGTGAAATAAAGTGATTGGATATAAATTTAAGTAATGTAATGGGTGGTATATGGTAGTTGTGTTTACAAATTATATAACAGTGGTAGTTATGTCTTTTGTGGGAGTTGTAACCTAGGAACACAATATTATAACTCCTTCCAACCCTCCAAAGAAGGTATATATAAAAGGTATAATTCTGGGTTCTTGTGTTAACATGAAAATGGGTCAGATTTGTCACAATTTAAGGGGGCGGGGGTGCTTGCCCACATATGTGGTACATGCATTAAGTTAAGCCCCTGGTAGTGTCAGTACTCTTGGGGCACAGGGTCTATGTAAGTTCTAGTGTCATGGGCCGGCAATAAAAATGAATGGATCTACACAATTCAGAAAATATCTTCATGTAAACTTACAAGTGACAAAAACAAACTTACAATATAGTAAAACACAAGAAATAGACAGAAATAGAGTGGTGCTAATAAAATGTAAATGAGTCTTTCTTCTTGACAGCAGCACAGCAGGTGCAAACCACTGGGGCCCACAACATGGTAGGGGCTCTCTAATGCTAGCAGTCGCCTGGAGTAAAGGGGACTATTAATTTAATGGGGGAGAAGAGCATATAATTATCTTTTATAGATCCCCTACAGACACCTACCATGTATAAAGATGTTGAAAGGGAGGATGCATTTTGCCCCATGGCTCATTGAGATTCATTAACTTCATAAAAAGATGTTCATATTATTTTTCTGTTTGCTTAAATATGTGAACATCCGTGGCATATTGGTCTTTAATAGAAGAACACTACAGGTTTATAAAAATTATATTGCGTTGACTAAAATGCATAAATAATTTCAAAAACATTATATTTTAAAAAATATTTAAAAACTTATAGCAACACAAAATTACTTTTACATTATTTAGTATTTCAGAGGTCCAGTCAAGGTATGAAGCTGAGTCTGATAGAAGACAATTGATGGGTTTAGAACTATGCACATGGATTCACACATGGATTCAGAAGACGTAGACAATCTATCATATCTCTGGTCTTATACTTCTAATTTCGAAATATATAAGACACATATACAAGTTGTAAAGAAATACTGTATTTGGAATTTTAGAAAGCTTGTAATGATGTAATAGTCCAGTCTTACTGGTAAATGAGAATATATGTGACATGGGAATTTATAACTGATTAAGTATTAATTTCCCCTTTGATGAATACCTCCAAGAGTAAGTAAAATAATTGCCGGATCCAATTCATGATACATGAAAGATTTAACCATTGTCAATAAGGTCCCCCATAGTATGGGGTTAATATTATGTCCATACGGACCCCCATGGTTAGACTTTAGGTTACCATGAGCGTCCAAGTAATGAGTTAATATTGGTGGCTTGGGAGGCTATCAGGACCTCCATTGTTATACTTTAGTAGGAATATCCTTTGGCTCATAATTTATAGAGGGTATGAAAGGGAAATCCTGGGGGCTCATGGGCTCATAGAAAGTAGCGGGTATTGAAGGGGATCTCAGTGATCCCCTGCCTCATGGGGGCTAGCAGTATTAACACCATAATTGTGTCAATTTGAATCAATCCTCAAATCCAACACAATCGAGGCATTAGCTTGTTAATAGCGATGCATCTGAAGCATCCAGGCTTTTCAGAGGTATTTTTGTTGCAAGTACCTTTAGTTTTTTTTTTAAATTTGAGGCACTGGAAATGACTTCCATGTAAACCTCAGTTAGATTGGGTATCATTAGAAACTAATTTCTATCTCCTACCTTGAATAACAGTGCTGTCTGTTCTGCCTGGACACACAGTGTAATGTCTCCTGCTGGTCTCTAAACAGCCATCTATCTTACCTATGTTATCAGCAGTCACCTGCAATGCCTGGATTGATCTTCAGCTGCTGCCTATCCTGACACGGGACTCGTCCTATGTCGAACTACAGATACTCCATCTTGCTATTCATTACAAAAATGAAATGTAATGAAATCCTTTAAAAGTTTCTACTTAAATATGACATCCATTAGTGAGATAACACAGCAAGATGAAGAAATGAATACCTTTCTTTTAAAGCATATCCAGACTTTAACTTAATTTCTTTGTTTCAAATCTAGCTTGATCTGTTAAATTATACAATGTTGAGAGAAAGCAGAAACGAGATTGTTAAGCAATTTAGAGATGGCTTAAAGCTTACTATTGGTATTTTTCTGCAATATGATATCCCAATTTAATTGGCAACTCCACTGACTCAAAGTCCAAGGACATAAGTTATTGTTTACTCATCTCTGTAAAAAGGTACCAAAATGGACTGTATGTTTTAACTAATTTGTAGCAATAGTTAAATGGGTATTGAAAAAGACAGTAGCCTTTCATTACTTGCGGAACTTTTCAAAACTTTTTGCCACCTAACAAGACAGGATAAATGGAAAATGAAATAATTTAAAAAAACATACATTTTTCAATGTTACAACTAGCTAATTTTTCATTGTAAGAAAAACCTGGGAAAATGAACTGAATATAACTATTGACCAAGTGGTTTGTGAAGATCCCAGATAGGGGTGCTATTCAGCTCCAACACTTCCTGCCTTTGTTCTACAGGAATCCCCCTCTTATATCTGGCAATCTTCTCAGAAGGAATGAGCCTCTCAGTGACCGACAGTCATATCAGGATCAATAGTATATCAGGAACATAGGCTCAGGATAGCAAAGTGATATCTAGCATAGTAAAATAATAAACGCCTTCCCTTTGTATTCCAGGAAGCATGGTTTAGTATGGACTCTCTCTCAGCATTTCAAAAACAGCAACTACACAAAAAGATTTCTCTACAGTCCCAGAACAAAGGATTTTTATTACAGAGGACTGAACATATGCAAACTCTCCACCTAGATTAGAAGTAACCAATCACAGAAATAGGAGAACCAATCAGGAGATGTGAACAACTATGGACTTGACCTGCCTGGCTTCGGGGGTGGATCACTGGGCCGCACTCACAGAGAATCAGAGCAGCAAACAGAAACAAAGGGCCTGTAATTACCCCAACATCCTGCAGTGACATCTTGAGAACAAGAAATGGAATTAAGTGTCCTTTCTGCAAGAGAAACAGGTCTATATGACACGGGCTAGTTTATTTTATACAACTATTCTTTAAACCATGACAGTATATTAGTTGACAGCAAACCGATCTTCACAAGGCACAATTGTGTAAAAAAATTTAAAAAGTAGCAAGCTCCTCTCTAATTATAGTTTGAAGAGAGAATGTCATTAAGTCTTTTTTAAGATAGTATCTCCCTCCAGCAAGGCTACAAATCTCAAATCCATCCCTGGATGGTAAATGTATTAGAGGCTGCAATGAAACGGGAATGCCCTAAAATCTCTCATATATGGCAAGAAACATACTCAAACTTAGAAAACCAGTGGGGATTTAATATTCCCCCCAAAACTTCCCATTCCAAAACTCCAAAAGGAATCACAATTGGACTAATGTGGTTCTAATGTAGTAAGTGGGATTCCTCAGGATTCAGCATTAGGTACCCTCCTTTTTAACATATTTATTAATGACTTTGAAGTGTGGTATCTCTGTTTTTTGCTGATGACACAAAGTTGTGCAAGGTAATTAAATCAGAAAATGATTAACTTTCCCTCCAAAGGGATTTGCATAAATTAGAGAAATAGGCATCTAAATGGCAAATGCGATTTAATATCAATAAATGTAAAGTTATGCATAGCCATAACATTTATAATATTAATGGAGCAAATCTAGGCGTATCAGATATTGAAAGGGATTTGGGAGTGCATGTGGACAACCACCTAGGGAACAGTACTCAATGCCAAGCAGCATCTGCAAAGGCAAGTAAAATATTAGAATGTATAAAGAAGGGTATAGAAGCAAGGGAAGCAAATTCTGCCACTCTACAAATCTCTAGTACGCCCTCATTTGGAATATGGAGTACAATTTTTGGCACCACTACATAAAAAGGATATTTTAGAACTGGACAAAGTACAGAGAAGGGCAACAAAACTAATAAAGGGAATGGAGGGGCTAAGTTATGAAGAAAGACTAACGAAATTAAACGTATTTACTCTCGAAAAAAGGCGTCTAAGTAGGGATATGATCACCTTATAGAAATATATCCTGGGACATATGTACTCTAAAATTAGGCTGGAACTAAGAAAAGAGAAAAATAAAACTCAATGCTCGATCTGCATTATGGAAAAAGTCAACACAATTTCCCCACCCCCTTTCCTACTCCCTCCTCTTTTTTTCTCATATATTATTATTGTTTTGTTTTTGTGTAATTTAAGCCGTTATGGTTAATCAAAATCAATATAAAAAGAAGAAAAGGGAAAAAAAAACGAAAAGAATAAAAAGGTTTAAAATACCTGGAGAAGTTTACTATACCGATATACTGTAAAATGTATAATTAGAATTTGTGTAATTTCCTTGTAATTCAATAAAAATTACCGTAAATTAAAAAAATATGCTTTTAAAATGTATAAAAGAAATTTGGGACTACTGTCACATAATGTTAACGCAATGTATTTTCTTTTTTTCCCACTTCTTTAAATTTAATCTTGTTTCCTTGGTGTGTGATAAAACAGGATAAAATAGGTTGGAGAATGTGTTAAAAGCAAATGCTACTCTTTTTCTGCCAGATACAGTTTCATACTTTCACATACACATTGAAATGCTTATAGTCGGTGAACAAGTTATTTTTATGTTGCTGAGTTTCTCTTTTTCCAAAACTACTTTAGTTAACAGAAAATCACTTTACAGATTGTTCAACAGATTTACAAATTGTGGTATGAAATTAAAAAAATGGTACATTCATCTACAAGTAGGTGGTACAAATTCTGTGATATTGAGTGGCGATTTTCAGCATTTCAAGTTGAAATAAATATTATATAGCTTTTCAAAAAGCCATGTAAAATTATTTGAAATTGGATTTAGTGCATCTTAGCCATGACATATCTTACATATGACAGCACAGAAGAGTATAAAGAATAGCGTTTGCAAGTTTTTATAACCAAAAAGCCAGTGTATAAGAGAAAGCTTTTTCAAAAATGGAAATAAAAAGTTAACAATATAGCCAATTAACATTTTGTTTAAAAATAGCATGACTGTTGCTCAATGAAACCTGAGTTTTAAGGACTACCTAAAACTAATGTAAATTCATAACTGCAATCTGGCTAAAAAGGCCAATTGCTCTAGGTGGTGGTTGTTGTCCTGGAAAAAGACACTACTTATTGAGCTCCAAAATGTTCTAGCTTACCAAAGGAGCTTTAGTGAGATACATTGGAAGGTAAAACTAGGTTGAAGGAATATGGTATAGTGCCACTTTGCATATATACATTTGCAGCTGTTAAAGGCATATCTAAGTTTCCCTGTTTATATCAGAAACAAACTTTACATTGAGTCATTCTATACACACACAAACTTTTTTTTTTTGCAGGGGTGGTAACTCTGAAAAGCAACTGCTTGCAAACTAAAGAGATTTAGCAGACATCAGGGTGAGTTTGTTAATGTTTATTTGGGTATTTTTTTCATGCATAAAATATTTTCATACACTACTGATTCTCCTCTATCAGGTGCATTCATAATGCATGAAACTTAAACATGCTTTTAAGTTTTTCATAGAGGTACCTTACAGGTCTTTATCAATATCCAGTGTGATTACAAGGTTTGCATGCAGCTTAATGGCTGTGCTACACCATTAATTTCATGCAATACCACTGTGAAGTAAAGTTGGTATTACTAGTAGTTTATACAAGTAATTATTTGTTTTTTAGTTCACAAATGCCTAAATGTATTATAATTTATTATGATGCTCTGAACTGAATTGCCCAAATGGTCTAGGAGGTTGAGACTTAAACGACATCTGCATCTGTTCTCTGATTTCTCCTGAACAGTAAGTGTGTTGCGTACTGGTGCATTTATTAATGGCAGCTGAGAGGGTGTGTGATTTTGCCTGTGTAAAGCTATATCAGTGTGTGGCTTTTTGTGGTCTGCTTGCATCTGTTCTGTGATTTCTCCTGAACAGTAAATTGTGTTTGTGTACTTGTGCAGTGAGTAGTGGGCAAGTGAGTAGTGAGAACCTAATATAAGCAGGGGAAGTAGCGAACTTGTGAGCTTGTGAACACTTCTAGTATAAGTGTAGGAGTTAAAACAAAAGGAGGGAGTACAAAGAAAAGGGAAGCACATTGTAGTGCTTTATACAATTTTTTTCCCCACTGTAATTATGAGTCAGACCAGTGACAACCGCACTCAGTGCGCAACTACTGGAACCGATGATCCAGGGTCCATACCTCTGTGAGGTGTGAGCATGTTGTCTATCTTGAAACTCAAATTGGAGAACTGGAGAGGAGATTTGCAGCACTTACTGATATTCCACTTGAAAGGGGGTTGGTGCTCACTGTCAAGTGAACGTTTTGTGCCAAGAGGTTTTCAACTGACAAGGGGACATCCTTTGAGATTAGAAGTAAAAATATTTCACCTTAAAGAAAGAAAAGGGTTCTTCACAGTAAGGGTGGTTAATCTGTGGCATTCTCTGCCAAAGGAGGTGGTGACAGCAGATTCGATAGATAACTTTAAAAAGGGATTACATATATTTTTTAATAAAAATGACATTCAGGGCTATCCTGGATAATTAGAGAGGGAGTATTGATCCAAGGAGGAGTCCGATCGCCAGTATCTGGGGTCAGGAAGGAATTTTATATTTTTTTTCCTTCCTCTGGATCAGTTAACAATTAACAATTAATCAGCATATTGCAGATCAGATGAGATCTAAAAAGGTTGAACTTGATGGACTAAATATCTTTTTTTCAACGCAAATTACTATGGGCCTCATTCTATTAGCGGCCGCAGCCGTTGCGGGGCCGCAAGGACCGGCCGCAAGCTATTCGGCTATTCTATTCCCTTACGGCCGGAGGCTCCGGCAGGCTTGTGGCCGGTGCCTTGCTATCTCTTGCGGCCGCTCGCGCCAGAGGAAAGCCTTTGATCTAAAACGGCCGCAAGAGTTTCGGCCGTAAGAAATTCCTATTTGCAATTCAATTGCTCCGGGAAACCTCTCTGCAAGGCTAAAAGCGAGCCGCAGCTTACTTGCAGGAAAGAGGTCTCGCTAGCACCAATTAAGCACATAAAATAGCTCAAATAAAGCCATCCTGCACTTTGAGAAGACTATAAAGGGATTTTAGGTGTTAGAAAAAATAGCACATAATTATCCTGTACTCAAATCCGTAAAATATTTTATTTTTAATATCCGTAAAATATCCATGTAAAAAGTCCAGAGTGCTTGGAGCACCTCAGACACACCCACGCCGCAGCCGGAAAATAAACAGTTAATTTGAACTCGGGTTTGGGCAGATGTGCAAGCTTGAGAGTGGGTTACTTTTAATCCTCATGTCCCCCAATATGATCCCTAGCATTTACAGAGCTGTACAGTGCAGGCTTGAATTTATTTTTGAGTTTTTATATTTCACAGCTTACGGCCGGTTCCAAGATATGCGGCCGGCCGTAAGAGGAGATCCTTGCGGGGCCGTATAATATAATCGCGAGTTAACTGAACCCCCGCAAGGAATCGCAGCCTTACGGCCGATTTACGGCCGCTAATAGAATGAGGCCCTATGTAACTATGTCATATTCTACACATTCATATTTCATTCCAGTTACAGATATTCAGTTCTCGTGTTTCACTTATTTGCACTCTCACACTCCTCTTTCACCTCTTAGTATTCTCTTTTCCCTTTATCACCGTCTTTTACCAATTTTCGATATTTTCTTTTGTCCTCACCTTTTTTTCTCCTACATATATTCCTCTTTTCCACCATCCTTGTGAACCCTCTCCCCTGTCTCTCTCCCCCCGTCTCTCTCCCACACTCTCCCCTGTCTCTCTCTCATCCTCTGTCTCTCTCCCACTGTCTCTCTCCCACCCTATCCCCTGTCTCTTTCCCCCATGTCTCTCTCTCTTTCCCTCTCCCCCATTTCTCTCTCCCACCCTCTTCCCTGTCTTTCCCTTGTCTCCCCCCCCCCCCTCCCTGTCTCCCCCCCCTCCTTGTGGTGTGCAATGCGCATGATACTATAGTGTTGTAAATGTTACAGTGTTAGCAACTATTTATTTACCTTGAGTCTTAGTAGGAGTTGCATGCTCTGCACAATTTATTAACCTGATGGGGACAAACTCTCATCTCACAAAGGGACCATTAATTAAAAGCACTCCTATAAATGTTTATATACTGTCTTCATTGATATAATACATTTGATTAGAATGTATAAAGAATCCAAAAGAACAAGCTTATTTTTTTTGTGTGTGTTACAGCAAGCATGGGGCCCAATTAAATTCCCTCTCTGGTAAAGTTACACCACTGAAAACTGGTCAGTAATTTAAACCTTAACACTGTCATTCAGTTGCAATCCATCCAACACGCTTTCCAAATACCGTGAAACAAATCTCCTGTTGGGGTGACATTAATGCATCTTTGTGTTATTTTTCAGTACGGCTTTGAGTGTCCCCAAAGACCTGATATTTGTGAAAACTGCTTAGATGATACCTCGTGTCTCCATATAATCTTCATTAATGATAGTTATTCATTTAAGTTTATTTTTTAGCAATTGCAATTTATATTTTTTGCATAGAAAACATTAACCAAAGGGATATTTATTTCTAATCTCAGACACATTTCAGCTTCTTCCTATGCTATACAGACTACTGGTAGGAGTCAACAGTTAAAGGGCCACTGAAGTTTGGGAAAAACTTATCATGCTTGTAACAAATAACAATATTAGCCTATTAGACTGCTTGTAACTTAATGGGCAGGGTTATCCTACTGGGGCTTACTCTTTCATTTAGTTTTTGTCAAGTGACAATTAACAGTCACTTGATAATAAATAATTACCTGAACACATGGTTTGTCCTATTTCCCACATATTTCTAGTCCTGCTGCAGTGATTTAAAAAGTTAAGAAATATAGGCTGTGTTAATTTAATATTTGTCATAAATCATAGAAAGTGCAACATTTTCTTATGGAACTTGAATGTGGCTTATGAGGTAAACAATTGTTTGCCATAATCAAAGCTATCTTAAAATATAGTGAGAAATAAGAGTATCTGTCTACAATGGTCCATGCTTCTGTAACTGCCACCCTTGACTCCTGCAATGCGCTATTCCTAGGATTTCCAGATAAACAATTACACCATCTGCATATGGTCCAGAATGCAGTAGCAAGGCTACAAACAAAAAGACCTGCTCATGTAACATAACAACCATCCTTTACTCTCTGGTTGCACAATTGGCTTCACGATAGGTTTGTTGACTTTCAAACAATGAGGAACCTAGCCATGGGTGTAGGAGCCAAAGAAAATCTGGGGGGATACCACACATATTATACAAATACCACACAACCGCTTCTCTACACCCATTGAAAAACCTAGGGGGGGGGGGGGTCCCCCTTGTAGCCCCAGTTCCTACACCCATGAACCCAGCCAACAAAAGGAGCTCTTGGTCCCATACATTTTCACTTGTGCTCTTCTGTCTGCAAATCCATCACAGCTAAATAAATATACACTGTGTTTTCTTAGCGTTAATTTGTTGAACGGGCTCCACATAGCAGTGTCAAGTCTTAAAAATGAATCTCAAGGCATATCGTTTACTGTGGGTATCATTGTAAATGTGGAAGAATTGTAAAATGCTCCAACTGAACCGAAGTGCCATAAAATATTTCATAATTATCAGCTGTATGTTTACAAAGATAAATCTTGTTTTGTTTATGTAACCCATCCATAGTTTATTGTACCCATTGCCATAAACTCATTCACTCATCACATATATAGTTGTGAGCATGCAAGCTGTTGCTAACGCTTGTGGGCTCGTGTAGCAACTGCGGACCTCGCAAAAAAATTCGAGACACGTTACCACCAATTACGACCTCGCAAAAATCGTCCGCGACCCGCGCACATGAAAAAATTAAAAACACAATAAATACACACAACAAATACATAAAAAGCTTACCTACAGGAATAGGGGGCATCCAGGACCTCAAAAACTGAAGTTACACCTCAATTTAACTCAAAATAAAAGAATTTAGACACTGAAAAATTCTCTAAGCGAGAGAAAAAATGGGCGCCGAAGAAAACGAGGCTACAGTAGTCTAAAGACTCAAAACACCACCAAACACCTATGGAATTTCCGAAAAAGACATACAAGATTCGAAAACAAGGACGCAACCCGCGCAACCCCAAACACATTAGAAACACAATAAATACACACAACAAACATATAAAAAGCTTACCCACAGCAAGGTGCTGCACCCAGGACCTCTGGAAGTAAAGTTACACCTCGATTTAAGTACATATTTCGGATTTTAAACACCCGAAAATCACCTAAGCAAGAGAAAAAATGGCCGCCAAACAAAACGAAAATGAGGCTACAGGACTCTAAACATGCAAAACACCACCAAACACCTACGGATCTTCCGAAAAAGTCGGACGACATTTAAAACGAAGATCGCTAAATAAGCCACAGCCGCATACCCCACATTAGCCGCCATTTTAGAACAATAACTTATACAAAGCGGAAGTACACAGCTACGCTAACGGTTTGGTCTCGCGCACGCACACTATTACACTGCACACATTCATCACTCTTACACAGCAGCTCCACACCACTAATGCTGCAGCAACATGAAAACAGATTGCCAGCTCTTCAACACAATGCTTCCTGCATATATTACTTCAAAATAGGTCAAGTATATTACTTTATTAATGTATTATTTAGTTTATTATTATACACCAAACAGCATTAGCTCACTTACAATTTGATTGCCGTCATTTTTTGACGGGCAATTCGCTAGTAATAATATAGTAATAATGTTGGAACTGATGTATTTTCAAGTTTTAAAACAAAGTGGCAAGAATGACATCTAAAATAATATGTATTAAAAAAATAATCAAGCAACGTAAGGGCAATCAAATAAAATAATGACGGTTATTTAGTAAGAAAGCTAAGCTTCATTGATGAGAACATCATGCTTCTACATAGTGATTTATAGCAATGTTTAGAAATTAATTTTTTAAGTTGTATTAAAAAAAAAACTTAATCGGTTATTAATGCAAAAGATATTATGTTAGTGCTTTCTTCTGAAATATAAAACCCATAAGTGCTTCTAAATGTTTCCTACTGGAATACTTAATAAATATGCACGTTGTCTTACTTATCGTTGCTTTAATTCATTGCATTATTTTCTCCAAACAAGATTGTTGTAATGTGGATAGAGTATCATAAATCATAAAAAAGTTATTTTTTTTAAACAAAGTGAGCATTAGTAGCAAGTATGTACATGTTTTGTTTGCTTTACTTTAGTTTGTTGCTTTGATTTTGTTTGGATTATGTATAGTTTAGGATAGTATGGCATGGGACGTTTTAAAAAGGTAAAGAAGAATCTTTACTTTCTGGAGTAATGACTGAAATAATAGTTTTGTGTTCATCTATTACCTCATTGATCTATGTTCTAGTTCTTCTCCCTACCTCCATGTTTCCTGACTGCACAATTAAAGGAAATGCAATTTTGTTTAAGAAACTTGGCATGCTGGTCCTACTTACCGGGGAACACCACCTCTAAGCAAACAGCTGCCAAGATTTAAAGAGCTCTCCAATTAAATCAGTTTGACTGAGCAGCATTTGGTCTCATTTTTTTCAACTGATTTGTAACTTAAGCAAACATATATGATTTATTTATTTTTTTATATTGATTTGACAACTTATTTTTTTAGCACATTTTTACTAAGAGCCCCATTCACTTGAGCGAATTTTAGATCTGTAGGCCCGTAAGTGAGCTCGCAAGCTATTTTGCTATTCAATTGGCGTCTTTTCGACTTTCGAGTTACAGGCTTAAAAAAATGGCGCCAATCAAACTCGTAACTTACAGCCTCCAGGCGCCTTTGATCTGTGACTTTTGCAAGGCTAAAATCGCAAATCGATATTCAATTGCTCAATTTTCCCAAGCTCGCAAATTTATTCGCACCCGTAAATGGCAAATGAAGGAGAAAATCCTACATGTGCCATTTGTAGCACTGTAAATGCAAATGAAAAATCAATCCTGCACTGTAAATAATGGGGAAAGCAATGACAGACATTATAATTCTCAAGCCCAAAAACCGGCAGGAAAATACATTTTATTTTTTATGTTTCATTCCGGGTTAAATCGCTCTCGGATATAAATAAGTTAATACATATCAGGCCGCCCCTATGGACTATTGGCATTATATTTAATAATTCTTTATTTTAATGGTTTGTGAGTCTGATCGCATATCAGACCCTCAAACCTAATTGAAAGACATGTATCCTCCATGTCTCATTTCCTATTGGCTGATTTAAAATGGGAGGTTACGGGCTTGATTAATTGATCATGTTCCCGCCCTCAACTGCTCCAGTGCATGGTTTACGGTTTTGGCTTCGGGCCCGCAACTTGCGAGCCTGAGCAATTGAATAGCGGGCTCCTGGAGAGGAACGGGAGCCCGCAACTCACCCGCAGACATTCGGCTGTCCGCGATCCAATAGAGCCCTAAGCTTTTAGGGGCAAAAAAACTTGGACTGTTCAGATGGCTCAGGACCAAGTTGCTCATTTTATCATGTTCAATCAACAATCTGAAATAGGAATAATCAGTCTTCCACACAATGAGCCTCATTCAATTCGAAGGCGGCATCTCGCGGTATACAGGCCGCATGTCTGTGGGCTTACTGCAAGCTCGCAGTCTGCTACATATCCGGTGCTATTCCATTGAACAAGCCCGCAAGTTACAGGCTGAAAGCCAAAACCGTAAACCATGCAATCATATGTAGCATTTCAGGGCGGGAACATGATAAATTAAGCAAGGCCGTAACTACCCATTTAGAAACAGCCAATAGAAAATGAGATGGAGGTTACATGTCAATCAATTCGGGTTTGGAGGTCTGATATGTGATCGAACACGCGAAACACAAAATAATAAAAATTAATGCCAATACTGTTCTAGTCCATGTGGGTTTCCTGATATGTATTAACTCATTGATTCCAGAGATTGATATAACCCCGAAGTCAAACAAAATTATTTTTGATTGACGATTTGGGAGCTTGTTGTGCAATTAATTCTGATGTCTTTCATCGCTTTCCCCTTCATTTACAGTGCAGTATTGATTTTGTATTTGCTTTTTCAGTGCTACCACCAGGTGTTTAACCCCTTTGCGGGTCCTCTGTAGTACTCATAGGATTTTACCACTACATTTGCCGTTTACAGGTGTGAAAACATTTACGGGTTTGAGGAACTGTAGCAACTGAATAGCAATTTGTGATTATAACTCTTGCGGACGTGAAAGATCAAAGACTTAGGTCCTCATTCAATTGTTATTCGGCCAATTGAATAGGGCTCTAAATAAGCACATAACATATATTTTTTAAAGAAGTTTTTAGTTAGTGAAGCCCTTGTTTTGGATAGAAGTTCACTAACTAAAAACTTCTTTAAACAAATATATGCTATGTGCTTATTTAGAGCCCTATTCAATTGGCCAAATCGCAATTGAATGAGGCCCTTAGAAATCAAGCCGTTTGCGGCTCGCAAAAAAAATGCTAATTGAATAGAAAATTAACTTATGCCTCCATCACGGGCTATTGTAAGTTACAATTGCTCAATTGAATTAGCCTCCATGGGCCTCATTCAATTGCCATTTGGACAACTAAACAGGGTTCTATGTAAGCACAGAGCACATTTTTTTACAGACGTTTTTAGGATGTAAAGTTTCTATCCAAAAGCAATGTTTTTAGTAACTAAAAACTTCTGTAAAAAATCTGCTCTGTGCTTATATAGAGCCTTATTTAATTTGCCAAATCTCAAATGAATGAGGCCCAATGTCTCTTCTTCTCCCAGATTCCACATAGTTTCCTCCCATCTTGACACCTTTTTTCAATTACTCCTGGAAAACTGGATTTTACAGCATATGAAACATTTTGGTACATCTCTCTGTGGCTAACTTTGAAGAGTTTTTTTTATTCCAGGTAGCTCACTTCAAATATATTGGACTTAATGTCCTGGAGAGAGCATAGGAGAGTGGATTGCCAATGACCATTTGAGGTGCAGCATTTAAAGGACCACAAAAGTCACCTATATGTGCTCTGCACCATTAGATAGAGGGTAAAAAGTCATAGTGAAAAAGCATTTTAATTTTGAAAATTTATGAAGAATTGGAGGCGTTATGGTCAGCTGAAATCTGCCTGTTTCAGTGAGCTAACTGTGTCTGAATTAGTAATGAGCTCTGTACCGCGCGGAACAATAATTAATTCATTAATTAGATTCAGATGCAGAAGCTTTCAGTGAGTGAATCAGGCTGTAACTGACTCTTTGTAACTACTTAGATATGTTTTAGCAATTCACATAATAGCTGGAGCAATAGCTCAATCAGTAGAGCAACTGCCTCTGAAGCTGAGGGTTGGTAGTTTGATTCCACCCAAAAGCTAATTTTTTCACTGTTTTAATAATCAGACATACAGTATACTCTCAATTAACCGGAACCCAAGCAACAAAAACTCTCAAGCAACCAGAAAAATAATAATACTGTAAATAAAAATAAAACATTTCAGGGCTCAACAAATTCCGGATGCCAGGTTGTGATGTCACAAAATGCTTACAGGCACCTAGATTTCATCCACTGTACGTCTCTGCAATTCGGTGTTACCTGGAAGCAGACAGGCATGAGTGACTGAGCCAGTGCAGTGTTGGTGTTACATTCCCGGGTTCAGCACTGCACCCTCTAGCCGAAAGTACCGGCCAAGGTTCCCAGAATGCAGTGTAATAACTTTATTTCTCGGAATTCTGGGCATGAAACTATTTTTTTAACTTGTTTTAGACATTTAAATGTGAACACAAATGTACTATTTATTTACAGTAATACTGTATGGTATGGCTTCTATTGCTCTTTTGCCCACAATAAATTAAATTATTTTTGTGGTAAACTACCTCCTCAAAAAAAATCCAAAACGCAAGCTAGGGAACCGGCTCCATGCTGATGAGAGGCAGTAACCTTGAAGCAGCTGTACTTGGGTGGAATTATTAGCTTGTGTATAATCCAGCTGTAGCTTTGCTCCAATCTGTGTGATACATAAGGCATTTGCTTAAGGAAAGCCATGTTTGAAATGGTTATGGATTGAAAAAGTGAAGCCTTTGTGGGCACATTTGCCTATCCCTGTCAAGGTTCCCAGAATACAGTGTAATTACTGTATTTCTCGGAATTCTGGGCCTGAAACAAGTCTTTTAACTTGTTTTAGACATTCAAATGTGAATACAAATATAATATTTATTTACTGTACGGTGGAGGGCTATTATTGCTCTTTTGCCTACTATATATTAAATGATTGTTATATGGATATACATATATACATATATGTGTATGTATGTATGTCTGTATGTAATTGTTTTATATATATTAATATATTTTCATATTAAAAATATGTGACAATTGTATTTATAGCTTCAATCAGTAAAAATTTGTTTATTGGTGGTAAAATATGATAAATTTATATACAATATATCAGAGCATTTGTTCCTAGGCAACATGGTTTTGTGAAGTGTATTAACTCCTTGAATACTGGGTTCTTAGTATTAAGCCCATTTTATGATACAAAATCCAGGGTAACAAACATATCATACTTTTCTTTTTTTGATTGTTAGGTGCCAAACAATGTTGAAATGTCATCATTTTGTAGTGTTTTTTATGCTATACTGTCACTTTAAATGCTTCTGCAGGAATCAGCAAGGGTTTGAAAACCACTTGCAAGTGGTCTTTGGTACTCGTAAATCTATCATCTGCTATTTGCATTTATGGCAGTGTCCTGATTTGCGAGTGATCTGTAAAATCTTAATAGCATAGGGTGTGTGTGTTTAAAAATGTCAGGGAGTAACTTGCAATTTATTTTCAGCAAAACTCAATGAAGATTTATGCCCTTCTTTTCATCTGTTTTATGAAGTTCAATCGGAGCAGTGACCTGTAGCATTTTTCTCGTAATGTTTTAGAGATTGGTGATTAAGACAGCTAGGTAGGATTTACTCTTCAGTTAGGGCACACATAAGTGCCTTTTTAGGGATTAACATAGGACCCTTATTTGGTAAATGGTAAACTTGAACTAGATTATAGGCAGTGGCAGGTCAAATATTTTCTCCTTTTGTTACTTTATTGCTTCCTTATTAGCATAGGTCATCTGCAGGATTAGATTACATCTGGGATACAGCTAGCCAAATATTCCTCAGACACTTTATTAAAGCATATGCATTTTGATATATATATATATATATATATATATATATATATATATACATATATATATATATATATATATATTTATAAATATATCTAAAACATTCATACATTACATAATAACATTTTAATTTTATAGGGGAACAATATGTTCTGTAAGTTTTAATGAATTATTATTATAGTTTATTTAAAATGTGCCGACATATTCCGTAGCGCTGTACATAAATTAGGTTCAGACAATGATAAATACAGATTAATATTTAGCAAAAGAAGGACGGCCCTGTCTTTGAGCTAGGAATCCAATGTCCATGGTGCATTCCCAAAGTACCTAGGATTGAAACTCGCAGACTTACAATCTAAGGTATAGTGAGTGGTAAAAGAGGGCGAGAGATGTGATAAGTGTGTTAGGTAAAATAATGGGATTTATTCATACTAAAGCAACAGCCTCACACTTCTATTAGTGCTATTTAGGAGCTACAGCATTTAACATAGTGTTCTGCAAGCAAAAGATTATATATTGCTTATCAAATTTAGGAGTGCAGTAAAATGTGAAAATTAAGGGGACACATGAGACAGAAAACAGCAGTGGAAATAAACAAAGAATCATTCTTGCAAAGTGTCTGTTCTTGAATTATATAGTGCTTTGGCATAGGTTATTAGCTGACAGTACAGATAACCTGACAAATGATTTCGCTGAATAGTGAGTTACTATTCCTTATATTTAGTCAAAGTAAGAGGCAGTGACTAAATAATGTGTTAACAACAATGAAAAAATACTTAGATGGCAAAATGTCAGTGACAGAAGCACAGCAAATATATATTATATATTGCTATATTGTTTCAGTGGCAGAGGTAAGAGTAATGGGCAATCAGTAGCTTCAAAGTACCACATTAACGTCATACTCCCCCTCTACTTATGTTGCAGCACTTCTCGTGCATAATGCTGCACTCACCTTCTCATTGGAAGTTGTCTCTGTATGGACAACTTCAAATCTCTGAATATGTCCAAAAAAGTTTTCCATATAATATATATAGTTGCGGATCTTATGAATGTTGGTGACGTTTGAGATGTTGGTCACACACTTGCAGCCCTCACGCAACGAGGCTAGCAACTTCAGGCCCCACAAAGCAGGTCCCGCAGATGCGGGGCTGCAATGAGCACCAATGGCGCTCATTGCAGGTCTTGCGATGAGCGCAAGGCCCTTGGGACTTAGGCTGCAATGAGCGCCAACACTCACAGATACTCACTCACAGACACACTCACTCACAGACACACAGACACACTCACATAGAAACACTCATAGACACACACTCACTCACACTCAGACACAGACTTACACCCACTCACATAGACACACACTCACTCACACTCAGACACAGACTTAAACTCACTCACATAGACACACACTCACACTCATTCACACACTTACTCACAGATGCTCACACAGATACACACTCACACACATGCTCACAGACACACACTTACAGACACACTCACACAGACACACTCACAATCAGACACACACTCACACAGATACAGTCACTCACAGACACACACTCACAGACTTACACACACCCTGACACACAGAGAGGCAGACACTAAAACAGGCGCATGCGCTGACACAGATACATCCACTCACAGAGACACACATGTGCAGTGTGGCATCAGCAGCAACTGACCAGCGTTCTTGCCGCAGCTCATGCCACCCCCAAGGAGGTTGCACCCCCCCCATCCCTCCCTTCCTACGACAGTGGTTAGTCACGTCCATCCCTATGCACTGCAGCATGACAGACACATTTGTCAGCCACTGGCCCTATGAACTCATTCAAACTTGTGTTCATTGCTTCAGTGACCTCATCAATACTCCACCGTCTCTGCCATCCCCCTCCTTGTGCATCTCCAATATTTTCCAGCACCAGAGCCTTCTCTAGAAAATCCTGTCTTCTCATAATATTTCCAAAATATTTTAACTTTATGATGAGAGTAGAAACATTTCTTCTTGTTGTATCTAGGAGGTTTTGGATAATGGGCAACTTCAGACTCTTTAGCATCCATGGTTGGAGTATAGACTTGAATCACTGTGATGTTAAATGGCTGACCATGAATTCTAATTGAACAAATTCTGTGATTTGATGGGTTATAGCCAAGCATTGTTTTGACCACCCTTTGATTATGAGGAGTACTCCATTTCTTCTGTAGGATTCTTGACCACAATCGAAGATGGAGTGGTTGCCTGAAATTAAATTACATATACCAGTCTGTTTGAGTTCATAGCATATCAATGTTTAATCTTGTCATCTCCTGTTTGACCACGTCCAGTTTGCCTTAGTTCATAGTTCTAATTTTCCAGGTTCCTATGCTGAATTGTTCTTTCCTTCTTTCCCATCTAGACAAATGCTCAGCAGGGCATCCTTTTGACTTTGTTCCAGTCACTTCATTAGATCTGGTGCTACTCACTCACACTCTGCTTTTCACTAGTAATGTTAATATTTAGTTAATATTGCTGACTTCAAAACAAGACTATGACTCTCAGAATCCCATGTACACATGTAGTGTATATAAGCAGGAGCCATGTTATCCCCTTAGTATCACTCAGTTCTACCGTGATGGTTATTGTATAAGCAATACTTGTCTCTAGCAGTATTCTGAGACATAATTAGACATAGCAAGACCTCTCCAGGACATCTGAGCCTCAATAGGGAATAATTTACCTATTTTGTTACATTACAGCCTTAAGTTTAATGTTTTGTTAATCTGAATTTTATGTGATGGATCAAAACACAAAAGTCTAAGCTGGTGAAGTGAAATAAAAAAATATATACATAAAACTATTTTTTAGAAATAAAAAACAGAAAATTGTCATGCACCCCAGAGGCTGCAACACCTAAGCAAGAGGCACCACTAACCAAACACTGCAATGAAGACAAAGGAACTCTACATACAAGTAAGGGACAATGTTGTTGAGAAGTACAAGTCAGGGTTAGGTTATAAAAAAAAAATCCAAATCTTTGATCATCCCCAAGATCACCTTCAAATCTATCATAACCAAATGGGCATGGCACAACAGCAAACATGCCAAGAGACGGCCGCCCACCGAAATTCACAGACCGGCCAAGGAGGGCATTAATCAGAGAGGCAGCACAGAGACCTAATGTAACACTGGAGATGCTGCAGAGTTCCACAGCAGAGACTGGAGTATCTGTACATAGGACCACAATAAGCCGTACGCTCAATAGAGTTGGGCTTCATGGCAGAGTGGCCAGAAGAAAGCCATTATGTTCAGCAAAAAACTAAATGGCACGTTTTGAGTTTGTGAAAAGGCATGTGGGAGACTCCCAAAGTGTATGGAGGAAGGTGCTCTGGTCTGATGACACTAAAATTTAACTTTTAGGCCATCAAAGGAAATGCTATGTCTGGCGCCAACCCAAAACATCCCATCACCCAAAGAACACCATCCCCAAAGTGAAACATGGTGGTGGCAGCATCATGATGTGGGGATGTTTTTCAGCAGTGGGATTGGGAAACTGGTCAGAGTTGAGGGAAAGATAGATGGTGCTAAATACAGAGATATTCTTGAGCAAAACCTGTACCACTCTGTGCGTCATTTGAGGCTAGGACAGAGGTTCACCTTCCAGCAGGACAATGACCCCAAACACACTGCTAAAGCAACACTTGAGTGGTTTAAGGGGAAATATGTAAATATGTGGGAATGGCCTAGTCAAAGCCCAGACTTCAATCCAATAGAAAATCTGTGGTCAGACTTAAAGATTGATGTTCACAAGCAGAAACCATCCAACTTGAAGGAGCTGGAGCAGTTTTGCAAGGAGGAATGGGCAAAAATCCCAGTGGTAAGATGTGGCAAGCTCATAGAGACTTATCCAAAGCGACTTGGAGCTGTGATTGCCGCAAAAGCTTGCTCTACAAAGTATTGACTTTAGGGCGTGAATAGTTATGCACATTGACTTTTTCTGTTATTTTGTCCTATTTATTGTTTGCTTCCCAATAAAAAAAAAAACATCTTCAAAGTTGTGGGCATGTTCTGTAAATTAAATGATGCAAAAATCCTCAAATAATCCATGTTAATTCCAGGTTGTGAGGCAACAAAACACAAAAAATGCCAAGGGGGTGAATACTTTTACAAGGCACTGTATATCGAGGTGGTATAAATGTAACCTCTAATTGATAAACAGCCCCTATAAGAAACATATGAAGATGTGTGTGATATTTTAGCTTAACAAATGTTTAACTCAGCACATCCACCACTAAATATACCATATTGTATGTGGATATTCTGCAAACCGTTATGTTATTTGTTGTCTGTGTTTTATTTTCTACACCGGACCATGAGATGACTATGTGCAACATATCAAAAATTACATTTTGAAGATTGCTTTACCTATCATAACAATTTGTATAGAACTTTTCTCCATTCTTTATCTGATTTTGCATTACCAAAAATGTAGGTAAACAGATATGTGTTCAGCTACCTTTTGAAGATGGCAGATGATGGGAATTCTCATGACTGAAATCTCAAGCAACAAATGATGGCAAGCAAACTCTTGGTACATTTAGTTGTGAGGAACTGAAGATTATGGGTAGGAATCCAAGGGATGCAAGAGTTCCTTCAGTTTTCTAAGTCCTGATTATTTAAGACTTTGGGTATGGGTAATTTCCAAACAAATTAATAAGATAATAGTGCAACATGTTTATTGTCTTAAAGTAACACTGTAGTTTTAGAAAAAAATACAATGTTTGTGAAGTATAAAATGTTACCAGCTATATAAAACATATGGGGAAAAGCCTTTTTACAAAAAAAGTTCTTCTACTTGGTCTTATTGGGTCTTGCTCTCTATTCATTTCTGTTTTTAAGTGCCATTTTATGCTGGCAGTCTTTTAACAAATCTGAAAGATATATACACCTTTTAGTTCCTCTCTTTTTCCTCGGGTGTCTAAACCTGTTCAGTACAAAGTCAAAATATCTCTCAACATTAAAACAAAATTGACTATAATAGTTAAAAATTAAAGCCTCGTCTATTTTAATGTTTCTAAAATGTTTTACCATTTATTACTTAAAGTTATTCATAACTTTCCAATGCTCCTTACTTTGAACAGGCAGTTTCATTATACAATACATGAATGCACTTGGAAAAGCTTGCATTGCAAACCCGTTGCTAAACTTAGAATATTACTAAAACACGATGCAGCGGACTACTGGGAAATAGGTAAAAAAGCAACTTTGAATATTTTGTGATTCAATTTTCAACTGACATACATTTATCTCTACCAAACGAATATGGGTCTATATTGTAAAGACTTTATTGATTAGGCTAATTATCAATGTATAGTACATGTGCCATTTTTTAAATCTTCTGCAGGAAGGTTTGCATCATGTTAGTGCTGAATTGTTCTTGTATTCATGGTAACACATATGTAAAAGTCAGCTAAGACATAAACCTAGAACCTCAATATCCCTTAGAACAATCATTCCCAGACTCTTTTTTTAAAGGAACCTTTAAAAGTTGACCAGGGTCTTGGATGACCACTGCTGTGGGATTTTCTCAGACAATTGTTAGCTTTTTAACACTTTTAATGTGATGTACTAAATTGGAATATGGCTTGTGAATGTTTAAATCATTAAACTTTACTATCTGGGTTGTTGCTGTTAAGTCCTTCAGTTGTGTTCAACTCTCCGTGATCCTATAGATAGGAGCATGCGAGGCACATCTTGTGTCTGGTTGTGCTTGTCTATAAGGTTTTATTGTAAAATATACTAAAGTGGGTTGCCAGTTCCTTCTCCAGTGGCTCTGGACTTGTCTGACTTCTCTGCTATGACGTGCCCATCTTGGGTAACGCTACATGTTATACCTCACAGCTTTGCTGAGGTACACAAGCCCCTCCACCACGACAAGGTAGATCTAGAAGGGGACTATATAGGTACTTCTGTTTTTTTATTAATTGTATTACTTTTTGTAACTATCTTTTACAACTGTATTTGTAATCTCAGTTTTGTTCTGGACCACATGAATGGAACTTATAAACTGTGGTAATCTGTTGACTATAGTTTGGGAACCACTACTACAGAAGAATTTGCAATATTTGTTTGGCTTTTCTTATCTATCATGTAAAGAACAGAATTTGTTAGGAACCTACATAATTTGTAATTTTATGCCAGCTTTTTTACATCAATTGTTTTTTATTTACCAAAATAAATCATAGTTAAAAATATAATGTTGTATTAAGCACGTTGTGCACCATTGTCATAACTTTAACTGCACAAAACATAGAAAACATAGATTGCTATTTTTGTTTTAAATTATACATGGCAACATTGAGCAGAAAATATAAGCCTATGATAAATTGGATTGTAAAGTGTTTCATTACATGCTAACCTTAAAAATAGACTGATATCTTATTGCACTCAGTAAGCTTTGCTGTAAGCAATGTGGCTGTTACAGTTGGGCATGAAAATAAAGGATGAGAAGGAAGAATCTTGTTAGCTAAAATGACACGGTTAAAAGGATTGGAACTAATTTTGGAATTGACTGCATAGCTGGAGACCAGTGCATTACTGGAAACAAACCTTAGGCTAGGAAACAAAGCACTGTGTGAATTTAATCATGGTTCTGTACCATGGACAGCAGCAGGAGCTGAGCGAGATGCACATTAAATGGAAAAAAAAGACAACAATAATGCTAATCTTCACAAATGAAGGTCATCTTCATACCTGCAGTCTATAAATGAGGCATGTTCTGCTCTAGTTTGGTAATATGCTTTAAAAAATACATCTGACATTTAGTCTGCTACACTATGGATACTACATATTTTTTTCTATTTAAGTTACATGGCACAAGTGTTTTACAGAATAAAAATCATATTAAATCAGAGAATGGTACAACATGCTCCAAGGCTATAGAGATGTATTTTCACTGATACAAAAATAATGATTGTAATGTATACAAGTAGATGAAATAATGACTATTGCAATGCTATTAGATGTTTTACATACAATAATAACTATTGTTTTGTTTCAGGCAATTTTTGCATAGTTAAATAATTTCATATGTTTAAGAAATTATATTATTCCATCTCATCCACTCTCTCTCTGTCTTTTTCAATACTAGCTACTTGTTGCTGAAGGCTGTAATGTCTGTTGTTTGTTATGGGAGAACTGCCACTGCAGCCTCGGCAAAATCCTACTTATCTAATGAGAAGCATAGTGAATAAATCCATCGATCCAGGGATGGATGTAAAAAAATAGTTTATTAAGCAGCTATGATACAATTTAATGAGTAACTGGGCGTAGGAGCACCCCCAAAAAACCTGGGGGGGATCTACCGCCAGTGCTCCTTTGCTACAGTGTCCCTCAAATAAATATTAAGATGTATATATGTATTTAGATTGATACATTTTGGGTCAAAGCTTTCAGGGGGAAGACATACAGCTCCATAATGGCCAAATCTGGTAATGCATGGGTAAGTTTAATTTTGCTTTTTTTGTGTCCCCTATTTAATCTTGGGAGGATTTGTCCCCCTATTCCCCTGCAAGCATAGTCTGTGGCGATCTGCTGTCTTCAGTCGGGCTTGATAAGGCTGTTATGGCCAAACCTACCCAGCATATACACCAGGTTCCTTTAATCCCTTCACCAAGATAGCTGATGTTTCTAAAATGTCCTTATTCAGATGCAGTATTTTAAAATAAGAATACAGGCTCAGCTTTAATAAAAACAGGAACTGCTTTTATTGCTGTGGAAACTTCATGACAGGTTCAATGGGTGAATGTTTAATCTTAAACTTAGGACATTCTGTAATACTTAAACTGGGTCCTCTGGGTTTTGTTTAACTGGCTAATACAGTCATGAATCAATGTTTCATATGCCAGGCATCATGACATCCAATTAATTAACATCTTCTTTAGGAATGCTGATATATACATACATCTTTTAGACAGGTCTCCTCCCCTTCTATTAGGAGTATACACACACTTCAGTTTCCTCTCCTTTTATTAGGAGCATATACACAGTTCATTAATTGCACAGGATCAGGACAGCCATTTCATTTACTATGGATTCTGACACATACATATCCTCCAGATATCTTATTATATATATATATATATATATATATATATATATATATATATATATATATATGTAATCCTATCTTCACTATGGATTCTGACACACACGCACATAAACATACTTCAGTTATGTTCATTCAGATCAGACTCTCCGTCTTCATTCAGAGCGGACTTGTCCACAAATTCGGATCCCAACTGCCTAACTGCTCTCTCTGACAGTTACAGACCGATAACACAACATTCCAAAATATTTAACACTCCATGAACCAAACTTGCAGCATACAGAATCACACATCACAAGTCAATCACACATACAGTAGGGAAGCAACATAACATACAGTAATTAACATAACATAATAAAACACAGCATAACATACAGTAATTAACATACATATGGTAATCAAATTAATATAAAATTAAATAACTATAAACAGATTTTGCCCCTGTCTCTCACCACATATTCCCAGGAGTCAGTCCCGATAGGAGTCTTTAAGCAGCCAGGGTAATGGCCATCCTCAAAACCCTAATCATTCTGGGCGGATCATCTGAGTCCCAAGGACTGGTGGTCAGGAGGAAAAAAAAATACACAGTCCTTATAGGGAGCAAATAGTCACACAGGGCCTCATTCTATTAGCGGCCGCAGCCGTTGCGGGGCCGCAAGGACCGGCCGCAAGCTATTCGGCTATTCTATTCCCTTACGGCCGGGGGCTCCGGCAGGCTTGCGGCCGGTGCCTTGCTATCTCTTGCGGCTGCTCGCGCCAGAGGAAAGCCTTTGATCTAAAACGGCCGCAAGAGTTTCGGCCGTAAGAAATTCCTATTTGCAATTCAATTGCTCCGGGAACCCTCTCTGCAAGGCTAAAAACGAGCCGCTGCTTACTTGCAGGAAAGAGGTCCCGCTAGCACCAATTAAGCACATAAAATAGCTCAAATAAAGCCATCCTGCACTTTGAGAAGACTATAAAGGGATTTTAGGTGTTAGAAAAAATAGCACATAATTATCCTGTACTCAAATCCGTAAAACATTTTATTTTTAATATCCGTAAAATATCCATGTAAAAAGTCCAGAGTGCTTGGAGCACCTCAGACACACCCACGCCGCAGCCGGAAAATAAACAGTTAATTTGAACTCGGGTTTGGGCTAATGTGCAAGCTTGAGAGGGGGTTACTTTTAATCCTCATGTCCCCCAATATGATCCCTAGCATTTACAGAGCTGTACAGTGCAGGCTTGAATTTATTTTTGCGTTTTTAGATTTCACAGCTTACGGCCGGTTTCAAGATATGCGGCCGGCCGTAAGATGAGATCCTTGCGGGGCCGTATAATAGAATCGCGAGTTAACAGAACCCCCGCAAGGAATCGCAGCCTTATGGCCGATTTACGGCCGCTAATAGAATGAGGCCCACAGTGTTTAAAAGGAAGCTCACAGAGGAGCAGGTTCACTTGATATGGAGTATCAACGAAGTGAACACATTTTTGTTTTCTCATATGTAAAATACCTTCTTGTCCCATAGACTTGCTGTTTGATTTCTCCATAGATAAGCTTGCAACATTTTAAAGGTCTCATTTAAATTTGCTATCCCAACCACTAATGGGTATGAAATATGCAACTTGACTACTCTTACTTTTCCTGTAATCTCAATATGTGACCTGTTGTCACCACAAATCATCTATTTTCTTTTGGTAAAATAAGGCAAATAGAATGGACTAGTGGACTGGTTAGTTATTATTTACCAGCGACTTCCCCATCAAAAATGACGGCATGATATAGTGTTATATATTGTGTTTTCTGTCTGTTTATATACTATCACTTTGTGTCTCTCTGTACACATCCTGTCTCTTTTCATAATTTTTCAACAATAAGTAATAAATCCATAAACCAATTAAAAGATAATATTTTTTATTACATCCAATTTTTATATTTTTCTCTCTCAACAAATAATGAACAATATCTTCCTATTAAACTGTCAACATTTTATTATTTTTAATATATATGTAGATCATAACAATGTACCACCAATATTTTTACCTGTGATTTTTTCTTATATACAATAAGAATACACATTTTCTATATGCCAAACCAATTTTAATTAACATATAAATCCATGTCCTGAACTCCCAAATGTAATAGTAAAACATGTTCAATATATACATATTCCTTTTTTATTTACATTACACATGATATTTAAATATACCTAACAATTTATCTATTATTTTTTATGAAATTACCAAACCTCATCTTCTACAGTACATGTTATGTTCTTTTTTTTTACATAATCACAATAAACATGTTCTGTATCCAAAACCAATTTCTTCTAATTTACACTTAAATAAATGTACTTAAATCCAAAATGTAATATTAAAACATTGTAAAAAAATATTTTTTTTACATCACAAATATCATCTAAATATACAGACCATTTTAATAGATTTTTTTTCTCAAATTACAGAACCTCATCATATACAATATTTTTAGTAAAAACTCTGGAATCCCCTAATAGCTCACCTTGATTTTCTGTTTGACAAAGGGCCTCATTCAATTGTGATTTGGCCAATTGAATAGGGCTCTAAATAAGCACATAGCATATATTTTTTAAATAAGTTTTTAGTTAGTGAAAACCTTGCTTTTGGATAGATGTTTACTAACTAAAAACTTATTTAAAAAATATATGCTATGTGCTTTTATAGAGCCCTTTTCAATTGGCCAAATCCCAATTGAATGAGGCCCAAAGACTTTAAGACTTGTTTTGCATCTCGAAAATGCCACATAGAGTTGTTCATGGGCAAATATTGGTTTCTCCAAAAACAGGCAAACAGACTGAAAAGTTTGACCTTGTGAATTATTGACGGTCATGGCAAATGCCATTATGATTGGAAATTGTATTCTTTAAAGTACAAAAGGCAAGCTACTCTCACTTGGAGCCAAATCTATTGTTGGAATGAAAACTCTTTCACCTTTATAGGTACCATTCAGAATTTCAGCATGTATGAAATGCTATCTTAAGTCCTGAACAATTAATCTGGTCCCATTACAAAGTCTTTTTTTGGTTTCATATTTTGCAGTAACATCATGATTTCCCCCTTTTTGAGCTGCAAAATATGTGGTGGCATTCCAGATGGTGTTAATGAATTTATAAATTTAGTGGAAAAGTTTGTCTCTCTCTGTTTGTCATCAGCAAGTACAGAATCTGCACTGGTTTTTGGTTCCATTTATTAACTCCAAAATTTCATTATTCAGAAGCAATGCATTTTATTTTTTGATGGTAATTTTACTTTGTGTGCAAGCTCTGAGTAATCATTAGTAATTATTCCATTTTGGAACATTGCTGATATTATTGAATCTTTGCAAATCATTTCCGATGGAATTTCAACAGTATCCTCCTATAAATTACTTACTACCTCTGTTTTGCCTTCGCCAATTTTAATTAACCTGATATGAATTATCCTTGAATTCATTTTGGCCTTCTGATCTCATATTTTTCTCTGATTTATGATGTGTAAATAGTGCCCATAGTGGGCTTGACTTTATACATGTTTCCATAATGTCTGGTCGATTTCCATGGACAACAACAGGTAATGTTTGCCTAAAATCGCCACTTAACAACATCACCTTCCACCCAAATGGCAAATCATTAGCCATGACTTCACGTAACAACCGATCAATACATTTGAGAGCATGGCAAGACATCATTAATTATAATTAATTAACTTTTTTCTTGAAATGATGTAATTCTAATATCCGAGATTGATGCACAGTTCTACCATCCTCCAAGAAAAGGGCAGCAATTCCAGATGTTGCAAAGGGAACTACTATTTCCCCTTGACCTCGAATAAAATGCATCAATCACATATATAGTTGTCAGTGTTAGGAACGCTTACGATGTTGGTCACACTTTGGGAGCCTTGCAAAGTGAGGCAAGCCATCGACCATGCTGCAATGAGTGCCGAAGGCTTTGCGAGGCGAGCAGTTGAGGAACGTGGGACTTAGGCGGCAAGTAGTTTCACGCGACTGCGAGCCTCGCGAATAAATAATAACACACTCCTACACAGCACAGGGAGAGAGCCAGGAAGCCTGGGAGTGAGGTTGCAGGTGAATTTGAGCCAATTTTGGGGGGTTTCGTCAATACTAAATCGGCTAAGCGAGGATAAAAAAGGGTGGATAAAAAACGTAAAAATTCTGAAACTGGATGAAAACAAGGCTTTGCAATGCCAGGCATGCAGAACTTAGAAAATACAAAACGGCAAAGACAGTAACACTTACATCAACAATGCCAGGCAAGCAGGACTTTGAAAATAAAACCAACGGCAGTCAGCGTGTAACACACAAACATTCAGCAGACACATAGAGGAGAAAGATACAGGGAAGGGACAGGAGGAGATGGTGGAATGAGACACATGGCATTCCCAAGCACAAAACTTGCAGGTTAACGAAACCTGCAATGAGCGTCCCGTACAGTAGGCAGGAGGAAAGGGAGCTCATTGAGAACCCCACAATGAGCGCAAAAGGTGCTCAGCGTTGGGCTCACGATGAACGTCGAAGGTGATCAGTGCAAAGCAGGAAAGTTGAATGACACGTGGGGAGAGTCTCGCCATAAAGGTGCTCAGCATGGGGCTTGAGATGAGCGCTGAAGGTGATCAGAGGAGCAAAAGCCTCACATTGTGTGTCAAACAGCATTGCCAGCCTTACAATTTTAATCCCATCATTTTTGATGGGCAAGTTCCTAGTAAATTATATAGATAAGTTTTGCCCGATCCACCGGGTCCATCTAGATGGAAATAATGCTCCTTGAACATTTCATCATCTAGTGCTTGTTGTAATGCTTCCAATTGTAATGTATTTAAAGTAGCTATTTTTTTCTACTGCTTTTTGTTTTTCCACATCACAGTCATACTCTACATAGTTTATTTCCTCTATAATTTCTGGATATGGTAGATTAAAAGTTTCACAACTTAATCCATGACAAATAAATACCTATTGAATTGCCATTAAGCCTTTTATTTCTGCAATGGACTGTAATTGTTTTTTGAGTGGAAATTGTTCCCTCGTCTGTCTTGGCATTTGACATAGTGCTGCTTCTGCTAGACATCTCTCCCATTTAGTATAATCTGCAAGGAAGTTTCGATGTCACGTAGCTAATTGAAAGCTATGATACACTATGTAATTCACTGTGCTTACATTTTCTAAACTTTGGGCACCAGGAACATTTAAAAGCAGTAATTGTAAACTAAAATGTTCAATGTCTCTTGGACTAACAGTATAAATGCTGGGAATACTTTTATTACCACTCTTTTTCACCATACCACATTTATGGAAACATAATGATATGGAATCTCAATGTAGAAGAATTCCTTTGTCTCACTGTCGTTACAATGTAATGTAAACCAAGCAGTAAGTGTCATTTCTCTATGTTCATTTTGAGCAAGAGCATTTCTTTCATCCCAGGCATAAAAGTAAACTAATTGTCTTTGTGACAAATGTACAGCTAACGATTGACTGCATGTGAGCGATCATGCATTTCAAATTTCAGAAGTCGCCATATTGCTTCTGAAGCATTTACATACAGAATATCTACATAACATGAAAGTTCATCATGAAAAATGTAATTATCTTGTTCGTTTTGTGCACTTTGCAATAATAGCTGCATCAGATCCTTTGTAAATATATTTATAGAAATATTTAATGGATTTGATAGAAGTTAAAGCTTCCACATGTGTGTGTGCATTGTAATTCATCAGCAAATGTGGATTATATGGAACCACATATATATTATCTACTATTTTTCCACGAATAATTGCAGTTTATCCTTCTCTTCTCCTATACAAAGCTATCCATCACAATGTGCATAAGTTTGCACTCTAAATTCTTTTGGGAATTCTTTTGTGTATTTATTATTTTCCATACATGGTGACTGTGGATTTATATCTCCAGATGGACCATGAATCGTGCGATGTGTAACAATTTCATAAAGTTTTTCTGGATCTGTAATCATCACTGAATCCACTCTCTCAGCAGAATTTTATTTATCTTTTTCTTGAAGGATAAAGTAAAGTTAAGGAAAGTATTTGTGCAATTCAGTAGTATAAATATAAGCCAGTTTTATTATGAAAACTCTAGCCACTAAATCTGGTCTATCAGAAGTACTTTGTCTATCTTTCAAATTATCCACAATCTCTGGCCATGGTGGATTACATGTAAATGTAATAAATAAATCTGATTTCCCAAATTTAGTAACAACAGCCATTGCATCATTGCTTCATTGTATTCTGAGGAAACCTTGTAAAGAACACGGCAAAATTATGGCTTGGCCAGCTGGAAGTTCTCTGTTTGTATCCAGTTCTGTTAAATTACATATAATAGTTGGGTAAAAGTTTGTCGGTAACGCTACGTTATCAGTTAGAGGTTGCAAATGCGCAATGAGCATCAAATGCACTCATCGTGAGGCCAAAAAGTTACGGGTTTGATGGGGGCTGCAATGATGGAGGCTCGTTCCGAGGCCCCTATGTGACTGGCCTGATGTGGCTGCAGTGAGCTCCGAAGAGCAAAAAAGTTTTGGGTTGGCCGAGGCCGGCAATGAGCAGCAAAGCCGCTCATCATGAGGCCCGTAAAGTAGAGGGGAGAGAGGCTTGCGATGAGGCCTGCAAGTTAGAGGGGGGAGAGCCTTGGATTGTGTGGCAAATAGCATTGCCAGGCTTCAAATTGTATTGCCATAACTTTTGAAGGGCCAGTAATCCATAAATCCACAATATTGTTCAACATGTAACTTACTTTGAATCAATGATCAATTGTTGTGTCACTTTTCCGCCATATAAAATTGGATTAAATTCATCTCGAATAGCAGTTTGTGCAACTTTATATTCAGGCATTGAGATATTATTTCTGACTCAAACTTTACTGTTTGAATAAGTTGGAAGTATTAATTTAGGTTGCCATCCTGCCTCACCATTTGGATAAACAATTGGATATGTCATTGGATCCAAATTGCTAATTAAGATAGTTATGTTAATGAAAGATTGCTCTTGATTTCTGGGATATATTCTAATATCACGCTCAAATAGTGGTTCCCAATCGTCATTTTAAAACTCCATTGCAACCTCATTAGATGTTGGTAAATTATAACAGTGTTTATCACAATGGTGATCTCTTCTAAGAACCATACTGACTCCTGGGATAGGCAACTAATTTTGTTCTGCATGACTCTGTTCTCTTTCTACTTCTGATAATTTTTTGTATGCTTGAGTATATGCGTTTTTGGCCATAATGTTATCAAGCTCTTGCAAACTGTGGCTACGCAATTCTTATTTTCTGAAATACACCAATCTCCCTGTTTAATGCATCGCAAACAACCGCAAACAGTCCCTTTGCACAACCGCAAACTCCCCATTTGCACAAGGTTGGATACCAAGCAAGCCATGTCCTGTTCCTTGTCCTCAGTGATGTCATTGAAGGTCTCTTCCTCCACCCAGCCACCAAGGGTCCCCGAAAGGTGACAACAATCCCCCTGGGATGCCTGCTGTGTTTGGTCTTCCACCTCCTCAAAGCCACCTTCCTCCTCTGACTCCTCTTCTTCAGACTCCTCTCACTGCATTGCCTCTGTCTGCGTTATTATAAGGTGTGTACTGTTAAGTAGTACTATTCCTATCGGTTTACTCCCTGTTACGTCCACTATTAGGGGACGTGTATATGGCATTGATTTTTGGAACAGGGAGATGGAAAAAGATGCTTGGTCGGACCTCCAACTTCGAATTTGGGGCACTTCACGTACAATGTAATGTGCCACCAGATAGGAGTGGTGTATTAAGTTGTACTATTTATTCCTATCAGTTTAATCCCTGTTACGTCCACTATTAGGGGACGTGTATATGGCATTGATATTTGGAACAGGGAGGTGGAAAAAGATGCTTGGTCGGACCTCCTACTTCGAATTTGGGGCACTGCACGTACAATGTAATGTGCCACCAGATAGGAGTGGTGTATTAAGTTGTACTATTTATTCCTATTAGTTTGATACCTGTTACGTCACCTATCAGGGGACGTGTATATGGCATGGATTTTTGGAACAGGGAGATGGAAAAAGATGCTTGGTCGGACCTCCTACTTCAAATTTGGGGCACTGCGCGTGCAATCTAAGGTGCCATCAGATATGAGTGTCACTGTGCACTGGCAAAAGTTGGCAGAGTAGATGCAATAGGCTTCACACACACGCCTGTAGGCAGGCAATTGCTATTCAATCTATTACAGTCAAAAAAGTGTTTTTTTATTTCACTAAGCACAATATAAGCTGTTAGGTGTTAGCCTGTCACACACGCTGGCAGGCAGGCATATGCAATGAGATTACACAGAAAAAAAATATAAAATAAAATAAATGATGTTCTATCCCTAAAAGGGGCTTTTTGGGTTGCTGTCCTTGCAGCAGATATCAGATGAGTCCTTCAGGTCTGTAGTGGAAGCTAAATACACAGCCTGGCTATCTATTTCCCTATTAAATCTCCTGCAGCTACACTATCTGTCCTCTCACAATGAATGCAGCTTCAGAATGATTCTAAAATGTATGCTGTCCTTCAGATGGAAGGCCCTGGAAGGGAGTGTATGCTGCTGATTGGCTGGAATGTGTCTGCTGACTGTGAGATGCAGGGTCAAAGTTTCCTCAATGATAAAGAATAGGGGGCGAACCGAAAAGCGCATGTGTTTGCCGTCCGCTGCGAACGCGAACATGCCAAAATTGCCTTGAATAGTCCGCAGGCAAACTGTTCGCGACATCTCTAAGTAAGGGCCATGCCCTGGAAAATTAGCGGCTAATGTTGCACTCCTAGAAACAAATGAAACGGCACTATTATAAGATTGTATGTTTTGTTTCAAATTCCTATAATTTTAAAATGTAGGATCAGTCATTATATTTTGTAAATATTGTAGAAATTGATCTCTTTCTGGAAGTCTTACCTTTCCTTTCTGACAACAACTAATAAACTCACCATATCTTGGTCTTTCCTGTTAAAAATGATAAGCCCTAAAAAACTGACAAACCACATTCAACATATCTCAATTGTGAGGCTTTACTGTTATAGATGTAAATAATGGTCTATCGTGAGACCATATATCAATATTTCTATCTATATCCACATCATTACCATATTGTTCACATGCATTATCTTTATCACTTTTTATTATTGGTAGCTACCTGACGCTCAGTTTTTTCTTTTGCAGATATTTTTCTTTTCTTTGCATTCTCTCATAATCTTCTTCTCTTAAACTTCTCGTAGTCTCGGGCGAGTGTCAAGTGTTCTCCATCTTTGTTTGCATTCCCTTGCCAGCCGTTGTTTGTCTTCTTTGCTGTTTTCTTGGTTATCAGACATTGTAATCTGTAAATGTAAACACAAATTTTTAATTTTTATCATATGTTTTTTTATTTTTTTAAACTTCAAAATGTTACAAATATATTTCTTCAGCTTACCTGGATTTGCAATCGATTAACAAATTAAACTTTCTTTATTTTTCTGACTCCACTCTTCTTTTTAACTTATGATGGTATGTCAATTCTGTCCAGCTGTGTTTGCAATCGCGAAGAGAAATGTAAGTGTCATCATATGAAACTTGTGTTCCAATCTAATTAATTATATTTGTTATGTCTAAATAGCAGTACACTACTTTAATGTTCTTCTTTAATGTTTTTTGGGTGAGGGGGTATTTCAATTATTAATTAAATCATGCTATCCAGAACTATTAAATTACTAATAACTGCTGCATATTCCCTGTCATGATTATGTTCTCTATTAATATACTTTCAGTTAAACACAATCCCCAACATTAATTGATGTTCTTCAAATGTTTCATCTATGTAGTTATTAATTAACTTGCTCTTACTATTGTATACTATACCTATGATATCTTAAGTAGTTGAAGGGAAAATCATGCACAGCTCACAGTCTGTCCTCATCAACAACCACTGTAGTCACCAATTCTGTGACACTGTCTTCAGCAAGTGTCTTTTCAAATTGACAGAGCTGCAAACTGTAAAATCAAATAAAAACAATGATTATTTTTTCTTGAATAATAGCCTACTATTTTTCTTTAATTTATCTCAATTATCTCCATTATAAATTTATGTACATATTTTTTATAAAGCAACAATTTTCTTTCTTCTAAATATTGCTATACATGAATAATCTTGTTACCACAAATATTTTAAGAAGTTTTAATTAAATTCTAATGATTTTCCTTAGTTTTTAAAAATAATAAATAAATAAATAAATGAATTAATTAATTAGAAAGTACTGTATATACTCGAGTATAAGCCTAGTTTTTCAGCTCTTTTTTTAATGCTGAAAAAGCCCCCCTCGGCTTATTCTCAAGTCACCCTGCTCCTGCTACTCTCTCACCACCCTGTGTCTCTTCCCCCCCGTATCTCTACCTTCCTGTGTCTTTTTCCCCCCTCCTTCCCCTGTGACTCTTTCCCTCCCTCCTTCTGATGTCTCTTTCCCTCACCCTCCCTTATCATCCTCCCTCCTCATCACTTTCCCCCCTCCTCATCACTTTCCCCCTCTCCAATTAAAACTCTTCCCGGCATATGCTAATTATGTGACGTCACATGAGCGCCACGTCATTAGCATATGCCGGGTCCAGACACAGCCGGAAGATGCGCAGAGGATGGAAGGTAAGAGAGGGGAAAGGGGGGGTGTAATTGGAGAGGGGGGAAGTGATGTGGAGGGAAGGTGAGGAGGTAGGATGACAAGGGAGGATGAGGAGGATGAGTCGGGACCCGGCATATGCTAATGACGTGACACGCATGTGACGTCACATCATTAGCATATGCCGGGTCCCAACACAGCTGGAAGACACGCAGAGAAGCAGCTGATGAAAGGTAAGAGAGGGGAAAGGGAGGGGGAAGTAATTGGAGAGGGGAAAAGTAATGAGGAGGAAGGATAAGGATGAGGAGGGAGGATGAGAAGGATGACAAGGGAGGGGGAGGGAAAAAGACACAAAGGAGAGGGATGGAAAGAGACACAGGGGAGGGAGAGGGAGAAGGGTCACAGAGGGCACAAGAGAGACACAGGGGGAGGGCATTTCCCACCCTCTGCTTATACCCGAGTCACTAAGTTTTCACAGTAATTTGTGGTAAAACAGTGGCCTTGGCTTATACATGGGTCGGCTTATACTCGAGCATATACGGTAAATATAATTTACCTAGTCTCTACCTAGTCTCTGTAATGTTCTGCAATCCAAATCCTAAATAGTTAACAATCTCCCACTTTGTGGGCCTTGCAATCTTCAGCTAAGCCACATTTTCTGTCCCTCGCTATGGCTTCTGCTAGTTTCCCTCCCCTGTGTCTCCTTTCCCACCTCTCCCTCCTTTGTGTCTCTCCCTCTCCCCTTTTTCTTTGCCCACCTTTGTCTCTCTTTTGCTCATTATGGGCCTTGTGATAAGTGACAAAGGCTTTAGGCCTTCGACTCTCACCCCCTGTAAATTGCGAGCCTTGCGATGAACGCCTTCAGCGCTCATGTGTCTTTCCCCCTGAATACGGGCCTAGTGATGAGCGCAAAAAGCCATAGGCCTTTGGTACGCATTGCACATGCGCAACCCGTAAATTTTAATATTGAGTGACGACAACTCGCAATTAGCACAACTATTTTATGGGATAAGTTTATATGTTGCAAACTATTTTGTTGTTAAAATTATAATTTGTATCAAAACTCTTATTCAGTTGGATTAAAGAACCCATAAATGGAATTTGTACAAAAAAAAAGTTGAAACTGCCATTTTCTGAATATTTACACTTTTTATCAGAAAAAAAACATACATATATTTGCATATATCTGGGGTTCCAATGTCTCCACCTTGCAGAGTTCCATAACAAGGAGCTGTCGCAATGAAGTACGTATTCCACCAATAAAATATCATAAACATGTTAATTGATTTATTGCAAAAATTATTTTATGTCAAGTCTGTTTAGTCATGTGGGTGGCAATACATATTTTGGACACAGGAGAGTTTATATATATATATATATATATATATATATATATATATATTTATATATATATATATATATATATATATATATATATACGTATATACACTGTAATGGAGTGAAGCAAAGAATGCCCCTAGAGGTGGCTTTAATTAAAGAGGCTGGAAGATTTCTTGGAAGAAACAAAGAGTTAACTCCGGGCAGTGATCAGAGGCTAATTAAAGTCCAGCTGTGGATTGCCTTCAAGACAACAGCAGAGAGATGGGTGGAGTCCCCTGCAGTTAGGCCCTGTTTGGCCTAGCAGAGTGAGGCCAGTGAATGAAGGCCTCAGTCTGATGCAAGCTAAGAAGGACGCTTGTAGTTATCTCCAGTAAGAGGAACACAGTATTTTTTCGTTGTCTGCTGGAAGCAAAATTGTACCAGGATGAGATTAGCCTGAAAGTTTACAGTCCGGAGTAAAAAGGCTTTTTGGTTTACACTGCTGCAGTTTGCACAGCTCAGAGAGCAAACTGAGAAAAGGGGGATCTGAAGAGGATTTGTGCCGCAAAGAGCATTTACAGAGACTGTTTGCTGCAGAGGATTTGTGCCGCAAAGAGCATTTGCAGAGGAGCTGCTGCAAAGATTTTGCCTTAGCAGTATTTACAGAGGCCACTGATTGGTGCTATCCCAGCGTTTGGAGCAGAGGATCCATTACAGCTGAGAGCCTGGATGTAAAGGTGCCTATGCAGAGTCTGATAACCCCAGGGAGAAGTCTGTGAAGTTAAACAGATTTGTAGCCTTAAACATAAGCGGTTGTTAAGGGTCCCTGGAGGTTGGGGTATCTGGAGAGTAGGGCGAGCCAGAACCCCACCCTATGGTAAGAAATTTAAAGACAACGATCTACAGAGAAAAGACACTTTAAACCATTGAAGATGGACTGTTTAAAGACTTTGTATTTTCACCTGAAGGCCAAGAAGCGGCTTCTGGGCTAGTGAGGGTGTTCCTGACGTTAAGCCAGTACGTTTATGCAGAATTTTATTTTATGCTGGAGTAAGCTATTTCTTTTGTATTTTGGACTTTTTAGTAAGAAGTACATAAAAAGAAACTTGGAATCTCTGCTATTTATATGTACCTCAGAGGAGAAACCAGTAGCCAAAGGCCACATTACCACAACACACACAAATATTGTATAATTTAAAAGTATAGGTAATTATAAGTATCACATATATAGTTGTGAGCAATACGAGCCGTTGCCCACACTTGCGGGCTCGCGCAGCAGGGGATGCAGTTCGCTTCGCAAATGCGGAACCTCGCGAAGCGAGGGGCCGCATTTGCGGAAGGTGGAGGCTCCAACGTCGGCTGTGTTTGTCCGCAAATGCGGACCCTTGCGATGCGAGGGGCCGCATTTGCGGAGGTGGAGGCTCAAAGGCGCCTCACACGCAGTTAAAACACACGCACGACGTAGGAAAAAAAACAACTGCGTCCCTCGCAAAAAAATACGTGATACGCTACGACCCATTCCAAACATGCAAAAAACGTCCGAAAACAGCGCGCATGAAAACACAAAAGCTTACTTACAGCAAGGGGGGGGCATCCAGCTCCTTGAAAAGTGAATTTACACGTCCATTTAAGTCCAAAAAAACGAGTTTAAACTGCTGAAAATCACATAAGCGAGAGAAAAAATGGCCACCGAACAAAATGAAAATGAGGCTACAGACGCAACAATACTACAGTGACTCGCAAAACTGAAACAACTGCCTACTTTCCTGAAAATTCTACATTTCTACTCAGGTGATGAGCGGAGTGACTGGATAGTAAACTGCTGCTGTTACTTGAGAAGATAATTATTTCCCAATTTCCTACTTTACACTGTGCAAATTACAACTGAGAGCTAAGCTATAATAAATTACATTTTATTACCAAGACAGCAAAAAAAATAACAAAAAAAAAAACCACTTTAACTATGAAAATGTGATTCATTTATACTGACATGTGACATGCACATATATATGTATCCTGTATAGTGACATGTGACACGCACATTTATGTGTATAGGCCCTACAACAAACTAATGTTAACTGAAACTAATTAAACAAGTATATTTAAATTACATTAATTTACTGCAACTCATAGCAAAAAATAATATGACACTAATACATATGAAACCTGAAGCTGAATCTTTGCCCTTTTTTTCACTATTTAAACAGACTCTGCATCAACAGCGTCACTCAAGAATTTGCACCGTGGACTGTGAAAGAGAATTACTTTTAAAGAACACAAATAAAGAAGAAGAGGTAAGATAGAAAAATACATTACATTTTCAAAAAGACCATGCTTTGCTAAATCAAAAAAAAAAAATATACAAATAACCATTTAACTTTCTTTTTCAAACAGACACTACAAGAAGACTGGCGGATTAAGATTGGCAGGAGGGGACCCTCTGTCATTCGGATAAGAACAACACTTCAATCAAGGTATAGTATAACAAGTAGAAAAAAAAAGGAAATATATATGTTTAATGGCCGCCAATTAAAAGTACAAAAAATAAAAAAAATACAAATTTAATAAAGACTAAAACAACACAGTTCTACAAACTTCACAAACACCTATACCATTTACAAAGAAAGACAGTTTCAGAGAAAAAAAACAAAGAGGTGGTCACAAAACAGGATAGCATCCGAAACATTAGCAACATACATAAAACAAAAGTATTCCTCCTCTTTACTGTAAAATAAACTCCAACCATCACCCACAAGCCAAATGCAGCAACCAAAAAGTGGTAAACAGAAAACAGGATAATTAACATTCATTTTTACTGTCCAACATCATTTAATATTAATTAAGCAAATAAAGTATGCAAAATATGGTGGACACAAATAGGATTGTACCAAAAATCACACAAACAGATAGAAAAGTTAATTAATATTCTTCTTTACTGTTTAAGAACCTATAAGCCTTACAAAGAAGCCTAAATAAGCATACCAAAAGTGGTGGACACAAAACCGGATAATGCTAAAAACATTGTGATCAGATCCAAAATAGTAAAAACATTAATAATTACAGTATAACAAGTAAAAAAAAGAGAAAACTAAAGAAACATGTTTGCTCTGCATCCACGTCAACAGAAACAATAACAATCACTAACTATAACCTTTACCAAAATATAACTGACACATTTCTCATTTACCTCTTATTTATCTTTTACGGACAATAATGTTTAACAGTAAATCCAAACTTCAATCTAGCCACAAAAAAAAAAAGAAACAGAAAACAGCATAATCCACAAAAGTCTCAAAACACAGACTAAATTAAATGTATTATTCTCAATTACCAGTCCTAATGTACAATATTAAGCATAAAACCTAACCACACACATAAAATACAATACTACAACAAATAGTACTAACCTCCCAAAAACAACAACAGAAACATTTTCACAGCCCCAACATATAAGCCTTTAAATAAAATATAAAAATACTATTATAACAATCCCCTGTACGATAAATTACAAAGACTAATTTCTGCCCTCTACTATGCCTATAAGCCAAAAGTACAACAAAAAAATTAATTAACAAACCAAAAAAATACACCTACTACATCTACAAGAAACTATAGTGTAATTACCTTGAGTGTGCTATGCATGTAAGGCAAAAAAAACACTTATTTAACAATACAAAGAAAGTACTGCTACAATGAACTACAATCACATAGAAACAAACTGTTGATAATACAAATTTTTAAAAACAAACTTAACATCCCAAAATAAACTAATGATACATTATTTATTTTACAGATTAACATGGCTACTAACGAGAGCAAACAAGAAAAGATAAGACGGCAAGCTAGAGAACGACAACAGAGATTGGCCAGCCAGCAGACACCGGAGCAGAAGGAAATTCGACAAGAAAAAGAACGCAAAAGAAATGCAAGCAAAATACTATCACCTGCTAAAATTAAAGATACACCAAAAAAACCTACGAAGCAAACAAAGCATTTAGAACCTGTTCCTGAAACATCAGATGACATTTTACCTGAAAAAAATCAAAGATTTACCAAAAAAAGCCACCAAAAAACAAAAACAAAGCATTTAGAACCTCTTCCTGAAACAATACAAGACATTTTACCTAAACCAATAAAAGATATACCAAAAAAAGCCACAAAAACAACAAAGCATTTAGAACCTGTTCCTGAAACATCAGATGACATTTTACCTGAAAAAAATCAAAGATATACCAAAAAAAGCCACCAAAAAAAACACAAAGCATTTAGATCCTCTTCCTGAAACAATACAAGACATTTTACCTAAACCAATAAAAGATATACCAAAAAAAGCCACAAAAACAACAAAGCATTTAGAACCTGTTCCTGAAACATCACATGACATTTCAACTGATGAATTTGAAAATAAAACTGATATATGCTTTGCAAATTGTCCTTTACTCAAGTCTTTAGCAGTAGAGGTTCATAATTGTGGGGACATAAATACTCAATGTCAGTTTTGTGAGGCTTATCATTTTAAACAGGAGAGACCCAGAGATGGCCAATGTATTAGTTGCTGTCAAAAAGGCAAGGTCAAACTTCCAGAAAGAAAAGAATTTCCAATCAATTTACAAAACATTATGACTGAACCTACTTTTCCAAACTACAAAAATTTTAAGACAAACATAATATCCTACAATAGTGCCATATGCTTTGCATCTATGGGGGCAACATTAGCTGCTAATGTACTAGGACATGGTCCTTACTGTTTTAAAGTCCAAGGCCAAATTTACCATCGGACTTCCCATTTACATCCAGAGAAAGGAGAGCAAAGAAAATTTGCTCAACTATATGTCCTAGATACAATGGAAGCTGTTGACCAACGTATGCAGCTGCAAGAAAATAAAAAATGCTTACCCAGTGTTGCAAGTTGCAAGTTGAGGCCAATAATTTAAACTTTATAAAATATCAACAAGATAAACTATGTGTAGAACAATATTGTGGACTAATGGACTATGTTGCTGAGGTGGCTACAAACAGAGACATGACAGCTGGCAAAGCCATCATTTTACCATCTTCCTTTCAAGGATCTCCTTGAAATATGAGAAAAAGATACAATAATGCTATGGCTATTGTGACAAAATTTGGAAAACCCGATTTATTTCTTACATTTACATGTAATCCCCAATGGCCAGAAATTACACAAAATTTACTTCTTGGCCAAAGTCCTTCCGATAGACCAGATTTAGTAGTAGCCAGAGTTTTTAAGATTAAATTAAATGAATTAATACGTGACATCACTATAAGTGAATTTAAAAAAAGAGGCCTTCCACATGCACATCTTCTCATAATACTTCAAGAAAAAGATAAATTAGATACTTCTGACAAAGTGGATGCAGTCATTGTTGCTGAACTACCAGATGCAGAACTATATGGTAGACTATATGAGATTGTTACTCATCGCATGATTCATGGACCCTGTGGTGAGTTTAATCCACAATCACCATGTATGGAAAATAATAAATGTTCCAAAGATTTTACAAAAGATTATAGAGACAAAACCTATGCCAATTGTGATGTGACTTTATAAAAGAAGAGAAGGAGATAGTGCCATTATTCGTGGCAAAAAAGTTGACAATAGATATGTAGTACCCTACAATCCACATTTACTCATGAAGTATAACGCACACATTAATGTAGAAGCCTGCACTTCCATCAAATCCATTAAATATTGGGACAAATATATTTACAAAGGCTATGATGCAGCTACTGTAGTCGTCAAAAGTGCAGACAACCCTGAAAGCACTGAGTTAGTACATGATGAACTTGCAACTCATGTAGATGCTCGCTATGTAAGTGCACCAGAAGCTATGTGGCACCTTTTAAAATTTTAAATGCATGATAGATCACATGCAGTATATAGATTAGCAGTACATTTGCCACAAAGACATTTAGTGTATTTCCATGCTAGAAATGAAAGTAATGCATTGTCCCAAAGTGAACATCGTCACACTACACTAACTGCATGGTTTGAATTAAATTCAACAGATTCAAAAGCAACACAATTCTTATATATTGAAATTCCATATCACTATGTTTTTGTGAATGGATTATGGAGACCTAGAAAAAGCAGAGGAAATAAAATAATCCCAAGAATTTACACAGTCAGTCCAAGAGATCTTGAACGTTTCTGCTTACGAATATTACTTTTAAATGTTCCTGGAGCACAACGTTTTGAACACGTAAGAACTGTTAATGACATAGTATATGAATCCTTCCATTTAGCTGCAAGACATAGAAACTTACTAGCTGATGATACAGAATGGGAAAGATGTTTAGAAGAAGCAGCACTATGTCAAATGCCACGGCAAATGAGAGAACAATTTGCATTTATTTGTATCTTCTCAAATGCTCCAAATGCATTAGCTTTGTGGGACACATTTAAAAGTAATATGGCTGAAGACTTTATGCAACAATACAATGAACCTATTGCACACTTAAAAGCGTTAATGGAAATCCAAGAAGTATTTTTAACTCATGGATTAAGTTGTGCAAGTTTTAATTTGCCTGATCCAAGTCTTATAGATGACATAAACTTTGAAGACTATGACATTCAACTACAAGTACAAAGAACAGAAGAAAGACTTGCAACTTTAAACACGTTACTATTGCAAGCATTTAATGCAATTAAAAATGCAATAGATGATAACATAGTAGTTTTAGAAACTTCTGTGTCAGATATTCGCATGACATCATTACATGCAAAAAAATTGAAAAAAAGTAAATTAATTATAATAGATGAGGCCACAATAATGTCATGCAATGCCCTCCAGTGTATTGACCGTTTGCTTCGTGAAGTCATGGATAATACTTTTGCACTTGGTGGAAAGGTAATGTTGTTAGGTGGCAATTTTAGACAAACATTACCTGTCGTTGTACATGGAAATCGAACTGACATTATCGAAACCTGTATAAAGTCAAGCACACTATGAAAACATTTTACCCATCTTCAACTGCAACAAAACATCAGATCAGAAGACCAAACTGATTTCAATGATTGGCTTATTACAATTGGAGAAGGCAGAACAGAAAAAATACCAAATTTACCTGATGACACTGTGCAGATCCCACCTCATATGATTTGTCACCAAGATATTATATTGGCTATATTTGAAGGGAGCATAAATAACCAGGAATATTCAGAGTTTTCCAAACAAGTCATACTAACGTGTAAAAATAAGGATGCATTAATCCTCAATAATGAAATCTTTAAAAAAATTAATGCACCACAAAGAAATGATCACAGTGCTGATTCTGTACTTGCTGATGACAATGAAAGTCAGGCAAACTTTTCCACTGAATTCCTAAACTCACTAACTCCTTCTGGAATGCCACCATATATTTTGCAGCTAAAGAAAGGTGCAATTATCATGTTACTGCGAAATATGAACCCCAAAAAAGGCCTATGCAATGGGACAAGATTAGTTGTTCAACAATTAAAGGACCATTTCATAGATGCTGAAATTTTAACTGGTACCCATAAAGGAGAGAGGGTTTTCATCGAAGAATAGCTTTAGCACCAAGTGAAAGTAATCTCCCTTTTATACTTCAAAGACGACAATTTCCAATCATTATGGCATTTGCCATGACCATTAATAAATCACAAGGACAAACGTTCAAATCTGTGGGTATTTTCTTAGAACAACCAGTATTTGCACATGGCCAATTGTACGTTGCATTATTACAGTGGAAAAATCCACAGGCTATTAAAGTTTACATTGAAAAGAATGAAAGTCAAGGTGATTTATTAGAAGAAGGACGTATTTTTACTAAAATCATTGTCTACTATGAAGTACTTTAACTTTTCATTAAACAAACAAAATCCATGCAAAACAAATTAAAAGCAAATGCAAAAATATAAAAAACCACAATATAAGCACCAAAATTTTAAAACAAATACACATATATGTCTGTTCCCATCAAAAGGTCATTATTACGCAACAGAAATTACATTTACAAAAACAATATTTTCCTGTTAAACTACAATAAATTGTCAAACACATACAGAACAGTGCTTACACAGCGTGCACCAAGTTTAAGTTCTTGCGTTCTCTTTTTAGACACTTTTACAGAGACCAAACTATATGTGCGATTTAAAACAATTACTACAGCAACAAACAAAGGTCAACCATTGAAAAATACAAATCAATAAACAATTCATTAATAATTAATGGAAGTACTGTTTATGGATGATTAGCCTCACAAAACACTTGGCTTGCATTAATTTCACAAGTTATGTTAAAATGTTAATTAACTATGTTACTGTTTCTAATGTTACAAGTTTGAAAAAAATATTTTAAAGTTCCTTACTTAGACAGATAAGAAAGTTCAAGTTTCAAAAAATATGCTTTCAAGTTCCTTACCTTTTACTGTTTGCCTTCCTCTGGATTCAATGTTTATTTAAGTTAACAATTTTTGAGATAGAACTTGCATGTTAAAAAAACTTTACCTCAAGTTTACAATACTGATTAATTTAAAGTTCAACTGTTCTTACATTCAAATGTTAATACTTTTAATACAAAATGCTTTAACAGTTACTATTCACCAAAAGAACATTTAAAAAAAATAAACATGTTTAATATAACAATAGTACTTATTTCATCATAACTAAAATCTTACAAGTGTCAAATACGTATAATAATAACTAAAAACTTTCCAAACATACACATCTCATTGCCGTCATTTTTTGACGGGCAAGTTGCTAGTAAATAAATGTAAAAAAAATCCGTTTTCAATTAAGTACCTATTACGATATACTACAGGATATTTCTCCCTGTGAAGGGCTCAAGTGTCTAAAAGAGGTTGCTCTCAGAGTGGGCTATTATGTCCATAGAAATAATCTACTAAGGTTACTTAATTTTCTGATTGAGCACCTCTTTTTTTGAGTTGCTTATACAAGTTTCTCCGTTTCTGGTTACTCCCCTTGATAAAGCTGAACAGGGATGGAGATATGGAGAAGCCCATATTCTTTTATCAGCCAAGTGGAAAATAGTAAAGCTATGGAAAGCTAACCAAAAACCATCCTGGGAGAAGTTGAGAGACTGATGTCTAGGCATTTGGAAAAAGGTTTAAGTAAATATAAAATTAATACAAAAATATTTTATTCCAAATGGGATTTGTGGAACTGCAATTACTCATGATTGATAGGAGTGTTTGTTTTTTCTTGATCCCCCTGGAAAACTTATTTTCATATCTAGTTATGCAATGGAATAATGGAATAGAAAACCTCTATTTTAAAATGCTTTTCTTTTTGAAGTTGTATGGGCAATGAATGTTTAGTAGGAAAAAAAAGGATATTCCTCCCAGTGAAGGCCCCTTGTGAGCTAAAAGAGACTGCTCTTTGAATAGGTTACTATGCCTATAGAACAAACCTACTTAGGTGTTGTTCGTTCTCAGATGAGCGCCTCTTTTTATTTACCACTGAGGTTTGTCATTTTGAGCTGCCAGACAGCCTTTCTGTACCACTTCTTTAACATATATTTTGTTAATGAGAGATCATTGACATGAATTACTGTCTGAGTCATTAAGCTCATGGCCTTGACTGCAGTCACCCAAGCAAAAAAAAGGATACTCTATCTTAATGTGTAACAAAATAAATTAATCTTAGTTTCTGGGTGGATCCGAAATGCTGATTGTTAGTTTAAAATGGCAGACGTCAATTTTTATAGGAGAATGCAATTGTTTTAATAACACTCAAATGATAATGTACCTGTTATTATCTATACCATTGCCTATATCATATATGTCACCTCCGCTGTGACATTTTAAAGTAAACTGCTAAAGAAAAGGCAACATCTGGAGGACTCAGAAAAATATGTAATGAAAATTACCAAAAAAGTCAGAAAGCAGAAAACAAACCAATAATTACTACAAAGGATCCTTAAAACTATTTTTCTGACAATGGAGTGGTTGTCCACACATGACCTAGAAGAATTGCAAGAAGGAAACCTTTCTCAGGACCTCATCACAAGTGTCTCAAAAGTATGAAACAAAGTCTTGATAAGCTTGGGACAAAGTACTGCATACTGATGAACTGTAAAAATACCCTTTTGGCCACAACCACAGAAGATACAGTTACAGAAAAAGCATGAGACATCTGAGGAAAAGAACCCCCAGCAACAATTAAACATTATTGTGCATCTGTCGTGCTTTGAGGTTATATGGCAGTCAGTAGCACATAATGGGTTCAATAAAATATAAACAAATCTTAGAAACTAATGTATCAGTGTCAGTGAACACATTGAAGCTTAAAATAGGTTCTTTATTTTAGCAAGACAACAATCGGAGACATACCTAAAAAATACTCTCCATTTTCAGGGATATCAGTTTAATTTGACAAAGAGAAACCTAATACAATGGTCATCGTTCAGTGTGAAAGTGAATATTAAAAATGTAAATATATAAATAAGGGGTTTGCAACAAACACTTTTTTTAATCAGAATTATTACAGGTAGCTAATCTCAAGGAATATATTTAATCAGAACCTTGTTGGATTATTTGTTTATGATTTTCCACTGCTAGTAGGGATTACATGATCACCAGAACAATCCATCCTGCATTTAAAAATGTAATTGCAATAAAAAAAAAATGGAATCATGTTAATAATAAAAATGTTGAATGCGCACCACTAATGTAAACATTACTGTTTTATAGTAACTGTAGCATTATAGATTTCATAACAATGTATGTGACAAAATGTCATATACAGTGAATATATAAATATACATATCAAATACATAATAAAACATATATAAAATAACATACTAATAACAAAAATAAACAATAAATGATGAGATTATTCACAAACTGCTTTTTGCCCCTGCAATATCTGGACAAAAGTAAATACTTTGGGCCTCATTCTATTATTGGCCGTAAATCGGCCGTAAGGCTGCGATTCCTTGCGGGGGTTCTGTTAACTCGCGATTCTATTATACGGCCCCGCAAGGATCTCCTTTTACGGCCGGCCGCATATCTTGGAACCGGCCGTAATCTGTGAAATATAAAAACTGAAAAATAAATTCAAGCCTGCACTGTACAGCTCTGTAAATGCTAGGGATCATATTGGGGGACATGAGGATTAAAAGGAACCCACTCTCAAGCTTGCACATCTGCCCAAACCCGAGTTCAAATTAACTGTTTATTTTCCGGCTGCAGCGTGGGTGTGTCTGAGGTGCTCCAAGCACTCTGGACTTTTTACATGGATATTTTACGGATATTAAAAATTAAATATTTTACGGATTTGAGTACAGGATAATTATGTGCTATTTTTTCTAACACCTAAAATCCCTTTATAGTCTTCTCAAAGTGCAGGATGGCTTTATTTGAGCCATTTTATGTGCTTAATTGGTGCTAGCGAGACCTTTTTCCTGCAAGTAACTGCGGCTCGTTTTTAGCCTTGCAGAGAGGTTTCCCGGAGCAATTGAATTGCAAATCTCTTGCGGCCGTTTTAGATCAAAGGCTTTCCTCCGGCGCGAGCGGCCGCAAGAGATAGCAAGGCACCGGCCGCAAGCCTGCCGGAGCCTCCGGCCGTAAGGGAATAGAATAGCCGAATAGCTTGCGGCCGGTCCTTGCGGCCCCGCAACGGCTGCGGCCGATAATAGAATGAGGCCCTTTGTGCCATAATGAGCAATAATTCAATCAATTTTAAAAATTGGTTTAATAAAATACTGTTTTGGTTTAAGAAAATATATGGAAAATTAAATAGATTGCTCATAGCAGTATGAGACCAGATATTGTTTTGTACAAACATGGTAGTATATAAGAGCAAAGAATTTGGTAGAAAAAGAAGGCCAGTCTAAAACACCATCCAATCCCCACAAGGGTAATGTAGAATGTTAATAACCAAATTTTCCTCAAAACAGCCTTCACATTGCACTATATCACCTCTCAGAGGAACACTGTATGAGGAGTATAAATATAAGGTCCGCAACACAAGTTGAGATCCCTCTCCATGCTGATGATAGCCAGTACGCTTGAAACAGCTGTACGTGGATAGGATTCTCAGCTTGTGTATAATCCAACCTTGGCTTTGCATTAAAGCTGTGTCATACAGCGGGCATAGGCTTAAAGGATGCCATGTTTGAAATGAATTATGGATTGAAGAGCGAGGCATTTGTGGGCACATTTGCATGTCCCTGCTCAGTTTCCCAGAATGCAGTGTAATAACTGTTTTTCTCGGAATTCTGAGCTGGAAGTAGTTTTTTTTTACTCGTTTTTAGACATTCAAATGTGAACACAGATCTACTATGTATTTACTATATATATATATATATCACATATAATAGTTGTCAATAGTTGTCACACTTGCGAGCTTCGTGTATTGAGGTTAAACGTTTGAGGCCCATTGAAGCACAGAAGTTTTCCGGAGTTGAGGCATTGAAACTCTGATCGGCGAAGCCCGCAAAAAGATGCCAATTGAATAGCTAAATAGCTTGTGACCTCACTTAAGGATCTCAAAATCGCTCAATTGAATATGGACCATAGGGTTCACATTAGTTTCTAGTGCAGGTTTGCAAACAAAAACACACATTTAACATACTTTTCTCCTAACCTTGCTTCAAATTGCACTAAATTCTGCACATTAATCTGCAGCTGCCCACACCCTGCAAAAAAAGACAAAAAACACAAAATGACAGTAGTTAGCATGATCCTTAGAGATGTCACGAATAGTTCGCCGGAGGACTATTCAGAGCGAACATAGCATGTTCGCGTTCGCGGCGAACTGCGAACATATGCGATGTTTGATCCGCCCCCTATACTTTATAATTGAGCAAACTTTGACCCTGCACCTCACAGTTAGCAGACACATTCCAGCCAATCAGCATCATACCCTGCCTTCCAGACCCTTCTACCTCATGGACAGCAGCCATTTTGGAATCATAACTAACTTGCAGTCTTACTGAGAGGAGGGAGAGTGTAGGTGATGCTGATTGAATAGGGAAATCAATAGCTAGGCAAGTTTATTCAGTGTCCAGTGCAGTGCTGAAGGACTCATCAGATCTTTGCTGTAAACACAGCACCCCAAAAAGCCCTTTTTAGGGCTATAACATCTTTTTTTTGTTTGTTTTTTTCTGTCTAATCTAACTTCATTTGCCTGTCTCCCTGCTAGCCCCTGCTAGCAAGTGTGTGTGTCAGGCTCACAACTTATACTGTGTGTGCACAGTGCAACCAATACAATCTTGTTTACTAGTTGTCTACTTTTAAAAAACCAAAACTTTTATTTTGTTAAATCTTAGTTCATTTGCCTGACCGCCAATCTAAGTTCATTTGCCTGACCGCTAGCCAGTGTGTGTGTCAGTCTTACAAGTATTGTGCCAAGTTCAACCAATCCAATCTAGTGGTGTACCTGCAGTCTACATTTAAAAAAACAATAATTTTATTTTCTTAAATCTAAGTTCATTTGCCTGACCGCCAATCTAAGTTCATTTGCCTGACCGCTAGCCAGTGTGTGTGTCAGGCTTACAAGTACTGTGCCAAGTTCAACCAATCCAATCTAGTTGGGGTACCAGCAGTCTACATTTAAAAAAAGAATAATTTTATTTTCTTAAATCTAAGTTCATTTGCCTGACCGCCAATCTAAGTTCATTTGCCTGACCGCTAGCCAGTGTGTGTGTCAGGCTTACAAGTACTGTGCCAAGTTCAACCAATCCAATCTAGTTGTGTACCAGCACTCTACATTTAAAAAAAACAACACTTTTTTTCTGTGTAATCTAATTTCATTTGCCTGCCTGCCAGCGTGTGTGTCTTAGGCTCACATCGTGTACTGTGCCCACTTGCCCAGTCAGTGCCACCACTCATATCTGGTGTAACAGTCAGTAGTGCACATTTAAACAAAGAATACAATTTTGACTGTAATACATTGAATAGCAGTTACTTGTCTGCAAGCGTCTGTGTCAGGCCTACAGCGTCTACTCTGCCAACTTCTGCAAGTGCACAGTGCAACTCATATCTGTTGTCACAGTAGCTTGCACGCATAGTACCAATCTGTCAAAACCTGTAATGATGAATGAGGTCTAGAGTAGCCTGGTTCCCTTATCGACTACAGGTTGAGACCTAATGTTTGGGCGACTCCAGACCAACACATGAGTACAAGCAGCACACAAACTCAAAGCCGCCATCCTCCTCCTGGTCCAGCACCATCAGCCACATCAACCACTGCTGTCCTCCTTGCCCCCTCTCAACCATCCGCCACTCCGTCTCTCGCCTTGAGCAGTTCCTGCTCATCTGCCCATAGTCAGGTGCCTGTAAAGGACATGTTTGAGAGTAAGAAGCTAATGTCACAAAGTGCCCCAAATTTGAAGTGATACGACCATCCAAGCATCCTTTTCCATCTCCCGGTCCCAAAAATCCAGGACTTATACACGTGCCCTAATAGGTGATGTAACAAGTAATAAACTGATAAGAGTAGTACTTACAAACATGCCACTCCTATATGGTGGCACCTTTGATTGCACGCGCCGTGCCCCAAAATTGAAGTGATACGACCAACCAAGCATCTTTTTCCATCTCCCGGTTCTAAAAATCCAGGCCTTATACACGCCCCCTGATAGGTGCTGTAACAGGTATTAAACTGATAAGAGTAGTACTTACAAACACGCCACTCCTATCTGGTGGCACCTTTGATTGCACGTGCCGTGCCCCAAAATTGAAGTTATATGACCAACCAAGCATCTTTTTCCATCTCCCAGTTCTAAAAATCCAGGCCTTATACACACCCTCTGATAGGTGTTGTAACAGGTATTAAACTGATAAGAGTAGTACTTACAAACACGCCACTCCTATATGTTGGCACCTTTGATTGCACGCACCGTGCCACAAATTTGAAGTGATACGACCAACCAAGCATCTTTTTCCATCTCCCGGTTCCAAAAATCCAGGCCTTATACACGCCCCCTGATAGGTGCTGTAACAGGTATTAAACTGATAAGAGTAGTACTTACAAACACGCCACTCCTATCTGGTGGCCCCTTTGATTGCACGTGCCTTGCCCTAAAATTGAAGTGATACGACCAACCAAGCATCTTTTTCCATCTCCCGGTTCCAAAAATCCAGGCCTTATACACATCCCCTGATAGGTGACGTAACAGGTATTAAACTGATAAGAGTAGTACTACTTAACACACCTTATAATAATGCAGAGAGAGGCAACGCAGTGAGAGGAGTCTGAAGAAGAGGAGTCAGAGGAGGAAGGTGGCTTTGAGGAAGTGGAAGACCAAACACAGCAGGCATCCCAGGGGGCTTGTTGTCACCTTTCGGGGACCCTTGGTGGCTGGGTGGAGGAATAAACCTTCAATGACATCAGTGAGGACAAGGAACGGGACATGGCTAGCTTGGTATCCAACCTTGTGCAAATGGGGAGTTTGCGGTTGTGCAAATGGACTGTTTGCGGTTGTTTGCGGTGCGTTAAACGGGGAGTTTGGTCTGTCACTGTGAAGCGGGCCTAACCCTTACACTATCTGATCGATACAACATCATACCTGATGTTTTAAAGCACGTTATTCCAAACAATTTAGGAATGTTAGGTAATTTTTGCCCTTTATGGCTTAAAACCAGACTCTGCATCAACTATGTAATTTTCCGTGGGAGTTTTGCCATGGATCCCCCTCCGGCATGCCACAGTCCAGGTGTTAGTCCCATTGAAACAACTTTCCCATCACTATTGTGGCCAGAAAGAGTCCCTGTGGGTTTTAAAATCCGCCTGCCCATTGAAGTCTATGGCGGTTCGCCGGGTTCGCCGGTTCGCGAACATTTGCGGTGGTTCGCGTTCGCGGTTCGCAAACCGAAAATGTTATGTTTGTGACATCACTAATGATCCTCTTATTTTTTCACCCCCATAAGGTTTGTGTACAGGGTAAGATGCGCTCCATAAATGTCCATGGTTTACACAGCTGATGTATTGTTAAAGCAGCACTGTAGTGCATTTACAAGTAAACCACATATGTTTGCTTACTGTGCATAGGCTATTAAAAATCGATGCCGTCAATAAATAAATAAAAGTTAAATAAATAAAAGTTAACATTTTTAAAAATAGTCCTTTAATTGTACGTTCATTTTACACATTCTTAGAGCCCTATGCTAATCCTTGAAAAATCAATGATGAGTGCCATTGCAGCACAGAAAATCCTTCCTAGCGATGTTAATCCCCCATCTCTAAAACATTGCAAGAAAACTGCTAAGAGTCACGGCTACGAGTGAACTTCATGACACAGACGAAAAGTAATGCAAACATTTCCATTGCTTTTTGCACTAACAATAAATTACAAGTTACCCCATTAGACTTTGACACCCTAACCCTATGCTAATAAGAATTTACGGATCACTTGCAAATCATGGCACTGCCGTAACTGCAAAAAGCAGAAGAAAGATTTACGAGTATCAGAGACCAATCACAAGTAGTGTTCAAACCCTTGCTGAGTCCCATTATTTGACACTTAACAAGCCAATATCAACATATGTATAATTAAAAAACATAATGTGTTCATATTAAGCCAGTTTTCTTATACAAAATCCACGGTAGCACACACAATTGTCACATCTTTTTAATATCAAAATATATTTTCAATATATAAAAACTGTTACTTTCTATATATCTCTAATGTTTCCTTGGAGCTGCAGTTACTGCACTTCCCACTCATTGTATGGTTTATGACATTCACATTCTCTTTTGGCTCCTAGTGCCGTGTCTCATCCATAAAGTTTGTTTTATCTACTCCCTACACAGAATTCTGTTGCGGCTAAGGCAGGATTTACGGCTGTGCACTGAGTGCTCGAATATGGGAGAGCAAAAGATTTATATTAGTGTACAAGTTTGGAAGAAAAGCTCCCGCAGCCAATTTACTGCAATGCCCTTATCTTTAGCACTTGATTTACATAGAGCTCCAAGCTTGTGCGTTAAGAGGTCTGATATGATTGAGCCCCTAATTGGTCCATTTGTATATTTGTCTATGTATGTTACTAATAAAGGAAATATTATTATTATTATTAATACTAATAATAAAAATAATAATAATAATACCTTTCTTATCTATCTAGCAAGCGTATGTGTACTTCATTGGCAACATTTTTTAATTCCTTCACATAATTTAATCTTTGCACTTCTGCTTTTGAACTAGCAGTTATCAAACTCTTCTTAGATATTGGTTAGAAAATAATAACAAAGTCCTAATCACTATATCAAAGAAGGGCAAGCTGTTTTGATGGCAAATTAGGAACCATTAAATTAATTTCTATTAAACTAACATCAAAAATGATGCAGAAACAAGGTGATGTGAAAAGTTCAAAAAGTATTTCAAAGTTATGTAAAAACAAGGCCTGCATTACAAGTAAATTGAAAATATAGCAGGTGAATCTACAATGAGTTCTTGCATATGTGACAAGTTACAAGTCTCCTCTGGGTTTGTACTCATGTTTCAGGCACTTTGATGGAGGACACAATACAAGAGGCTGTATATACTATTTCAAGTTTTACTAAAATGTAGCCAGTAGTACAAAAATAACAAATAGGCATATTTTCCACTAAAACTCTACCTTGAACAATTCCCTTGTTTCCAGCTCTCATCCAACTAAACCTAGATGAAACAGTTCCCTCACTAATCAGGTATCATCCAGCTAAACCTGGCTGGAGCAAAAACAAACAATCACAGGCCTGTATTCTTCAGATCTCCAAATTTTCACTCTGCACCAAAGGATCATAAGTCGCAAGCTGTGGTCCCTTTGTCTGCGTCTTTCTCCAGCTCACTCAACTGGACTTCTCTCTGTGTGTCGTCCTTCAGCTCAGACAAACTACGCACACTCAATCCATCAGCAGCTCCACCTATACTCCAGGAGCAAAAAACCTACCTTACAAAAAAAAAAAAAACCTACAGTACAGAAAAAAAACAAATACATTAAACCCCCCCCACTACAGAAAATAAAAAAATTACACACCTGAAAAGGAAAGACAGATATACACAATACAATACATACATACATATAATACATTACATTACATACATTACATATAATACATTACATTACATACATTACATATAATATATTACATATAATATATTACATATAATACATTACATACAATACATTACATTACATTACATATATTACATATAATACATTACATACATTACATTACATTACATATATTACATATAATATATTACATATAATATATTACATACAATACATTACATTACAAACATTACATATAATATATTACATATAATATATTACATATAATACAAATCAAATACCCCCTATCTATCTAATATACAATCTATTTAATATAAAATAAGTCCTAACTATATCAAATACATCCCCCTATCTATCTAATATACAATAAATCTTAACTACATACAAAGACCCTAATTCTAAGCTAAAATAATGACAGTCCTAACTACACAGACCCTAATTCTAAGCTAAAATAAAATAAAATAATTAAGACCACTTACCTTTAAGATGTTGCTTCAGATCACTAACCTAGGGGTAAAACAAAACAAAATAATTAGTACAAAACATTAACATGAAATAAATAAACTATATAAACATTCTTAATATTCTACTCACCTTTCCAGCATGTCCCGTCATTGTTCAGCTCTTCCGGCGCGGCCCTGTTAAAAAAACACAATGAAGAGCTAAACAATGACGGGACATGCTGGAAAGGTGAGTAGAATATTTAGAATGTATATAATGTTTATTTATTTCATGTTAATGTTTTGTACTAATTAATTTGTTGTGTTTTACCCCTAGGTTAGTGATCTGAAGCTACATATTAAAGGTAAGTGGTCTTAATTATTTTATTTTAGCTTAGAATTAGGGTCTGTGTAGTTAGGACTGTAATTATTTTAGCTTAGAATTTGGGTCTGTGTATGTAGTTAGGACAGTAATTATTTTATTTTAGCTTAGAATAAGGGTCTGTATATGTAGTTAGGATTTATTGTAAATTAGATAGATAGGGGGATGTATTTGATATAGTTAGGATTTATTTTATATTAAATATATTGTATGTTAGATAGATAGGGGGTATTTGATTTGTATTATATGTAATATATTATATGTAATATATTATATGTATTGTATGTAATGTAATGTATTGTATGTAATGTATTATATGTAATATATTATATGTAATATATTATATGTAATATATGTAATGTAATGTATTGTATGTAATATATTATATGCAATATATTATATGTAATATATGTAATGCAATGTAATGTATTGTATGTAATGTATTATATGTAATATATTATATGTAATATATTATATGTAATGTATGTAATGTAATGAATTATATGTAATGTATGTAATGTATGTAATGTAATGTAATGTAATGTGTTATATGTAATATATATAATGTAATGTATGTAATGTAGTATATGTATGTATGTATTGTATTGTGTATATCTGTCTTTCCGTTTCAGGTGTGTAATTTTTTTTATTTTCTGTAGTGGAGGGGGTTGTAATGTATTTGTTTTTTTTCTGTACTGTAGTTTTTTTTTCTGTAAGGTAGGTTTTTTAATTTTTTGTAATTAGAGTGGTGGGGAGGTTTATTAGGGGGTAGGTAGTGTAGGTAGGTAGTGTAAGTGTTAATAGATTAGTGTAGAGGGGGGTTAGTTTAGATTAAATGGTTTATTGGGGGTTATAGTGTAGTGTTTGTAGTTAGTGTCATGATGGTCCTTGAGGACCGTCATGGCACTTATGTGGTTAATGTTGGGTTGTAACAGGCCCATAATGGTCATAATATACCCTTATGAGACTGATGGGGTTAAATAGAGGCTTATGGGGGTCTGTATTGAACTTCATGAGTTATAGGGTTAATTAAGACCTTATGAGGGTCTGTATTGACCACCATTAGTTATAGGGTTAATTAAGGCCTTATGGGGGTCTGTATTGACCACCATGAGTTATAGGGTTAATTAAGGCCCTATGGGGGTGTGTATTGACCACCATGAGTTATAGGGTTAATTAAGGCCTTATGGGGGTCTATATTGACCATCATGAGTTATAGGGTTAATTAAGGCCTTATGGGGGTCTGTATTGACCACCGTGAATTATAGGGTAAATTAAGGCCTTATGGGGGTCTGTATTGACCTTCATGAGTTATAGGATTAATTATAGTTTCCTGGGGTTAATATTTTTAGTGCGAGTCCTTTCAGGACCTTTACGGTCCTTTAAGGACCCGCCAGGCGGGAAATTTAAAATTGAAATGCAGCAGAGTCACGATCGGTGCCGATCGGGGACCCCCGCTGCAGGGGGTTAATGTGGGAAGCTGCGGGTGTCCCTATGGACAGCAAGGGGTTTATGTGGGTACACTTCGGGGGTCCCGATGGGGACCCCCACCATAGAGGGGGGTCAATTGTAGGTGTCGCGGCCGCGATTGGGTAATAGTGTGCTGCTGCCCCTTTAAGGAGCCGCGGCGGGGAATTTAAAACTTTTAAATGCAGTGGGGGGCCTGATCTATGCAGATCGGGGACCCCCCCTGCAATGGGTTTATGTGGGGACACTTCGGGGGTCCCGATGGGGACCCCCAGCATAGAGGGGGGTTAATTTTTTGGGCTGCGGCCAGGATTGGCAATTAGTGTGCCGCGGCCCCTTTAATTAGCCGCGGTGGGGAATTTCAAACTTTTAAATACAGCGGGGGCCTGAACGATGCCGATCGGGGACCCCCACTGCAAGGGGTTAATGTGGGGGTGCTGCAGGGGTTCCGATAGAGACCCCTGCAGTATGGGGATGTGTATAGGGTGCAGGGGGGAGCCTCACACTGCTGTCTCGGGCTGCTCAGAGGCAGCACGTAGAGGCTTTAGGATCCCATGCGGGCACTTTTTGTGCCCGTAGGGATTCTTACGAAATGCGATAATCATGCATAGATTTAAGGCTGCGTGTGACTACCTAGCTCTCTCGGAGCCTATTCTCTGCCATTTTTTCGTAGTCATATCGCAAAGCAGGCTGCGAGAGATTCGGTACTCGCAAACAGCAGAAAGACTGCCTTTTGCGAGCACTGAGAGAACTACGAGGGATAATTTAATAGGGCCCTTAGATTTTTGTCCTTTGATGTGGAATATGTCTATAAGTGCAAGCTATTTTTGTTGCAGACAACACTGCTTAGGATCAGGTCAAATCAACAGTTTGAGTGCCATAAAATCCGGGTACCATTTTTAAAGAGCTATATAATTGTAAAAAAGAAAATAAGTAATGAAATAATGTTTTTAGACATTTTCCTAATGATTAAACTGCTCTGCATGGTGGTGCAGAGTTTTAACAACTTCAATGGTCCTTTAACCTGTACATAATACTACTCAATAAATAATTCTTTTGATAAGCATTCTTTTCTAAGAATAGCAAACTATGGTAATTATTGACTCAAGCAACAGCAACACAAAACAAACTGCCCTGGACCTCACCGTACCTCCTCCAGAAACTTTGGTAGATAAACACGATATTCCTGTGGGAGGATATGGTACTGTGCCAGAGCACGTCTCCATCATTTACATCAGCAACATACATTGGTTTGATCCTGCAACAGTCCAGAAACGTGATGAGGAGCTCTGTCCTATGAAGGTTTTTCTAAAAGTCTTGATCATGGGTTTCACTGGAGTTTCACTAAACTATGAGCCAAACCATAATTTAATTGTGAGCGCATTCACCTACTCTAAAGGTGACATTGGAGTGTCTAATTGTAATACTTCAAGACATTGTAAGGTACATGTCATATTAAAAGGGGTATAATTCTCACTCAACAGATTTAAGCCAAGAATGTGTTGGGAATGATTCATGGCACAGGAAGGTAGATATGTCATAATTAGGGGAAAAGGGGGAGAATGAATAAGTAGACAAAATCCAACATAACTGATTGACAATGATAAATATGCCAAATATGCCAGAAAGGCAATATCAGAGGTGACTGGTGTTTCTAAATGCTAGGGGAATAATCCGAAGGGCACAGAGTAGACTCATCAGAGTGCCATGCTGTTTTGGGCGGTATAAGATTATTTCATTAATAATAGGCACTCTACCACACATTTCAGCAACTTCTCACCTAGTTAATTATTATTAATATTAACTTTTATTTGTAACGCACCAACATAATCTGTAGCGCTGAACAGGGGATGAGAACAAGGATAAATACAATGTTAACAATTGGCAGAAAATAGAGGGCTCTGTTTGGAACTTAGAGTCTTTGTAGAAAGTGCTTTTACCCAAAGCACCCTACCAGATTGGAAATTGACTACTTACACTCTAAAGGGAATGCAAGAGGCAGATAACGATTATCAATGGTTAGGAAGTGGAAGTTTACTTAGGTAGCATGGTGTGCAAATTATAAAGGTTTTTCATTTAGTAGGAGAGGGAGTGGATCTGATAGAAGTAATTTGGGTTGAATGGCTCTAGTATGTAATATGTTAATATGTTAATATGTTAGATAATATAACCTGAAAGTGGAAATGTCAGGCGAGGGCCTGTGTTAGGAGATATATCTCCAGAAGCCAGCATAAGAAGGAGAGAGAGAAAGAGCGGATGGGAATGGAACTTGTAGAAGTGTTTCTGCTTATGAGCTTTAGAAGAGGGAGTAGATAGTGACTGGAGGAAGGAGAGTAGCTAATGGGAGCATAAAAAGTAGAGGAGAGCATGGAATGTGAGATTGTTTTGTTGGAGACCTGCAGCCTTATTAAATTGCGATTCGGTAAATTTAAAAGGGCTCTATATAAGCACACCGCATATTTTTTTTACAGAAGTTTTTAGTTGGTGAACTTCTATCCAAAAGCAAGGTCTTCACTAACTAAAAACTTCTGTAAATAAAATATGCTGTGTACTTAAATAGAGCTCTCTTAAATTTACCGAATCGCAATTTAATAAGGCTGCTGATGTGGAAAAGTTGAGAATAAGAGCCCAAGGAAAATGCAGGAGGTTAAGAGGAAGGAGAGGGCACAAGGAAACATTGTGTAAAGGATTAATTAGGAATAGTTAGCAGGGTTTATATGTATGTAATAGATAGGGTGGATAGATTATTGGGAAGGCATGGGAATGACCCAGAAGTGCAGAATGTGGTGTTGGAGTATTGTAAGAAAAAGATTTATGGATCTAAGAAGCAAGTTTGTGGAAAGATCCTACAAGGCAATATTTTCTGAATTTCTGCTAATGCCAATCCATGCAAAAATAAGGTTGGGTTCAATCTTTTTTTAAATTAATTTTGGAGTTTTCAAACCATTATTTGGATTCTCACTGGTATTGGGCAGATATTATGTTTTTGGGGGGAGGATGGGGAAATATAGTACAGTCAGTAGGGAGATTTCTTTAAACAATTCAGATGCCGTAAATATGTAATATTGTAACATTTTAAAGAGTATTTCACATATCTGGGCCATTAATTAGGTGAGTTATACTCTTTAAGAGAGATGTTTTTGATAAGATTGATGATAATGTGATGCTTATTGGCAGAAGTATATAGTGGTAGTGCAAGTCAGGGAAAGTAAGTGGTGTAACACCCACAAATATGATTGAAAGCCAAGAAATGGTATTTCTACAGAATTACTACTATAGAGGATTTAAGTATGAGAGATAGCTACTACCCAAATGTAGACTGGATGAACTGGATCAATACTACAGCAAATGGGGCTAAATGTCTGATTACAATTGATAACATTGTCAAAATAATACAGAAACTACTAGAAAGGTATCTATCTTTGATCCAGTGGGAGAGCTACTGTCACTGCAGCAGGTGCAAAGCAGCCAGGCCAAAAACGAAATAAGGCCCTCTGTTACCTGGAGCATAATTACCTGGGTCTCATAATTTATTATGGGAGAGAGATAAATAATTATTTTTATAAAAAAATGGTGTGATCACCCTAGGAATAACCTAACATTCTATATTTTTAAATGTACCCTTAGATACATACCTTGCACAGAGATGTTGCAAGAGAGACCTCATTTTGTTTGCACTACCTGTGCCACTGCTTTGATATAGTGATCAGAATTAATTTTGATATAATATCCACTGGGGGAACAGAGATCGTAACAGAGTCTTGTTTGAAACTTTCAAAATCATTGCTGTATTCGAGAAAGAAAAACGCAATTTCATCAAGGATTTACAAACCCTGCAAAGAGAAAATTAAAATGGCTAAAATAAAAACATTTTAAATGTATTCATAATTTCCTTGAAAGGGGATAATATGGAAATGGAAATGTTTAATTTCCAGATACAGAGGTCCAAGCGCTTGGTTACCAATTAACGTACAATAAATACCAAGATAACAATAATTGCCAATACTGAAAAGAGCAACAAACAGTCCTACCAATAATACTAGTGATTTTTAACTTGTAGAGTATGGGGAGAAAAGTCTCAGTTACCACATTCAACCAATAAATTTAGCCTGAATTTAAAGATAAATTAACTATTATAATTGTAACTTAGAGTCTCTCAGTCTGAAATGAAGAGCTCTTAAAGCCAAGGTTGAGATCTTCGGCGAATGTGGAGGGTGAAGGGTTGGCTGGTGCTTCTCACGAATACACTGGTAGCTCGAGTGTATGACAATTGTAGATCTGGAAAATCGAGGGGTGGGAGAGAAAGCGGAAGGATCTCCTGGTGCATATTACTCCTATGATTTCAAATATAGGTCAAATTCAGCTCACTGTTTTTCATGGTTCCATATGAGCCCTTCTGCTCATCAGTTCTCCGTTGTACTATGAGCCAAATAACTCAGTGTCTATAAGAGTTATGAATACTATATGAGGGCAAGGGGTTTCTAAGACACGCCGTGAGGCAAACCGGTGCAAGAAGCAAAAAAGGAGGACCAAATTACGTATACTATAAAAAAGGGGAGGGGGGGTTTATTGTGCAAAATTTAAAATATAAGAATAAAAATAGAATGGGAAAATAAAGATCAAACGCGTTTCACTGTTTCGTATTACAGCCTAATCCGTGATTATAGTTGTTATGACCACCTAAACTCCTGTTAGTGGTGAATGGTATCAGCTGTAGTGAGCACTGGAAGTGGAGTTCTAGAGGAGTTGGGGGAGGGGGAGGGGCATTGTTTCCTTGACAATTACATTTTTATTTTCAAAGTATACATTGGGCCCTGGGTTAAGGACAAGATACATTCCTGAGAACATTTTTAACCGTATTTGTATGTTATGCAGATCCCTGAATAATAATAATAATAATAATTATTATTATTATTATTATAATTGCAATACTATATTGGCTTATATGTGATAATAATACAGTGTACACTGTAATAATAATCACATATATAGTTGTGAGCGTACGAGTTGTTGCTAACGCTGCGGGCTCGCATAGCGAGCCCGCGGCCCTCGCGAAGCGAGGGCACTGTGCCAGGTTCTCAGTTGCTGGCATGGAGCGCCGAAGGCGCTCCGTGCCAGCAACTGAGGACCCTCGCAAAGCGAGGGCCTCAGTTGCTGGCTTGGAGCGCCGCAGGCGCTCCATGCCAGCACCTGAGGACCTCGCAAAGCGAGGTCTTCAGTTGCAGCAACTGCGACCCTTGCAAAATTTCAAAAAGTTCACGTCGCAACACATTACGACACTCGCAAACAACATACGACACACGTTCACACACATTACGACACTCGCAAACAACATACGACACACGTTCACACACATTACGGCCTCGCAACACTCGGACGCAACTCGCGAACATTACAAAATTAAAAACACAATACATACACACAGCACATACATAAAAACCTTACCTACACAAACAGGAAGCACCCAGGACCTCAAAAATGCAACTTACAACTTAATTGCACTCAAAATAAAAGAGTTTAGACACTAAATAGTTTGTTAAGCGACACAAAAAATGGCCGACGAATAAAACGAAAACGAGGCTACACACGCAAACACCATACGAGACACGTTACCACACATTACGACTTCGCAAACATCGGACGCAATACGCCGACATACAAACATTTAAAACTTAAGAAAGACACACAACAAACACATAAAAAGCTTACCTACAGCAAGAGGAACCAGCCAGCACCTCAAAAAAACAAGTTACACCTACATTTAAATCAAAATAAAACACTTTAGACACTAATACCATCGCTAAGCGACAGAAAAAATGGCCGACGAACAAAACGAAAACGAGGCTTCAGACGTAACTACACTACACTTACTCGCAATAATGAAACACATACTAGGCGGAACGTATCACAATCATATTAAACACCATTTTGAACAGTAATACGCAGAAAATGGCGGATGGAACGCAAATTGTAAGCTGGAACGCAAATAGCGCATGCGTATTGCGTTCTAACGGTCTCACTTTCCAGAACTTTCTACAAGTTTATAAATACTGCCTATTTCAAACAAAAAAATACATTTCTCCTCAGGTGATCAACGGAGTGACTTCTGAGATAACTGCTGCTTTTACTTGAGAAGACAATTCTTTACTAATTTACTACTTTGCATTGTGCAAATTACAACTGAAATGGTAAGCTATAATATATTACATTTTATTATCAGGACAGGTCAAACAAATAAAAAAAAAAAATAGGATTTATGTAGTGACATATATGGCACATTTATGTGTATAGGCTCAAAAAAAAAATACGGTTCATTTAACAAAACAACAAAAAAACATAATTCAATATTAAACAGAGGTTTATGTATAGTGACATGTGACACGCACATATATGTCTATAATGTATAGTGACATCTGACACGCACATATATGTGTATAATGTATAGTGACATGTCACACGCACATTTATGTGTATTGCCACTGCAACAAAATTAGCTTAAAACTAAATCAGTAAACAACTACATTTAAATGACATTATTTGTCATGTATACTGATATGTCACACGCACATATATGTGTATCATCTATAGTTACATCTCACACACACACATTTATGTGTGTTGGAAAAAAAAAATATAAGGTTAATTTAACCATTTAAATATGAGTCATGTATACTGATATGTCACACGTACACAAAATAATTACATTAAACTATGGAATGTGCTTCATGTATGTGACATATGTGTGTAGCCCCCAACAAAAAATAAGGTCAATTGAAAAAAATTACAGAAGTATATTTAAATGACATTCATTTACTGTAATTCAATAGATCATATAAAGCTGAATCTTTTTATTTCTTTGAATATTCAAACAGACTCTGCATCAATAGCGTCTCTCAACAATTTGCACCGTGCACTGTGAAGCACAATCCCTTTTAAAGAACACCAACAAAGAAGAAGAGGTAAGATACAACAAGACATTACATGCTCAAAAGGCCATGCTTTGCTAGATGAAAAATTATAAATATACAAATAACTATTTCACTTTCTTTTTCAAACAGACACTACAAGAAGACCGGCGCATTAAGATTGGCAGGAGGGGACCGTCTGTCATTCCAAACTTCAATCAAGGTAAAGTATTAAGTATAAACAAGAAAGAACCATGAGCCTTATTCAATTGCGACTTCCTCAATTGAATAGGGCTCTATATAAGCACATAACATATTTTTTATACAGAACTTTTTAGTTACTGAACTTCTAACCACAATCAAGGTTTTCAATAACTAAAAACTTTGCTCAATAAATATGTTATGTGATTATATAGAACCCTCTTCAATTGGCAAAATTGCAATTCAATGAGGACCTACATATCTTTAATGGCCAAGGGCCTCACTCAGATGTGATTTGCCCATTTCAATAGTGCTCTATATAAGCACAGAGCATATTTTTTAAAGGAACTTTTTATTTTGTGAACACGTTGCTTTTGGATACAAGTTCACTAAATACAAAATTCCGTAAAAAAATATGCTCTGTGCTGATATTGAGCTCTATTCCATTGGCCAAAACACAATTGAATGAGGAGCTCACAATATAACAAATGCAGTAACCAAAGGCCCTCATTCAATTGCTATTTTGGACAATTAAATATGGCTATAAATAAGCACTTTTAGGCCCTTATTCTATTTTAACAAATATATGTGATGTGCTTATTTACAAATTTGCCCAATTGAATAGGGCTCTAAATAACAACATAACAATTTTTTTAAAAGAAGTTTTTAGTTACTAAAAATATATCCAAAATAAAGTTTTTAAATGACTTAAAACTTATTTAAAAAAATATGCTATGTGCTTATTTAGGGCACGATTCAATTTGCCAAATCGCAATTGAATGAGACACAAACTGCTACACACAAAACTGAATTTCTTATTCAATGTTTAACAACCTATAAGCCTTAGAAAGAAGCAAAAATAAGAATAACAAAAGTGTTGCGCACCTAATAGCATTGTACAAAAAATCACACAAACTCATAGGAAACTACATTAACATTCTTCTTTAATGTTTAACAACCTATAACCAGTACAATCAAGAATAAATAACTTTTGCACAAGTGGTGCGCACCAAACAGGATTGTCAAAAACTAACACAAACACATAGCAAACTACATTAATTATATTATTTCATGTTTCACTAACTATAAGCATCCCAATAAAGGTTAAATAAGTATACCACAAGTGGTGTGCACAAAACAGGATTGTACAAAAAATAACATAAAAAACATAGCAAAATAAATTTATATTCTTATTTAATATATCACAACCCACAAGCCTTACTAAGAACCTGAAATAAGAATAACAAAAGTCGTGGGATTGTACAGAAAGTAAAAAAAAAAAAAGATAGAAAAAAATAACCATAACTGATACAATACAGCCAAATTCATAAATTTTTAAATTATTTAAAAGACATTTCACTCAAACAACATTTTCTATTTTCTATTACAACAGATACTGCGTGAAGACAATCGGACGAGGACTTTCTCCACAGGACCGGACCATCGGACGAGGACTCGGACCAGACCAGCAGACGAGGAATTTCAACACAGGACCAGACCAGCAGACGAGGAATTTCAACACAGGACCAGACCGTCGGACGAGGACTTTCACCAAAGGACCACAACATCGGACGAGGGCTATCGCCACAGGACCACAACATCGGACGAGGGCTATCGCCACAGGACCACACCATCGGACGAGGACTTCCAACCGAGGACCACACCATTGGACAACGATTTTGAACCGAGGACCAACAAACATTCGGATTTAAATCACACTTCAACCAAGGTAAAGTAGAATAAGTACTAAAGTATAAAACTAAAGAAACTGCTTTCAGTTGCATCCGTGTCAACAGAAAAATAAAATAATTAATTTACTATCTCCCTTATTTTATTTAAATTGCTACTATGCAATACATAGCTCAATAACCACATCACTTTTTTTTTTAGCAAAGAAGTTTTGCAGTGGTAAATATCTATCCACAAACAACGTTTTTAATAAATAAAACCATTATTTTAAAAAAATATGTTACATGCTTATTTACAGCAGTATTCCATTGGCCAAATTCTTAGCCAGTGAGGACAGGAATTATAAATTTAACTAAATATAAATGATACATTAATGATTTGCCTTTTATTTCACCAATTGTGCACAAGAATCTTTAACAGGAATTACAAATTAAAATATACACAATTACATATATTTTTTTTCCTTTACAGATTAATATGGCTGATAACGAGACCAAAGAAGAGAAGAAAAGACGTCAAACTAGAGAAAGACAAGAGAGATGGGCCGCCCAGCAGACACCGGAGGAGAAAGAAATTCGAGAGAAAAAGAAGGCAAAAGACTTGCATATAAAAGAATATCAGCTGCAAAAATGAAAGATACAACCCAAAAAAATAAAAAGATAATAAAGCATTTACAAACTGTTCCTAAAACATCAGATGACATTTTACAAGATACCAGTCAAGACAGACCAAAAAAAGCAACTACAAAAACAAAGCATTTACAAACTCTTACTAAAAACTTACAGGACATTTCAACCAAACAAGTACAACATATACCAAGAAAATCCACGAAAAAAACTAAACATTTAGAACCTGTTGTTGAAACATTTCATGACTTTTCATCTGATGAATATGAAAGTCAACATCCGATATGCTTTGCAAATTGTCCTTTACTGAAGTCTTTAGCAGTAGAGGTTCATAGTTGTGGGGACATGACTACTCAATGTCAATTTTGTGAGGCTTATTATTTTAAACAGGAGAGACCCAGAGATGGACAATTTATTAGTTGTTGTCAAAAAGGAAAGTTCAAACTTCCAGAAAGGAAACAATTTCCAATCTATTTACAAAATATTATGACTGAACCTACTTTTCCAAATTACAAAAATTTTAAGACAAACATAAGATCCTACAATAGTGCCATATCATTTGCATCTATGGGGGCAACATTGGCTGCTAATGTACCAGGACATGGTCCTTACTGTTTTAAAGTCCAAGGACAAATTTATCATCGGACTTCACATTTACATCCAGAGGAAGGAGAGCAAAGAAAATTCGCTCAACTATATGTCCTAGATACAATGGAAGCTGTTGACCAACGTATGCAGATGGAAGAAAATAAAAAATGCTTACCCAGTGTTTTTATAGAGCTAAATAACATTATGGACAACAATCCCTACAGTAAAGCTTACAAAAAATTGGCAGAAGTAGAAAATGAACAACTAATTCATGCACAAAGACATCAATTACCCATGCCAAAGGTTAATATGGTGCTTAAAAGAGACAGACATACTGATAAACGTTGTTATAACTTGCCAACATCAAATGAGGTTGCAATGGTCTTTCAGAATGATGAAGGAGAACCACCATTTCAAAGAGACATTAGAGTATATCCCAGAAATGAGGAGCAACCATTTATTAATATTAATATCTTAAGTCCAAATTTAGATCCAATGACATATCCCATCTTTTTCCCACACGGAGAAGCAGGTTGGCAACCAAAATTAACCCTTCCCAGTTACCCAAATGCTAAAGCCAGAATCCGAAATAATGTTTCTATGCTTGAATTTAAAGTTGCTCAAATTGCCATTAGAGATGAATTTAATCCAATTTTATGTGGTGGGAAACTAACACAACAATGGATTATTGATTCATATTTGCAGGTTGAGGCAAATAATTTAAACTTTATAAAATATCAACAAGATAAACTACGTGTAGAACAATATTGTGGACTCATGGACTATGTTGCTGACGTGGCTACAAGCAGAGACATGACAGCTGGCAAAGCCATCATTTTACCATCTTCCTTTCAAGGATCTCCTCGAAATATGAGAGAAAGATACAATGATGCTATGGCTATTGTGACAAAATTTGGAAAACCAGATTTATTTGTGACATTTACATGTAATCCACAATGGCCAGAAATTAATCAAAATCTACTTCTTGGACAAAGTGCTTCAGATCGACCAGATTTAGTAGCCAGAGTTTTTAAGATCAAATTAAATGAATTAATACGTGACTTCACTATAAATCAGTTATTTGGCAAATGTCTTGCTTATGTATATACCATTGAATTTCAAAAAAGAGGCCTTCCACATGCACATCTTCTCATAATACTTCAAGAGAAAGATAAATTAGATACTTCGGACAAAGTGGATGCAGTCATAGTTGCTGAACTACCAGATCCAGAACTATATGGTAGACTATATGAGATTGTTACTCATCGCATGATTCATGGACCCTGTGGAGACCTTAATCCACAATCACCATGTATGGAAAATAATCAATGTTCAAAAGATTTTCCAAAAGATTATAGAGACAAAACATATGCAAATTGTGATGGATATCCACTTTATAAAAGAAGAGAAGGAGATAGTGCCATTATTCGTGGAAAAAAAGTGGACAATAGATATGTAGTACCCTACAATCCACATTTACTCATGAAGTACAACGCCCACATCAACGTAGAAGCCTGCACTTCCATCAAATCCATTAAATATGTCTACAAATATATTTACAAAGGTTACGATGCAGCTACTGTAGTCGTCAAAAGTGCAGACAACCCTGAAAGTAGTGAGTTAGTACATGATGAACTTGCATCTCATGTAGATGCTCGCTATGTCAGTGCACCAGAAGCTATGTGGCGGCTTTTAAAATTTGAAATGCATGATAGATCACATGCAGTATATAGGTTAGCAGTACATTTGCCACAACGACATTTAGTCTATTTCCATGCTGGAAATGAAATGAATGCATTGGCCCAAAGTGAAGATCGTCACACTACACTAACTGCATGGTTTGCATTAAATTCCACTGATGCTGAAGCAACACAATACTTATATATTGAAATTCCATATCACTATGTTTTTGTGAATGGATTATGGAGAGCAAGAAAAACCAGAGGCAATAAAATAATTCCACGAATTTACACAGTCAGTCCAAGAGATGTTGAACGTTTTTGCTTACGGATATTACTTTTAAATGTTCCAGGAGCACAAAGTTTTGAACAATTAAGAACTGTTAATGACATTGTATATGAATCCTTCCATTTAGCTGCAAGACATAGAAACTTACTCGCTGATGATACAGAGTGGGAAAGATGTTTAGAAGAAGCAGCACAATGTCAAATGCCATGACAGATGAGAGAACAATTTGGTTTTATTTGTATCTTCTCAAATGCTCCAAATGCATTAGCTTTGTGGGAGACTTTTAAAAGTAATATGGCTGAAGACTTTATGCGACGATACAATGAACCCATTGCACACTTAAAAGCGTTAATGGAAATTCAAGAAGTCTTTTTAACTCATGGATTAAGTTGTGCAAGTTTTAATTTCCCTGATCCAGGTCTAATAGATGACATTAACTTTGAAAACTATGACATTCAACTACAAGCAGAAAGAACAGAAGAAAGACTTGCAACTTTAAATACACTACAATTGCAAGCATTTCATGCCATTAAAAATGCTATAGATGATGACATGGTGACAGAGCGTTATTTCTATCTTGATGGACCTGGCGGATCAGGGAAAACATATTTGTACAATTTATTAATGAGTTCAGTACGAGCACAAGGAAAAATAGCAATGGCGTTTGCCACTACTGGAATTGCTGCACTTTTATTAGAAGGTGGAAGAACTGTTCATAGTGGATTTAAACTGCCAGTGCCTATTTTGGAAAATTCTGTGTCAGATATTCGCATGACATCCTTACAAGCAAATAAATTGAAGAAATGTAAATTAATTATAATAGATGAGGCCACAATGATGTCATGCTATGCCCTCCAATGTATTGACCGTTTGCTTCGTGAAGTCATGGATAATATTTTTCCATTTGGTGGAAAGGTAATGTTGTTGGGTGGCGATTTTAGACAAACATTACCTGTCGTTGTACATGGAAATCGAACAGACATTATTGAAACATGTATAAAGTCAAGTACAGTATGGAAACATTTTACCCATCTTCATCTGCAACAAAATATGAGATCAGAAGGTCAAACTGATTTCAATGATTAGCTTATTAAAATTGGAGAAGGCAGAACAGAAAAAATACTACATTTACCTGACGACACTGTAGAGATCCCACCTCATATGATTTGTCAACAAGATATTATATCGGCTATATTTGAAGGGAGCATAAATAACGAAGAATATTCCGAGCTTGCCAACCAAGTTATACTGACGTGTAAAAATAAAGATGCATTAATACTCAATAATGAAATCTTAAAAAAAATTAATGCACCACAAAGAAATTATCACAGTGCTGATTCTGTACTTGCTGATGACAATGAAAGTCAGGCAAACTTTTCAACTGAATTCATTAACTCTTTAACTCCTTCTGGAATGCCACCACATATTTTGCAGCTAAAGAAAGGTGCAATTATCATGTTACTGAGAAATATGAACCCCAAAAAAGGCCTATGCAATGGCACAAGATTAATTGTTCAACAATTAAAGGACCATTTTATAGATGCTGAAATTTTAACTGGGACCCATAAAGGAGAGAGAGTTTTCATACCAAGAATAGATTTAGCACCAAGTGAAAGTAGTCTCCCTTTTATACTTCAAAGAAGACAATTTCCCATTATTATGGCATTTGCCATGACCATTAATAAATCACAAGGTCAAACTTTCAAATCTGTGGGTATTTACTTGGAAGAACCAGTTTTTGCACATGGTCAATTGTACGTTGCGTTGTCACGCTGCAAAAATCCACAGGCTATTAAAGTTTACATTGAAAACAATGAAAGTCAAGGTGATTTATTAGAAGATGGACGTATTTTTACTAAAAACATTGTCTACTATGAAGTACTATAACTTTGCAGGATACAAACTAAAGCCATGCAAACATTTTGGAAAAACATTCAAAAATACAAAACAATTGGTTGTTTAATTCAGTCATAATTAATGGAAGTCATGTTTATGGATAATTCGCCTCACAAAATACTTGCCTTGCATTTCTATGAAAAATTATGTTAAAATGTTAAGTCACTATGTTAATGTTTCTAATGTTACAAGTTTAAAAACAATGTTTTCAAGTTATTTCATTCAACATATTACAAAGTTCATGTTAAGAGCTCAAGCACCTTTTAAGTCACAATGTAAATATTCTATGTTATCTTAAGATTACTACCTACATTAATGTTTATCGCCAGTTTATGTGCTCAGTAATGAATTACTTTAATTACGTACGGTTTAAGGAGAGTTTTTACTGTATGCCTTCCTCTACATTCAATGTATATTAAACTTAACAATTATTCTGATATAAATTGCATGTTAATACTGATTAATTTAAAGTTAAACTGTTTTTACATTCAAATGTTAATACTTTTAATTCAAAATTATGTTACAAAATGTATTTACTATGTTCCTGTTTATAATGTTCAAAATTAGACAAATGTTTTGAAAAAATTACAAAGTTACATAAAAAATAAAGTTCAATTTTAAAAATATATACTTTCAAGGTTATTGCTTACATATATTTTAAACTTCATGTTAAAATTCGGCACGTTTAAAAAAGTCTTTTTACTTTTTACTTTTCTCTGGATTCTATGTATATTAAAGTGAACAATTCTTCAGATACAAATTTCATTTTAAAAAACCATTACATCAACGTTTTACAAAAATACATGTTCATATCACAATACTTACAAGGGTCAAAAATATATTTAAATAACTAAACAACTTCACAAACATATACATCACATTGCCGTCATTTTTTGACGGGCAAGTCGCTAGTAAGGAATAATACCCATGTACTGTAATAATAAGCTACAGAAACTGTTGTGCTCTTTCTTTTAATTCAAACACGCAGAACATAAAAGAAAGCCTTGAGAGCCCGTTTTTAAGTATGGGTCATCTGTAAGTCAGTCGTCTGTAACCCATTGACCTCCTGTATAAGTGACAATCAGACTAAAACAGAGAATATTCAAACCTAAATTTTCTAAGGCAGACCGATGAATAGTTGTCAAAAGAAAGCAGTTTTTACATTATTTTCTGTATACATAAGTGATATTGAAACATCTTGGAATGGATCTATGTTAAATAACAATGTTGTTGGTTAAAAAACCATAAGCTGAAAAATAGAGATGGTACTTGATACATGCATACTGTTTCACTGAAAACCTCAGTTTTGCTTTATAGTACTATTACCATTAATAAGATTTTGTTTTATTGCCACACCACTGTGAAAGTGGACTATATTTTCTCCATTGCTTTTATGAAACATACCATGGTAATATGTAACGACAGTAACATCTCAGTTAACCCACTGGAGATTGACCCTGGTAAAAATGCTGCTTAAAAAACAGAAACATAGATAAGTACAATATTTTTGATCATATTAAAAAACAGACACCTGCTGTAAGACAATGCTTAGGAAACTTAAGTTTAAAGGGATGTAAATGGCTTTTTGTTTTACAAAAAGTTTTTATCTAAATGTTCAGCAATACCCTACTGACGAGACCCAACTAAGGCCAAAACGTATGTCTGGGGTTTGCAATGTCAGGGTAGAATTGCCTGGTATTTTAGTTCTGTATCCCTCTACTGAGTGATATCAGACTGATATACTACAAGATATTTCTCCCTGTGAAGGGCACAATGGCTAAAAGTGGATGCTCTCAGAGAGGGTTATCATGTCCATAGAACTAACTTTCTACGGTTACTTTATTCTCTGATTGAGCACCTCTAAATTTTAGTTGCTAATACAAAATTCTCCATTTCTGTTTTTTCCCCGTGATTAAGCTGAACGGGGATGGAGATGTGGAGAAGCCATGAGGCTACAGGCTCTTGTAGCATAATGAGGCAGCACCTGAAAAAGGTTTGGACAGTTCTACTGAGGTATCAAGGGTAGTTAGACCTGAGGAAGGATTGTGTGACTGAAGAGAGAAGAGGTCTGTAAGCATGATATATTTAAGTGCACTTTCTGTCATGATTTTCACTGATTTCCATTCCAGCGCAATATCCCTGTCACCACATCACTTATTAGTATGTTAAACCCAAAAAATGCAATGCACAGCACCACTAAGTAATAAGTGATGTGGTCACTGGGATATTGAGCTGGAATGGAAACCAGTGAAAATCATGACAGAAAGTACACTTAAATATATGTGTAGCACAATTAGAAGTTATATAATACACATTTTATATGGACACAAGCACTGTAATAACCATTGCGTTTCAAATACGTGTGATCTTTTCTCCTGCCTTACAAATGCCAAAGCGCCATCTAGCATCCACAAATTTTCTACAGTTTCCTAGATTTAGGGGGTTAGGATTTGGATTTGATTAGGCTTAGATTTAGGGGTTGGGGTTAGGGTGAGATTTAGGGGTTAGGGTAGTTGAAGATAAGCTGTGCACGCAACACCTTTACTATGAACAACTTATCATCTGCCACTACCCTAACCAAAAACCCTAACCCATAAATCTAACTCTAACACTAACAAGAAATTAAAGAAAATCTCAGCCGCACCACCTAGTGGCCGCTTGCTGACATTGCTGGCTGGCAGAATACAGAAAGATCCCAGGCCTATTAAAAGCCAATAGAAAGTGGTCTAGCTGAATATGATTGAAAGTGGGAGATCATAAATTTGCGCTCCACACGCCCATGCGTTGACTGTGTTGTATTTTCTTTCGAAGTAGCATGCAGGTCCCGGAGTTGGTGGTTGGTTTAAGTTCTAGAGAGAGTAGGAGAGTGCGGAGAGAGATAGTTTGCAATTGTATTCATTTATATTCTTTTTCATATGAATTTGCACTTAATATTTGCTTACACATATTTACAGATTCGACATATTTTCAATACACATCATTTAAAGAACACACATAGAGACATATATGGTTAGGTCCCCCCCCCCACCCCATCCTCCACACCCCAATAACACACAGTATACACATTTTTTCCCCCAACAAACATATACAGTTATAATTTTTTTTATCCTTATTTTACTTTTGGGATATTATGGAGGGATGAGAGAGGAGGGGAGAGGAGTGGAGAGTTGGGGAGGAGGAAAAGAGGAGAGGTGAGGAGGCGAGAGAGGTGAGAGGGGTGGTCATGGGGAGTAGAGGTGGGGAGGAGAAGGTGAGGAGTGAGGTGGAAGAGGGAGAGGAGGGAGAGGAGGTGGAGGAGGGAGGAGAGGAGGGAGAGGAGGTGGAGGAGGCAGGAGAGGTGGAGGAGGGAGGAGAGGAGGGAGAGGAGGTGGAGGAGGGAGAGGAGGAGGATGAGGATGTGAGTGCAGAAGAGACGGTGTGTGGTGGAAGGGGGCCCGAGCATCAGACAGACATAGGAGAGGGACAGAGGGGAAGGGAGGGAGGAAAGGAGGGCGAGGAGGGAGGATGAGAAGGAGGAGAAGTGAAAGGAGAGCGGAGGAGGAGGAGGGAGAAGAGAAGAGTGCAGTACTGGGTGGTGGAAGGGGGCCCTGAGCATCAGGCACATCTAGAGGAGGAACAGAGGGGAAGGGGTGTAATCACAGGTGGGATGGTAGTCGGGGGAAGGGACAGGTCAGGGAGGCAAGAGTCCTGTCAAGAGGGAAAGAGGCCAAGGGCAAGCACAGGGCCCACAATTATGTGCACCGGGAGAATGTAGTCCTCGGTGCTATCCATGGCTGCCCCATGATTCTTGCGGGGGGGGGAGTAAATCAAGGGCCTAGGGGGCTTGGAAAGAGGTAGCAGCAGAGTTTACTGTGGTAGGCATAGCACCAAGGGATGTCAGGTCTATCAAGCACAGATTCAACAACACCAGAGCAAAGGTGAGGAGGATGATGGCTAAGGAGGACAAGGACCACAGCGTGACCTATATTGAGTGGGAGAGGGTTGCCAGGGACCTTCTGAGACTATTGCCCGCCGCTGGAGCTTCAGACCCGGTGGCCCAGCAGGACCCAGTCTCCGTGTCATGTGAATGTCACATACTCCAACATATCACCACATGTACATCACACACACTACACATGGACATGATGACCAACAAGGACACTGACATCTCCATGGAATTAACAAGGGATAGATGGATGCGTCATTAAATCCATGAAGCTGACAAATCACTGTCATTCCTGGGCACAACAACAGTAATCAAGCAACAGAGAGTCCATTTTTTGTTGTGCCCATTGCAACCACAGAACGCAGCTGGACCCAAGATAGCGTTAGGAGCCAAGAACGATCAGGACCATAAACCAAAGAATAGATCAAATCTAGCATATAATAGCTAATCTGGGTTGCAATTAGGAGAATCACCCAGGTTCAAGCCTAGATGTCAGATAGTTAGGAATGAACACATAACAATGTATTATTCATCATACTAACGAAATATACCTTTCATTTCTATCTTTCAGTAACCAGAAGGAGGTCTGGGTCCTGTGGCGAGCCAGAAGCATTGGCGTCGGCTGCATTGGAGCAGGATGTGGAGGAGCAAGCCCCCACCCAGCAGGAACTGCACAAAGGGACAAGGAAGGAGGAGGATCTGAGAGCCCTGGCTCGGAGGAGGAGATTGTACCTTACTATCCACCTCCTCCAAAGACTACGATACTCACCAGGGCCCTCCATCAGGACCTACGCCCAGGACAGCAGCCATCCACCACCTCCTTCCCCCCACAGCAGTGAGCTGGCCTGGCTGCCATCACCACATGGCCCACCCACAACACCACCAGTTTTGCCACAGGCTCCAGCCTGTCCCCAGACCCTCCCCACTCAATCACCGCCACCTCCTCATCCATCAATGCACCACGGACCTCCATCCCCACCATCACCAAGCCTGACTGGCAGAGATGCTGGCCATCCTGCGCCAGCAACTGGAGTGTCTTCAGGAGATCCAGGCCAGCATCACCGCCAATCAGGTGGAGCTCATGTGCAGCCTGACAAGGCACAATAGGGAGGAGAGGAGGCACCACCTGATGGCGGAGTAGTATCTAACCGGGGTGCTAAGGTTTGGACTTGCATTGTAATTAGTTTTATTTTTTATTTTCCTCTGACCTTTTTTTAGTTGACCAATTTTTTACTTTTTTAAATTTTTATGTCACCACACTGTATGTGTGACACTGGATTGGATTACATAGTCCAGAAGTTGAATCATCTGTTTCATTCAGCAGATCTAGACAAGTTGTAAGTGCTGTGCACATAAATGGCTTCTTCAATTAAATGATGTGATTTATGATGATCCTTTTTTTTCATCACATTTTGGTTGCAGTGGTTAGCGACTACATGTGATCCTGGAAGGTGCTATGTATCATGCTTATTCTAGACTGGTCTGATCACCCTAGGAATAACCTAACATTCTATTTTTCTTTATAAACCATTAGAGACACCTACCTTGCACAGAAATATTGCAAGAGAGGCCCAATTTTTGCACTACCTGTGCCACTGCTTTGATATAGTGATCAGAATTAATTTTGATATAATATCAACTTGGTGAACAGTGATCGTAACAGAGTCTTGTTTGAAACTTTCAAAATCATATCCCTTTTTTCCCACAAGCCTCTTGCTCTCTTGGGACCCGCCCACACCACACCCATTAAATTAATGCACAATGTCTTGACCATTTCTGATTGTGATCTGTGTATAAAACAATGCTTTATTATACTGTTTTAACCGTGTCAGTGTGTTTTCAATAGTTGAGGTTATGGGACATCCACATGCATCACATTAGTGTCACATTCCTATAGATATAAACTAATGAGCCCCAGTTACCATGCAATAGATCAATACATATAAAAAGAATAAGATTCATAATAGCATTGGATATCATATAATACTAAATATCATATATAATAATAATAATAATAATAATAATAATGATGAGGGAGATGTACAGTGCCTTGCAACGTATTCACCCCCTTGGCGTTTTCTGTGTTTTGTTGCCTCACAACCAGGAATTAACATGGATTGTTTGAGGATTTGCATCATTTAATTAACAGAACATGTCCACAAATTTGAAGATGTTTTTTTTTTATTGTGAAGCAAACAGGAAATAGGACAAAATAACAGAAAAAGTCAATGTGCATAACTATTCACCCCCCTAAAGTCAATACTTTGTAGAGCCACCTTTTGCGGCAATCACAGCTCTAAGTTGCTTTGGATAAGTCTCTATGAGCTTGCCACATCTTACCACTGGGATTTTTGCCCATTTTTCCTTGAAAAACTGCTCCAGCTCCTTCAAGATGGATAGTTTGCGCTTGTGAACAGCAATCTTTAAGTCTGAACACAGATTTTCTATTGGATTAAGGTCTGGGCTTGACTAGGTCATTCCAACACATTTACATGTTTCCCCTTAAACCACTCAAGTGTTGCTTTAGCAGTGTGTTTGGGGTCATTGTCCTGCTGGAAGGTGAACCTCCATCCTAGCCTCAAATCACGCACAATACAGGTTTTGCTCAAGAATATCCCTGTACTTAGCACCAAAAAGCTTCGCGAGGGGCCTCAGTTGCTGGCATGGAGTGCCGAAGGCGCTCCATGCCAGCAACTGAGGCCCTTGCCCAGTGACCTCGCTACGCAGTGTTTGGTTAGTGGTGTTTGGTTAGTGGTGCCTCTTGCTTATGTGTGGCAGCCTCTGGGGCCTTTAAAAAAAGTGTGTATATGTAATGACAGATCATGTAACACTTAGATTGCACACAGGTGGACATCATTTCACTAATTATGTGACTTCTAAAAGGTAATTAGTTGCACCAGGGCTTTTTATGGGCTTCATAACAAAGGGGGTGAATACATACGCACATGCCGATTTTCTGTTTTTTATTTCTAAAAAATGGTTTTATGTATATATTTTTCTCATTTTACTTCACCAACTTAGACTATTATGTTCTGATCCATCACATAGAATTCAGATTAACAAAACATTGAACTTAAGGCTGTACTGTAACAAAATAGGTAAAAAGTCAAGGGGGTGAATACTTTTGCAAGGTACTGTATATGCAATGGTATATATATACCAGGGTCCACATTAGAGCCTTTGTGAGTGAGAAAGGGTTATCATGGCATAAGTTTCATGTTTTTGTAAACCCTTTGCGAGTCCTATTTGGAGCCTGTAATGTTTTTGCCTCATTTGCGGGTTACGTGCTTGAATGCCAGGTCGTCTTTGGAAATTTGTTGCAATTTAATAGCATAATTTGAATGTAGCAGCTTGCGGCCAAGCAAGGAGCACCAAAGGCGCTCATTGCGCTAGTGGAGATGAGCACCATAGGCGCTCATCCCTATGTCCCCGTAGGACTAAGGCAGGGAGCGCGGAAGGTGCTCACTGCGCTGGTGAAGATGAGTGCCGTAGACCCGCGGAACTACACATCAACAAAAATCTTAATTACACCATCCACAGTTTGAAAAAAACACGTGGAAAAATTACAGCCCGTAACACTTTACAAAATGAAAAGCGGCACATACCAAAAAAATAAAACAACCCGGGGCACTTGGAAAAAAAAAATAAGAGGTAAAAAAATAGGAAGTTAACGGCTGAACCGCGCACATACAAACACAACAATAACAACAGCAAAATGAACAAAAACACACAAAAAAACACTCACAGCAAAGAGGAACAGGCACGACGTCTGGGTGCCAGGTTGCACGACAATTTAACCACAATTTGCAGAGTTTCCACACACGAAAATAACCTAAAAAAAAAAACAGGCTACACAACCCCTAAAAATGCATAACACCACCAAGCACACAAAACTTTTACACATGTAGGTAAGAGGTACAAAATACACTATTAGGAAGGACGTAAAATGCTCAAGACCCGCGTAACACATACACAGTCTCCGCCCTTTTAGAACACTACCTTAAAACGAATAACATTACCATTCTAAAATAACGCATTACACAACTAAACAAATGGTTTAACCTTGCACAAGCAATTGCAATTTCCAGACCTACAGCCTTATTAAATTGCGATTTAGCCAAATGAATAGGGCTCTATATAAGCACAGAGCATATTTTTTTACAGAAGTTTTTAGTTAGTGAAGACCTTACTTTTGGAGAGAAGTTCACTAACTAAAAACTTCTGTAAAAACAATATTCCCTGTGCTTATATAGAGCGCTATTCAATTGGCCGAATCGCAATTTAATAACATAGCAGTAATAACCTAGTCTGGTTTTTACAAAAGCATTAATATTATAACAATACTAGGAAATTGCCCATCAAAAATGACAGGAATAAAATTGTAAACCTGGCAATGCTGTTTACCACACAATGTGGTGATTTTGCCCCTCTGAGCACCTTCGGCGCTCATCGTGAGCCTCTCCTCCTGTGTACTTCAACTTCCCTGCTTTGCAATTTTCACCTTTGGCGCTCATCGCAAGCCTCATGATGAGCGCCTTTGGTGCTCATCGTGTGGCTCGCAATGAGCGCCTTTGGGGCTCATTCCAAGCCTCTCCCCCTGTGTACTTTAAAGGGACTGATCGTCTTAGGCACTCATCGCGTGGCTCTCAATGAGAGCCTTTGGAGCTCATTGCGAGCCTCTACCCCCACTAGGGGCCCCTGGATTAGTGTTAATGCCTTGGTGTAAGTGTTACTGCCTTGGTGTAAGTGTTACTGCCTTGGTGTAAGTGTTTATGCCTTGGTGTAAGTGTTTCTGCCTTGGTGTAAGTGTTTCTGCCTTGGTACCTTGGTGTAAGTGTTACTGCCTCGGTGTATGTGTTTATGCCTTGGTGTAAGTGTTTCTGCCTTGGTGTAAGTGTTTCTGCCTTGGTACCTTGGTGTAAGTGTTACTGCCTTGGTGTAAGTGTTACTGCCTTGGTGTAAGTGTTTCTGCCTTGGTCTAAGTGTTTCTGCCTTGGTCTAAGTGTTTCTACCTTGGTCTAAGTGTTTCTGCCTTAGTCTAAGTGTTACTGACTTGGTGTAAGTGTTTCAGCCTTGGTGCCTTGGTTTTTGTTACTGCCTTGGTGTGTGTTACTGCCTTGGTTTAAGTGTTTCTGCCTTGGGTGTAAGTGCTACTGCCTTGGGTGTAAGTGTTACTGCCTTGGGTGTAAGTGTTACTGCCTTGGGTATAAGTGTTTCTGCCTTGGGTGTAAGTGTTACAGCCTTGGTGTAAGTGTTACTGCCTTGGTGTAAGTGTTACTGTCTTGGTGTAAGTGTTACTGCCTTGGTGTAAGTGTTACTGCCTTGGTGTAAAATATACTGCCTTGGTGTAAGTGTTTCTGCCTTGGGTGTAAGTGTTACTGCATTGGTGTAATTGTTTTTGCCTTGGGTGTAAGTGTTACAGCCTTGGTGTAAGTGTTTCTGCCTTGGTGTAAGTGTTACTGCCTTGGTGTAAAATATACTGCCTTGGTGACAACTGCCAGTGTGACCAACATCGTAAGCATTACAAACAACCACGCAGATCCACAACTATATATGTGATGGGGAGGATAAGACAAATCCCTGCTAACACCACATGTGATTGGCACAGATACAGAGGTGTAGGAGCCAGACTAATTCTGCGGTGATGCAGCTCATTGTATACACAGGCCATAAAATAGCTTATACAGTATATACATACATGCAAACAATTTTAACACAATGCAAATAAATGGAGGACCCTGTCTTTGAGCTTAGAATCTAGCATTCATAGAGCTTTCCCTAAAGCACCATGCAAGACTGAATACTCTCAAATCTTGACTATTTCAATGAAGTTAATAGAATCTTATCAGGTTCTTGAACTTATTTAAAATTGATTATGATCCCACTCAATATGATACCTTACTGAGTCTATTGAGACAAGCTTTGAAAGACAATATACTAAATAAATAGGAATGCTCTTTTCTATGCAATAAACAACTAGTGGTTTCTTATGTATATACCCAAGGTGTATAAGTTATTGCTAATTCACAATGGAGACTTATAATAACTGGTATTAGAAATGTGACTGAAAATCTATCTTGTTAGGTAGATTTCTTTCTTAAGCCCTTACTGGCCGAACCCCAGCTGTACACCCGAGACTCTATGCATGTACTTAAAAAAAAATCAATGGTAGTTGGAAATCAGGATTTATTTTTGCTATAGCGGATGTGGTAGCACTTAATACCAGCATAGAGAATGAATTGTGGATTTGTGCTATATATTGGATTTATCAATAATGTGTTAATTGTATGGTATGCTTACATCTTTAGAAATATTCCTTGTTTTTTAAATGTGAATTCTATGGGCTTTTCATTTAATTATATGGAATATTCCACTGAAACAGACTGTAAGCTCTTTGACCTTAAGCTCTTTGTTGAAAACCCAATGTTGCCATCTCTTGTGACTATATATACACCATATGGTCAGGGTGTGAGGTAACAGCAAACCCGCAGCAAAATTCAGGATTTTATATATCAAACAAAAGTACTTACAAAAAAAATGCTAATAAAATTCTAACAGCATTTTTAAGAGCTTTGAATTTAGAGAGATCCACTTTTACTCTGTAAAAAATAAAGGATGAATCATACTCTTGATTCTCATTTTCCAAGTTTAATGGCACCTTTTCATGCTGTCTCTAATGAGATGTATCTTATATTCCACAAACACTGGCATATTTTATACAACGGTGTGATTTAGCAACACATACAGTATTTCTTAAAAAACAAAAATGAGATATAGGAGAGCACAGACTAGAAAGAATGTGGTGGCTCCAAGAAAACTCAGAAAGATACCCGGCACAAAGATTTCTCATAATATGAAAAAATACTGTAAGTTATAGGTATCCATGTTGTCCTCATATCCAACATGGAAGGTAAAATATTTAATTTCCCAAGAATAAGGATTTGTATTAAATGAAACAATAAATTACCTGCCAATATTTTTGTGTATATGCTCAAAAGTGGTTCTGGTACGAAGTACATAGAACAAACCATTAGAATATTAAAGCAAAAATTCTGGTAACACTAGTTAAATATTGTCAAGAAGGTTAAGAATAATAATGTCCCCTCACAATTTTTCTAAATATCATAATGTGAATCCATCCAGTCTTAAAGTAATAGGCATTGCATACTTTCCAGAACATTAATAAATCTGATCACGAGAGAACACTATAAACAGGAGATCTTTTGGATCACTATTTTTGAGACTCTTGCAAACGTATTCACCCCCTTGGCATTTTTCGTGTTTTGTTGCCTCACAACCTGGAATTAACATGGATTGTTTGAGGATTTGCATCATTTAATTTACAGAACATGCCCACAACTTTGAAGATGTTTTTTTTTTTTTTTTTTTTTTTTATTGTGAAGCAAACAACAAATAGGACAAAATAACAGAAAAAGTAAATGTGCATAACTATTCACCCCCCTAAAGTCAATACTTTGTAGAGCCACCTTTTGTAGCAATCACAGCTCCAAGTCGCTATTAGCCTGCCACATTTTACCACTGGGATTTTGCCCATTCCTCCTTGCAAAACTGCTCCAGCTCCTTCAAATTGGATGTTTTGCGCTTGTGAACACCAATGTTTAATCTGACCACAGATTTTCTATTGGATTGAGATCTGTGCTTGAGGACTGGGCATTCCAACACATTTACATGTTTCCCCTTAAACCACTCAAGTGTTGCTTTAGCAGTGTGTTTGGGGTCATTGTCCTGCTGGAAGGTGAACCTCCAGCCAAGCCTCAAATCACACAAAGAGTGGTACAGGTTTTGCTCAAGAATATCCCTGTATTTAGCACCATCCATCTTTCTCTCAACTCTGACCAGTTTCCCAGTCCAGGCTGCTGAAAAACATCCCCACAGCATGATGCTGCCACCACCATGTGGGATTGTGTTCTTTGGGTGATGTGATGGGTTGGGTTTGCGCCAGACATATTGTTTTCTTTGATGGCCAAAAAGTTAAATTTTAGTCTCATCAGACCAGAGCACCTTCCTCCATACATTTTGGGAGTCTTTCACATGCCTTTTCGAAAAACTCAAAATGTGCCATTTTGTTTTTTGCTCTAAGTAATGGCTTTCTTCTGGCCACTCTGCCAAAAAAGCCCAACTCAGTGGAGCGTACAGCTTACTGTCATCCTAAGTACAGATACTCCAGTCTCTGCTGTGGAACTCTGCAGCTCCTCCAGGGTTACCCTAGGTCTCTGTGCTGCCTCTCTTACTTGTTTGGAAAGTTCCTTGGTCTTCGTGGCAGTGTTTGGTTAGTGGTGCCTCTTGCTTAGGTGTGGCAGCCTCTGTGGCCTTTCAAAAAAGGTATGTATACATAATGACCGATCATGTGACACTTAGATTGCACACAGGTGGACATCATTTCACTAATTATGTGACTTCTGAAGGTAATTGACTGCACCAGAGCTTTTTATGGGCTTCATAACAAAGGGGGTGAATACATACGCACATGCCAATTTTCTGTTTTCTATTTCTAAAAAATAGTTTTATGCATCACATACAATTCAGATTAATAAAACATTGAACATAAGGCTGTAATGTAACAAAATAGGTAAAAAGTCAAGGGGGTGAATACTTTTGCAAGGGACTGTAGAAGGTTTAATGTGGAATTGGATCAAGCTATTTCTATTGTTTCTTAACATGATTTAAATTTTTTAAGTATGACTATTTATGAATATTGTTTAAACTATTCAGGCTCCAACCTAGTTTTTCCATTTATTTTAATCTGCATTTTGCTTTTTTCATATAATTTTATGATAATTTACAGATATAGTTATTCTTATATGTATTTACTGGAGTCATGTAAACTTACAATATTTTATGACAATTACATTTTTTTGTTGTGTACGCTTATATATAGAGATATAAATATACATATAGAGTATACATGTTTGTTAATTTAATATTTGTATATATTTTTTGTTAAATTCTTTCAATTCTTAACTTTCTTTTAATAGGTTATGTACTTTGTATATTCCCATCCACATGATCTTTCAGCTTGTTGCATTGGTCTGCAAAACTTTAGGATTTTATTTATTTCTTATTATCTCTTTTTATTACTTATTTCCAACTCTCCACTGTTTTCCACTCTCTTTCTGGTATTTGAGGAAACAATATGCACTATATTTAGGGCACAAAGTATTTCAACATATTTATTATTTTTATCCCTTGGACACAAGTACCTGTCCCATAAGAATTTTAAACATTGATACTATATTGCTCCAGTATTGATATACAATCTCTGTGAAATTTACTTGGAAGTCTCTCTGAGTGTCTGAAATTTAAAAAAAGTATATGGGTACCTTAAAATTCCTGTAAAAGCACAAACACACAGCAGAGAAGCCCGGATGATTCAAATATGACACTATAAAGGAGTTACATATGCACATATCCGACACAAGTAGTGAGCTACTACCACCTACCCACTATGAACCAGTTGATTCACGCTACCCCCTATATATATAGATTAAGTTTAATTAGTAATAAATATATTTTGTTGAGAGTTGGCTAGGCACTTATTAAGTCAGCATAAGTAATACTATTTTATTATTACTGTTATGATTATTATGCCCACTTGGATGATTTAATTGAATAAACTAAAGAGTTTTGATTGATGTTTCTAATTGAAGGACTTTCTTTTAATAAAGATATTAATAAAACTTTTTGTTTCATGTAAATAACATTGAAGAAGTCATGTCTGGGTGAAATGCGTAGGAGCCTGTTCTGTCATTATTTTCCTGATACCACTGATTTTGTACTGTATATGTTTTAAGCATTTAATAAATGGTGTTTTTATGCTGCACTAGTTTGTAATTTTTGCTTTCCTCCCCTGATTCTTATCTTATACTTTATTCTTTATTAGAGGTATTAACATAAAAATATTATGCCGGTATTTTTTTTTTCTTTTCTGTATGCTTCAGTCACTGAAAAGGAGGAAATGTATGCATCATTTATAGTGTACGAGTTCATTTGCATCAAGTTTGCTAACAAAATGTATTCAATGCACAAAATCAAAGCTTCTTGTATAAGTGGCATGTATTTCTGTATATATAATTTTATACACCCAGCACGTTGAAATAAAAAAAGTTGTATGAGCTATTCCAAAATATAAGCATAAATTAAAGAAGACACAAAAATCCTCATTGAATTTGGCCTCCGCAAGTCGTGGGATGTAGGCCGTAAGTCTGCGGGCCTTCAGCTTCCACAAGTTATGGTGCTATTCAATTGGCCGAGGCCGCAAGTTAGGGGCTGATAGAGCGCATTGTAAACCATGCCATTGTATGTAGCATTTGCGGGCTTGAACATGATCAAATACGCAAGGCTGTAACTCTCTAATAAAAACAGCCAATGGAAACTGAGATTGTCATCATTACTTCAATGAAAATTGGAGGTTAGATTTCAAAGTCCTATGGACATGAATTATGAGTTACGATCTGACCTACATTAAAGATATAAGGCAATATTCTATTACATGCAAGTTCCATTATATGTATTAACACATTGGTTGCTGCGATCGATCTAACATGGAAATGGAACATGAAATAAAGTATTTTTTGGGGACGAGTTGCGAACTTGAGAATGTGCTATATATTCTAAGACCAAACATCACTTTCCCTTATAATAAAAATACAGTAGTGTGTGTATATGTGCATTTAAAATGCTATGGACATGTCATTAAGCCCTTTGCGAGTCCTCCCTTGTACCCTTAACTTGTGGTTGGATTTTGCCATTTTCGAGCTTCACAACTTGTCTAGCAAAGGGGGACTCAGAGCAATTGAATAGCGTTTTGCGATTTTAGTGATCGTAACTCTTGCGGCCGTGAAATATCAAAGGCTTGGATCAGCATTAACTTGCGATGTGAACCATCGCAGTGAATCGGAGGCCGGAGCCCGTAACCCAATTGGAGCTACAAAAAGACGCCAATTGAATAGCAAAGTAACTTGCGGGCTATATTTACGAACGTCAATTCTTCTGAAAGCTCAATAGAATGAGGCTCAAAGACTTTTAGAAAGGTTTTTCCTGAAAACCTTTGAAATATAAACAACAAAGCTTGAAAACAAATTCTTCACCACAGAAATCAAATGTTTCATAAATTGCAAAAATAATATGTAATCTACTTGTCAAAATGACCATGCAGTGTGCAAAATGTTGACAGAATAAAGAGATCTTTTAAGACAAGAACAACTAAGAATAAGTGTAATAAAATGGAAACTCATAATGTTCTTTATGATTGTATTGGCTGTTCATCTTGGAATAAAAATAACTAAAGGCAGTAAAGGTAAAATGTTTTGCCCAGTAAGAGCCTTATTCTATTCGAGCGGCGTAATTTGTGGTATACTGTAATATTGGCTTCGGGAGCTATCTTCCCTACGTTACATGTTTATTCCACACTTTCCACTTGCAATATTACAGCACTCAGCCACCTTCTTAAATCTGGAAGATATTTCAGTTCAGAAGTATGTGTTCAATCGTAATATTACACCAAACCAGGCATTTCACCTACATTATGGATGAGACACAGCTCTAGGAACCAATAGAAAATGATTATTATAAAGAGTATGAAGAGTGAGAACAGGCACCGACAAATGCGGCAAGAACCCATGTATATATATATAGTTTATATATATATATATATATATATATATATATATATATATATATATATATATATATATATGTATATGTGTATATATATATATATATATATATATAATATACACTGTATATATATATATATATATATATATACCCACATATATATATAACGACATCATCACCCCCACCTCCCAAGCCCGTTGTCTTGGGGGTCTACTGGACCCCGCTCTATCTTTCATCCCTCACATACAATCACTAACTAAATCTTGTCTACTCCATCTAAAAAACATCTCCAGAATTTCTCACTGTCTTACACAAGACACAACTGAAATCCTTATACACTCTCTCATCATCTCTGGACTAGACTACTGCAACTCGCTTCTTTTTGGCCTAACCACCACCCGACAATCTCCACTTCAATCCATTATGAATGCCTCTGCTAGACTCATCTTCCATACACAACGTTCAGTGTCGGCATCACCTCTCTGTCAATCACTCCACTGGCTTCCCTTAGCCTCAAGAATACAATTTAACATCATGACCCTAACTTACAAAGCCCTGAACAATAATGCTCCCCCTTACATCTCTGCTCTCATCTCCAAATAACCCACCACCCGCCCTCTTCGTTTTGCTAATGACCGTCTTCTTTCTACAACTCTTGTCACTTCCTCTCACTCCCGCCTCCAGGACTTTTCTCGTGCTGCCCCTAGACTCTAGAACTCCTTGTCTCGCTCCACCAGATTATTCTCTTGCCTCAAAACATTTAAAGCCTCACTTAAAACGAGTCCCTTTAAGAAGCATTTCACCGTCCACCCTAACACGCTTATTACCTCTCTCTCCCTCTTTTACCACTCACTATACCTTAGATTGTAAGTCTGCGAGTTTCTATCCTAATTACTTGGACCATGGACATTGGATTCCTAGCTGAAAGACAGGGCCCTCCTTGCTTTGCTATTTGTTCATTTGTCTTTGTCTGAGCTTAATTTATGTACAGTAATAATATATATATATATATATATATATATATATACACTGTATATATATATATATATATCAATATATATATATCAATATATATATATATATATATACATAGATATATATAGATAGATATACAGGGCCTCATTCAATTGCGATGTGGGCAATTGAATAGGGCCCTAAAGAAGCACATAGCATATTTTTATTAAAGAAGTTTTTAGTTAGTGAAAACCTTTCTTTTGGATAGATGCTTGCTAACAAAAAACTTCTTTAAAAAATATATGTTATGTGCTTATTTAGGGCCCTATTCAATTGGGCAAATTGCAATTGAATGAGGGCCACAGTGTTTAAATACATTTATTTAAATGAAACATATGTGACAAATACATTAACGCTGTTTATGATGTTGAAGCTTCTGGCTCATCCTGGATTATGTTTGTTTTTTGAGAATCAGAGCATTAAAAGGGGTTTGGCAGCAAAAACAGCCTTATAGCGAGGCAGTGCGTTATACAGGGAATTACCGGTCAAAATAGAGTTATAGCGAAACAGCGCTAAAAGGGGTAGCGTTAAGCAGGGTATATCTGTGTATAAATACAGGCATACCCCTTTTAACTCTGTAGATGTGCTCCAAGAAGACCAAGTGCTAAAAAAAACAGTGTTTAACGGGTCAATTGTAAAGTATAATAAATCACAGGTAAACTCAATTTTAAAATTTCTTTCATGGCTCTTGGTGTTTTGGAATGATACACAAGCATCAAATCAGTTTTACTCAGAGATGTATCGGGCAAATACTATCACTCTATAAAATGTTTTCTAGTATCTGTTCTTGTCCATGTGGGTTTCATGATAAGTGTTAACCCCTTGAGTCCCGGGATCAATATTACTCAGAAATAAGAGTTAAAAATAATATTTTTTTCAATTGCATATTTGTGGGTTTGATACTGTTCTACAATCAATTCCAATGTATTTCTAAGCTTTGCCATATTTTTAAAGTACAGTATTGTGTGTTTCATTTCTATTAATGCTCTAATAATTGATATAAAAATGCCTTGCAAGTCCTATTTAGTACTCATAACATTTTTTTTTACAGAAACGTGATACTTTTTTCATTTGCGAGTTTTAAAATAGTTGCGTATTAGAATCTAATAGAATATTGAGTTTGTGTAACCTTAATTGGTTAGCACTTGTAAATCTTGACCTTTGCTAAAACCAATGGAGTTCTAAGGCTGGTTTTGCGTCTTTAGCTGGCCCGTAGTGATTATGGGCGGAAACTTGTAATCGGATTACAAGTAGCTAATAGAATATGTGCCAATTTTCAGAGTGTTTTTAAGTGTGTGTAACTTTGAGAATTGGGCAATAGATTATGGCCCTATGTTTTTAATATTGACTCAGCTAAAACATAGACATAACATATGTTACAACTACATCAGTGCAAGATTTTTATATTTCTTTTTAAAATGTTTCTTTTATTAAACAGAGTAAAAAAGGTTCAATTCCACATGTATTTGTCAAATTTGTTTCTGCTTTGATTCTAAAATAATTCATTTCAAGAATTCTAGCTCTATCATATGAATGTTTGATTAAAGAGGTAGGTTCTTTTTTTCTTATAAATATTTTAATTACTGCTGCAGTTCTGCATTAGATTCATAATTTTAGGGAAAATATTTTTTTTTTCATAACTCAATGTATCTTTAGACCTTATTGAAAATAAGCTTTTTGTTTATCTATTTATCTATTTGATTATTTATTTATATGTATATTTGTTTTATTGGAGGGATGCTATTCTTGAGAAAAAATCTATTTATGCTCGACCAAGAACAAAAATGTCAACACATTGCCACTAACCTTATGGAAACTACTGCTATATAGGTGATCTAACGTAAAATGGATTTCTCTAGAGAACAGGTGAACATTCTGAATATAACGATAATAATCACTGTTACACTCCACTCATCTCTAAATATCCATAGACAGACACTGTTACCTTCTTAGCCCCCGTTTGCATCTGTGCCACTCTATAAATATACCATAAATATACTATAATACAGGAGACAATGGGCCTCATTCAATACAGGGCCATAACTCAACTGCAAGTAGCTGATTTCCTGCAATCGAGTTGCGTACTCAAGTAGGTCTACTTTTACTCTGCTATTGAATTTGCCGGGCCCGAGAGTTAGGTGCCGGTCGTGAGAATCGGAAACCAAGCTCTCGGGGAACAGAATGGGTGACATTAGAATTAAAAGCACAACATTCACAAGCAAGCACATCTCCAAAATCAAATACTTTATTTAATGTTTAATTTCAATCCAAAGTCCTGAATGATCTGCAAGCCTGTAACTCGTTATTCAAGCCCGTAGGACTTTGAACAAAAATGGAGGTTGGATTCTAAAGTCCTACGAGCTTGGAGGTTGAAGCCCATAAGACTTTGGGCGAAAAATAAACATGAAATAAAGTATTTTATTTGGGCGATATGCGAGCTTGCAAATGTTGTGATTTTAATTCTAATGTCACCCATTGTGTTCCCCACCATTTACAGTGCTGTATTCAATTTATATTTGCATTTAAAGTGATCCAATTTGTAATTAAACTCTTTGCGAGATCTCTTTGGTCCCAGTAACCTGTGGTTCGATTTTTGCTACTTGCGGGCTTGACGGAGTGATTCGCGAGGTAAAATTGGAGCAATTGAATAGCGTTTTGTGACTCTTGCTTTGAGGGAAAAATCGCAATTGATCGCAGCTCACAGCAAGTAACCCGATCAGAGCACGCAAATGGAAGGCAATTGAATAGAATTGAAGTAGCTTGCGACCTCCATTTGCGTGCCCGGATCTCTAAAACTTAGCAATTGAATGAGGCCCAATGTCAACAATTTATAGAAAATGAAGCCTATTTAATTCCAAGCCCATTATTACATGGAACCCAACATTTTGGCTGTGGGTTACAAATTTTCTAGATATCTAGATTTATTCAATGGACTCAAGCCCATAATTAGTAAGTAACATTTCAGGGCATGGTCATGATCAATTAAGCACTTTAGACAGTGCCAATAGTAAATGAAACCATCATCATGACGTCAGTAAAACATGGAGTTGAAACTACAATCAATTAGTGTTTAAAAGTCTGATTTGTGAATGAACTCGCAATCTAGAAATGTAGAAATCAACAAAAATCAATAAACCAACTGTTTTAGTCCATACGGGCTCCATGATATGTATTAACCCATTGAATCCTGGGATCAATATAACACAGAAATAAAACGTAAAAAAAAAATTATATTTTTTTTATATATGGATTTGCGAGCTTGAGACTGTTGTACAATTACTTTCCCAGTATTTTTATGCTTTTACAGTGTTACAAACACTTGTTTAACCCACTTGTGAGTCCCATCTAGTATACATTGCAATTTACGGGTTTGATGGCAATTGCGGGCTTGTTGAATTGTAGTAATTGAATATGGATTTTGCATCTTTAGCACTGGTAGCATTTTTGGCTTGAAAAATCAATGGAGGAGTTACGTTTTTGCCAACAGCAGTGCTTTTGAGCCTGTAACTCGCAACTGGAAGTAGTCCATTGAATATCAGTAATATTTAGGGGCTCCATTACAGCTCATGTAATTGCGATTTAGACAATTGAATGGGGCTCAATGTCTGAATCATTCAGGTAGAAGGGGAAAAAAGAGTGTAAATGTGTGAAGTATGTAAAATCATAAAGATTTACAGCTTCTACTAACAAAGAACACTGAATTTAAAAACACCATCCCCAACACTAATTGTTTTTAGACAGCCACCAAACATGAAACAAAAGCTGGTCAGTGATATGGAAACAATGCAGGCAACTCTCTCAACAGAAATCTGTAAAATCTGGCAGCACATCTGCCCATAATATAATGCACTAAATGTGAAATGGGCTGGGAAATAAGAAAAAGAAATACTGGATGTATCTACACACACATATCAAACACAGCAATGAAAACAATCACTTTTCCTTGGGGACACCACTTTACCCAGAAAGATTACCCCATGCTAAATCAGAGGGAACTTTCAAAACCCAGGAGAGAAAAACATTTAAAATGAAAATGATTACATTCTTCAGTACCAAAGAAACATGACATAGATTTTCTGGTACATTACTCAATGTTCATGCAATTGTTTTTTTGTTTTTCCCTTTTTTTATGTTTTACTCCAGCCAAAAACTGCATTTAAGGATGATTTAACACAGATATTCCATAAGAGAGTACAGGGAAGTTAATGTACCCTAGTTGGGCACCATTTTAGCCAGTATGATCACTCCATCCAAAACCTAAAAATCTAAATACTCAGAGGACATTTTAAAAACATCCAGGAGAGAAAAGCATTTGAAATAAAGATGATCACATTGTTCAACACTAAAAATACAGGACTTAATATGGACTTTTTCTAACACATTATCACAATTTCTTGTGAATTTTTTTTATTCACTATAACAGGTTTGGCACTCTTAGGGCCTAATTCTATTAACGGCCGTAGGAGATGCGTGGCCGCAAGGACCGGCCGCAGGCTATTTGCCTATTCTATTCCCTTGCAGCCGAGGGCTCCGGCAGGCTTGCGGCCGGAGCCCTGTTATCCCTTGTGGCCGCACGCGCAGCAGGAAAGCCTTTGATCTTACACGGCCGCAAGAGTTTTGGCCGCAAGAAAGCCCCGGTTGCTATTCAATTGCTATGTAAACCCTATCGTCATGGCAGTAATTATCTAAAACCGAGCCGCAGCTTACTTGCACCAAAAAGGTCCCGCTAGCACCCAATTAAGCACATAAGAAAGCCATCCTGCACTTTGATGAGACGATAAAGTGATTGCAGGTGTTAGCATTCATAGCACAACATTCCCCTACACTCAAATCTGAAAATCATTTTTAGTTAAATTCATGTCAAATGTCCGTGGACAAAGTCCCAAGTGCTTGGAGCACCTCAGACCCGCAAAGGCTGCGGGATTAGCCTCCGTCAAGTCCGTAAATGGGTAAAATAGACCTACGGGTCGTAAAGGGCTTACTTACAAGTCGTAGCATAGAAAAGCCATCCTGTACTTTTATTAAAAGTGAAAGTGATGTTTGGTTTTAGAATTAATAGCTCAACATTCCCCTACTCTCAAATCCGCAAATAAAGATATTTAACTTCATGTTCAATCTTCGTGTTTTATCTATCATGCAAGCCCGCACAGGCTTGAATAAGGAGCTACGGGCTTGATCATTGAAGTCCGTGGGACTTGGACGGATTTTAAAATCAAAGTACAATTTGGCGATGTGCATGCTTGAGAATGTTTTGCTATTAATCCTCATGCCCCCCCATTATGTTCCCCATCATTTACAGTGCTTTGCAGTGCTGGATTGAATATATATTGGCTTCTACAATGCTTTGTTTGCGGCATTCCACCTCCGAACCCATACAGGTTTTAACAAGGACGAGCCCGCGGGACTATGGGACGGAAAGTAAACCGTAAATGATATATCGGATTTGGGCGATGTGTTTGCTTGAGAGGGTGTTGCTATTAATCCTCATGTCCCCCATTATGATGCCTAGCATTTACGGAGCTTTACAGTGCCATCTTGAATTTCTATTTGCATTTACAGTTTTCTGACTTTGCGGCCGGAAAAGAAGATTTACGGGCGCAGGAAAAAAGCTTGCGGCCGTTTACATGATGTGCGGCCGGCCGTAAGGAGTATATCCTTGCGGCGCCGTCCATTTGAATAGCAAGGTAGCAGTAGCTCTACACGGGGCCGGAAGATGGCCACAAGGAATCGCAGCTTTGCGGCCATTTTACGGCCGTTAATAGAATGAGGCCCTGCTCTGGTTTTTCATGTATATATTGAATAATATGTGTATGTATGTTTCCTATACTATGTTGTGTTGATTCCCCCTATATGCATTTACCCGATGATGTCAGATGCTGTCTCCACTCTCTCTGCATCGCTGTTTACTTTCAAACGAGAGAGGTCAAACATCTTGAAAGCTTGTCAATCTAAATAAGGCGTTTGTCCAATACAAAAGGTATCACAATATTCTGCAATACTCATTATTAATATATATATATATATATATATATATATATATATATATAATGTTTTCTTTTTTTATCCCTCTGACATCCTAGACTCTTTATGCAGTTTTTATCACTTGTGCTATGCTTTACTATGCCCCCTACCATGTGTTTTCAATCCCATGTGTGTCTGTTTTTCCTCAGTATTATGTTCTGTTTTTTATGTTCTCTATCAGTTTAAAAGCATCATTTTAAAATCTTAAAATCTAATTAGTACTTTTTTATTTGTAAAAGTGAGTTGGATCTCTTGAAATCTAAATAAATTGTATATCCAATAACAGCGGTATCACTGTATAATGCAACATTTAAATTACAAAAAATTCTTGGCTATTCATTTGGAAATTACTTGTTCCTATATTTCTCTGTAGAATAAAAATAAATGGATTTTAATTTAATTAGTAAAATCTCATAAAGCAAGCATCCGATAATGGAAGGCAAGAATATCAATCATAACTTTATATTAAAATCTTTGTTGACCAGTGTAATGAATAAAGAACAGCCCAAATTTATATTCATTGTCAAATTTATCACATTGTCAGGTATTTATAACAAGATGATATAGTTAATATTTATTAAAAAGAAGGTAAACAATCAAACAGATGTATGTGTGAACAGTTTCAGGCTACGTGTCGGACTTTACCCCCTTGCGGGTCCTCTCTAGCAGTCCTCTCTAGCGGGTCCTCTCTAGCAGGCTTCTTGGCTCCTTTTGCGAGTTTTGCGTTTGAACGCCAGTGATCTTGATGCAATTTAATAGCTAAATTGGAAACGTAGAGGTTACGACCTTGAGAGAACAAAGGATTTTCGGGCCGCGAAATTCCACGTAGGCTTTTTTCAGCCTTGCTGCATCTTAACCCGCAAGTCGTCTGTGGGTAGCGTTAACAGGCCAATTTAATAGCTCAAAGTCATGCGAGCTACGTTACGAGCTACGATTTAACACGTAGATGGGATTTAATGTGGTTGTAAGGCATTAGGATGTGCTGTGCAGGGCTGAATAGTGTTTTAAAATTCAAAAAGTTCTATGGAAGGATAGCTCAGTGGAAGGACATCTGCTGGCTGTGTTAGAGTCTCTTACATAAAAACCAAATGTATTTTGTTTACATTTTTTAAAACATGTTCTATTCTCTTTACAGAATAAAACATATGTATAGTATGTGGCTATAAGGCAACAATGACCTCTCTCGCACTGAAAGTCACAATTATTAATTAGTCTGATAAATGATGCCGTTTATTCCCGTTATCAAATGACATCAAAGGCTATACGTACAATATTGAAAAAGAATATCTGTTCGTTAGTCAATTCTCAATCAATGCTAAAACTGTAAACACTTTTCTTATATGGTTTCCAAACCTCTATCCAATGTTTCACATCAGTTTTGATGAACTCTATGTCTATGACTACTAAATCTAGAGAAAAGCAAGTTTTTAAAATATAGATAATAAATAGGTGGAAGGAAAACTGTGAAAGCTTAGTGTTGTGATAGCTTTGATGGGGGGAATCTTGAAGTGAAATGCTGTGGTGTTGTGGGTTGCAATAGCAACAGTGACATTTGAAAAGTGAATATTAGCTTTCTGCATGAGAGTAAGTGCTGTTTGGCTCATGAACTCAGAGCAATGGGAGCAGAACATTAACTTAACATTATGGATATCTAATACTCCTTCTGTACTTACTATTGTGTGCTTGAGAGGGTCTAACCGGTAAGATCCATTCATCAACGGCCAGGCTGGACCCTCCTCTTGACAGTTAATTAATAGTTTTGTGGGATTATAATATGCTATATGTGAATCCGTGCTCCTCATCTTGGAATGCACTAGTTTCCTTACAGACATATCACGACATTATTCACAATGCTGGTCTATTTCTCACTTAACTCTGCCCAATGAATTTTGTTTTTCCTGACTTTCCAATTTTTTTTTTCTTTCATCTCTTTATGTTTACTGTTTTTAGTTCATATTTGTATCAGTATCGCTTTTTGATAAAGAGAGGCATTATCTCTTGAAAGTTCGTCGCTATATTATGAATATGTTTGTCCAATAAACAAAGGTATTACTATTCACTGCAATACTCTGATTATTCAACTGGATTAATGCACATTCATGGCTACCTCACTTTATATATATATATATATATATATATATATATATATATATAAATATATATATATATATATATATAAAACAACAAAGTCAGAGGTGCTCATCAGAGAACGAACCAATCTTAATAGGTGAGTTCTATAGCCATGATAAGCTACTCTGAGAGCAACCTCTTTTAGCTCACTTGTGCCCTTCACAGGGAGAAATATCCTGTAGTATATCAGTCAGGTCCCACTCAAACGAGTGACCCAGCCCCGAAATACCAGGCAATTCTACCCTGAACAGGAGAAACAGCAAACCCCAGACGCGTTTCGGCCATTATGGGCCTCGTCAGTGAGGTGCTGCTGAACTCCCTAAGGCACAGTGAGCAAGGGGTCCAAGTCTGGAGTCCCCTATTACCATTAGGGAGACGAAACCCTAAAGGTAATTTGCATATAGAAAACAACAAAGTCAGAGGTGCTCATCAGAGAACGAACCAACCTTAATAGGTTAGTTCTATAGCCATGATAAGCTACTCTGAGAGCAACCTCTTTTAGCTAACTTGTGCCCTTCACAGGGAGAAATATCCTGTAGTATATCAGTCAGGTCCCACTCAAACGAGTGACCCAGCCCTGAAATACCAGGCAATTCTACCCTGAACAGGAGAAACAGCAAACCATAGACGCGTTTCGGCCAAAACGCGTCTGGAGTTTGCTGTTTCTCCTGTTCAGGGTAGAATTGCCTGGTATGTCGGGGCTGGGTCACTCTTTTGAGTGGCACCAGACTGATATACTACAGGATATTTCTCCCTGTGAAGGGCACAAGTGAGCTAAAAGAGGTTGCTCTCAGAGTGGCGTTTTATGGCTATAGAACTCACCTATTAAGATTGGTTCGTTCTCTGATGAGCACCTCTGACTTTGTTGTTCTGTATATGCAAATTACCTTTAGGGTTTAGTCTCCCTGAGGGTAATAGGGGACTCCAGACGTGGACCCCTTGCTCACTGTGCCTTAGGGAGTTCAGCTGCAACTCACTGACGAGGCCCATAAAGGCCGAAACGCGTCTGGGGTTTGCTGTTTCTCCTGTTCAGGGTAGAATTGCCTGGTATTTCGGGGCTGGGTCACTCTTTTGAGTGGCACCAGACTGATATACTACAGGATATTTCTCCCTGTAAAAGGCACAAGTGAGCTAAAAGAGGTTGCTCTCAGAGTGGCGTATCATGGCTATAGAACTCGCCTATTAAGGTTGGTTCGTTCTCTGATGAGCACCTCTGATTTTGTTGTTCTATATATATATATATATATATATATATATATATATATATACACACACACAACAAGAGCAGGCAGTTTCTGGAGATGTAGAGGCCCTGGAAGCCTTTCCTCTAGAGCAGCAGGGCAGGGGAAGATCCAGAAGAAGGGCAGCAGGAACATGTGGTGCTGGTAATGGTACCAATATTATACAGGGAGACAGTCACATTAGATGGGTGAAATGATGGGAAAGTGTAGGAGCGTTTTAGGATGCCAGTATCATAGAACTCTATGTGGTCCTGACGGAGGAAATTGAGCCTCGCTCATGATCAAATAGGGCTATAGCGGGAATGACACAGACGTTAGCCGCAATACACTTCTAAGTATCTGGTAGTTTCCAAACCATGGAAAGCATAGAAGGGGAATGTCTCAGCCCAGCTCCTCAATGTGTTTAAGCCAATTCCTCCGTGCTATGTTGAGGAAAACTGCCAGATACATTAGTTTCCCTGCAATTGTAACGTTAAATCTGATTTCCATGACTTTGAAGGTGTCCCTAATGTATTCGGTGCTATAGACTGCACACATGTGCCCCTGACACCTACTAAAGATCAGGAGGCACTGTTCAGTAATCGCAAATAGCATCATTCTATGAGCATACAAGTTGTTTGTGATGCAAACATGCGCATACAAGGGTTGTTGCAGACTGCCCTAGATGTGCTCACAATGACCATATCCTGCATCAATCTGCTATATATTGCTTACTCCAGGCCTGTAAGCTACCACCAGTGAGCTACTGGGCAAATACTGTTATAAATATATGATGAACTAACCAATTTCACAGCTATAATGACCCTCTGGCAATGAAGAGGTTATTGTGCAGTAGATGTTGTCTGTCATAAACAACAAAGGAAAGAAACCTCTCTCGAATAACACCCTGGTGATAATTAAACAGAAACCTGTGTTAAGCTGCAGGGGTGAATTTGCATCATGGACACAAAGCATGGGATTCAACTCAAAAGAGACAAGGGGTCAAGAATAGGTGAAATGGATAATTATCTTGGACTACAGTATCATCTAGTGATCATTACCTGAAGGACACTGGAGATGAGATTTGGTTGGCTGGGATAATCTACAGGGTGTGGCTATGATGGGTAAACAGGGCAAAGTCTACTTGCTATATAGTAGAATTATCTTAAGGAAAGGAACAGAAGAACAGGAGGAATTCTCTACACTTGCATGCACACACTCAGAGACATTAATATATTGTAGATCGGAGCCTTGTATATCAGATGCTAATATCACCACCAACTATTGTTACTGTTAATAAACCTTTTCACTTGGAAGTTTACCGTGTATTTGGAGTTTATTATAGCAGTTGGATGCAAGTTAACTGGTCGAATATTCAGTTAGAATTCCAGTGTAAAAGGACAATATTTAACAAATACCCATAAAAACGTTGCACAGCCTGTCACTATCGATGTGTCATCCATCACTGCTCAATGTAATAACTGTAAATCTAAATCCAATGAGGTGTAGAAATGCAAAAACAAATACTTGGGTATTTCATAGAAACATGATTCACCATATAAACACCTACATCCCATGAACACTGTAATCATATCACAGCTATTATGATGATGCAAAATGTATCTTTAAAACTTTTAACAATGTCTTGTTATCATTGATGATTATGGGCATTGCAATCTATAACTCTGTACTGTAGTCTGGGAGAGACTTCAAAAACAATACAAGAACAATGGAAAAACACACCAAAAAGGATATAAGCACCAACTCTAGTGCTACATATCACACTTCATAGGTATACAGGTGTTATCAGATGATTATAATGATATCATGACGTGCAAGCATGTACCCATTAATACTGATGGCAAAAAGGGTCATCATCCTCAATGTCTGTAAATTACATCAGAAAAATTAATGTGCAGTCAGAACGTTAAGAGCATGACATGCTTCAGTAATGCATATATTACTCCGAGGTTTAAATAACATATGTTAATAGGACTTTATAAGTCAACAGCCATTTCAGTATTGGTACTAATTGAACATAACTACAGTCATGTTATTTTACACAATATAGATATATTTATATATGGCGTTTGGGATCAATCTTGAGGAGGGATGTAATTTAGATAATGGCTGTTTTAAGATATTACTTACATTATTTGGTTACACTGCTTACAGATGACAAAATATCCATAATGGAAAATTAGCCAAAACTTAATGGAATATTAGGTTGATTAGGAAGAGATATAATGAAATACAAAATGGTGACTGCACCGACTCTGCTCAACGGCATTCCTCAGTGACAATCAACTTTTGAAATGCTAAAATAACCATACGTGTCCACAGAGAAAAGGGTTATGGACTATGCAATGGTGGATACCCATATGGTTTAAAATTAGCAGCATCCCATTGGCTATGATCATCTACTCTGCTGACAAGCATGAGTATTTAAACATATTGATGAATATATTTACTGAGGAGTGTGTTTCATGACTTGTAAAATAATTGTTGATGCTGCCCCTATCTTCTGGTCAGGGTACTCTTGCTCTGGTCAGGGTTCACACATCCTGTGTCACCATGACTTCTCCCTCTCCCATGATGAGTGGGGTTGGAGGGAGTGGCATATCATCTGGTTGTGGTTGAGGCATATAGGGAGATTAGGAGGGGCCAGGCATCGCTTTAGATGTTCTGGCCAAATGGCTGTTTAATGCAGTAACAGTATCCACAGTGTGCCGTAATAGGTCAATTTGTGTGTTTGCAAGCACTCTCTGGTTCTGCATTTCATTGAAGTTCGTTAACAAATACCTCTCTATTTGTAGGTTGTGTCTCCTAATTTTTTCTATATGCCCTCCTATGGATGCTGTTTAAGGTGATGAGCTCAGATTGCAATTATTATTATCATTTATTTATTACGCATCACAATATTCCGTAGCGCTATCCATAAGAAGAAGAGGCAAAGTCTTCTTGGTGCTTTCCCCAAAGCACCTTGCAGGATTGAAACTCGCAGACTTACAACCCAAAGGTATTGTGTGTGGTAAAGGAGGGAGAGAGAGGTGCTGAGTGTGTCAGGGTGGAAGGTGATACGCTTCTTTAAAGAGATGCGTTTTTAGTGAGGTTTTGAATGTTTGGAGGCAGGAGGATAATCTGGTGGAGCGAGGCAAGGAGTTCCAGACAATAGGGGCATAACGAGAAAAGTCCTGACGGCGAGAGTGAGAGGAGGTGACATGAGTTGTAGAAAGAAGAAGGTCATTAGCAAAATGAAGAGGGATGTTGGGGGGATATTTGGAGACGAGAGTAGAGATGTATGGGAGTGCGCTATTGTTGAGGGCTTTGTAAGTTAGGGTCATGATTGAAAGAGAGGTGATGCCGACACTGAATGTTGTGTATGGAAGATGAGTCTAGATGAGGCATTCATTATGGATGGAAGTGGGGATAGTCGGGTCGTGGGTAGGCCAGCAAGAAGCAAGTTGCAGTAGTCAAGTCGAGTGATGATGAGTGAGTGTATTAGGATTTTCGTTGTGTCTTGTGTAAGATAGTGTCGAATTCTGGAGATGATTTTTAGATGGCGAAGGCAAGATTTTGTTAGTGACTGTATGTGAGGGATGAAAGACAGGGCGGGGTCAAGTAGAACCCCAAGGCAACGGGCTTGGGAGGTGTGGGTGATGACAACAAGAAAGATTATTATTATTATCGCTTATTTGCAACGCGCCAACATGTTCCGTAGCGCTATACATAAGTTAAGTTACAGGCAATGACAAGTTAAAGATTCAAACATTGCAAATAGTGGATGGCCCTGTCTTTGAGCTTGGAATCCAGTGTCCATAGCGCTTTCCCTGAAGCACCTTGCAGGATTGAAACTCGCAGACTTACAATCTAAAGGATGTGAGGAATTGACGCCGTTGTAGAGGGAGGGAAAATTAGGAGTTCAGTCTTAGACATGTTGAGTTTGAGATGCTGGGTGGACATCCAAGAGGATATACTAGAAAAGCAGTTGGAGACGTTTGTTAGAAGAGAGGGATGATGAGAGATAGGTGATGAGAGATAGATTTTAGTGTCATCTGCATAGAGATGATACTGACGCTCAAAAGAGTTAATTTGGGTACCAAGTGAGAATTTGTAGATGGAGAAGAGGAGGGGGTCTAGGACTGAACCCTGGGGTATGCCAACAGACAGGGGAGTAGAAGAAGAGGTATCAGAGAAGGAGACACTGAATGATCGATTTTGTAGGAATGATGAGAACCATAAGAGAGCAGTGTCTTAAATTCCAAGGGAGGAGAGGATATGGAGTAGAAGTGGATGATCAACTGTGTCAAAGGCAACAGAGAGATCCAGAAGAAGTAGAATGAAAAAGTGACCCTTTGACTTGAGGGAGAGCAAGTCATTAGTGACTTTACTTTGAGTTGTCTCAATGGAATGTTGGGGCCGGAATTCGGATTAGAAGGTGTCAAGAAGGGAGTTAGAGGAAATAAAGCTGGTAAGGCAGTTATAGATGAGCCACTCCCGCAGTTTGGAAACCAGGGAAATTAGGGAGATAGGGTGGTAGTTAGATGCATTGTCAGAGTCAGATGAGGGCTTTTTGAGGATGGGTGTAATTATGGCATATTTTAGAGAAGATAGAAACATACCAGTAATTAGAGAAAGGTTGTAAGAGATGTGTGTAAGAGCTGGGATTAGTGTGGTTGAGTTGGGAGGGATAAGCTGAAATGAAATAGGATCTAGAGTACAGGTAGTGAGGTAAGTGGATGATACCAGGCGGGAGACTCCATCCTCTGTACCCGGGTCAAAGCAGCTCATGATGGCTGTGGGATTGGGGAATGGAGAAGACTGGGTGTTGTTGGTTAGTTGAGAGGGTGAAGTGTGTAAACCACTATGAGAGGAGAGTTCATTCCGAAAGTTTTGAATTTTATGCATAAAATGATTAGCAAAGTCTTCAGCTGTGAGAGAGGAAGGGATGGGAGGAAGTGGTGGACGAAGGAGCGTATTGAAACTGGCAGACGCTTGGGGTTAGAGAACAGAGTTGATATTAGTGATGTGAAGTAGTGTTGTTTGCAATATCATCATCTACTCCCTCAGAGATGTCTGTTGAGTTGCCATCTTTGATAAGATTTTTTCTAGTGAGGAATCCTCAGTATGAACACATAGGAGGATATCTGGTTCATTTGTTGTTTGAGGAGGTAAGTCCTGGTATGTGCCTGGCATAACTGTAACTGCATAACTGTAGGAACAGAAGGCAGACCCTCAGATCTGGGTGCTGCTTCCTGATCCACCTCTTTCCACGTATCTTTTGTGGCGGCAGTGTAATCAGATTCCTCCCCATCCCCAAGAGTCAATCCTACCACCTGTGTCAAGGTGGGTGATCTGGACTCCAGGTTCTGAAATAAGAGAATGATGTATGAGTTAATCATATTGTCTGATCATTTCATAGCTGTGTGTTCCTGTATATTGGACATGGTTGGGAATATGACATGGTTATTTCAAATAGTGTCATGGGCAGTAGCTATTGTATTACACAGATGATCATTGTGCTGTATAATGAGCCAGATTGGTTGTTGCTCATATCAACATAATGGATACTGCTGCGGTCTGTCATCTACATCTCGTGTGGGCACTTGCTCTGCTTAACTTGCTGTGCAGTATGTTAGACTGACCAGTCAGTGAACACCTTTCAGCAATAGTTAACATGCTGCTGAGCCTTTGTTCCTGATAGGCTAGTAAATTACACTGCACATGCAGCCCTACAGAGTCAGCATCTGCTGCAGTGGGCACACATATACATGGGCTGGATTGGATGTTTTATCAATTGCAATTATTTTTTAAATTGATAATATTTGTTCAGTGTTATCTCCAAGTATTTGACACACATTTGAATCAGCCCACTAATGAGCGTGATATTTGAGCTTCCTTTATTGTACAACATTTACATTGTATGTGTGTTACCTATGTGTGTGTGGTGTATATGTTTGTGTTTGTGAGGGTATGATGGTGTATAAGATATTAACCTTTATTGGTGTTGTGATACTGCAAGTCTTCCAGGCGTGTTGGTCCCTTAGCATCCAATTAACCTCTGCAACCAAGCATCGAAAGAAAAAAATAATAATAGTGTCACCACAGTAATAAACATAGTGGAAGATAAATCAAGATGGAAGAACACGGAATCTGAGGTGCACCTGAATCGTTAGAACTAGAGGATCTGTAGGAATATATTTGGAAACGTAAAATGTTAGGCTGGACTTACTATCGATTCAAATCAAGAGAATTGCCAATATATATAACAATTAATCTAATTAAGAGATTACCTCTCAAAAAGAGTCATTTGGATACAGGAAAGAGCCAATCATGGTTACAAAGAAACAAAAGGCTGCTTTAAATGTCATTCATGCAAAGCATGTCAATATGTAAAACCTACCTACTAAGAATGTTCTCTCAGAAAAACAAACATATAAAATAAAACACCCCATTACATGTAAAACAGAGGGTGTAATATATTTAATAACATGTTTGTGTGGAGCCAAATACGTAGGTAAAACCTGTAGAGAATTTAGGCGACGCATTCTAGAGCACATTTATAGTGTCAAAAAAGAATATGATACCCCAATTGCTTTGCATATTAATAATAGACATAAGGGCGATACTAAAGTTCTGACATTTACAGCTATAGATCATGTTGGAAAAACAGAGGTGACATAGATACTGAGTTATTAAAGAAAGAAGCCAAATGGATCTATCTACTGGGCACCAAAAAACCTAAGGGCCTTAATGAAGGCTTCACCTTCCTTTTTTCCTTCCTACATTTGAAATCTTATGAGCCCAGAGTATAATATCATCCATAACTAAATTTAAATTTATATACTGGAATAATATAAACTTTTGTCAATGTAAAGCAATACTGTAAATTAATGGGCCTCATATTTGGTAGGTTTTGTAACATGGGGAATAATAATAACATTAGGTATAAAGGATGCTAATAATATAGGCAATTGGAAGTTAAGCAAAATCTGGCTTTACACACCAATTATACCTAATATATGAAATAACAGACAAATGCCTTAACTCTGATCATCTAAAATATAAAAATACCCAATACCAAACAATTTTTAGTTATATTTTCCTAATAATATAGACATTTGGATGTTAAGCAAAAAATGTGGTTTTATATACCAATTATATCCAATATACAGTAACAGACAAATGCCTTAGTAACAATTTTGTTCATCTAAGAATATATAAATACCTAATACCTAATATTAAAGACCCAATATTTTCAGCTATATTCCCCTAAAGATCTTTTTATATTTAACATCAGTTAGACTTCTAAATGAAGAGAATACTAATTTAGTTTTTAATTGTGAGATAAAAGGATTATATACTTTATCACACTTAGGTTTTTAATCCCGTTTTATGTTGCCATGACTACGCCAGCCTTTAAAAAGGTATGATGGGAAGGCAGGCGTAACCCTTGATGAAATTCAAGAAACGTGCATCGGGTCCACGTAGGAACGCTGTCGCGGGTCAATGAAGTCATTTGTTTGCGTCTAGACCGTGGCGTGCCAAGCAGAGAGTCAGCGTTTTCTTATCAGGCCCATAGTTTAAAGTCCCTTCCCTGAATCGAATATTTATGCAATTTAGCTAGGTTACTAGTAAAAGGGAGGCACAATATACATAGGGAGATCCTGGTTGCTACGCTTTAGCTTTGGGACAGTATTTAACCAGACAAGCAATATAGCATTGTTGGCATTTATCACTCAACAGCTATTCCTCTACTCTATAGTTTTATATATTTGTTACCTTGGTAGGACATTGGTATCTCCTCAGAATCTTCAGCATATAGCTAGATAATAGAATCTTCTGCACCTGTACAGCTTTCTATATACAGTATTTATTTATAGTATTTCACTTCCATATAGTTGTATAGCATATAGTTGCATACTATATGAACTATAGCACTTGTCACTTTATCTTGCACATTAGTCACTTTTTTCTGTGATTACATTGGCACTTTGCACTTTATATGGTTTGCTCCTTAGGGGCAGAATCTACAATTTTTAGATACCATACTTGTCAATGTAATATTTTTGTAACCTCTCTGCTACCTATGCCTGTATATTTTAATATGTATTTTTATAACCATTAAAAGTTAAGTTTTATTATTTAGTTTATTCTCTTTTCTCTGAGATTAGGAATATTGGGTGTGCCCTATAATAGGATCTTTTTTCTCTCTTCACACAATACGCTATATAACAATTAAGACACATTTAATTTACTATAAGGAACACATTCTGATCTTTACAAATTTGGCCAGAGAAATATTATAACAAATAAGCACACTTGTGGGAGTCAGTTAAAGACTGAGGCCCTCATTCAATTTCAATTGGGCCAATTGAATAGGGGTCTAAATAAGCACATAACATATTTTTTTAAATACATTTTTAGTTAGTAAAAATCTATCCAAAAGCAAGATTTTCACTAACTAAAAACTTCTTTAAAAAAAATATGTTATGTGCTTATTTTGACCCCTATCTGAATGAGCGCCTGAGACAAGATAATAAGCAAAAATCACTTTTATGCTTTAGGCATTATACAATAATTAATGTTTTAGCTTATTGTACTTTTTTCTTTCATTATAGATCATGTAATGGAGGAACAAAGGGAACATCTGCAGAAAACATTTTTAGATGCAACCTCACACTGTGTTAGGTGTGGGCCGAAGGGTGGAGGAAAAAGAAAAACAATCTCAGACACCTGTAAAATGAAAACACAATCTAATTTACTGAATATTTAAACAGACTCAGCCAGAACAGAGAAGATACATGTATAAAACTGAACAAGGGCATCTTAACAGGTTATCACACATGCCAAGACCCAAGCAAAATATTTCAAGAATCATAGCTAATAGGATCTAGTCATATTAAGGGATAGTTATCAGTGCATTAACTCAGGTATTTGTGTTATGGTATGTTTTCTGTCTCCCTCCCTACCTCTTCTCTGTGCCTCCATCCCTCTTTCTCCCCCGTCCTCTCTCTCTGCCTCCATCCCTCTTTTTCCTCCTTCCTCTCTCTCTCTCTGCCTCCCTTCCTTTCTCTCAGTTAAGAAGATTGTGGAAATAATGTAAGGGGGGGAGAGAGAGAGAAAGAGAGAGAGAAAACAATGGTTTAATGATCTGTGTCAATGCTATTTAAGTTTAGATACCTGCTACTCAAAACCTGGAGTGGTGGCAGTAGAATACACAACTAGTTTCTTAGTATTCCCAAATAATCTATTTTCCTCTAGACTCATTAAGCTTCACAGGTGATATGAAGCCTAAAATAGTCATAACAGCTTTTAGTGACGTAGGTCACAACCCTATAGCTTTATCTCTATCTGAATCCTAGTGTCTTCTTGCCCTTTTTGTCCCTTAAAAAAATAGTGGATGTGTAAGGACATCTTAGTGTAAAGCAATGGGACACCAGTGGAGGTTCCTCCTTCAAAGTTAAATGGAATATGTGGTGTCTCTGTCTACATGAAGCTAGGGCAGAGGTAGATGAGGTGTTTCTGTCTCAAGGTGTCTCCTCAATGGAACTACCACCTGATGACTTACATCTCTGCATCTTAGTAATGGGCCATTTTTCTGTATTGATATTCACATATCTTATTTACCACCACATCCTATACATGGATAGACTTTGTATTACTATATGTTAAAGTGCTTCTCTGGTTTGTCATTTAATTTGTTTTCTTTTTTTCCAAAATAAAATACATGAGTAAAGTTTTAGTTTGGTGAAAACATTAAAAAGTATTTTTCAGCATAACTTAAAACTTTGACATTGACTGCCACTTTCTTGAAATATATCCCATAGTCAATTTATTAACAAATACATGGAAACTAAAAATAGCATTAAAAGAACAATTCTGCAGATAATAAGAGAAGGGCTGAATTCATTAGATTTTAATGCATTTAATGATCACTCAATTATTCAAATGTCCTGATTAATTATTTCTCAGACGATAAAGTCGCACACCCATTTTCAGTTTTAATTGAGGAAGGAACCTGAATAGTAAATAGTAATTCTGTTCTGGAACATAAATCACCATGACATAATATAGACTCGCTGAGAAATATCCATCAACATGCAGTCACCAGAAAAGTAATTAACATCAAACAAAGGAAATGAAAAGGAAAGGAGAATAAAAACATGTTTGAGTCCTAAGGTCTGGGAAGGCTTTATGAACAAAAGGTTTTCTTCTTTTATTATTTTATTTTGCTTTGTGTTTTGTACCTTATCTAACAATGGATTGTTACAAGTATATTCCTATTTGAAAAGTAACCTACAGTGTTCTAGAAGATAAATGGTTCATGTTGAGAGGTGCTGCTTCCTGTGATTTATCTGCAGCTTTTGTAAAAATCTTTTCATGAGTGTTTCTTCCCTTGTGGCCAATTCATTAAGTTATTTTACTGCTGTTTTTGTACCATTATTGTTGTGTCTATGCAAAAAAATGAGTAAAACAATAAATTCATGGGTCAGTATTAAGTGGAGAGAAATTATAGCAGACTTGGTGCTTCTAAATTTGTAATTAATGTAAATGATAGTTTGAAAAAGTATTGTTATTTTCCAGAAAAAGTCATTGCAAGTATATTAAGTATTTTTTTTATATATGACCATTGCAGTTTGGTAAAAATTTCACATGCTTATGAAGTATGTAACACAATAACATTAAAAGATAAACAAAACAGGAATATAATGACATAATTAAACAAAAATTGAATTTTTAAAAATGTAAACCTGTAATAATTTATTTTAAACTTTGTAAAAACACTATGACCATTATCAAGACAAATTATTTGGAACTGCATACTATAAATATGAGATTTTAGTAATTATTTTACTAAGTAAAATATATGGTGAAACAATTAATATATAAGCATGTATGAGCATGACAAGAAGCATAATTAGACCAGAAAATACCACAAAGCTAGCTTTTAATTAAAAAGTGTCAGATTTAAAGATCCAACAATATAGCAAATTATGTTGTGCCCCTCCTCCCCATTCTCCCCTTCACCGACACTCCTCCCTCCAACTCTACCCCTCCTCCACTAATAGATATGATATGTACACATCTTTAGGCTCCCAGCTTTCAGGAGCTGGCGGAGCCAGACAAGATGCAACTGTATATACACGAACAAAGTAATAAAAATTATATTTTCTCCAAAAATGGCTTACATAGCTGGTAATTTTTCTAGTTTGTACCATTTCAGTTTTTAACTTATTTTTAGGCATTCAAGTGTGAACACATATGTACTATTTATTTAACATATTTAAAAAAAAATGATTTTACAAAAAAGAATTAGTCTTTTATTTATTAACTATTATTTATTTATGAACTATTATTTTTTAAGGTGTTGGTCATTCTTTTGTTTATTTACTTGGTTTGTCACCCTTAACTGTGATCCTATAGTAACCTGTCTTTCTTTGTGGACCAATGTCATTCATTTAAGTCATGTTCCTTTGTGGAAATTGTTTCAATAGAACTGTCTACTAGCTGGTGTTTTGAGATAACTTTATAACCTGTTTATGTTCGTTCAGACAATTTTAATGAAATTATGTCTTTTAAATATACAAATAAGAAAAACTAAAAGTTCACAAACAAATAAACATAATTATTATTGATCATTATTTACATTTTCTAGTGGAGTGGTTAGAAAACAAAACTGGAAAATTATGTATTTTAAGAGTAATTACTTGAATAGATCTTCTGTCTCTTCTACTAACTTCACAATGCTCTCTTTAAATTAAAGGAGCACTGTACAATATATTACATTTTTAGCTACTAGAATTATCATAACTAGTAATTGGAAATCAGATAAACCCACAATAGGAGAGATCAGAAAATGCAATATATACACACAATGTACATGATGTTGGCAGTTATAGAGGAAAATGTTAAAAATAGATATCCTGTTGGAACACTGAAAATAGACAAAAATAAATTAGTTAATAACATAAGAACCTAAATAACATTGAAGAAAGAGAATACTTGAAAGAGAATGTGCAGTGATTAGTGGGCAGGTGAGTAGTAAGAACCTAATATAAACAGGGGAAGGAGCGAACTTGTAAGCTTGAGAACACTTTTAGTGTCAAGAGCAGTTCTAGTATACGTGTTGGAGTTTAAATAAAAGGAGGAAGTGGAAAGAAAAGGGGGGTACACTGTAATGCATTATACAAATTTTTCCCCACTGCAATTAGTTTAGTAATTGCATCCTGTCATATGTATAAACTACAGGAACAGCTGATCCAGAGTCCATACCTCTATGGCAGGTGTGATCATGTTGCCTATCTTGAAACTCAAATTGGAGAACTGGAGAGGAGAATTGCAGCACTTAGTGATATTGCTACACTGGAAAGGAAGTTGGTGCTCACGGTGCACAGTTTAGCTGGGCCTAGCATGGAGGGTGGAGATGCGGCTAGAGAGGATGTCCAGGGAGGTAGCTGGGTTACAGTTACAAGGGGAAGCAGGGGGAACAGGAGGAGGCAGGTCAGTTCTGTGTTGGCACACACCAATAGATTTGCCAGATTGAGTGAAACTGTTGGGGATGTTCTTTCAGGAATGGCAATGCCAGATAGAGCTGTTCCCTCTAACAGCCGGGAGAACAGTTCTACTGGAGGAGTGGGAGGGCAGCATAGGCAGAGCAAGAAAAAAGGTTTTGGTGCTAGGGGACTCTATTATTAGGGAGGGAGACAGGGTAATTTGTCACCCAGATCCCAGCAATTTAACAGTTTGCTGTCTCCCCAGTACTCTGGTTCGGCATGCTGTGGATCGGGTAGATAAATTATTGGGAGGGGCTAAAAATGAACCGGCGGTCTTGGTACATATTGGTACCAATGACAAAGTTAGTGGAAGATGGAGTGTCCTAAAGAAAGAGTTTAGGTAATAAGCTGAAGGCAAGGACCTCCAAGGTAGTATTTTCTGAGATACTACCAGTGCCACGTGCTAGTTTAGGAAGACAGAAGGAGCTTAGGGAGATTAATGCGTGGCTAAAAATGTGGTGCATTAAAAAGGGCTTTTTCGGGTTTTAGAGCACTGGGCTGTCTTCTCACTTGGGTACAATCTATAGCAGGGATGGATTGCACCTTAATGACGATGGAGCTGCTGTGCTAGAGGAAAGGATGGTAGAAAGGCTGGAGGAGTTTTTAAAACTAGTAGGTGAAGTGGACTAGATAGAAGTAATGGGGTAGAAAGTGTAGAGGGGGTAAGGAATGCAGTTACTAGGGGAGGAGATAGGGGAGGGTTAGTCTAGTCAATAGGGAGGTATTGCAAGGTAACTCAAGTACAGTGGCAGGCACTTCAGAAATACGGACTCATAACATAAGGTGCATGCTCGCTAATGCCAGAAGCTTGCCAGGAAAAATGGGAGAGTTAGAATTATTAGCAGTTAATGAGAAATGGTATTTAATAGGCATTACTGAAACGTGATGGGATGAATCTCATGACTGGACTGTTAATCTGGATAGTTCTAACCTATTTAGGAAAGATAGGGGCAATGGTAAATGAGGAGGAGGGATTTGTCTCTATGTAAAGCCTGAATTTAAGCCTATAGTCAGAGAAGATGTTTATGGTGGAACCAGTGGTAATGTTGAATGTTTGTGGGTAGAGTGGTTATATTGAATGTTTGTGGGTTGATTTAAATAGCGGAGCAGGAAATTCTAAAAGAATATTGGTAGGAGTATGCTATAAACTCCCAAATATAATTTAAAGTGAAGAACTGCAATTATTGTTACAGATTGGAAATGCAGCTAAGCATGGACACATTTTAATAATAGGAAATTTTAACTACCCTGAAAAAAACTGGATAAATGAGACCAGCAGTTCAGCGAAGAAGAGCAGGTTCTTGAGTACACTCAGGGATGATTATCTGGTCCGGGTTATACAAGAACCTACTAGAAATGAGGCTATCTAGGATTTAGTCATCACAAATAATATATAGTATCAAATGTTAAAATAGGGCAACCTTTGGAAAACAGTGATCACAATACAGTCTCATTTGAGATTGAATTAAAAAAACATAACTGTAAGGGGCCAACACAAACTCTAAATTTTAAAAGGGCAGATTTTAACGGTCTAAGGGCAGCAATACAAAGTATAGACTGGGACAACAAACTGACGGGTAAAAATACTGAACGTAAATGGTCAATGTTCAAATCCTTACTAAATATACATACTTATCATCATATACCATGTGGAAATTAAAGTGGAAGGAGTAAATCACAACACATGTGGCTTAATAAATGACTTAAAGATGAAGATGAGGACTAAAAAAACAGGATTTAAATTATGCAAACAAGAGGAGACAGAGACTGCTTTATGTGAGTACAAGGAAATCAACAAGGCAGCAAAAGGGCTATAAGACTGGCTAAATTAGAAAATGAAAAGTTAGTTGCAAAAGAGAGTAAGACTAACCCTAAACTATTTTTTAAATATATTAATGGGAAGAAGGCCAGGAAGGAAGCTATATGAACATTACAATGTGACATAGGCCGTATGATAATTAGTGACCAGGAAAAGGCAGATGAGCTAAATACTGTAGGTACTTTTCTTCGTTATATACAAGAGTGGTACCAGTAGTTGGGACACTGAAACAAAACAGGGCTACGCTACTTTCATCTAATAATTATTTACCGCAGGAAGAAATCTAAAAGAGGCCGGAAAAAATAAATGTTAATAAAGCCCCAGGTCCTGGGGGAATACACCCAAGGGTACTGAGGCAACTGGGTTCTGTTATAGCAAAACCATTATATTTAATTATTCAAGATTCACTTAACACAGGGTCTCTACCAGATGACTGGAGAAAGGCAGATGTGATACCTATATTTAAGAAGGGAGCAAGAACAAATCCAGGAAATGATAGACCTGTAAGCCTCACCTCTGTAGTGGGAAAGCTTTTAGAAGGGTTAATAATGGATAATATAGAAGAACATGTCTATTTAAACAAGATTATAAGTAAGAGACAACACAGATTTATGAAAGATCGGTCATGTCAAAAAAACTTAAATAGTTTCTATGAGGAGGTTAGTAGGAACTTGGATCAAGGCAAATAAGGGGACTTTTTGGATTTTGCTAAGACTTTTGATACAGTGCCACATGGGAGACTATTGAGCAAACTAAGGGATACAGGAATTGCACTAAATATCTGCTCATGGATTGAGAGCTGGCTAAAAGAGAGGAATCAAAGGGTTGTTGTAAATGGAACATACTCTGATTGAACTATTGTGGTGAGTAGGGTTCCTCAGGGTTCAGTATTAGGTCCTCTCCTTTATAACATATTTATTAATGATTTCAAAGAAGGATTGAAAAGTATTGTCTCCATTTTTGCTGATGACACTAAGTTGTGCAAAGAAATTAAAACGGATAATGATGTACTTTCCCTTTAAAGGGATTTGCATCAATTAGAAAAATGGGCGACTAAATGACAAATGAGATTTAATACGAATAAATGTAAAGTTATGCATCTGGGAAGGAAAAATAGCCATGCAATTTATAATCTTAATGGAGCAAAGCTAGGGGTATCAGATATTGAAAGGGATTTGGGAGTACTTGACAAGCACCTAGGTAACAGTGCTCAAAGCCAAGCAGCAGCTGCAAAGGCAAATCAAATATTAGCATGTATTAAGAAGGGTATAGAAGCCAGGGAAGCAAATATAATTCTGCCACTATACAAATCCCAAGTATACCCTCATTTGAAATATGAAGTACAATTTTGGGCACCACTTCATAAAAAGGGCATTTTAGAGCTGGTAAAAGTACAGAGATGGGCAACAAAACTAATAAAGGCAATGGAGGGGCTAAGTTATGAAGAAAGACTAAAAAAAATAAACGTATATTCTCTAGAAAAAAGGCATCTAATAGGGCATATGATTACCTTATATCCAGGGTCAATACAAGGCTTTTTTCAAGGTAACTTTTTGTGCAAAGAGGTTATCAACTGACAAGGGGACATCCTTTGAGATTAGAAGTAAAAAGATTTCACCTTAAAGAAAGAAAAGGGTTCTTCACAGTAAGGGTTGTTAATCTGTGGAATTCTCTACCAAGGGAGGTGGTGACAGTGGATTTGATAGATAACTTTAAAAAGGGACTGGATATATATTTTTATATATTTTTAAATAAAAAGGGTATTCAGGGCTATCCTGGATAAATTAGAGAGGGAGTATTGATCCAGGGAGGAATCCGATCTCCGGTATCTGGGGTCAGGAAGGAATTTTATATTTTTTCCCCCTTTTGAGACAATTGGCAAAGTTTCACTTGGTTTTTTTTTCTGTTTGCCTTTCTCTGGATCAATTAACAATTTATAAATAATCTGCATATTGCAGATAAGAGGAGATCTAAAAAGGTAAACATTGATGGACTAAAAGTTTTTTTTCAACCTCAAATACTATGTAACTATGTAACACTTTTTAAAATGATCTCACTATCCCTTTTCTCCCCAATTGTTTTCTTTTTTTTTCATTTATCACTTTTAATGTTAAATTATTAATTCATTATTTGTATTTAGTTTTAATTACAATAAAAAAATACATAAAAAAAAATAAACAATATATATACTTGACAAACAAATGTGTCTTTTTTCTGAACTACAGTGGTCATTTAAATGGGAAATACATAATTATTCTGAGCTCCCACAGTAAAATAAACCAGAGAAAATGAATACAGCTATCAGGTAAATCTATTTCATTTTCAATTGTGAGAGATTATCAGGAGCTGTAAGCCTTATTTATATGACAACATTTTTTAAGCTTCTTGATAAGACACTTGATATTGCCTGAAAAATCTGAAAAAAGGTAATTTACTGTCGCAGACAGGAAACCCAAAGAATGTCTGGACCCCTGCCCCATACACTCATTTCCCTCAGCCATCCTTGGCTTCTTCTATAGCAAACCCTTGAAAATGGTCTTGAAAGCAGAACACCATACGAAGTACAATAATAAGACAACTTGCATGTATCACCTTAGCTAATGGCCTTGCATACTGTATAAAGTACATAAACCCCCACTAGTTCTCTGACGCAAATCTTCCTTTCCAATTGTTTTCTATAGCCATGTAAGTGCTGTTTACCACTGCACACACACAGCATGCAACCAATCTCCTGCTTTTAGTATCCCATAATATATCTGCATATAGTGCAGTTCTATTTAGGGAAATCATTTTAATACAGGAACTCCCACAATGCATTTTTCTGAGTCTCTCATAACGTTTTACTTGAATCATCTACAACTACATTTAATTCTACAAATGGGGTTACTTTGAAAACGTCAGCTGGTACTTTGTGCAGTTTGCATCTGCACCAATAACACCAAGGCTCTTATTCAATTGGCCAATTTGTAATTACTGTAGCCCGTAAAAGTTACTGATATTCAATTGTCCTCATCTAGCTACCCGCAATCGATTTGTTACATGCTCAAAATCCCTGCGTTTATCAAAAACGTAACTTCGTCCTATCTTCTCCTTTGATGTTTCAAGTCTTTAAATGTTACCAGTGCTAAAAACGCAAAATCCATATTCAATTACAACATTTCAACATGCCTTCAAACCCGTAAATGGCAAATGTATCAAAAATGCCAGATAGGACTCGCAAGTGGGTTAGAATTAAATGCACAATTTTTTTTTTAACGTTTTCTTTCTGTGTTATATTGATCCCAGGAATCAATTAGTTAATACATTATCATGGAACCCAAATGGACTAGAACAGTTTATTTATTGATTTTCATTGACTTCTAAATTTCTGGATTGCGAGTTTGATTGCAGATAGGACTTCTAGACATGTCTAGACACTAGACATTGCAGTAGCAATGGACTGCAACGGCAGCAACACTGGACAACACTGGGGGCCTCATTCAATTGCGATTTGGCCAATTGAATAGTGCTCTAAATAAGCACATAGCATATTTTTTTTAAATAAGTTTTTAGTTAGTGAAAACCTTGCTTTTGGATAGATGTTTACTAACTAAAAACTTCTTAAAAAATATATGTTATGTGCTTATTTAGAGCTCTATTCAATTGGCCAAATTGCAATTAAATGAGGGCCTGGGAACATAGGGGACTGGAAGCAAGGGTAGTCAGCTGATACAAACAGAACAGCAATACTAGCATGTGGCACTACTAGCCAGGTGACTGATGAAGCACTGCTGACAGCTAGGCAGGTACTAAATGACAGGTGGCACAGTTATGATGACAGCGAGGCAGTGCAACAGGACAGGTGACAGAAATAGCTAGTACAGCTAACAGAGCAACACAGCAACAATGGTAGCTAGAAGGTACCGGAGGACAGTGGTGAAAGATATCAAAATGACAAGGTAGTACAATGTGATGGATGTCTTGAGGTGCAGGAAAACAGGTAGATAGCCAGCTTCAGCCAGGCAAGGACTGGAGGAATAACCAGAAATAGTCTCGAAAAGACAGGAGTTCTCAAGAATGCCACAATACACAGACAGAGGGACTAAAGAGTAGCTGGGTTATATATACTGTGTGGAAAAAGGATCCTTCTGGATAACCTCAAGACAAATTAATCAAAAGATGTACTCAGATCTGTTCATGTGCAGTCATTCGGTCATGTCCATCTCTCCGCGACCTTATGAACTGCAGCATGCAGGGCACTATCATGTGGTTATGCTTATTTATATGGTTTTCTTGGCAAAGAAACTGGAGTGGATTGACAGTCCCTTCTCCAGTGGACCATGATTTGTCTGACCTCTCTCTTATGACCTGCCCATCCTGGGTGACCCTACATGGTAGAGCTCTTAGCTTCATTGAAGCACACAAGCCCCTTCGCCACCACAAGGTAGCCGTACAGAAGTTTAAAACTAGCAAACAGTAAATGGTGTGAACTTACACAGTAATTATTCTCTTTATATATTTATGTTTACAATATTTTCCAAACAGGAGCGTGTATACTTTAGGCTTTATGCTACAATAGGCTCACTAAGATTTTAGCAGCACCTATATCCAAATTACTCCTCCCCCATTCACCTTGTCATGTTCCCATATATTTGAAACGATAACTCTATGTAGGTTTATTTATATATACAGAATGTCAGAAAGGTCAGGTATGCTTACATAGAAAAGTATACTGTAAGACATTTCGGTGCATAGGCATAAACTATTCATATACCATGTGGGACACATATCAGAAGGTATCTATACTCTCATTACTCTTGGAGAGAAAAATGAATGTAAATTATGAAATATTTTCTATATCATATCTTTTAAAGAATAATGGCAAATAAATCAGAGCCCTGATTTCAATTTATATATATATATATATATATATATATATATATATATATATATATATATATATATATGTATAGCCTCAGTTCAAAAGGTAATATGCAATATATTTTTATAATAAATCTAGGCTCTGTAATATGGTTCTCCTAACTCTCTCTCCGGTTTTATACATAACAACCAAATGAATTAAAGATATTTCAGACTTTTAAAATATTCCTAAAATAATGTCTCATTATTTTTATGCATTCACCCGTCTCTATTAAGAAGGCTGCCTGCTTTGTTTATCTGTTCTGTTAATTAATATAAACCAACTTGAAGAGTTATATGTTATCTAGCACTTATGAGTTAAGTTTTAATTCCGTTTTAATAGTTCTGTGTCATAAGTAGAGAATTTATAAGCTTATTCAGCTTTGGCTAATTCCACAGTTAATTTCGCTATCTCTATTAATCTAATTTTTTTTTTCTCCAGGAAGCAATCAAGACAAGTTTACCTCTTATTATGAGCATCCCACTGAGGAAATCTATGTAAGGACAGATCATCATAAATTTCAAAGTAAGACTTAGGGTGAGAGCTATATTATAAAATATTAATTTACTATTCATGGTGATATTTATATTTCAGTAAACAGTTGAAATGTTCTCTAGATATGCAGCATACAAATAATATTAAGCTTTCTTGGTTACTGTTTGATAAAAACAAAAATAAATTATACATCAAATTTACTGTAGCATTCAGCCCAGTTCTATAGGAGTTTCGTATGAGATCTACTTCTTCTTATTAAAATGTTCTACTCCACTTAAATATATATATTTTAAGGAATAACAGACTGTATTGCATAAAACCTGACAGATCTTTTAACACACCATTGCTGTATATATATATATATATATATATATATATATATATATATATATATATATATATATATATATATATAAAACATTCAAATGTGAACACAAATGTACTATTTATTTACTGTACTACTGTATGGTGGAGGCTTCGATCGCTCTTTTGCCCACCATATATTAAAATATTGTTGTGTGAAACTACCTCCTAAAAAATCTACTACACAAACTAGGAACCGACCCCATCATGATGAGAGGCAGTAACCTTGAAACAGCTGTACGTGGGTGGGATTCCTTGCTTGTGTATAATCAATCCTTAGCTTTAATCAAAGCTGTGTAATACAGCAGGCATGTACTTAAAGGAAGTAATATTTAAAAATAGTAATGGATTGCAAGAGTGAAGCATTTGTGGGCATGTGCCTGCCCAGGTTCTCAGAATGCAGTTTAATAACTGTATTTCTCGGAATTCTGAGCAGGAAACAAGTTTTTTTACTTACATTTACTTTGAATGTAACCCTATTCTGTGCTGAAAACTTAACTATACTTTAATGCAGATTTTTGTAAAGGTAGGCAGTCTCCAAGCTACCTGTTGGAAATACAAGCTGTTTACAAGTGGATGTTTTACATATCATTGCCACTAATATTTAATTTTAAAAACTTGTGGATTAACATACAATGGGCCTTATTCAATTCCAAGCCCGCAATGGCCTTCATACCGAACTTAGGTCCACGGGCTTGACATTTGCAACAGTTACAGAGCAATTTAATTGATGAACCATAAACCATGGACCCGTAAGTAGGATTTCAGAGCATGATCATGATCAGTTAAGCAAGGCTGTAACTACTGATTTAGAAACAGCCAATAGTAAATGAGTCCGTCATCATGACATCATTAAAACATGGAGGTTACATGTCAATCAATTAGCGTTTAGAACTCAGACTCACAATCTTGCAATGTACAAAATATTAAAAATGAATTAAGTAAATGTTCTAGTCCATGTGGGTGGCCTGATATGTATTAACTCCTTGATTTCCAAGATTGACATAACACCAAAATAAAAAGTAAAAAAAAACATTTTTGATTGCAGATTTGCGAGCTTGAGAATGTTGTGCAATTAATTCTAATATCTTTCACCACTTTCCCTGTGGCGAACCATGGAGGAATCTAACATACGTAGGGGGAAACTGTATGTGTTAGAGGGAGTTCATATTTCTGGTGAACTTTGATTGCATAGTTTGATGTAACTTACTATTTCTTGACCTTTGAGGGGAAGGGATGTGTTGTCAATTTCAATCTTTTGCTATTATCTCTGGACTTCTCCATGTTTACTACTCCCTCACTCCTCAACGTTCATATTTTCCCCAAAAAATGTTTTTTATGGCTTACATGGCTGCTAAGTGCAGTACATACTTGATGAACAAATGCCATTTTCTTTATATATCGTAGTCCTTTAAGTGGCTTGGTTAGACTATTTATTTAAAGAAATTGCCTTTAGAGTACCTATTCCTTGTACTGCAGAAAATATTGAAATTTATCCTGATCAAGTGTCGATTTAGATGTGTAAATATTCAGTCGAAGTCCATTCTAGAGAAGGATTGACGATGACCTCTGGGAATTGATTGGAGACATGCTGAGAAAAATGATGGAGATGAATAGTGCCATATTGAGATAAGAGCTCCAATATATAGGGAGGAGCAGAGGAATCAGAGCTTGTTAAGAGAGGAAAAGACGTTTGTAATTGATGTGTGATTGGAGTGGGAGCCAGTTAGAGGATTTCAACAGGGGAGCATTTGTTGGAAAGCAGAGGAAACCAGAAAATAAGCAGATGTCACAAGGGTCACAAGTGGAGAACAATCATATGTGCAAATGAATGCCAAGCTGCAACACAGGGTAAAACAGCTAAGTATTGTTGTTCAGTTGATGGCATCATATACAAGATCCAGTTGTCATGCACAGAATGTGACAGCACTCACCAACTGGTGTTAAGGAACTTGCATCTACTCCAGCAAAGCATCCGGAAGGACGGGTGAGTTAGACGCATAAGGCTGAGTGAATGGAGATGCTAGTGCAACCCAGTGATTATTATGAGGCTCAAGTGCACCCAAAGACACAGCACAGAGACAGGGGAAGTAAGGGCCAGAGAGTGGCCATAGGTTTCTAGAGCAGTTATATAGTTCTACTTCTTGCTCTTGTTTAATATAGCAAGATTTAACATATTTTTATTTTAAGAGGTAGAGATATTATAGCAACCTTACATCAGCAGAGGTGGTAAAATAATTTAAGAATGGTTGTGATGTGCATAAGGATTTCCTGAACATTAATTAATCTTAAATGTTTTAGGTAGACAAAACAGACTGTAGATACTTAACAAATCCCTATTTCTAGATATCTGTCTAACAATATAAATGATGGGAGAACATGATAATAAAAATGAAGATACATTTTAAGTAGGAAGAACCTGAGAATGGCAATTTTTTGACTTGTATCTACCCTTTTTAGCGCTAAGGCATATAAGCCTTATTCAATTAAGCATTTGTCAGTTACAGTAACCCGTAATGGAGGCCATGAGTTATTTTGCTATTGATTTGGTGTCTTTTTGTGAGCCACAAACGGTGTACGGGTTACGGTTTGAAATTCTTGCAGATGTTACAACCGTAACTTACACCCCATCTAATCCTTTGATATTTCACGCCGCAAGAGTCCAGACCGCTAAAATCGCAAATCGCTATTCAATTCCTCAAGACCGCAAATGGGCAATCAAAAATCATTTATTTTTATGTTTCATTTCAGGATTATCAATGAGTTAATACATATCAGGCCACCCACATGGACTAGAACAGTATCGGCATTCACTTTTATTATTTTATATTTTGTGATTTCGCGAGTCCGATCGCATAAGACCTCTAAGCGCTTATTGATTGACGTGTAACCTCCATCTTATACTGACGTAAGGATGCCAATCTCATTTTCTATTGGTTGTTTCTAAATTGGTAGTTATGGCCTTGCTTAATTGATCATGTTCCCGCCCTTACCTGCATTGTTTATGGATTTGGCTTTCAGCCCGTAACTTGCGGGCTTGTTCAATTGGATAGCACCTTAATTGTAGCAGAGTGCAAGCCCGCAGACATACGGCCTGTATACAGCGAGATGCCGGCTTCTAATTGAATGAGGCTCAATGTTGGCACATTACAAATAAAGGTTAATAATAATAATAGGGTCATGATAGAGTAGGAGATTTAAATATAGAACTTTGCGCTAGTATCATGTGCTGAGTGAAAAATGCTGTAGGATGCAAGGGTGGATGTGTTGTCTAGTACTATCCATATTTGTTGGAGATTAACGTCACCTAGCAAGAAGATGAGTGAAGACAAAATGTTACATATGTAGGAACTACAGATGTAAATATATATATATATATTTTTTTAAACCTGTGAGAAATATGGCAGCTATGGCATGGTCAAAATGGTTTGAATTGGGGGAAGTAAAGTAAATGGATGCTGAATGATATCCAAACACAAAAGTAATGGCTTATAGAACATCAATGTGTTTTCCTTGGCATATAAACAAGTTTATATTTGGTTCAAATAAATAATTTGTGAATTACGGTACCAATTGAAACTGTACTTGCTTGAACAACAAAAAGGGAGTATAATGTGCATGCATGGATACTTGAGCTAATACATGACACTTAATACAGAAATATGAGTCATTTAACTCTGATTGCAAATGATATACACTACATCCACTTTTTACCATGTTTACTATGCAAAGTGAAGAAACACAGAAACATATTTAAAACATTGTAATCAAAAAATAAATCACTTTCTAATTTAGAATAAAAAAAATCAGTAACACAAATCATTTGATGATCCTTACAGATTAGTAGAGTTATTTGCTATTAAGTGGGATTGTCAGGTTATTTCATGCATACATTTTGCTTTGTTTAGAAGTAGTTACTGTCAGAGTAACAAGTAAGAATTGATTGAGGTTGTGAAAACATGCATACACTCATACAATGCAAATAAGGCTCCTTACTGTGTTCGCTCACTATTTAAATGATGATAATAATAGTAAGGAGCAGGTGCGGTCCATTGAAACAGACAAGTTCAATGCTTTTGTTGTCTCTTAGCACTAATAGCAGGTGGAATGCTGTGCTTCATGAGCAGCAATGTGAGGATATTGAGAGCAGTAAATAAATACAATCACTATGATGCTATAACTTATTCTGTGGACTCTTGTTTTATATTTGAAGGCATTATACAAAGGAACCATAATGAGTTTTGTATAACAATTAAAGAGAAATTACCAGTTTATTCCTATCCAAAGCACATAGCACCATAAACGGTATAGAACACTTATATTTGTCAAAGATGTATTTGAACCATTATTACACAATAAAAAAAAGTTTGGTTGGTACCAAAAATTAATGGCACACAGATTTTAAAAAAATAGGTTTGGAAGTCTATTCGTTTTTTAAATCGAAACATCAGGATTCTCTGTTGTGGCATACAGACTGGAATTTTGTACCCTAAAGCAGACAGACTTGAAAAGATTGAGCACATTTAAGATGTGGTGCTATATAAGATTAGCTCACTAATAATATCATGAACAGAGAGAAAGGACTATTAACAGTCATAAAAAATACCACTCAACCTAATCTTATATGTGATCCATTTATCTTTTAGTCTGAATATAAATGTATTTATTTAAATAAAAATAAAGCTTAATTGTGCATTGAAATATTGTGATTTATATTTCTACTATGACCTATAGCAGTGCTCAGCTGTACTGCCTCTCTGTAGCAATAACATGCCAGGTGTTCACAGGTAAAAATGACTGCACATGTTGATGGTCTAAACTAGGAATGTGCATGAGAGATGATGTGATCATACACATAGAAGTTTCTATTATGAAATGAATTAAGTAGTTTCAATAGAATCATGCAGTTAAGTGCCATAACACTGCAATACGACCAGTTTGATTAACAGTACTTATTACAAAATATTTATCTATATCACTTATATTTGAAAACTTGGGACTGTTCTGTAAATTAATTTATGTACATACAGTATTTTCTATATACAAATATATTGTGTACCATTTTAAATAGTGTATACACATGCAGCTGTTGCAGATGTGAACATGTTGCCTCTCTTCAAGTTAAAATTGAATTGAGGAGAATCGCTACACTGGAAAGGGAGTTGGTTCTCACTACAGTACAGTTTAACTGGGTCTAGTTTAACTGGGTCTAGAATGAAGGGTGTAACTGGGGCTTGTGAGGATGTTCAGGGATGTAGCTAGGTTACAGCCACAGGGGGAAGCAGAGGGAACAGGAGGAGGAGACAGATCAATTCTGAGTTGGCAAACAACAACAAATTTGTCAAACTGAGCAAAACTTGTGGATGCCTGTTCAGCAATGAATATGCCAGATAGAGCTGTTCCCTCTAACACCCAGGAGAACAGTTCTACTGTACTGGACCAGAGGGATGACAGATTAGGCAGAGCAACAGGTGTTTGTGGTAGGGTTTGCTATTATTAGGTAGGTAGATGGGTTGATTTGGGTTCAACATCTTGTGAATATGTTTGATAAATTATTGGGAAGGCCAGTGGTAATGACAAAGTCAATGGAAGGTGGAATTCCCTAAACATAGGTTTTATGGATCTAATAGGTGCAATATTTAAGCTATTGGGCACACTGAAGGTTTTAACCACATGCAGGTCATATCCTACAGTTGCTGAAGTAAATCCCTTGTACTAACAATGTATCTCTAAATACATTTCTGTAATATTCATCAGAATGATCAATCCCAGATCATCAGATTCATCAGAATGTAGCAGGTTTAAAGCGATATGGAAGGTTCTTTTTTTAAGATTAAAATAAACTAGCTTAGTTTGCATATCGAAACATCATTGTATTAACTTTTGCTCACTGAAATCTTCCAAATAGTCACAACAAAGGTCTGCCCCAGCAGCTCATGCACAGCGTTAATCTGGTGCTAGATCTACTAGGTACTTACAGGCATGTTTTGAAATACTGCTGAGAGACAATATGTGATTGGTTAGTTCATCTAGTACAACATGCACACTGTGTGTGAGTTAAAGGAGCAGACCTTTGTTGGTACTATTTGGAAGAATTTAGCAAGTAATAACAGAACTTTTAAGAACTTATTAAAATTAAGTTCCATTATGAAATAAACACTTAGGTAGTTTATTTTAATATTAAAAACAGGGAACCTTCCATATCCCTTTAAGCATATCATATCCCCAGGCTTCCTCCTTGCTTAAGGTAAAATAAGTAAGCTGCAGGATTATCTTCTGCTTTAAGGAATCTATGTTAGCCTGACACTGAGCAAAACTTGACCTGTGAAAGGCCCAGTGGGTATGTCCGTATAACCCTTTGGGTGTAACTTACTCCCTGAATAATTTGTTAGGCACAAACACTTCCTAAGCACTCTAATTAAATAATTAGACACAACCACTTGTTGGGAGAATACTGGCCACAGCGTTTATTGGTAAAACCAAATTCACATAATAATAACAATACCATTTATTTAAATAAACATAAAGAGAGGGGAGGAGCCTGCCGACCGAGACAGTACACTCTGCGCCCTGACCCTCGTCCAGGGCCTACCGTGATGGAGCATCCGTACCCCCGTAGGGTAGGATCACCCCCAATTTACCACTGTCCCGGCGACTCCCCTCACCACCGCCACGCTGTGACAACAACAAATACAGACACATCATAAATCAAGCTGAAAATTGAAGGCATATCAAAACTGTTAATGACGAATACAGATTAAACTAAAACACTTGACATATTATAATACTTTATTTTCCTTACACATGATTTTACATTTACCATACATCCACACCTATGCTCCCAATGTTAGGGATGGGTGGGTGGGATCTGATTTCTTGGCTAGCTGGGGGCATAATGGCCGATTTGGCGCCAGTACCTTGATGGCTCTGCCCCCCAGCTAGCCACTCCCTCTCTTACATCCTCCCGGGCCTGCAAAGGTCACGTGGCCCTACGGACCGAACCCAGGTGCCTGGGTAGGTCTCCGGCCCATTCAGTATGTCCAGTGCAGAACTGAAGGGATGTATTGAGCTTCAGCATAATAAGTATGTGCACCTGAAATCAGGCAGGAGGTGCTATTAAGGCCAGCAGTCAGAATGTGACAGGAGAAAATGTTAATTACTTAGAAGAAGCGGCATTGCAGAGTCGATACAAGCTTTGTTGGAAAAATACATCTGTTTGGAACACTGACTGGGACTCTGCTAATACTCCAAGAAACAAGGTCCTGTTTAAAGAGAGTACACTAGATAACCCCAGGGAATAGTTGTTTCTATTGTTGAGAAATTAAGAAGAAGCCAAATACTGTGGTGAGGGTCCCTGAAGTAGTTCAGTAGAGTTGGTGCTTCACCCTTTGTTTGTCAGAACACCAATACAGAGCTGTACCTGCAGATCCTTGGAGTTGAAAATAAAAACGTTATGGTGCTGCAAAGTACTGTAATCTACTTGGATATTGGACTGTGCATTGTGAGCAATATTCTTGTAACCAAGAGCAGGTTAGTCTGGGGGTACAAACAGGTAACTAGATGCAGCTTTTTACTTGTTTGTATATTGCTTAAGGAAGCTTTTTCTGTTAATATAAAATTCACTTGATCTCTCAAGACTTAACCCAGTATACTGTACAAGATATGTGTCTGTAAGGTGCACACTACCACAATATATATAAAAACCATCAGATTTAACATTGTCTCAAATAGATATATTATGTGAAATTAAATTACACTTTAAAAATGATAATGAAGGAGTGTTAAATACGAATAGGACCGATCAGGGTATTCCAAGGTTAAAACCATTTCATTCACATTCACAAGCCATATCAACTGAACAGATGGCACTGCCCAAATTAGTGTTGACAACAGTCAGTTTAACCAGGTGATGCATGAAAGTATCAAGAGACAAACCTTGACATGTCTTGCATCTTGCTCCACACGTTAGGAAGACTATTATGTATCATCCACATAAACTGTTGGATGACTATTCACCCATATCACAATGTTCATAGTATAGAATTAATGCAAAGACAAAAAAACACATATCTTAAATAATACCATGCTTCTTATTTTATTGTCCTAATGCTATACTGGGACCACTGTATTTTTAGACTAAATGTTCATTAATTTCATTCAAATGTCCATGAATAAGACCTAAACTTAGTACAAAAATTGTTGGCTCTAGAATAAATGCCTTATTAACTAAAAAATATAATAAATAAGATTGTCATCTTTAGATTGATTAAAATTATGTTGTAAAGTGGTAGATAGACAAATAAATGCATTTGTTCAGACATATTACACAGATTGATACATATGTACATAGGTAGCTAGATAGCTAACAGCAAGTAATCACATGTATGGTTTCCAAAATGTAAATCTTTCATGTTGACCATAAAAACATATATATAGTGAATAGTCTAAAAACAGAGATTTAGTGAATAGTCTAATATATTACTCAAATGAAGCTGAATTACCTTGAAACAGTATATTGCCATGTTGTAGTATAGGCATTTTCAAATTATTTTTTTGTCCCTACCATCTCAGCAACTACCAGACTTTGAGTATAACTTGTCACCTCCCTCATTGTTACATCACACCATCAGATCTGATTAGATCATGGAAAGAAAAGCAATAAAATAATACTTTCAAAATAGATCTTAAGATCGGAGTGAAAGCATTGTACATATACTTGAATTTGAGGGAAGACTCTAATAAGTACTCTCTTACACAAACAGGCAAATCTAGTGTATTCTTAAGCTCCTGCTTTTGATAGTGGTTAACCTTAAATGTACAGATTAAATGTATAGATTTATATAGTGGCAAAATCATACCCACTTATATTGTGTCTATGCCTCTCTCTATGCTTCCCTTTTTTATTTCCTTTAGAGTTGCAGCCTGACATTGATAATTATTGTATAGGTTGATGTCAACAAGCACTCCTACATAATGTTTAGACTCTGACAGATTTGTTCCATATAAAAGAGTTACACGGTAATTGAGGTTGAACAATAATTTTAGTTCCTAAAGTTCAACCTTTTTAGATCTACTCTGATCCTTGTTATATGTGGATTAATTGTTAATTGATCCAGAGGAAGGTAAATAGAAAAAGAAACATTGACACATACTGGCAATAGGATTCCTACCTGAATCAATACTCCTATAGTTATCCAGGATAATCCTGAATGCCTTTTTATTGCAAAATACAGTATCTCACAAAAGTAAGTACACACCTCACATTTTTGTAAATATTTTATTATATCTTTTCATGTGACAACACTGAAGAAATGACTCTCTGCTGCAATGTAAAGTAATAAGTGTACAGCCTGTATAACATATATCAATCAACATACAGCCATTAATGTCTAAACCATTTGCAACCGTTTGCAACGAATTGGGCCAAAAGTGTCAACATTTTGCGCATGGAGTTCACCAGAGCTTCACAGGTTTCCACTGGAGTACTCTTCCACTCCTCCATGATGACATCTCAGAGCTGGTGAATGTTAGAGACCTTGCACTACCCCACCTTCTGTTTGAGGATGCCCCACAGATGCTCAGTAGGGTTTAGGTCTGGAGACATGTAGGCCAGTCCATCACCTTTACCTTCAGCTTCTTTAGCAAGGCTGGGGTCATCTTCGAGGTGTGTTTGGGATCGTTATCATGTTGGAATATTGCCCTGCGGCCCAGTCTCCGAAAGGAAGGGATCATGCTCTGCTTCGGTATGTCACATTACATGTTGGCATTCATGCTTCCTCAATGAAACTCTGGTGAACTCCATGCCCATGAGGGTTAAGGCAGTGCTGGAAAATAATTGTGGCCACACAAAATATTGACACTTTGGGCCCAATTTGGAAATTTCCATTTAGGGGTGTACTCACTTTTGTTGCCAACGGTTTAGACATTAACGACTGTGTGTTGAGTTATTTTGAGGGGACAGCATATTTATACAGGCTGTACACTTACTACATGTCATTTGTGTTGTCACATGAAAAGATATAATAAAATATTTACAAAAATGTGAGGGGTGTACTCACTTTTGTGAGATACTGTATATCTAAAAAAACTCTTTTGGGTTTTAGTATCATCTCTATGCAGATGACACTCAAATCTACCTCTCAGCACCAGATCTATCCCCCTCTCTTCAAACACACGTCTCCAATGCCTCTTGGATGTCCGCCCACCATTTAAAACTCAACATGTCTAAGACTGAACTCATAATCTTCCCGTCCTCTACTGCAGCTTCAGTTCCTCACTTCAATCCATAATGAATGCCGCTGCCAGACTCATATTCTGTACACAACGTTCAGTGTCTGCAGCACTGCTTTCTCAATTAGCCTCCAAAATAAAATTTAAAATCTTGACCCTAACTTACAAATCCCTCAACAACAGTGCACCCCTGTACATCTCTACTCTCATATTGAAATACTCCCCCACACGCCCTCTTCGTTCTGCTACCTTCTTCTTTCTACCACTCTTCTCCCGCACTCCCACCTTCAGGACTTTTCTTGTGCTGCCCCTATTCTCCTTGCCTCGCTCCACCAGACTATCCTCTGCCTCAAATCCTTCAAAACCTCACTAAAAATGCATCTCTTTATAAAAGCCTATCACCTTTGATCCTAACATGCACAACACTTCTCTCTCCCTTCTGTACTACACACAAACCTTAACCTTTAGACTGTAAGTCTGCTAGTTTCAGTGCTTTGGGGAAGCACTATGGACACTCGATTCCAAGCTCAAAGTCAGGGCCCTCCATTCTTTGCAATGTGTTAATTTTGAATTTGTCGTTGCCTGGAATTTCACTTAAGTATAGCGCTACAGAATATGTTGGTGCATTACAAATAAACAATAATAATAAATAATAATCCCTTTAAAAAGTTATCTATGGAAGCCACTGTCACCACCTCATTTGTTAGAGCATTCCATAGTTTAACCCACTATTACTGTAAAGAACCCTTTTCTTTCTTTAAGGTGGAATCATTTTCCTTCTAAACCTCAATGCTCACTTGACAAAGCCTTATATTGACCCTGGATGTATTTATATAAAGTAATTATATCCCCTATTTTTTCTAGAGAAAGTTTATTTGGTTAGTCTTTATTTACAGCCTAGTCTATCCATTCCCTGATTAGTTTTGTTGCCCTTCATTGTCCTTTTTTCAGCTCTAAATTTTTTTTTTATAGTGCGTTTATAAACTTTCCCAGCCTTTATACCATCTGCTCCCCTATCGCACAAGCTCTCTCTTCATTAAGGTGCAATGCATCCCTGCTATAGATATTGTACCCACATGAGAAGTCAGCCCTGTGCTCTAAAAACCCAAGACTCTTATAGCCACGCACTAACCTCCCTCAGTTTCTTCTGTCTCCTTGAGGTAGCAAGTGGCACTGGTAGTATGTCGGAAAATACTACCAAGGAGGTCCTGGCATTAAGCTTTTCTAGTTCTATAAACTCAATCTTTAGTACACTCCATCTTCCACTTACTTTATCATTGGTACAAATATGTACCCAGACTCCAGGTTCATTTCCAGACCTTCCCCATAATTTGTCTATTTTATCCACAACATACCGAACCGAAGCACCTGAGAAACAGCAAATTGTTCTTTCGCTGGGACCTGGGTGACAAATCACCCTGTCTATCTTCCTAATAATAGAGTCCCCTACCACCAAAACATGCCTGTTGCCAGCAGAACCTTTTCATTCCTGAATGGACATCCCCAGCAGTTCCACCCAAAATTACAAATCTGTTGGTGCTTGCCCAGTCAGAACTGGCTGGCTTCTTTTTGATTCCCCTTGTAAGTGTAACTAGCTACCTCCCTGGACATCCTAACTAGCCCCAACTCCACTCCCCATGCTAAGTCCAGCTAAACTGTGCTCAGTGAGCACAAACTCCATTCCCAGTGGATCAATATCACATAGTGCTTCATAGCTCCTCTTTCGTTCTGCAATTTGACCTTAAGAGAGGCAACATGCTCACACCTGTCACAGAGCTATGGACCCTGGATCAGTTGCCTCAGCAGTGCATACATGTGGCAGGATGTACACTGAGTGAGGACTCGTGACTGCTAATTACAAAAACAAAGTGAGAAAACAAATCTATTTATTTTCTAGAGAGTGTTTTTCTAAACCTACAAAAAATATATAAATGGCATGTTTATTCATCTGCCCAAACACAAGATTTTTTATTTTTCTTTATTAAATTTAATCTGTCAATTATCTGCCATTTATTCTAGTTTATACAAGTGCCTCTGCAAGGATAAGAGACTGTTTGATCGAATTAAGTTAGCATCATCGGCAAACATGAGACGTTACTGTTCAACTTCACTTATAAATCATTAATAAATATATTTAAAAGATTAGTGCTGAGTCTCTAGGAACCCAACTATTCCAGATTGGGCCATTTCGAGTATACTTTATTTTGTAATACAGTCTCCCATGTGGCACTATATGAATAGTTTTTGCAAAAGTATAATGTAGGCTGTATGCCAAATAAAGATAATTGAGCATACTCATAAAAAATTTAATTATTTTCTTTTATATTTTATTTGTAGTCACATGGAATAAAATATAAATGTTCTCAAAAAAAATAGTAATTTTAATTAGTTGTGTCTAACAAAATGCTCTAATATCATTCCATGGCAAATTGCCTACACTGCCAGCGTGATATTTAAAGAAACCCAAAACCTTTCAAATGTTGCTTCTTTTGAATGAACTATAAGATTGTAAAAACATGTCAAGGTATGTGCAGGTATCATTGACCATCTTAAAATAATACCATTTACACTTTGCATTATTTTTTAAATTTTAATTTAAATTTTGTGATATACATATAGCACAGTCAGTAATGCAGAAATATAAATAAGTGTGGTGCACATAAATTCCAGGTGGCCATGAGGCTGGCTAAAAAAAACAACAACAAAACAATCCAATCCTTAACACTATGGAAAAATACAGCGCACTCGCATATCAGTTATATCTGATGAGTGCACAAGAATAGCTCTAAATTTAAAGAAGGTATTCTCCAATAATATAATTTATAAAATATAACTAACAGTAAAAGTACATAGCACCTACACATTATTTTCATCTGGTCAGTGCACCAGAATGAAAACACATAGGAGAAGGGAATCCCATTCACCTACGCACAGCAAGTGTCAATGAAGAATTTAAATATGGTATGAACAAGCTCTGGAATGCTCTTTGTTAAAAAAAGGGGAGGAGACAACTATTTTATTGCTAATCTGTGATCTTACAATTATGCATTGGTATGACAATCTAAAGAGGAGTTATTGCTCTATATATACATCTCTTGAATGCACTTTAGATAGGACATCCTATACATTTTCTTGCACATCACATATTTTCAAAGTTTGTTTTCTTACAATAATATGTAAAGCAATTGGCGAATGATCCATTAACACTGGCACAAATCATGGGAGTTTATTTAATGATTTTCATGTGTCTTTAGCAGGGAATCAATTATTATTTGCTAATTAGCATGGTATGGCTACATCAATAAGATATTCAGCCTGTATAGTATTGACAATAGGATAGAGTATGATATAATTTAGCCCATTGTTATATGTCAAATTATTCTTGCAAACATTAAATGATTGCGGTATCCACTGTTAAAATCTATACCTATGTGAGATGTGCTCACAGATCAGATGTGGTTATGTACATGTATGTTGTTAGTGTGGTTAGTAAGGTTCACATGTAGTATAATGTAGCAATGCTTGTAGATCAACAAACTGTACTGTTCTATTTTAGAGCTACTTGAAAATAAAAATACATAACCAACTAAACAGAAATGACACAAAAATGGTCTGCACCAGTGTTTCTTAATTCCAGAACTCAAAGAACAATGGGTGACGATGTAGGCATATCTCAGCTTGGGCAGTGGTGAGGTAATCAGAGGCTCATTGATAATAATAAACCATTCGGGCTTCAACAGTGCATGTCACTAAGCCTCTGGAAGGCTAATATGTGTAGGGTCTGAATATCCTAAAAATACCTGCCCATCTTCACTGTATTCCACTGGATTTGTCTGTCCAGTTCTTCCTCAACTTTCAATGTGGGAGAGGATGGCTGTGGGGTAGCAATAAATGCTGCTGGCATGGTGGTGACGCAGCAGCTGGTGATGGAGGAGCAGCTGGGAGCAAGGTTAGTCAATGGGAGGAGGGGGCTACTAAATGTTTGGGTACTTGGCCCACATGTATTTATCACCTTCCTCAATGTATTCCTCCATCTACTGTGGTGGCTGATCCTGTGGCACTGCTAGTTCTGTAGATGGAGAATAATGTATTTATTTTCTAATTCTCATAAACATAACTTCATTCAGTGCTTTATGTACAGCTTAAACTGTGGGTTGCATAGGCAAACATTAGGAAATAATGATCTAACAGTCATGTGAAAGCATGGATTTGTCTCATAGAAATATAGCTTTATTTTTATAATACAGTCAATATAAAATCACACATTTTAGTGGTAATTTCTGGCCAACCTTATAAGAAATTGATGGTCATTAGCTACATTGTATGTTATATTCATGTTGCAGCTGGTTTACAGATTCATTGCTGTATGATTTAGGTCATATTACTAAGTGGGAATTTATGTTTGTGAACGTGATTGAAAAGGTATTTGATTGGTAGTCACCTTGCAGGGTTTCCGGTCGGTTCATTCTACTAGATCAGATATACTAAAAAGAGTGGCTCTGGACATCCTGGCCGTCATGAGTTCCTCCTGCTTCTTATATTCTATGACTGCTGGGGAAGCACCACCTGTTGATCTTGCACTGAATGCTCCCTGTGCAATCTTCTTTACAGTAACCCGGCAGTCATTGTGTTGCTCTAACGTCCCTGACTCCTACAGCATTAACCTCTGCTCCCATGGCTCTTAAAATTGTTGTCCTCCTTCACCAATTCTCCCGATTTTCTCACTTTTCCACACTTAACCCTAATCATTGCCTTTGGCCTGTTGCATCATTTCTGTACAAAACTCAAACCTTATTATATGCAAAATAATTATAATCCAAAACAACAATATTGTATTTTATAATTACAAATCCTATGTGAAAATGAAATGTCTTATATATAGAGTAATGAATTGAAAATAATCATATTTATCCCATATCCATCTTTGTCAGACATAGGGTACAACATTACTCCTTTATTGATGTCATTTAAAAAAATGGTCACCAGGGCTATAATTATTTATTTTTAAATTGGAGCAGAGATGTGCTGCATATGTTCATAAACTACCTTTGTACGTTGTTCTAGCTATTTGTACACATGCTAGGATAATACTATTTTAAAAGAAGCCTAATGTCATCTTTATTGTTCACTAAGACTGCTAAATTGGGATTCAAAACGTAAATATCCTTTCTGTTTTACTTTGTTGGACTATATAGCATACTGGGCTTCTTTGTATCCATTAATCAATGATAGTATCTAGCTTTTTTATTGTCGCACAGTCTTTGCACCCAATCTAGCAGTTTTGTTAATAGATCCTTAGTGTTTTCATTTGTGCTTTTGTTAGAGATGCAGATCTATCTATTCCTTTTGGGTCTTGCTTTTGACGGGCATCTGTGTCTTTTGTCCCTGTCTATGAAATCGTTTTATTTTTCAAACTAAAGTTTCATTAGTTTGTTGTTGTTGTTGGAGCAGCATCTCTGCTCTTTTACCCGACATGCGTAGCACCGCTTGTACATGGCTTTTTTGGAAGTATGTAAACCCTCGGAAATGAACTTGTCAAAGGACAGATCCAAAAAGATAAGATAGATCTGTAGTTTCTGACAAAAGCATGATTGTAAAGACTAAGAATCTATTAATAAAACCTCTAAATTAAGTACAAAGACTGAGTGGCAATTACATAGCTTTCTGCTCTGTACAAACTAGATACTATAATTGATTAGTCAACACATAGTATACAATGTGATTACCCAGTAAGCTACAAAGCAATACAGAAAGGATATTTAAGTTTTGAATCCCAAAATAGCAGTCTAAGTGAACATTAAAGATGACAGACAGTTGATGTTAAAATAGTATCATCCTAGCATGTGTACAAATAGCTAGAGCAACGTAGAAAGGCAGTTTATGAACATCTCTGCTACAATTTTAATGTGTCATTTCAATTCCATGGAGGCCAGTATTTTATCAAAATCAATAAAGGTTTTAATTTTAGCTAATAACAGAATATAGAGTATTACCGCACTCTATGTCTGACAAAGATGGGTGTAGGATATATATTTTTTTTAACTATACAAAGCATTATGGATAAAAGCACGATAAACAAACATAAAATATTGCAATATTGGTTAAAATAAATATGTACATCATAAGGCCAGAAAACAGATTTAACCTTTTATTTTTGGGCAAATGAAAATGTCCCTAGAGTTTTTAAATAAATTGGTGTTTATCTTTTCTTATTCCAGAATTGAAAAATATTTATTCAAATTGTCCTCATAGTAATTTATGCTTGTGCATTATTTCTCTGAAATTGTTTTATTTAACAAATAAGTAACAATGATTTAATTAGTTTCATAAATTGAGAGAATACAAATGTCCACATAACTATGAAGCTATTAAAATATATGTAGGAAATTATTATTAACAGAGAAAGTTCTATACCCAAACAATGCCAAAGAAATTAACAACTAAACAAAAACAAATAGCAAAAACAATCAGGCCTTACATTTGAAATTACTCTAGAGTGTTTAAGTACTGTAAATTGAGTTCATATAATTTATATGTAAATATAAATGTCGGAATACAATGTGCAATACCAGAGAGAAAAAAAGACAAACAATGTTAGAGTTAAGTAGGTAATTTGTTATTAGTGGGGTCAATTAATTTTATTTTACATACAGCAAAGGAAAAAAATATTCTATGACTGTATATACTTAGGATAAGATTAATTACATTTAACAGTGAAGGACTACCTTGGTGTGTAGCCAATCACAACAGAAGCGTAATTGTATTTACTATTACAATGAATTCCATGCAACATTCATCAATTCTCCATTAATCTAAAAGGCTGAATCCTAATATTTACATTTTAAAATATTTTCCCATTATCAAATCAAGTTTATCAAATGAGCTTAATGTAAGTATGGAACTTCAACAATATCGCAATGGAAAATATAATGGAAAAAAGCTCCATGACAAATTGAAGGAGTAACTTTCTATACAATTGAACAGCTTAACAAACTTTTTCAAAACCCTAACCCTAATCAACTTTCTTCTATTTTTACATGTTTTATAACTTTTTGCTTACACAGATTGTGTCACAATGTTTTCTTGTCTCTAACATCATAACCATCTTCCCTTCTCTCCTCTCCACTTCTTGGCTCCGATGAGCTCCTTTCCTTCCTCCAATCATTTTTTCCTCCCTCTTTTAAAGTACAACAGCAGCAAGCCCCATTCCTATCTCCTCTCACTCTTTCTTCTGCTAGCTGCTGGAGACATTTCCCCTATCCTTGGCCCCTCAGCCATTTCCACCTGCAGTTAGGCACACACAGCAGACCCCAAAAATCCCCAATCTTATATCCATTACCTGTCAAATACCATGTGCATTGTCTTTCTCCTGTGCCCTCTGGTTAACACTTTTCTTTTGCAATAAACACTCTTCCATTCATGACCCATCTATTGCTAACTCCCTTAATCTGTTGACAAAAACTTGTCTCACTCCATCAGACAATGCCCCCCGAGGCACTTCAATCATACCCCTAGGCCTGGGAAAAAGCAAAGCGAAGGAGTAGGCATATTAATTTCTTATCACTGCAAATCTCACTACATACCCCCAGATCTTTCCATTCAATTCTCATGTTTTGATGTTCACACTATCTGCCTCTTCTCACCCATCTCTTTGTGAGTTGCTATGATCAATCACCTCCATGAAGCTTATTACCTCCAGACTTAATATGCACAACTGCATACCTTACAGCACAAGATTGATCACATACAATCTACTAACACACAGACTTATCTTAGCCTACTGCCTTATTCACTGCTATCTGGCATCTATTACCCTTCAGAATCACGGCTCAACCTTACCTTCTAGATTGTATGCTTTTCAAAGAAGGGACAGCACTTTTATTTGTTGTACGAAGATGTCTGCTGCTCCATTTGCTTCATATTTGAATTGCACTGTACATGTACTTGTATTTCTACTTACCATATAATTTGTTACGTTTTCAATGTGCTAATTGCACCTTTTGTACTCTATTCTATTTTGTAAATTGTGCTGTAGAAAATGTTGGTACTTTATAAATAGTAATAATATTAATAATAATATCTTTTAATAAGCCTATTTTATAGAATGTTGGCTTCTGTCTGAAAGTTAGTTGTAGACTGAATCCCATGGTTTACAAATGGGTAATTGAAGTAATATAGCTAGATTTACATAATATGTTTTAAAAATTCACTTTGTTTGAAGATAGGGTTTACTAATTAATAGAAACATTTGAGCTGTTAAAATTATAAAGGGGTACAAATGAGGAGCATACATTGCCACTAGAGCAACACAAGAGACTTAACGGCTTAATTTAATGAGTTGCTTTATATATTTGAATAACCAAATCAAAATTGTGTTGAGCATAATTTCCATTTTAAGGATTTATTAAATTTAAAATTTTAAACATGTTTGCGTAGCTCCTCATTTGCAAGGATCAGTACCCAGATGAAAGCCTTGGGTTACTCTGATGTGATAGTAATGGCATGGCAATAGGAGGAGATATAAGTACAGTGAGGAGTATGTGAATCAGAGGCGTAGAAACTTGGCTGGATGGGGTGGCAATCCCCAAAAATTATTTGAATAGGGGACACACAAAATGGAAAAATGTAACTTATTCATGCATTACTGGAGTTTGTCTCTCCCAGGAAATCTTTGACTCCCTCCTTTTTTAACAACCCTGGGAAGATGCAAAAAGCAGCCAGCACTCAGAAGGCTACCTTGCCAGAAACAGCAGAACCAATATTTGCAAAAAATTTTTTTACTCAAGGAAGCCTGAGTTATGTAGTGATATGATAGTGAGGTGGGATAAAACCTGTTTTATGCAGTGATATAATAGTGAGGAAAGAAGAAGCCTATGTGATGCAGTGATATGATAGTGAGGAAAAAAGAAGCCTGTGTAATGCAGTGATATAATAGTGAGGTAAGAGGAAGCCTGCATAATGCAGTGATATAATAGTGAGGTAAGAGGTGAGGTGAGAGGAAGCCTGTGTGATGTAGTGATATGATAGTGAAGTGGTAGGTGACCTGTGTGATGCAATTATATGATAGTGAGAAGGGAATAAGCCTGTGTAATGCAGTGATATGATAATGAGGTGGGAGCAATATGATAGTGAAATTATAAATTAGCAAAATATGAGCAGTATATTACAACTTATCATTCATCCAAACTTGGACTTGGACTGAGACCATTAGTCCTGATGGAGAATCTGTATTGCCTCAGATCACTGCATCTATTGTTGGCAGATAAGTACCATTCCATTGATATTCTAACACATTTTGTTTATATTGCATAGGGCGCTACTACTGTATGTTTTCCTTATACTTGTTGGTTGGATTGAAATCTCTTTCCTTGGAGGCTACCTGTCCTGGGAGTAGAGTTGAATTGCACCACTCAGGGCCACCATTTTTTTTGTCTCTTTAAAATCTACCCGTTTCCCAGATTTCTTTTTGTCTTCTATGCCCATGATGTAAATACCCAGTTTTAGTGGCAGATTAAATTACCATTGAGGTTTTATTGCACATTTTGAAAACGTACTTCTCTGGCTTTTGAAAAACATGATGTTATGAACTCATAAAAATATTGAAGACTTTCATGCTATTTTTCACAAGGACTATTAGTGGAAAATGTAGTGCTCATCCCGAACTTGGTCAATCACCACTGTACATTGAAAAAAACAAATATTTGTTTGAAAACTCTGACTAAGGATATAATTAAGCAGAAAGTGCCATAAAGTGTTTTTTTACTTATATTCAGTTTTGTTTGATACATACATATCATAAATGTAAACAAAAATACATCAACATAAAAGAAAATGTAATAATTAGAAAAAAAATTAATGTTGATGCCTCTGTTTTTTTCTAGGGAGTTAGTCCCGCCCACCTCAAACCTCATTGGGCAGTGGGCGGTCCTATACTTAAGGAGGAACTAAGCATTTCAATTGTGTGAGGTCACTAAACTCCACCTGTAGGAATCATGACTGTGCTCTACATACTAGTTTAACTAACCCTTAATATGTAAAACTTGCAAAAGTGCTATAATAGTTTATACCTGCCATTATTACCAACAAGAAGGGTAGTTATATACACCCTCATAATACTCACTATGATTGAAACTACATTTTTAATTATTTAATAGAGAAAATGTGTACTATCTACTCATTATTGATTTATAGTTTTAGTATAGTTTTTGTAGTTTTTTTAACAATAAGAGATATCCTACACATCTTCTCACTATATACCATAAGCTCTTAAATGCCATATGTATTAACTCCCTCTTAAGGTGGAATAAATATTAACGGAAGAACATTATACTTTCAAGAGATTCTACTAAGAGCAACCACACTGTTCAAATAAAGGCGGTAAAGGTGAACCCCTCATTAAACCCTCTAGGGGGCAGAGTTTTAGGATGGAAACCCTCATTCAAACCACCATTATGGACAGAGTTTACATGTCTAGCTACGGTACATCTTTTTTGCTAAAGACAGAATTGATATGCTCAAGGACCCTATGGTGTAATTGATGACTTGTTTTTCCAGTATAGATGAGTCCACATATACAATTCATTATTAATCACTGCTGTGGTTTTACAATCTATACTGTCACGTATTTTGTACTCTTTTTGATGATCAGAATCTGTAAAAAAAAAACTGTTGTCATCATGTGAATGCAAGCTTTGCATTTCTTGCATGGACGTGAACCTGTGATCACTTGTTTAAGCCAAGTATCTGATGCTTTTTGACAACCCTCAAAATGGCTATGTACCACTTTATCTTTTAGATTGGGTGCCCGTCTACTTGTGATAAATGGATTGGACGTAATTACCTCTTTTAACACAGGGTCTGATCTCAAAATATGCCAATGTTTCCTCAAGATCCCCTGAATATTCTGCCACTGGCAATTGTATGTCCAATCATCATTTTAGATACATAATTCGAATATAAATGAATACACAACACTTGCACATATGTCACTATTTGTAACCCAAGGTTACTTTTCTCACACTCATAAAGCAGTGTTGTGGTTATTGTTTAACTTACAAATGAATAACTTGACAAGTAACCACAACTACTACGTCACATTTATTTTAACAATTCCCCTTGATTTTTCATTTTATAGGTCAATGTTAAATGGTCCTATTTTTAGATTCTAAATTTTGAAAGGCATTTGAATGCAAAAATTATTCTTTTTGATGTTGATTATAAAAAAATCTTGCGCTTATCAACATTTGAAATATATTTTAAAAATGTTCTTAATACATTATAGTAAGTGGCATTTCTCAAATAAATAAAAAATACGGATGCAATAATTATTCTATATGGTAACTGGTGCTTTAAAAAACTATTAGTGCATGAAAATTTTTCATTAGGATGAAGTTTTACCCATAGCTATTTGACATATAATATATTCCATGTGCTGTGAAAAGCTAAGTAAATGTATCGGAGGGCTAGTTAAAGATCAGATACATTTTTTAAATTTCTGAATATATAAAGGAAGACGGTACGGACCAAGCAGTTCTAATTTACCACCAACCTTTATGTATATGTGTTAAATATGTGATCTCTAAGTGCATATTTAACTTTTTTCCTGTTGTCTTCATTCTATAACAGAAGGGAAGATGTGCATAGCAGGAAGAATACTTGGAAGACATCATACTTGGTAAATCAGCTTGATTCCCTGCATGAACACTTGTTGTTTTTCTCCACAGTTGACGCATTCTTACATTATAAGTTCTACTTCTTAAAATCTGCTCCTTTTTCTTATTTTGATGAAATGTGCCCTGCTGTGTCAAGGCTGTACAAACCATAAGGGAGAATATCTGTAAACTGTATGTTTTTCTTTTTGATTTTGGTACTGAATGTATAGCTAGGAACTTAGGGGAATTGAGGTTGCATATAACTTTGTTGAACAAGTCACAGTGGGGTGTCCAATATCATATTAAAAGTGAGCTTCAAAGCCTAAAATCTAGAAAAGCAGTCATAGTTACGTTTCAACCATTTTCTCTAAGAAAGAGAATGCATCAGTACATCAAGCTTCTTTTAATGACTACATATTCTGTTAGAAGAAAATGAGAACTAATGTTGTTACACATTCAGGTGAGAGGTAATATAGGATAATAAATCTAGAGCATTTTAAAACATTTCACATTTTAAGACGTGTGTTAATTTGTAGACTGTAGCATAAATATTGCTTTATTTAATGAAAAAAAATCCCTCAGTGTCTTGTAGCCAGGGCAGTCACTATGTTTTGGGTATTGGTGTATGAGGCGGTAACAAAAGATCCACTTCATGCCAGTAGGCTAGCTTCAAGGCCAGGAAGTGTTATCTGGACCATTGTGATGTAGGTGTAGTGGTGTAGAATATTAAGTTGGTAAGTTTATCACATATATAGTTGTGAGCATGAGGATCGTTGCTAACGCTGCGGGCTCATGAAGCGAGGGCCTTAGTTGCTGGCATGGAGCGCCGAAGGCGCTCCTTGCCAGCAACTGCGGACATCACAAAATTTACGGTCTTACAAGAAACAAATACGAGACGCAGAACTTAGAAAAAAAAAACAGCACACATGAAAACACAATAAATACACACAACAAATACATAAAAAGCTTACCCACAGCAATGGGGGGCACCCAGGACCTCAGAAACTGAAGTTACACCTCAATTTAAGTCAAAATAGAAGAGTTTAGATACACGAAAATCCCCTAAGCAAGAGAGAAAATGGCCGCCGAAAAAAACAAAAACGAGGCTACAGGACCCTAAAGACGCGAAACACCACCAAACACATACGGATTTTCTGAAAAAGACGGACACGATCCAAGAACAAGGACGCCAAATCAGCCACAGCCGCATACCACACATTAGGCGCCATTTTACAACACTAACTTACACAATGCGGAAGTACACAGCTACCCTAACAGATTTTGCTTGCGCACACTATTTACACTACACACTGCACACATTACTGACTCTTACACAGCAGCTCCACAGCCCTCAAAACACACATTGTATGCTGCAGCAACATCAATTGCCAGCTCTTCTGCACAATGCTTCCTGCATATATTACTTCAAAATAGGTAAAATATATTGATGTATTATTTTATTAATTATTTCATTAGCATTAGCAAAAAAAAACAATGCTCATAGCACACAAACAACCAACAGCCTCGCGATGAGCGCCAAAGCATCTTGGAACACCAACAAAATTTACCGGCCTTACAATCTTATTGCCGTCATTTTTTGACGGGCAAGTCGCTAGTTATAAATTTATATAGTCTTGACAAATTTCTGAAATATTTGTTATAAATAAACTACTTGATGCATTTCTGTGTGGAAGCATTATGTTGCTTATATGCAGATAATTTCAGCTGAAAATCAAGAAACTAAATTTAACTACATGGCAATCATATCTTGTGATAAAGTTAGGAAATCTGTAGATCCTTTTATTGATCCGAAGTGGCTGCTTGTTAAAGAAGGTTGGTGATGTGAGATTCAGAAAGGATAGAGCAATTAAAGAAAACTAGCAATGACCTGAATTCACATCTTTTATCCTATTGGTTCTGAAGATGATTAGAAGGTCTTGCTCTTGTTTGTGGCCAAGACTGGAAAGTGATATTTACGTTAATCAGTACTGAGCAATGTTTTGATCAAGAGCCACAGAATGCACATCCCTCCTCCAACTGGCTATTTTGGGCTTTGATTATAAAAAAAATTAACAATCCTATGTAAGTCACCAGCATAAAGTGATTTTTGAGAAAATGTTAATATTGGCAGTTTTGGCTTACAAACATTATTTAATTATTCCTAATAATAAAACATTTCAGATATAGGGCTTCATTCCATGTGAGCAGGTAGCAGTGAGAAAAGGTTCCAGTGTAACTGTGGGAGCTGCTTTTTTGCTAGCTAGGGTGCCATCATATGCCTCCTCTTAAAAAAAATCCCCTCAAACTAGGTGACATACACTGCTGTCCGTTGTTCTCTAGTCCTAATGTGTACTCGCAGCCTGCTCTGGGACTGAAGTTCAATAGCCCCCTAGCAACACTACAGTATGAACATACTACACTAGCCCTAATAGCATCCCTTATCCTTATCTATCTATATAAACCCCTTCAAATAGCAGGCAAATACAAATTCTACAGGTATTTATGACTAATCACAACGTGCTTCTTTGTTGGGCTTGAAAGGGTCACTAGACCAATCCTAACAGCAGGTTGTTAGGGTTCCAGGACAAGTTATCGGTTCCAGCACAAATTGCAGAAATTAAATACTGATGAAAATTAATAATAAACGCTTTCCCTCTAGATAAAACACACCACTCATATGTGTCCCACAGACATATACTTGCGTTTTCGGGTCACATTTTGATAGTTAGCACCAATCACTAATGGGCCACTTCCTCTGGAAAATATACATTTTACACCTTATGCCCCCTTTGAGCCAAGTCTGTCTCCAAGGACCTGTGCCAGCTGGTCTCCTCCCCCACCTAAATGCTGAGGGGCTACAGCCCAGTTATCAGTTACCTCCAGGCAGGATGTGGGCACAGCAGGGGTTGATTAGGTAGTGTAACTGCTGGAGACATAGAGCCTCATTCAATTCCGAGTTGCCCAATTGAATAGGGCTCTATATAAGCACATACAAAAAAACTTAAACAAACTTTTTAGTTACTGAACCTCTATCCAAAACCAAGGTTTTCACTAACTAAAAACTTCTGTCAAAAAAATGTTATGTGCTTATATAGAGCCCTATTCAATTGATAAATTTCAAATTGAATGAGGACCATAGTGTCTAAATGAGGGGTCAGGGTCTATCCCACAAGTGGAACCATGAATTTGAGGTGTGCAAGCTCGGTTTTTCAGGGGGAGGTGGTTCTCTGGTAAACCGGGAACTCAGGGGAGGGTAGCAGGGCTGTAAGAACCTGTTTAGCAGGAAGGGAACAGTGGCAATGATGGTGGGTTTAGGGGACTATGTGGTTGGGTCTATCTTCTTCCTAGCCCGCCTCCCCTTGCATAGAGATATCTTTAATGAGTCAGAGGTGAGTCGGCTTGGGGACTTGAGGCGACTCCTGGGTGTGTTCACTTTTCGTGGCAGACCAGGACTTCCAAGATAATTTTAGAAATTCAGGCTCCCTATTAGATTGAATGGGGGTCACAAGCAATGGCTAAGGTCAATTACTTCCTAATTTGTGGTTAACCACAAGACAAAGGATGAAAGTTGTATTAATTGGACTTGACACCATTTACCCTTAGTCGGTTGAAACAAGTATTTCAATTGCTGTTTTGACAACCTTGTTAATTATACTTGATGACTTAATCAAGCTTGTGTATCTCCCATACAAGTCTATGGAGCCTAATCTACTTCTTATAGCAAGTTCAAATCCGGCCAGGACTTTAGCCAGACCCTTGGACTGAGACTGAACTGGCTATTATGTTTAGCCACTGAAAGCATCTACTGGTTGCCTTTAAGTAGTACTAACCCCAAAATATTTTTATTAGCCCAATGTAACCGTTACACCCCAAAACCCACTGTGCACATAAAAAACTGTTTACAAATTGCAGAAATGATCCAGAGCCATTTACCTTGTAAACAGGGTTCTCAGGGGCCTATGGACCACCAAGGCATTTAAAATGAACCCCTCTGCCACAGAGGACCACAAGGCACCTTTGCTACAAACACAGGGGTTTATATTGGACACTCATGTAAGCTAAAACCCCATTGTCTATATCAGTAAAAAAATAAACATTACAAAAAAATGAAATGACTGAAAATAAAAAAAATGAACTAAACCAGTAAGGGAGGGAAGTATATTTACCTATCCTGTGAAACCCTCCAGTGATGATCAATGAAGCACTGGTCTATATTAATTGCACAATCTTGTCCTCTGCAGTCTTGCTTGAAGCCCACAATCCTCATCTTTTCGCCCTTTGAAATAGGTAGGCCTCCATCTAAAAAAAACTGTGACTACTAGTTCTATTGGAGCTCCTAATAGGCTTTAGGCTTGCTTTTTTGCTTCAGTCATATTTCAGTCAATCAGAATCTAGTACGATATTTAAAGTTACCCTGCTCCATGGTTACATTTCCAACAAATCAGAATTCACAGATTGACAATTTGTGGTTGTAGCAAGGTTGCAATGGGGTTCCATGTGGACCACCATGGAATAGGGACTAATGTTAGGTACCATGGGGGTCCGGTATGGAGATTCATATTAGGTGCCAATGTTAATTGTTTATGTTATCATTGGGGTCCAATGAGGACCCCATAGTATGTGGTTACCTAAAAGTGCCACTGGAGTTCATTAAGGACCTCCATGTCATCAGGTACATTTTTAGATTATAAGGACCTCTGTGGCATGGGGGTTAATTTTTATATGCCACAGGGGTCCATTAATGATCATAGGGACTAGCGCATGGGAAGAAGGAAATCCCCTGCGCTCATAGTAGATAGGGGTATTGGGGGAATCCCTGGGATCCCTGGGCTCATAGTAGATAGCAGGTATTCAGGGGGATCATTGAGATGGATGCATTAACCCCTTAATTGTGTCAAATATGAGGAATCAAGCCACAATCGGACAAAACAATGAACGATTGTTCATAAGTTGATAATAGTGTCGGATTTTAAGCATGTATACTTCTCAAAGTGATTTTTTTGTGCCTCACAGGTGGTTGGAAGTACTGATACTGAGACACTGAAGTGTGATGTACTCTTTGGGTGTGGCCATAACTTAGTTTAGCAGCCCCACGGCTTGAAGTCTCCCTTTCAGAACAAAACCAGTAATAATATTTGATCCTTCTAATCAGTAAATGAGTACTTTGATACAAAAACAACCACAGATAAATGCATGTATTAATAAATGCGTTTATTAATAAAGGGGACATGATTATCCCTGGTATTTATCAATAACATATCTTATTAAATTCCCCTATTAGAGTAAGTTAATAGTAGTCACAGGAGATTTGTATATATTTACATTTTCTGAATCCATCACCACCAATATTAGTCACACAGTTTATATCCTCAGGGACTATATAGAACTGGCACCATGGGATTCTCACTGTAATGGTAAACTGGCAGACGATCCTCTTTAGGGTTAGAGTACAATATTTCAAACCTTTTGTTTTTTGATTTCCCTATTTAATTATTTCTCTTAGCAATTAATATTATTTTTAAAAATATTCTATATTTACAGTCAGGACACTACTACCCCCCCATAATCGTGTTGCATAAATACAAAACCAAGATAAATGATATAAAAATTAAGTTATTATTGTGAAACGAGTCCATGTTTTGAACATAATAGAATTAGAATTCCTATGTACTGAACAGATGGTCATGTATTAATCATATGCTTAAATTTGAATATCAAGTTTCCTTAATTTGATATACTGTAGAGAACTCTATCCAGTACCCCGTGTCAGTATACTGCCAAAAGTGGTAAATGTGAATCACATAACATAAATTATCAGTGTGTTGTCTGGCAAATATTAGGAAATTTGCATTTATTATTTCACTGAAAATTGTAGGTTGACACTGTTACTATTTTCACTGGATCTGCATTAGCACAATATCATGCCAAGTAATAAATAGGTTTTTGGTGAAAATTTTGTAAATCTTTAAAAAAATATTTCTCTGTAAAGTTTAGCTACATTTAAAGTACTACAAAAATGTGTTTAAAAGACTTTTGAAATTATATTAGTCCTTATCGGTTTCTTTAAAACTGTAGTTATTTAGTTAAATATTTACATGTTTAAAAAGAAAGAACCTCTATCCAAAGCCAATCAAATCACAGCGCTAACTTGCATAGAGTAGTAATGCTAAATATTTTTAAAAGGAGGAAAGAAAAAGACACTTCACCCTAATTATACACCCCTCATTGTAATTGATCATATACCATTATTCAATAATTACAAAAAAAAAACTATATTAACATGTCTTATTTATTTATACACTGTTGAAAATATTGCATCAAAAACCACAACTGTTTAAAAATAAATAAAATAATAAGCCAACATTCCAACTATTCTGTCACTATAATAGTATATCTCTATGGCCAATTGCTTAAATATTGTAGATCTGATCAATATCAATAAACTACAACAATCTTCCAATAATGCTACCTTATTTTAATGATCACGGACTCTCTTTACCATGTATTTTAATGTCATGTGTGTCTAATCAATTTTAATTATTAAGTACTTGTATAGTAAAATACCAAATGAATAAATCACACAACTCCAAGAAATTCTTATCTGAAAAATGAAATATGTCATTGAAGCCGTACAGCATACATACAGTGATTGAAAGTGCACTGTGCATAATACGGATTCATTAATTTATAATAGTGTCTAGTTTATAATTACTAAAGTGCTGTGTGCTAAATTTAATATAATAAATTTGTTTAGTGAATAAAAAATAAATATATATCTGTATATAATTAAATTAAGGCGCTGGGCAGATTCAAGGACAAATTATAATTCCGACATGCAAAATATCATACACCAGGGGCCTCATTCAATTGTGATTTGGCCAATTGAATAGGGCTCTAAATAAGCACATATCATTTTTTTTTTAAAGAAGTTTTTAGTTAGTGAAAACCTTGCTTTTGGATAGATGTTGACTGATTTAGCGTAAGACGTCATCAGGAATGCGCCAGAAGTGACGTTCGGCGCGCCTTTCTCGGGTGCTTCTTCGGGACCTGGCGTTTGTTGACTGGACGAGCTTTAAATATCCTGGGGTGAGTATGTAATTGGTCAATCAAAAAATGGCTTTAACTCTTTGATCTTCTTTCTTCCTTTTTATAACAGGGGGAAGTGGAATCCATACAGAATCTCCAGAATCCTCAACCGGGAAGTATCCACATAGATATATACCAACTGTGCTTTACATCACCTTCCAGCCTGGATAATATTGATCCTATAATGTAAGTAAAAAATTTGAGTATCATTAATAAATAATTTATATATGAAATACAAAAGGAACATCAATGAAAACATAGTACCGTAATTGATATTTTATTTATTTAAATATGTCTCTATCTTACATATTATACCTATCTTATTTTATAATATATGTAAACAAAGATCCAAGGAACTTATGGATAGACTCAGAATGAGAGGTTACAGCAATAAATCCCTTAAGAGGGCATACCATAAGGCCCTTCACAAGCCAAGACAAGAACTAGTAAGACCGCAATACAAACCCAAGAGGAATTTACCTTTGAGAATTCATAGGCACATTTTATCAACATTTTGATGACAGATGATGTGCTTTATTCAGTCATAGGAGACAAAATCCATATGGGATGGAGGCGTAGTCAATCTTTGATGGATAAGTTGGTATGTAGCCATTTTTTTAAAAGTCAGCAACAAAACAAGCTACCAAACGGCACTATGGATGTGGGCACTGTATCTTCTGTGGGTATATGACGAAAATAAAGGAAGTACAAGACAGACAAAACAAAACTATCAAACTCCATGGATTTTACAATTGTATGAGCACCAATGTAGTTTACTGCATAGAATGCACATGCCATTTGAAATATATTGGCATTACCACAAGAGTACTGCGACGCAGATTGGGCGAACATATTTGTAAGAGAAAGAATGACCCTAAAGACATAAGCAAAAAAAAAAAAAAACGCTGACATCAGTAGCGAAACATTATTTAATCACCCACGATTCGAAATCGAAGTTGAAATGCTGAGTACTTCAAAAAGTTAATTTGGGAATAAGAAGAGGTCATGTTGAAAGAGAACTTTTAAGGGCAGAAACAGTACAGTTAAATACCATTATACCACTAGGTTTGAACGAAAACTGCAACATTATGGTTTTCACTTGAGGAGTCAAATGTACAATTAAAATATCAGTAATCTCAGACCATGAAGGGGTACTTAACAATGGTAGATACATAAAAAAATTAGGGTGATCTTTATCACAATTAAATAGATGAATTAGATTATATTAAAGAAGTATTTGGAGATATGTATGACATTATTTAATCAATTTCCATTTATTATGAAGGCAAGAAAGAGAAATTAATAGCTTTTTATGAGGAAGAAGATTATATGTCAAGATTGCTTAGAAATGCAAAAGAATTGATGTATATAATAATGAAGTGGATTGGAGATATATATTTAACAATATTTATTCAATTTCCACCTAATATGGAGTTAAGGAAGATTAATTAATAGCTTTTATGAGAAGGAAGATTATATGTCAAGATTTTAAATCCAATTAATGTATATAATGTAAATCATTTTCTCATATTAGAGCATTTATTATGATAGTGAATTATAAACATTATCCTTGTAATGGGATATAGGCAATTATGCAATGTATATATATATGATTGATGATCAAATTTCATTATAATTGGTTAATGTACTTTCCCCTTTACCCATTGAGAACTTTTTAAAAGTACTTATTTTTGTGAATGGTATATGGTGGACCAGATACTGTGTATTATTGAGGTATTGAATATCTTGATGATTAATACATTTTTTCATATACTTATAGTAATTCCAATATACTCATTCTTTACTAAGGATACAATCAGTTAAATATGTACATATACAAATCTATTATAATCAATCAATACCCTCTCTTATAAAATGAGATAGGTATAATATGTAAGATAGAGACATATTTAAATAAATAAAAATGCTATGATTTCATTAATGTTTCTTTTTGTATTTCATATATAAATTATTTATTAATAATAATAATCACATTTTTTGCATACATTATAGGATCAATAATATCCAGGCTGGAAGGTGATGTAAAGTACATTTGGTATATATCTATTTGGATACTTCCAGGTTAAGGATTCTGGAGATTCTGTATGGAGTCCACTTCCCCATGTTATAAAAAGAAAGAAAGAGGATCAAAGAGTTAAAGCCATTTTTAGATTGACCAATTACATACTCACCCCAGGATATTTAAAACTCGTCCCGTAAAAAAACGCCAAGTCCTGAAGAAACACCCGCAAAACGCGCGTCAGCAGTCACTTCCGGTGCATTCCCGATGACGTCACAGGCCGAGACGCCATGCTGAGAATCAGCGATTAGATGTGGCCAAGCTATCTACTTACATTGTTGTTCAATATGGACAATCTATAAATATTGAGATAAGTGTTATTATTAACTTTTATTAACTTTTATTTGTAACGCGCCGACATATTCCGTAGCGCAATACAGGGGATAAAAACAAGGGGAAATACAGCATTAACAAAATTCAAAAAATGGAGGACCCTGTTTTGAGCTTAGAATCTTTTCAGAAATTGCTTTTTCCCAAAGCATCCCAGAAGACTGAAAACTCGCCACTTACAATCTAAAGGGAATGGAAGGGGCAGAAGTCAGGGAAAGATTAAACAGATAAGGAATACAAAGGGTCAGAAGAGAAGTGAAAGTTAGAAAAGTTTTTCATTTAGAGAGAGAGAGAAGGAACAGTGGTGAGGGCTCTAGCTGTTAAACTGTTGTCTGCCCCTAGTGGTGAGATAATATATGCAAGTAGGAAAGTCAGGTGATTCCCATTTCACTATATATTTAATCAGAATTGGGATGGGAGGGTGAGGGGCAGGGAGGGAGGGCAGAACTCCCAAAATTCAGAGTAACCAGTGAGGCCTTCTGAAACCAGATGCAGGTAAAATTTGGGGCTGATGGTGTGTATAGAACTCCCAGAATTCAGAGTAACCAGTGAGGCCTTCTGAAACAAGATGCAGGTAAAATTTGGGGCTGATGGTGTGTATAGAACTCCCAGAATTCAGAGTAACCAGTGAGGCCTTCTGAAACCAGATGCAGGTAAAATTTGGTGCTGATGGTGTGTATAGAACTCCCAGAATTCAGAGTAACCAGTGAGGCCTTCTGAAACCAGATGCAGGTAAAATTTGGGGCTGATGGTGTGTAACGAAAACTCCCAGAAATCAGAGTAACCAGTGAGGCCTTCTGAAACCAGATGCAGGTAAAAATTGGGGCTAAAAGAAAACAATAAAATATGGTATAAGGGACCAATAGAACAGAGAGGGAGAGAGGGAGAGAGAGAGAGGGAGAGAGAGGGATAGAGAGAGGAATAGAGAGAGAGCAGTTAACAGAGAGGAAATGCAAAGACATGTGGAAAGGAGGAGATCTAGGCAAATTATACAGGCCATAAAAGGGGGAGGGTGAAGTAAAGCCAGGCAAGATGCAGTAAACATATGAAAAAGTTTGAACTAATTTTAGAAATAATTCTATGTCAGCAAATATAATAACAAGCATATAGTAGAAATATTAATAAAAGATATTGGCTCCTGGGAAGATGCAGCTTTCAAGGGTCTCCTCCATACCTGATGGTGTGTATAGAACTCCCAGAATTCAGAGTAACCAGTGAGGCCTTCTGAAACCAGATGCAGGTAAAATTTGGGGCTGAGGGTGTGTATAGAACTCCCAGAATTCAGAGTAACCAGTGAGGCCTTCTGAAACCAGATGCAGGTGAAATTTGGGGCTGATGGTGTGTATAGAACTCCCAGAATTCAGAGTAACCAGTGAGGCCTTCTGAAACCAGATGCAGGTAAATTTGTTATTTATGCCTCACTGTTTATACTTGATATGGATTATGTTTGTATATTGTAAATAGATAGTTGTTAATTTAGGGGGCATAATACTGTACCTGTTCGAGAGATATTTGTACAGATAGCTTGTACTCATTGGATATAACATACCTATTTGTCAAATGATATTCCACACCTAGTGTATGATCATCAGCATATCTGATTAATAATTTGTCCTTGAATCTGTCAAGCTCCTTAATTTAATTATATACATACAGTAATTCACAAAAGTGAGTACACCGCTCATAGTTTGATAAATATTTTATTATATGTTTTTATGTGAAAACACTGAAGAAATGACCCTCTGCTACAATGTAAAGTAGTAAGTGTACGGCCGGTATAACAGTGTAAATTTGTTGTCCCCTCAAAATAACTCAACAAGCAGCCATTAATGTCTAAACCATTGGCAACAAAAGTGAGTAAACCCCTAAGTGGCCATACTGAAGCAGAGCACGATCCCTTCCCTTCGGAGATTGGACCGCAGGGCAGTATTCCAACATGATAATGACCCCAAACTCACCTCCAAGACGACCACTGACTTGCTAAAGAAGCAGAAGGTTAAGGTGATGGACTGGCCAAGCATGTCTCCAGACCTAAACCCTATTGAGAATATGTGGGGCATCCTCAAACGAAAGGTGGGGGAGTGCAAGGTCTCTAACAACCACCAGCTCGGTGATGTCAGTATGGAAGAGTGGAAGAGGACTCCAGTGGCAACCTGTGAAGCTCTGGTGAACTCCATGCCCATGAGGGTTAAGGCAGTGCTTGAAAATAATGGTGGCCACACAAAATATTGACACTTTGGGCCCAATTTGGACATTTCCACTTAGGGGATACTCACTTTTGTTGCCAACGGTTTAGACATTAATGGCTGTGTGTTGAGTAATTTTGAGGGGACAACAAATTTACACTGTTATACCGGCCGTACACTTACTACTTTACATTGTAGCAGAGGGTCATTTCTTCAGTGTTGTCATATGAAAAGATATAATAAAATATTTACAAAAATGTGAGGGGAGTACTCACTTTTGTGAGATACTGTATGTATATATATATATATATATATATATATAATTAATTCACTAAACAAGTGTATTATATTAAACTTAGCACATAGCACTTCAGTAATTTATAAACTAGACACTATTATAAATGAATGAATCAGTATTAAGCACAGTGCACTTTCAATCACTGTATATATGCTGTACGGCTTCAATGACATATTTCATTTTTCAGATAAGAATTTCTTGGAGTTGTGTGATTTATTCATTTGGTATTTTACTATACAAGTACTTAATAATTAAAATTGATTAGACACACATGACATTAAAATACATGGTAAAGAGAGTACGTGATCATTAAAATAAGATAGCATTATTGGAAGATTGTTGTAGTTTATTGATATTGATCAGATCTAGAATATTTAAGCACTTGTCCCCCACCCCCCGCGAGTCCTCTCTGTCACTCATTGGCCTTTGGGCTACGTTTGCGTGTTACAGGGTTGAAGGTAAGTGAAATTGTTGCAATTTAATAGCATGATTGGAATTGTAGCGGTTAGTGGCTTGAGAGAACAAAGGATTTGCTGTTTTTTTTTAAATAAATGTTTATATGCATTCTATTAACTTAAGAATTCATTAGTGCTAATAAGTAATATTTGCTGAATATGTAGCAATATTAAGAGTGATTTTAAGTGTGTATAAATTTACGAATTGGGCAATTGAATTGGGCCCATAGAGTGGCACACAAACAAATACCCATGGACCCAAACCCCTTAAATAAAACTTCCCATCCAGGGCACAACTCTCTTATTAATTTTGTTCTTAAACATGGCTAATGACATTAACAAAGATCAAGAACTATAAATAAAGGGAAAGTAGTGTGCACTCACTTTCCTCATCTTTGCACAGCAACATTACCTCCACCATCTCTTTAAGATTTTGCCATATGTGTGCATGAAAATAAAATGTTTAATGCTCTAGTGCTGCCCAATATATTTTTTGTCCTTTTTTAATAAAATTCCTGCAAAGTAGAGGCAGTGAAAGAGTTCATATGGTATTCTTTCTTCATCCACTAATAATCAGCCCTGCTGTCCAATGAATAATGGACATTGGTCACATTCATATATTTATAAATGAAATATGTTAAACATTGCAAAATATTTATTTTCAAGAAAAAAGAAACATCTGAAACTGGAAATGATTTTAGTTGTATTTAATTTAATTGTATTTATAATATTTGTTTACTGTAGGAAAACCCATATCTAATAAATATTATGTCTTAAATAAAATAACCATTTATTCAATGGATCTAGTCAAAATTGTTTGAACTTGTCTTGTGCCATGTGCTTTGAACCTTTGAACTATGCCTATTCTCTTTAAATTCCTTTTGTTACGGTCAAATCAGCATCAGGCAAGATTTGCCATAATGTACATTATTCTTGTCCAATTAATAACTTCCATGATTTCAGGAAAAAGGTCACCACTTACTGAAATCAAATTGAATTACCTTTTTAACTTTGGTTCACTGATTTTATTATACAGAAACAAATGTATATGCGATCATCATTGACTTACTTTCTGGGAGACATATGTCTTGAGGAGGGACCAAATGGATTGGCCAATGAATGGATCCCCTCCTCTGTGTATTTCTGAATATCTGTGTTAGGGATTCCTCTACAAGGAGGATTCGCATCGAGATCTGTGGAAAGCAGGAAAGCAATTCTGGCATGTAGATGTAGGATTCCTGGACTGGAGCAAAGTGATTAAAAAGCTCTCTCCTGCTCCTCATAAATACAGCTGACGAGCCTGTATACTTTCAAAAGAGGTTCTGCCTTTTATTGAAATGCATAGGGACTTATATACATGGAAAACAAAGAGGTCCTGGTAATCCAATTTGTCTGGGTATAAAGTAACACAATGTGACATAACAAAGATGGAAAGACCAACTAACCTAAAACTCAGCTGGAGGTATTCAATGCTCAATCCCATTGTGTTAGCTTCATAATGGCCTCCAAGACCGTTTGCCTCAAATAATAATTGGATCACATATGGATTATAAAAATATACATGCAAGTACATACCAACATTAGGAATGACCAACATGAATACAATCAGCAGAACTAGCCACCCAATGTCCAAAACACTCAGACCAGACACAAGAAGTATTCACTGAAGATGCGGGTATCCAGACTCTAGACAGTCCAAACAAGAGAAACCATGGTTATCATAGGTAGCCCCAGACTGCTAAACAACAAAGCCCAGGGGTGTTTTGTCCATCTTGTGCTGGCTCAGGGAAGGGATTCCCTTGGGGAAGATTGGACTAGGCTCCTTTGGGGAAGAAAGTTAAGCAGGTAACAGAGTACTTTATTACAGGCTTCTCCCACATCAGGGCTGTCTTCACATGACCCTAATTCATTGAATTGCTCCATAAGTAGGCTTAAACAACTGTTCTTATATTCCAAACAAGTGTTAGATAACTACTACTGATGCCATATATTAGTAAATATGCCTGTATGGTACCATAAGACAAGAAAGTTCTCAAAGACACCTTTAAGAGTTTTCCAACTTTCAGCATCTAACCCATATGATCCAACAATTTGAAATATTATCTATTATATTGTCTCTCACACTCCACACCTAAATCATTCAAATATTAAAACATGGATTAAATCTGGATAAGAACAATCTAATCAACCATCCATCCATTCTCCTCTCTAAAATGATTAGGTCTTAATCAAAGCACAAAATGAATCATCAGCAGGAGGTTGGTGCATAGGCAGGGTGTCATTGTTATTTTTATTAATTATGGCAATAGCTCCTATAGGAAACGGTGCTGGTATTTTATTTGTAATCTGGGGGATATTTTATTATACTTATAATAGAACACAATGAGGAATGGAAGCTTTGATAGGTTAAGAAGGTACAGTGATCTGTTGTAGTTTATAAATTCCTCTAGTGAGTGTTTGGTTGGCCAAGGCCATTATAGTGTTTTTTTAAGGGGTATTTATAATAAAATAAAAATGTTGTTGTTTAGCGTGATTGGACTATATAATGCAGTTGGTGTTCATTGTGGTCAATGATATAATGACTTGGTCGCCATCTCTAAGTGGTTAAAAGGTTGTTGAATGATAATATATGGTTCTTTTCCTTTGAGTTTCTTGAGTAGATTATTATAAACCCTACCTGTTAGCTGTATGGCACATTTCATATATCAAACAGTTTAATAGCAAACTGTTTTTCAGCTGGGAAACTGTGGTATGTTTTATGGAAGTTCTCCTCCCTTGATAACTGAATTACTTCTTATAGACTCTATAGTTATTGTGTGATTTTTTTTTTGCTTATTTCAACTTACAATAAAAGGTGTAAAGGACATGTTCTGCCAGTATTGAATGTAAAATATTCTTTTTGCATTGCTTGATATAGAAATGACCTTTTTTACAGAAAACTGTTCTTTTATTCTCTAAACGCCGGTTTGAATGTGTAACTTTTTTAAACTTTCAAACCAAAATGTGTCTCCGAGGTGTAGGGCAATTTAATGTTATTGCTGGTTTCTTGCTTAAATCAAAGCAAATATCTTAGTAGTATTAAAGTATTAGAATTTGAGGGATCCCAAAGGAAATTGCCTCTACTTGTTTATTGCTTAACATTCTACTAACATTACCACAGAGTATTTTTTTTTACATTTTCAACATTGATATCTTATAGATTTCAAATATTGAACAAATGTTATTCAATTTATAGTCACATCTCCCTTTGAAATATATAATGAAAACATGCTTTAAAATATTATTTAAAATATAATATTATTTAAAACGGTAGCTTTAAAAAGCATTCTAATATAATAATGCCTCCATTTAATTGCAAGCCATTGTCTTCATATAGCAACAGTTACAATTGATCAAGCCCACAGCTACCTGGCCGAAAGCCTAAACCGTAAATTGTGCAATCGTAAGTAGCATTTCAGAGCAAGGCCGTAGCTACCGATTTAGAATTAACCAAAGTAAATGAGACCGTCATCATGACGTCAGTAAAACATGGAGACTAAACGTCAATCAATTAGCATTTAGAGGTCCGATATGCGATCAGACTCGCAATTTGGCAGTGTACAAAATAATAAAAATGAATGGCGATACTGTTCTAGTCCATGTAGATGGCCTGATATTTATTAATATATATATATTTTTATTGCAGATTTGCGACTGAGACTGTTGTGCAATTAATTCTATGTCTTTCATCGCTTTCCCCGTCTTTTAAAGTGCTGTATTGATTTTTTATTTGCATTTACAGTGCTCTGAACAGGTGTTTAACCCCCTTTGCGAGTCCTACCTGGTACTTGTGGGATTTTCCTCTACATTTGCTATTTACGGGTGTGAAAACAATTTCGGGCTTGAGGAATTGTAGCAATTAGCAAATAGTTTTTGTTAACATTTAGGGGCTTGAAAGATCAATGTCTTAGATTGGTTGATTTTGACAATCGCAGGGATTTTCAGACAGTAACCCGCAAATCGTTTGTGGGTAGCTAAAAGATGTCAATTTAATAGCAAATTATTTTACGGGCTACATTACAGGCTCCAGTAACTAACATTTGCTCTATTGAATGGAGGCCTAAGTCACATAAAATATAGTTGCAGCATATGCTTACACAATATATATAGCAATAAAATCAGTATTTGGAAAAAACTCAAGAAAAGCTGCTTGACTCCACCCTCTAACAGGTGTCCATGAGGTGGGAAAAGATCTGCCAGGAGGTTGTCCTAATAGAATACGTTATCTGCCTTCCAGTGTTAAAAATAAAGATAATAAATAATAATAATAATAATAATAATAATAATAATAATAATTTATGTTCAAGATGTGTGCTAGTTTTGCACAGGACATGAATGTGCCCTTCAATTAAGAAGAGTTGCTTGAGAGTTACTTTTTAAAGAGGCCTCTATTAGCTGCACATAGGATGCATTGCTAAGTACATTTGTCAGTGAGGGCTCTTCTAGCAGCAGCAGCTTTCACTCCTCACTTACACACAGGTACGTTCGGCTGGAGAGTGCAGAGAATGGAACGCCAACACTGCCCTGGCTCAGTCACTCATGCCTGTCTGCTACCAGGTAAAACTGAATTGCAGAGACATACAGTGGATGCAGTCTATGTGCCTGGCATTTTTTGAGCCATGTAAATTATTTTTTTTATTTAAAGCACAGTTTTCATATATATTGTAACAGAGATTGGAAATAAAAGAGTTCCAAAATGCTTCTGGATTGTAAATTCTCATGTTTTTGTCCACCCTTATGTGTATGTGTCACTGGGTACATAGGAACCTCTGCTGTAAATGATCACATACATATTTGAGGTTATTTCGAGTTTGTGTGTAACGCTCAAAATTACTGCCGCAAGTTGCATGTTGCAAATGCGCAAGGTGCGGCGTGAGCCACGCATGCGCATTGCACTACATGTGGTGCACATGAGTAACAATCGGCATGAGCAGCGCATGTGCAATTTGCGGCAAGATAGTGAGGAGAGAGATTGGGAAGAGGATGGGAGAGAGACAGTGGGAGAGAGACAGGGTAGAAGGGGGAAGAGACACAGGAGAGGGGATAGAGACAGGGTAGAGGGGACAAAGAGACACAGGAAAGGGGTTAAGATACACTGGAGAGGGGGGAAAGAGACACAGGGGAGGGAGAGAGGGGAAAGAGAGAGGGGAGGGAGAGGGAGGGAAGAGACATAGGGGAGGGATAGACACAGGGGAGGGAGAGGGGAGAAAGAGACACAGGGGAGGAAGAGGGGAGAAAGAGACACAGGGGAGGGAGAGGGGGGAAAGAGACACAGTGGAGGTAGAGAGGGGGTATAGAGACACAAGGGAGGGAGAGAATGGGAAAAAAGACACAGGGGAGGGAGAGAAGGGTAAAGGAGATACAGGAGAGGGAGAAGGGTGGAAGAAGACACAGGGACGCAAGTGACTAGTATTATATATTGGCAATGTATGATGAGTTGTCTAATGGCTGCCAACCCAAGGCTGAGCTGGGTCCTTCAGGTAACAAACACTTCTTACATCAGAGACCTGTCATAATAGATGATGTCACAGAGACCAGGGGACTATATAAGAAGCTGGAGAGGGAGGCAAAGGCACTTATATCAAGAAGATCAACAGATGAGCAGCTAAGAAACCTTAAGGAGCAAACTCTACCATGACACCATGACAATGAAGACTTGTATAGATAAAGGTAAGGCATAATAATTGAGTAATTAGGTGATTTGTAACTTTATAATACTTTATTAGATTATATAGTCACAAGTCTTATGTATTTACTGTATCCTTTGTATCTTTCTACAGAAAATGATAGCACACTATAAATATAAGATATAATTACATATGTGAGGAGATATATCTGTGAGGTGAGTAAAGATGTTTCTTCAGTTTATTTGTTCTTGACTATATAGACTCTACGCTGGCCAGACCTCACCATTAATTGGCATGGTAGGGATGCACTTGGTTTTACAGCAGCTCTGCAATTAAGGGGAAGTTTTGTCACCTTAATGTATATGATATTTGCTATGTGTCTGTGTATGTAATCCCTTGTGAGTAATTATCTGAGTAGAGCGGCCTTAGTGAGTACCACAGAGTTTTATGTTGCCAATTTCTCAGAGAGAAATACACCAACCCCAGTTGCCCGCAGTCTATTAATAAGTACCTTGGTATACGGATATATGAAAGCATCATATATCACAATAACATCACAAAGCTGAATTATTATATAGATGTAAGGACTGAAGATCTGCAAGTTAATGTCTGATGTACAAAAACATACTGTAGTCCTATAATTTGCATTATACTTTTTTGAAAGAAATAGACATAGGTAGTGGGTAAATGGGCACATACAGCCTTTAATTCATTACTAATCATATGCAATTATACTCTATTGGGGCAGTCATTGTCTTCTTTGCACATCTTTTTCTCTGCGTGCTCCACCTTTTGTAGTAGAAGGGAATGTACTGTTACAGTATAATTACTTTTAGTATTAAAAGACTATATTTTCTGAAATGTTCTTATAATTTCTAATAATATCAAGTCTGGTTCTTCATAAAAAGGTCAGAATTATTTAATGGGAGCTTGTGTCACAAGGTTTCAAGCCCCTCAGTATTAATAAGGACTCTTTACATCCCTCTGTTGAGATATCTGATAAACCAATGCATGATATTCACCTGGAAGATTAGGTCCTTGTGAAGTGCCTTTATAATGTTCTTTATCTCCTAGGTGGACTGGGACGTCTCAACTTGTGTTCCTCACCAATCAAACTGCTGTCATGGTTGAGGTTAAAGGTCAGAATGATTTAATGGAAGCTCATGCCACAAGGTTTCAAGCCCCTCAGCATGAAAAGGGACTCTTTACAGCCCTCTGGTGAGATGTCAGATAAACCAAAGCAAGATATTGACCGGAGAGCTAATGTCCTTGTGAAGTCTCTTAATAAGGTTTTTTTATCTCTTAGGTGGAATCGACCTCTCACATTGTGTTCCTCACCAATCAAACTGTAATCAAGGAAGCACATGTTTCAAGGGTTCAAACCCCTCACCATGAGAAATTACTCTTTACAGCCCTCAGGTTAGATACTCTGCATACTCGTCCTGTCTGCCATTGTGGGAATCCCCTTGGTCATCAGTTGCGAAGAGTGAGAACAGTGGCAACTCACCTGTGTAGCCGACACCAACTTAACTGGCCTCCCCATCTACTACTGAACTCCTTCAGTACAGAGACTGATGGTAAAATATATTTTAACATATGTACTGATATTATACATCCCTATCTGAACTCTGCAGAGAATATTGACATCTAGCAGAACGTTTCTGCACAAGCAAATGCTTTTGTGATAATTAGGAATTTGTGCAATAGTGTACTTTCACTATGCTGTTTTTTTTCAGATAAAGAACACATTGTGTCAATGGGCCCTGTCGTGACACTCTGTCTGCTATTGTGGTAATCCCATTCATTGGTCATCAGTTTAAACGTGTGGGAACAGTGGCAACTCACCCGTGTAGCCGACACCTACTTAACTGGCCTCCCAATATACTGCTGAACTCCTTCAGGACAGAGACACATGTCATGGTAAAATATATTTTAATATATATATTCCTTGTGAAGTCTCCTAATGTAAGCATCATAAGCAGGTAGCAGAGAGACTGCCTCAAATGTCTGATAAACCAATGCATAATATTGACCTAGGAGAATTATATCCCTGTGAAGTATTTAAATAAGGTTTCTTTATCTCCTAGGTGAACTGGGCCGTCTCAACTTGTGTTCCTCACCAATCAAACTGCTGTCATGGTTGAAGTTAAAGGTAAGAATGATTTAATGGAAGCTCATGCCACAAGGTTTCTGGTGAGATGTCTGATAATCCAATGCATGATATTGACCGGAGAGCTAATGTTCTTTTGAAGTCTCTTAATAAGGTTTCTTTTTCTCCTAGGTGGACTTAACCTCTAAACTTTTGTTCCTCACCAATCAAACTGTTGTCAACGTTGAAGGAAAGGTCAGAATGGTCTGCATCCCTCTGGTGAGATGTCTGATAAAACAAAGGTCAGAATGGTCTGCATCCCTCTGGTGAGATGTCAGATAAAACAATGCATGATATTGACCTGGGAGATTATGTCCTTGTGAAGTGTCTTAATAAGGTTTCATTATCTCCTAGGTGGACTCAGCCTCTCACCTTGTGTTCCTCACCAATCAAACTGTAATCAACGTTGAAGGAAAGGTCAGAATGGTTTCATGGAAGCTCATGTTGCAAGGGTTCAAGCCCCTCACCAAGAGAAAGCACTCTTTACAGCCTTCAGGGTAGACATTATGCATACTCGGCCTGTCTGCCATTGTGGTTATCCCCTTGGTCATCAGTTGCGAAGAGTGGGAACAGTGGCAATTCACCTGTGTAGCCGACACCAACTTAACTGGCCTCACCATCTACTACTAAGCTCCTTCAGCACAGAGACTCATGGTAAAATATATAGTAACATATGTACTGATATTATACATCCCTATCTGAACTCTGCAGAGAATATTGACATCTAGCAGAACGTTTCTGCACAAGCAAATGCTTTTGTGATAATTAGGAATTTGTGCAATAGTGTACTTTCACTATGCTGTTTTTTTTTCAGATAAAGAACACATTGTGTCAATGGGCCCTGTCGTGACACTTTCTGCATGCTCACTCTGTCTGCTATTGTGGTAATCCCATTCATTGGTCATCAGTTTAAACGTGTGGGAACAGTGGCAACTCACCCGTGTAGCCGACACCAACTTAACTGGCCTCCCAATATACTGCTGAACTCCTTCAGGACAGAGACACATGTCATGGTAAAATATATTTTAATATATATATTCCTTGTGAAGTCTCCTAATGTAAGCATCATAAGCAGGTAGCAGAGAGACTGCCTCAAATGTCTGATAAACCAATGCATAATATTGACCTAGGAGAATTATATCCCTGTGAAGTATTTAAATAAGGTTTCTTTATCTCCTAGGTGGACTGGGCCGTCTCAACTTGTGTTCCTCACCAATCAAACTGCTGTCATGGTTGAAGTTAAAGGTAAGAATGATTTAATGGAAGCTCATGCCACAAGGTTTCTGGTGAGATGTCTGATAATCCAATGCATGATATTGACCGGAGAGCTAATGTTCTTTTGAAGTCTCTTAATAAGGTTTCTTTTTCTCCTAGGTGGACTTAACCTCTAAACTTTTGTTCCTCACCAATCAAACTGTTGTCAACGTTGAAGGAAAGGTCAGAATGGTCTGCATCCCTCTGGTGAGATGTCTGATAAAACAAAGGTCAGAATGGTCTGCATCCCTCTGGTGAGATGCCAGATAAAACAATGCATGATATTGACCTGGGAGATTATGTCCTTGTGAAGTGTCTTAATAAGGTTTCATTATCTCCTAGGTGGACTCAGCCTCTCACCTTGTGTTCCTCACCAATCAAACTGTAATCAACGTTGAAGGAAAGGTCAGAATGGTTTCATGGAAGCTCATGTTGCAAGGGTTCAAGCCCCTCACCAAGAGAAAGCACTCTTTACAGCCTTCAGGTTAGACATTATGCATACTCGGCCTGTCTGCCATTGTGGTTATCCCCTTGGTCATCAGTTGCGAAGAGTGGGAACAGTGGCAATTCACCTGTGTAGCCGACACCAACTTAACTGGCCTCCCCATCTACTACTAAGCTCCTTCAGCACAGAGACTCATGGTAAAATATATAGTAACATATGTACTGATATTATACATCCCTATCTGAACTCTGCAGAGAATATTGACATCTAGCAGAACGTTTCTGCACAAGCAAATGCTTTTGTGATAATTAGGAATTTGTGCAATAGTGTACTTTCACTATGCTGTTTTTTTTTCAGATAAAGAACACATTGTGTCAATGGGCCCTGTCGTGACACTCTCTGCATGCTCACTCTGTCTGCTATTGTGGTAATCCCATTCATTGGTCATCAGTTTAAACGTGTGGGAACAGTGGCAACTCACCCGTGTAGCCGACACCAACTTAACTGGCCTCCCAATATACTGCTGAACTCCTTCAGGACAGAGACACATGTCATGGTAAAATATATTTTAATATATATATTCCTTCTGAAGTCTCCTAATTTAAGCATCATAAGCAGGTAACAGAGAGACTGCCTCAAATGTCTAATAAATCAATGCATAATATTGACCTAGGGGAATTATATCCCTGTGAAGTCTTTTAATAAGGTTTCTTTATCTCCTAGGTGAACTGGGACGTCTCAACTTGTGTTCCTCACCAATCAAACTGCTGTCATGTTTAAAGTTAAAGGTAAGAATGATTTCATGGAAGCTCATGCAACAAGGTTTGAAGACCCTCAGCATGAAAAGGGACTCTTTACAGCCCTATGGGGAGATGTCTGATAAACCAATGCATGATATTGACCGGAGAGCTAATGTCCTTGTGAAGTCTCTTAATAAGGTTTCTTTATCTCCTAGGTGGACTTAACCTCTAACCTTTTGTTCCTCACCAATAAAACTTGTCAAAGTTGAAGGAAAGGTCAGAATGGTCTGCATCCCTCTAGTGAGATGTCTGATAAACCAATGCATGATATTGACCTGTATTGAACTGGGAGAATATGTCCTTGTGAAGTGTCTTAATAAGGTTTCTTTATCTCCTAGGTGGACTCAACCTCTCACCTTGTCTTCCTCACCAATCAAACTGTAATGAAGGTTGAAGGAAAGGTCAGAATGGTTTCATGGAAGCTCATGTTGCAAGTGTTCAAGCCCCTCACCATGAGAAAGGACTCTTTACCTCCAGCCCTCAGGTTAGACACTTTGCATACTCGCCCTGACTGCCATTGTGGTTATCCCCTTGGTTATCAGTTTAAAAGAGTGAGTACAGTGGCAACTCACCAATGTAGCTGACACCATCTTAACTGGCCTCCCAATCTACTACTGAACTCCGTCAGTACAGAGACTCATGGTAAACTATATTTATATATATATATATCACTTGTGAAGTCTTCAAATGTAAGCATCATAAGCAGGTAGCAGAGAGACTGCCTCAAATGTCTGATAAACAAATGAATTATATTCACCTTGGAGATTATGTTCTTGTGAAGTCTCTTAATAAGATTCCTTTATCTCCTAGGTGGACTGGACAGCACTCAAGGTTGAAGGAAAGGTCAGAATGGTTTCATGGTAGTTCATGTTGCACAAATTTATGCCCCCTCGCCATGGAAAAAGACTCGTCACAGCCCTCTCGTGAGACTCTCTGCATACTCAATCTGTCTGCCATTGTGGTTATCCCCTTGGACTCTCTTGTAAAGTAAATAAAGATGCCTCCTTCTTGATTAGAACAGATCTGTGTCATTCTTTACTGAGTCAAACTGACCTGTAACATGTGGCAAATACAAAACAATATTGAATATTGGAGGTCACTGTTGGACACCCAGCCACTGCACTCTCAGTGTTTGTCTGCTGACTCGGCCATTGTCCACCACACTCTCACCTTCTTGTGTCACTTCCCCACTGTAAGTTCTCAGGAGCATGGTCGTCACTTCCTCATGTGTCAGAATGTTTCTAGTGTGTATTTTTGAGTACCTAATGTAATATTTAACCTTTGTATATAGCTATCAGTCTCAGCCCCTATTGTGTTGCAACAATTATACAAAATGACCTTTTATCAGCTCTATACATTGTCACCCGATCTCTATAGCTTATTATCCCCAGAGCAGGTACTTCATCTACTCTTTATCAAGGGGTTGTGTAGGTATAAGTCATAAATAATGCTCATTACAAGAATATATGTTTGCCAATAACATTTGCCTGACTCTAAGATCTAGGCACATTATTACTGAAATACAAAGGCTCCATATATCCCCACCCCTTATCAGTCTCTACTTGCTAAAATAAATGTTCAGTTAATGGTAGTAAGTCTGACCATGGCATACAGCAAATGAGAGAAGCAGCATGAATACAAACCTGCAGGTCCATAACCATTATAGTTGAAAATTAAAAGAGAGAATTCCTTTAATAGTAAAGTTTTTGGTATTTGATCCCTACAGCAGGATCTAAAAGTATCATACCTTTAAACATACAAAAACATACATTATTGAATATTACACCAAAAGGAAAATGTCAAGGCTTTGGAGGCAAGCACTGGGGCAGTTGTTGGAGCCGTTGATGATTCATTCCTCCCCTAATAGGGTATCAGACGTGGAGTCTGAGGAGCTGACTTGTATTTCCTCTTTTCCCCTCTTATAATAATTGAGAAGGCTCTGGAGGCAAGTGCTGGGGCAACTTGTGGAACCCTGGCTGAGGCATTGCTCCCCAAACGTGGGATCAGACGTGGATCTGAGGAGCTAGCCTGCATTTCCCCTTTCATAATTGGGCTAGGCTCTGGAGGCAAGTCCTGGGGCAACTTGTGGAACCCTTACTGAGTCATTCAGACGTTGGGTCCGAGTCTGTCTGCATTTTTCATTCCCACAAATTAAAATGCTAAAGTTTTAACAGATAGCACAGAAAGACAGGGCCTATTTGAGCCTACAAAAGGTATGGAAAAAGTAACAAGACCTTTTTGGCTTCTTTAAGAACTTGGTTTGAGCTGTTATGAAAAAAATTGTGTGTGACCTATATAACGCTCTTTAAAATCTACATAAAGAAGGGTCTGTTAGCTCTATAATTTGCAGACTAATATATACCAAAATCTTCATATCAGATGTATATACTGTATACAGGTCCAATTATATGGTCCTAAAGACTATGAGATCATACTGAAGACATTCTGCACAATGTTAAATTAATTAAAAGTTTCTGATAAGATCTTTTAAACATTTGCTTGGCTGGTGAGAGCAGCCTTGACTTGCAAGGGACATAAAGTCTCTAGGAACATCTCTCTTTGAAATCAGTCATTAATGAGACTTTCGTAATTATGCTGGAAATATACCAGGCTAGTAAGAGAAGTCTGGTTGAACTTACTCTGAGAGAGACATTTACAGTATCTCACAAAAGTGAGTACACTCTTCACATTTTTATAACACACAGCCATTAATGTCTAAACCGTTGGCAACAAAAGTGAGTACACCCCTAAGTGCAAATGTCCAAAGTGTCAATATTTTGTGTGGCCACCATTATTTTCCAGCACTGCCTTAACCCTCATGGGCATGGAGTTCACCAGAGCTTCACAGGTTGCCACTGGAGTCCTCTTCCACTCCTCCATAATGACATCACAGGACTGGTGGATGTTAGAGACCTTGCGCTCCCCCAACCTATGTTTGAGAATGCCCCACAGATGCTCAATAGGGTTTAGGTCTGGAGAGATGCTTGGCCAGTCCATCACCTTTCTCTTCAGCTTCTTTAGCAAGGCAGTGGTCATCTTGGAGGTGTGTTTATTGACACTCCCTCTTCTCCTTTTTTTCAGTTTTCAATTATTTATTTTCAATCATATGAATACAGATACAAATATAAATATTTAGTTTTTAAGCAATTAATTTCTACATAAATTCAGTTATATAAATTCAATTTAAACATTTAAAATAGAAATTCAACTATCAATTACTAAGAAATTAATTTCTAGGTAATATATAGTAATTACCAGTTATTATCCCACAAAATCTTATACCATTGGTACTCAGTATCTGAAATGTTGCATAGATGAGAAAAATAAAGGGGGAAGAGAGAGGGGGAAGGAAAAATAGAGAGAGAGAAAAAAAAAGAAGAGTTGTTGAGTAGATTTTGATGTTTTTTTCTAATGTTTTTGATCTCTAAGTAGCATTTGATTGAAAGCCTGCAGATCGCGTTGTACAGGCCGTAAGTCTGTGGGCTTGAGATTTGCTACAATTACATAGCGATTCAATTGAACAAGCCCGCAACTTACTGGCCGAAAGCCAAGACTGTAAACTATGCAATCGATGTAGCATTTCATAGCTTGACCATAATCAATTAAGCAAGGTCGTAACTCTCGATTTAGAAACAGCCAATAGAAAATTAGACCATCATCATTACCTCAGTAAAACATGGAGGTCAGACTCGCAATGCTGCAATGTACAAAATAATGAAAATGAATTGCAGTACTGTTTCAGTCCATGTGGGTGGCATGATATGTATCACTTCATTGATTTCTGAGATTGATATAACACTGAAATGACACATAAAAAAGAATAATTTTTGATTGCAGATTTTGAGACTGTTGTGCAATTTATTCTAATGTCTTTCATTGCATTCGCTGTCTTTTAAAGTGCAGTATTGATTTTTTAATTTGCATTTACAGTGCTACGCACATGTCTTTAACTCCTTTGCAGGTCCCATCTGGTGTCCGTAGGACTTTCTTCTACATTTTACAGGTGTAAAAACATTTGCGGGCTTGAGGAATTGTAACAATTCAATAGCGATTTGCTATTTTAGCGATTGTAACTCTTGCAGGCTTGAAAGATCAAAGGCTCAGATGGGTTATAGGTTACAATTTTGACTTCCGCAGTGATTTTCATTCTGTAACCGGTAGATCATTTGGGACTCGAAAAAAACGCCAATTGAATAGCAAATTAGTTTACGGCTACATTACAGGCTCCCGTAAACAACAATAGCTCAATTGAATCGAGGCCTATGTGTGTAATATACAATGTGTGTGTAATACTATATGCATAACATGGAACGTGTAAAATATTTAGCATGTGTCTAATATGTTGATTATGTAATATACACTATATGTGTGTTTAGAAATTGTGTATTAAAAGACAGCATGAGTGTAATATTATCTAGTCTGATACCATCTAACGCTATGATAATTATATTGTCAACTATATTTAAGCACATTTAACTCTCATATAGTCACTCCATGCCCCTATTGTTTAACACTTTTTTTCTCATATTTGTCATCATTGCAGCATTAAATATGCAAGTCTGTGCACATCTGTCTCTATCAGGGCATGATCATGATCAAGTAAGCAAGCCCATAAGTAACAATTTAGAAACAGCCAATAGTAAATAAGATCGTCATTGTGACATCAGTAAAACATGGCATTTAAACATCAATCAATTAGTTTTTAGATGTCCCATATGCAAACGGGCTCTCAATCCAGTGATTTAAGAACCAATAAAAATGAATGATGATATTGTTATAGTCCATGTGGGTGGCCTGATACATATTAACTCCTTGATTTCCAAGATTAATATAACACGGAAATAAAACCTGAAAATAATATTTTTTTATTGCAGATTTGTGAGCTTGAGACTGTTGTGCAATTCATTCTAATGTCTTACATCACGTCCCCATATTTTACAGTCCAGTATAGTGTTTTTTATTGGCTTTTATAGTGTTACAAACAGGTGTTTAACCCCCTTGTGTGTCCTCTCTAGTACTCTTAGAATTGTTTGCTACATGTGCCATTTACGGGTTTGAAGGCAATTGCGGGCTTGTGGAATTGTTTCAATAAAATCTTGATTTGCGATTTTAGTGATTGTAACATTTGCAGATCAAAGGCTTTGATGGTCGGAATGCCGTTTTTTTACAACCCGTAGGAATTTTCAGCCTGTAGCTCGCAAATAGATTGCGGGCGGCTAGAAGAGGCCAATTAAATATCAGTAACTTTTGCAGGCTACATTATGGGCTTTGGTAATTTCAATTTTGTCAATTTGATAGGCACCATATTCTTGTATATTATGTCTTATAAACCCTTATAAAAGCTTTGCCACTACAGAAGTGAGGCTCATAGGTCTATAATTTGATGTATTTGCTCTTACTCCCTGTTTATCACAATATTTAACTTTAAGATTAATATGCAATAATCTTCAATTTGATATAGTTTAGAAAGGGACTATCTTTAATGTTGTTGTTTTACTTTTTTTTAAATAAAGTCAGATAGTGTAGGTATAATTCAAAAATGAGCAGACAAAGTCTGTTGCAGAGTAATTTATCCAGCAGCTGTGGCTCTTCGAATACATTAATTTGCTTTTTTTCTCTGCGGTACAAAAAAGTGATAAATTAGGTTGGATTTTTGTAATGAAAAATTTGTACGTTTTGCAACAGATCATTTGTGTTCCTTTTTATGCACACAGCATGATTTATGTTTTTATGTCTCTAAATACTACTTTCTACATTTAGGTTAAAGGAACATTGACCAAAAGTCACGGGACTGCAAGTGTTTAGTTGAGGCTTTGATGACAATTTTCCCGTACTAAACATCACAGCCCCAGAGAACCTCTTCACAGCCTTTGTGAAGCATAGTGAATTTTGGCCATTAAGAAACCGACCTGCTCAAATGTGTATTAAATATGTCAAGTAATTTGTTTCTGCCCACATACTAGTTTTTCTATTTTATTTTTAATCACATAATTTACTGGTTTTCCAGCTTACATGGCCTATTGAACAATATTCAGACATTTTACAAAAATATCAAGCAGAAATTAATCTTTTTAATAATTAAAATGTAATAATTTGTTCAAATAATATATTTTTAGGACATATTTATTATTTTGTATTATTTTACAAATAAACTTTTAACATAATATTTAATCATAAATTAGAAAGATTTCACTATTTATTACGTTTATTAAAATCAAGCAATTTGATATTTTTATCCTCAAGTTCATAATTATTTTTATAGTTAGTTTTCATTTTTAATCTGATTTATGCACAAAATGGTTTCTGTAATGCAAAATATGTATTATTTATTTTAGATGGTATAGCTGAAAGAGAAGCAATTATGCATACTTCCCTTTTAATCAGGAAAAGTTTTAGATTCTAACTTGACTGCCAGAGTGACTGGCCACTAATTACAATATAGGGCAATTCATTTTAAATCCCAATGACAGCAAAGAGAATAAGTTAGAAGATGTCTTGTAATATAGGGAGCTGTAGAAAGTCATGTTTTAAAATAAAGTTTGTTTGTTATAATTAATTTGCCCAGTGGCGGAGCTAGAGAATGGAGGGTCCTGGAGCAAAAAAAGTTCTGCTCCGAGACCCCTGCTACCAATTCACTCAGTGCACTCCTCAAGACCCCATCCCATAACAGCTACCACCTGAAGACAACTTCCCATAAGACCCTTTCCCATAAGACCCATTTGCCAAAGTTGCTCCCCCAAGACCCCTTTGCCATAGCTGGTCACCCAAGACCCTTTTCCATAGCTGCTCCCCTTCCCTTGTCTCCCGCCTGCGTGAAGCACACATTTATACATATACTATTTCTACATAGCACCCATTACCACCACTTGGAGCTTCAATAGAAATGCTCTACAGAAGAAAAAAAAATGATACAGAGGAGGGACCTGATGCACTGCACCATCTGCACCACTGTTAGCTCCACCCCTGAATTCACCTCTCTAAACACTTATGTCAAAAATACTTTTCACTACTTATTTTGTCTTTAAATCTTGCACATGTTGTTTACTTCAGCCTGCAGTAAATCTCTCATTCTTCATAAAATAAATCACTGTATTTGTAAAGCTACACACACAATATCAAAATACCTCTCAGGATATTTAGTGGCATTACCTATAGATTGGGAACAAACATAACAAACTGTATCATTTTTAAATCCCGACTGGTTCACAAACTGCAGGGGCTCGAACAACAGGAAATGAGCCATCTATGATGTCCTTGAGATTTAATGTATTTTCATATTTCCAAACAAAGAAACAGCTGCACACATTACAGAACAAAAACCAAAACATCTTCAGCAGTGTAAATTATATCATAATTTCAATGCTATATTTTCTTTCATTTTAAGTTTGCAAGAAGTTTTGCACTAAATAGTTATGAATGTATTAGACTGGGAAACCAGATATACTTAAAACTAGCATTTTGGTTTACTATGGCATATAAAATGATTTATTATAAATTAAACATATTTATATACAGGGGGGCGCAAAGGTCTGCACAGGGCCACAGGTGGCTGAGATGGCCCCGGGGCCACAGGGAGGACAATGAAGGCCCTGGCAGCCCTAGCCCTCAAAGGCCAGGGCCTAGGTGCTTTGCACTTGCTGCACCGATGGGAAGGCCAGGGCCTAGGTGCTTTGCACTTGCTGCACCGGTGGGAGCTCCACCTCTGGTTTTAAACATTTTAGTTTGGGTTGGAATGTGTTTGATGCTGTCCTTTATATATAATGAAGCTACATGTTCAGAGTTACTGGAACGTGCATTTCTTGCTAGTTAATATTTAGAGCCAGTATACATCAAACACTTGGATAGAGTGTCAGGCTACAATGTAGCAGTTAGATGACTCAAATCCAGGAGATTGTTCTATAGTTTTTTTTATTATTTTCTACTGAGTTAATAGTATAAAAAACAACAGTCAAACAAAGAACAGGTATGGATTGTATAAGACATCTGCAGGCTATCTTGGGACATTCAGTTAACTAATTATTTTTATTTAGGAAAATAGTTATCCAGTAGAGAGAAATCATTTAAAACCTCTAGACTAAATCTAGAACTCCCAAAGTAAAATATATCATGAAAGTGCTGTAAAGTTGCATTTCAAGCATAAGGATACCTTGATTAATTTCAGCTTTAAGATATTTTATTTTAACTGAGGAAGCCGCAGAAATAGCGATGAAACACGTCTTATTTTTTTTATATATTTATGTATCTTATATTTTTTTATTGTAATTTTTTACCATATTGGAATCAAATAAAGTTATTTTTTTAAATATAATATACATATACTTTTGCCCCATTTTTTATCTGTGGAATATACCTTACTAATGGCAGAATTACCTCTGTCTATACATACATCTACTTTAATGTATATACACATATATGGCATGATTGTATAGACACACATACAAAGGGTTTGATAAAGAGAACCAAGGGCAGGAGCTAAGTGTAGAAACTTCAGTGGGAGAAGAACGCATCAATCAACCCGCTAACAGTCAATATAAAGGATTATCAACAATATGTGAATTAAATACCTCATGATTATTGAAGTTCAGTAAGGTGAGAGTTTTAACAACTATTTGGATATATCGATCCAATTATATGAAGTACCTGCACTAGGTTTTGGTGCTCTATCTATCCCCCTTCTTCTCATCTCTATAATAGTTTAAAATGATTAGAGTTTGTTTAAATAAATATGTATACTAGTGACTTGCACGTCAAAAATGACGGCAATAAAATTTGAAGCCGGGCAATGCTGTTTGCCACACAATGCGATGATGCGGCACTCATCCCGAGCCTCTCCTCCCGTCTACTTTACGGGCCTCGTGATGAACGCCTTTGTCGCTCATCATGAGCCCAGCAATGAGCGGCTTCGGCGATCCTTGCAGGAATCGGCAACCTGTAACTTTTGTGCTTGGGAATGCCATGTGTCTCTTTCACCATCTCCCGCCTGTGTCTTTCTCCTCTGTGTCTCTGCTGAATCTTTGCGTGGCGTGCGCTGACTGCCGTCAAGTGTTACTGACTTTTGCTTAGTGTATTTTCTCATTCCCGCGTGCCTGGCGTTGTTTGTGTAAGTGTTACTGGCTTTGCCTTTGGCGCTCATTGCAGTCCCTGCGAGCGAGCCCTGCAATGAGCCACCTCTAAGTACCGCGGGCCTCGCAATGAGCGCCTGTGGTGCTCATAGTAGCCTAAGTCGTACGTGCCTCGTGATGAGGGCAAGGTCGTAACATTCCAGAGCGTTACCAACAAACTCGCAAGATCCACAACTGTTATATGTGATATATATATATATATATATATATACGCATATATATATATATATATATATATATATGTATATATATATATATATATATATATATACTGTATATATACTAGTGTGCGGTGGAGGGCATCTATCACTCTTTTGCCCACCATCATATATATAGTTGTGGTAATTATGGGTCGTTAGTAACGCTCAGGAAGGCGCTCATTGCAGGGCTCGCGATGAGTGCAGAAGGCCAAGTAGCTAGTAAATTAAATGATTGTTGTGATAAACTACCTCCCCACAAAATCTACTACATGAGTTAGGAACTGGCACCACACTGATGAGAGGCAGTAACCTCATTCACTCTCAATGCTCTTCAATCCATAGCCATTATCAAACATGCCTTCTTTTAAGCTTATACATGCTGTATTACGCAGCTTTAATGTAAAGCCAAGGTTGGATTCTACACAAGCTGAGTATCCATACAGCTGTTTCAAGCTTACTGGCAATCATCAGCATGGAGCCCGATCCCAGCCTGTGTTGTGGACTTTATGAGTAGGTAGTTCACCACAACAATCATTTATAATATGGTGGGCAAAAGAGCGATAGAAGCCTCCACTGTACAGTAGTACAGTAAATAAATAGTACATCTGTGTTCACATTTGAATGTCTAAAACAAGTTAAAAAAACCTGCTTCCAGCTCCGAGTTCCGAGAAAATCAGTCATTACACTGCATTCTGGGAAGCTGAGCTGGGACTTGCAAATGTGCCCACAAATATATATATTTATATATTTTTTTAAAGTCTTGTATAAAATTTGCTTATAAAATGTAATGCAATAAAAAAATTAAATAAAAAACGGCAAATAAAAACATTATTATTATGGTATGGGTAATTAACATACTAATCACATATATAGTTGTGAGCAGGCGAGCTTGCTTAAGCCGTTGCTCACGCTAGCGGGCTCGCATAGCGAGCCCGCGGCCCTCGCGAAGCGAGGGTCGCAGTTGCTGGCAAGGAGCGCCGCAGGCGCTCCTTGCCAGCAACTGCAGCCCTCGCGAAGAGGGCTGCAGCCCTCGCAGCAACTGCAGCCCTCGCGCTCCTTGACAGCATTTGCGGCCTTTGCGAAGAGAGGGAGCTGTGCGTGCACGCCCCTGGAGAGAGGGAACTGTGCGTGCACGCCCCTGGAGAGAGGGAACTGTGCGTGCACGCCCCTGGAGAGAGGGAGCTGTGCATGCACGCTGCTGGAGAGAGGGAGCAGAACTCCATGCCCCATTAGACCCATCAGACTACTTACATTCATTGGAGCATCTCAATTCACCTCCGCCATGTCTCCCCTGCCTGCACATTTTCTGCAGAGGCAGGGAGTTTCAGAATTACGTCACATGCATGCAAAGTCATTCAGGAAGTCCCTGCCTCTGCAGAAAAACGTACAGGCAGGAGATGCATAGTGGTGGATAATTGAACAGCTTCGATGAATGTAAGTAGTCTGATGGGTCTGACTGATAGTGACAGATCTGACTGATCGGGCCCATGAAGGCCTGGCCTTGGGGGACATGAAGGCTTAGCCTGGGGGGACATGGCATCATGGGCTGGAGGCCATAAACTAATTAAAAAAAATACATATATACAACAAAATGTGCACTGGGACATTATTTATATATATATATATAGATATAGATAGATAGATTTATTTATATATATATATATATATATATACTGTATATATTATAAATATATTATAGATTTTATACACACTTATATTATACAGATTATAAGTATATAATATATTATATGTATTGTGTGTGAGGTGTGTGTGTAATGTGCAGTGTGTATACATATATATATATATATATATATATAATGATGTATTGTGTGTGTGTGTGAGGTGTGTGTGTAATGTGCAGTGTGTATACATATATATATATATATATAATGATGTATTGTGTGTGTGTGTGAGGTGTGTATACATATATATATATAATGATGTATTGTGTGTGTGTGTGAGGTGTGTGTGTAATGTGCAGTGTGTATACATATATATATATATATATATAATGATGTATTGTGTGTGTGTGTGAGGTGTGTGTGTAATGTGCAGTGTGTATACATATATATATATAATGATGTATTGTGTGTGTGTGTGAGGTGTGTGTGTAATGTGCAGTGTGTATACATATATATATATAATGATGTATTGTGTGTGTGTGTGAGGTGTGTGTGTAATGTGCAGTGTGTATACATATATATATATATATATAATGATGTATTGTGTGTGTGTGTGAGGTGTGTGTGTGTAATGTGCAGTGTGTATACATATATATATATATATATAATGATGTATTGTGTGTGTGTGTGAGGTGTGTGTGTAATGTGCAGTGTGTATATATATATATATATATATATAATGATGTATTGTGTGTGTGTGTGAGGTGTGTGTGTAATGTGCAGTGTGTATACATATATATATATATAATGATGTATTGTGTGTGTGAGGTGTGTGTGTAATGTGCAGTGTGTATACATATATATAATGATGTATTGTGTGTGTGTGTGTGAGGTGTGTGTGTAATGTGCAGTGTGTATACATATATATATATATAATGATGTATTGTGTGTGTGTGTGTGTGAGGTGTGTGTGTAATGTGCAGTGTGTATATATATATATATAATGATGTATTGTGTGTGTGTGTGAGGTGTGTGTGTAATGTGCAGTGTATATACATATATATATATATATATAATGATGTATTGTGTGTGTGTGTGTGAGGTGTGTGTGTAATGTGCAGTGTTTATACATATATATATATATATATATAATGATGTATTGTGTGTGTGTGTGTGAGGTGTGTGTGTAATGTGCAGTGTGTATACATATATATATATATAATGATGTATTGTGTGTGTGTGTGAGGTGTGTGTGTAATGTGCAGTGTGTATACATATATATATATATAATGATGTATTGTGTGTGTGTGTGAGGTGTGTGTGTAATGTGCAGTGTGTATACATATATATATATATAATGATGTATTGTGTGTGTGTGTGTGAGGTGTGTGTGTAATGTGCAGTGTGTATACATATATATATATATATATATATAATGATGTATTGTGTGTGTGTGTGTGAGGTGTGTGTGTAATGTGCAGTGTGTATACATATATATATATATAATGATGTATTGTGTGTGAGGTGTGTGTGTAATGTGCAGTGTGTATATATATATATATAATGATGTATTCTGTGTGTGTGTGAGGTGTGTGTGTAATGTGCAGTGTGTATACATATATATATATAATGATGTATTGTGTGTGTGTGTGAGGTGTGTGTGTAATGTGCAGTGTGTATACATATATATATATATAATGATGTATTGTGTGTGAGGTGTGTGTGTAATGTGCAGTGTATATATATATATATATAATGATGTATTGTGTGTGTGTGTGAGGTGTGTGTGTAATGTGCAGTGTGTATACATATATATATATAATGATGTATTGTGTGTGTGTGTGAGGTGTGTGTGTAATGTGCAGTGTGTATACATATATATATATATAATGATGTATTGTGTGTGTGTGTGAGGTGTGTGTGTAATGTGCAGTGTGTATACATATATATATATATATAATGATGTATTGTGTGTGTGTGAGGTGTGTGTGTAATGTGCAGTGTGTATATATATATATATATAATGATGTATTGTGTGTGTGTGTAAGGTGTGTGTGTAATGTGCAGTGTGTATACATATATATATATATAATGATGTATTGTGTGTGTGTGTGTGAGGTGTGTGTGTAATGTGCAGTGTGTATACATATATATATATATAATGATGTATTGTGTGTGTGTGTGAGGTGTGTGTGTAATGTGCAGTGTGTATATATATATATATATATATATATATATATATATATATATATATATAATGATGTATTGTGTGTGTGTGTGAGGTGTGTGTGTAATGTGCAGTGTGTATACATATATCACATATTATAATTGTCTAACTGCGATTCGTCGTCACGCTTCAGACGAATCGCAGTTAGACAATTACAAACTGCTGCGCAGAGCGCGGCGCGAGCCGCGCATGCGCAGAGCGCGGCGCAAGCCGCGCTTGCGCGCAGCGCGGCCCATTGGGGAAGAGGCACCGAGTACCAGTAAACTGCTGCGCAGAGTGCGGCGCGAGCCGCGCATGCGCAGAGTGCGGCGCCAGCCGCGCATGCGCAGAGTGCGGCGCCAGCCGCGCATGCGCAGAGTGCGGCGCCAGCCGCGCATGCGCAGAGCGCGGCGCAAGCCGCGCTCTGCGCATTACACAGAGCGCGGCCCATTGGGGAAGAGGCACAGAGGGACAGTAAACTGCTGCGCAGAGTGCGGCGCGAGCCGCGCATGCGCAGAGCGCGGCCCAAGCCGCGCTCTGCGCATTACACAGAGCGCGGCCCATTGGGGAAGAGGCACAGAGGGACAGTAAACTGCTGCGCATTGTGCAGAGCGCAGCGCGGCCCAGTGTCACATATTATAATTGTCTAACTGCGATTCGTCGTCACGCTTCAGACGAATCGCAGTTAGACAATTACAAACTGCTGCGCATTGCGCAGAGCGCGGCGCGAGCCGCGCATGCGCAGAGCGCGGCGCAAGCCGCGCTTACGCGCAGCGCGGCCCATTGGGGAAGAGGCACAGAGTACCAGTAAACTGCTGCGCAGAGTGCGGCGCCAGCCGCGCATGCGCAGAGTGCGGCGCTAGCCGCGCATGCGCAGAGTGCGGCGCCAGCCGCGCATGCGCAGAGCGCGGCGCAAGCCGCGCTCTGCGCATTACACAGAGCGCGGCCCATTGGGGAAGAGGCACAGAGGGACAGTAAACTGCTGCGCAGAGTGCGGCGCGAGCCGCGCATGCGCAGAGCGCGGCCCAAGCCGCGCTCTGCGCATTACACAGAGCGCGGCCCATTGGGGAAGAGGCACAGAGGGACAGTAAACTGTTGCGCATTGTGCAGAGCGCAGCGCGGCCCAGTGGGGTAGAGGCACAGAGGGAGAGTGGGGAAGAAACACAGGGGGGAGAGATACAGCGGGTGAGGGAGGAAGAGACACAGAGGGAAGGGGGGGAAGAGGTACAGAGAGAGGGGGAAAGAGGCTCAGAGGGGGGGGGGAACAGAGGAAGGGGTGAAGAGACACAGTGGCGAGACACAGAGAGAGGGGGGGGAAGAGGCACAGAGGGAGAGGGTGGAAGACACAGAGTGGGGAGAGACACAGAGGGTGAGGGGGAAGAGACAGGATGGAGGAGGGGGAAGAGACACAGGGGAGTGAGAGGAGGGGGAAGAGACACAGGGGAGTGAGAGGAGGGGGAAGAGACACAGGGGAGAGAGTGCAGGGGGGAAGATACACAAGGGAGGGAAATGGAGACACGAGGAAGGCCGTAACAGACACAGGGGGAGGGGGAAAGAGACACAGGCCAGGGGGGAACAGACACAGGGGAGGGTTGGGGGAGACACAGGGGGGGGAAGAGATGCATGGGAGGGAGAAGGGGGAAAGAGACACAGGGGAGGGGTTTAGAGACACGGGAGGGAGAGGGAGGTAAAAACACAGGGGGGCAGGAGATGCAAAGGAGGTAGACGAGGTGGAAGGAGACACAAGGGAGGGAGAGGAGGGGGGAAATAAGACACGAGGGAGGAAGTAGACAGAGGGAGAGACTCGCAATGAGCTCCAAAGGGGCTCATTGCAAGGCCTGTGATGAGCGCCAAAGGCGCTCATCACAAGGCCAGTAAAGTAGAGTGGGAGAGGCTTACATTGTGTGGCAAACAGCATTGCCAGGCTTCAGTTTTTATTGCCGTCATTTTTGACGGGCAAGTCGCTAGTAAAATATAATTACAACGATTTACATACTCATCCACACACAAAATATAGTTTTTTTTATGCTTATCACTTTTCAATATATTCACCAAATTGCATTCCATTGAAAACAAACGAATAATGACATACCTCAAACCTCTTGGTTCCTGCAGAGAACTCAATAGCAGTAACTTGTTTCCATAAACTTGCAATAGAAAGGAAAGTGGAACCCTTGGCGAGCCAAGTTGGAGAACATTAACATGATGGATATGTTGCACAATCCACTCAAGAAATGTGATAGTGTTTTTGCAAAATGATATGGGTTTTCAAATCTACACCATAGGGGACAGAGAAAATACAAAATAGTTCCAAAAATATGAATACAATGATTGTATTCTGTGCAGAGGTTCAGCCAAGAGACTCATATAAAATACAAGATCTGAAAAGTACAATATTGTATTTGTATGGTCCTAACAAATATATTAAATAAAAAGTATTAAACAAAATAATATTAATACTAAATATATTTAAGACAAATTAACCATTTTTGGTGAAAGGGCTTCTTTTTGGGAGTCCAGAGGCTGGGCACATTTAGCTATACATCTCTTTAGCAATGATTCCTGTGGGCATCATTTAGGCATATACTGTATGCAAACCATGTATTGTTTTTTTTAAGCTTTCCATTGGTCTAATTACTTGTTTGTGTTATTCCATAATTATTTTATGAGTGAAAACAAATTTAATGAAAGTTGGGAACAAAGGAAAAAATCTATTAAATCTATAATCCTTCTTTTTATATTGAATATTATTAATAAACTAGCGACTTGCCCGTCAAAAAATGACGGTCAATAAAATAAAGTGTTGAAATGCTGTTTGTCACACAATGTGAGTGTACTGTGTGCCTGAACTAACTAAATTCATTAAAAAGCAGAAATCTACATTACATAAAATTAAAAAAAACTAAAATCACCAAAAATAAAAAAGGTACATTACAGAACAAAAAAAAAACCTGTCACAAAAAATAAAAAAAGGAACATTAGAGAAAATAAAAAAAATACATGACAACACCCTCCCCACTACATTTTAAAAAAATTACACACCTGAAAAGGAAATACATATAATACAATACAATACAATTAAATACAATACAATACAATACTATACACCACACTATGTAATATACACCCGCTATTGTCACGATCTGCTTCTTCAAGGGGGCTTGATATGAACCTAGTTCAAACCTACCCCAGCAGAATCATGTACTTCCTGATCTCTGTGGCACAAAAGATGGCTTCTGAAGATTGCAAGGCCCAAAAGCTACAGGCAGAGAATACTGGATCCAGGTTACTTAGTGGCCCATAGCAAGACCACTCCCCAAGTCAGGATACAACACACAGAAATAGTCTCACACCTTGTTTATGTGAAAACTATATTGCAAACCTTTATTGAATGAACAAAACAACATATTTATACTCTCCAATACCACACCCTTGTGTACATTTGTGTATGTGTGATGTCAGACCATCTGGCTTGCAAACTTGGGCTATCAAAGCTCTTGAGATCACATTCATTAGATAACCTTTATGTTAAACTCAAGTGTTTGCCCAGGACCACTTGAAGCACATGCATCTGTCTTGACCCAAGGTCTGCATGTTTGAGTGTGCAATGATCTGCAGCTAACTTCTATCCAGAGCATTTCTACCAATTCCACATATGTTCTATATAACATTTTCCCTCATAATATATTATACCTAGGATACATAATAACCATGTACAGGCAACATATAACCGCACAATAACACATAATCCCAATGCAACAATGTCATGCTCCCTTGGACATACTCACAAACCACTGACAATATGAGTCCTTAAACAATTAAATCATGACAGCTATGTAATATACACCCCACTATGTAATATACATCCCACTATGTAATATACATCCCACTATATAATATACATCCCACTATGTAATGTAGTATACATCCCACTATCTAATATGCAATACTATCTAATAATACATCCCCTATCTATCTAATATACAATACATGCTATCTATATATAGCTACCCTAATTCTAAGCTACAATAAAATAATTAAGACCACTTACCTTTGAGATGTTTCTTCAGATCACCAACCTACAGTAAAAAAAATTACAAAAATGAATACAACACGTTTACATGAAATAAGTAAACATTGTAAACTTTCTAAATATTATACTCACCTTTCCAGCATGTCCCGTTCCAGCATGTCACGTCCCAGCATGTCAAGTCCTCCATCTTTGCGTCTTCTCCGGGGCTGCTCCTGTTAAAAAAAATATTACATTACTAAACATTCATAAACCTAAAACAAAGTGAAATAAACACAATCTACATTATACTTATCTTTCCGCAATGTCTCCGGCCTCCTGGTGTTCTTCTCCAGAAGCATCCACGAAAAAAAAAAAAAAAAAAATACACACATCCACCCTGGCGGATGTGCCGATGCTAATGAGCTTCCTACGGAGTGTTCCAGAATAAAATTGGCAATGGCGGCTTCTGATTGGCTGAAAAGGCTGTCTATCAAATTCAGCCAATGAGAAGACCCCAATTGTGAACCAATGAAAGAAGTATACACCCCAAAATACCACGATGATTGGATAACACACCTGTCAATCTTTATTTGAACCAATCCTAAGACTTTATTGCCATCAGTCAATCACAATGGAATATGCCCCCACGTACTGATTGGTGAAGACATCTGCGCCTTCCCATTGGCTGTAATATTGATTGATATTAACTATAGCCAATGAGAATGCTCAAATCCTTCACCAATCAGTACGTGGGGGTGTATTCCATTGTGATTGTCAGTGCAACCAATCAGAATGCGCAGATGTTCCAACCAATCACCCTATGGGGGTGTATTCCATTGTGATTGGCTGAAGGCATCTGCGCCTTGTGGTTTAAATAAAGATTGACAGGTGCATTATCCAATCTGAGAGGGATTTTAGGGTGTATCCCTTTCTGATTGGTTCACACAATGGTGCCTCCTGATTGGGTGAATTTGATAGACAGCGTTTTCAACCAATCAGAAGCCGCCATTGCCTATTTCCTTCCGTAAAAGTCTGCTGGAGCCTCATTAGCGTCGGGGATGTCCGTGAGTGCGGATGTAAGTATATATATTTTTTTTAAACAGGGCGTGGCAGAAGAGGATCCGGAGGAAGCCGGAGAAATCACGGAGAGGTCAGTACAATGTAGATTATGTTTATTTTGTGTTTATGTATGTGTATTAATGTTGTGTTTTTTTTAACAGGTGCCGCTCCGAAGAAGGTTAAAAGAATAAAGATGGGACATGCCGGAAAGGTGAGTAGAATATTTAGAATGTATACAATGTTTATTTATGTAGTGTAAACGTGTTGCACTAATTTATTTATTTATTTTCGTAGGTGGCTGATCTCAATGGACATCTGCAAATGGTAAGTGGTCTTAATTATTTTATTTTAGCTTAGAATTAGATTAGTTTATATATAGATAGCATTTATTGTATGTTAGCTAGGGGTTTGCGTTTTATATAGATAGCATAGGATGTATTGTATATTAAATTGTGGTATTTATTTAGATAGATTGGGGATGTATTATTATATAGATAGGATGTATATTAGATTATGGTATTTATTTAGATAGATTGGGGATGTATTATTATATAGATAGGATGTATATTAGATTATGGTTTTTATTTAGATAGATTGTGTGATGTATATTAGATAGGGGTGTATTGTATCGTATTGTATTTAATTGTATGTATTTGTATTGTATTGTATGTATTATATGTATTTCCTTTTCAGGTGTGTAATTTTTTTTTCTGTAGTGAGGGGGGGGGTAGTTGTAATGTTTTTTTTTTATTTTCTGCAATGTTCCCTCTTTTATTTTTTGTGACTGTGATCAGGATGGCCGCGTATAGCGGTGGTTTCTTGAAATGAGGGCTGATACGGCTTGGAAGTGCAGCAAATTGGTTTATTTACAGAACAGAAAATAACGGCTGTAGCAGTAGCTCTGCTTCAATTAATGGAAAACAAACAGTTATGTCTCCGTGAGGTGGGAGAATGCCACCTTGTGGCCAGGTATATACAGTCCTTTAAACTTGGGAGTAGTGCCACCTTGTGGTCAGGAAGTAAACAGTCTCTTTACTGGGGTAGTGCCACCTTGTGGCCAGGAAATAAACAGTCTCTTTACAGGTGAGGGTCCCAGCGAGATTAGGTCACCCTCTTCAGCAACCTCTGGGACCCCGCTCTACTCTGGGTCACAGCTCCGCTCTGTGGGACACAGCTCTCCTCTCTAGCTCCTCACTCTATGGGACACAGCTCTCCTCTCTCGGACACAGCGCTCCTCTCTCGGACACAGCGCTCCTCTCTCGGACACAGCGCTCCTCTCTCGGACACAGCGCTCCTCTCTCGGACACAGAGCTCCTCTCTCGGACACAGAGCTCCTCTCTCGGACACAGAGCTCCTCTCTCGGACACAGAGCTCCTCTCTCGGACACAGAGCTCCTCTCTGGGACACAGCGCTCCTCTCTGGGACACAGCGCTCCTCTCTGGGACACAGCGCTCCTCTCTGGGACACGGTTGCTGGTGAAGCATAGGGCCCGCCCGTCTCTCCCGTATGCTTCACCCCAGGGACCCTTGTATACACAAACTCTCGTATATTATCTTCTCTTTTACTTCACTTCTTCCCTGGGGCACAATACTTCAGCTACAGCCGTGCTTAGGCCTTTAAGGCAAACTCTGCCTGGATATCCTCACAAATCCCCTTCACTTACTTGGCTTCCTTGTGCCTTCACCTCCTGGGTCTGAAGTCACTCTTCCAGCTCATACAACTCGCTGTAGTCCCCGTTCTCCCAGTAACCGTCACTTAGGCAATCCTTTAAAACTTCACTGTATTTCCTCAGCAGATCACCTTCCACTCTGTGCTTGTTCCTCTCAGCAGCACAGTTGCCTGGGGCCTAGTCAGCCCCTCCTCCACTTCCAGGCCTGCTTTCCAGTCTTTTAAAGGGGAGTTGCTCTAATTAGGAGTTCTTTCAGAAGTGTTAACTCCTTCAATTCTGACAAGAACTCACACTCCACTGGCTTGTCATCACTTCCAAGGAGCAAACGATCATAGTGACTTAGGTTTTTGAATTTTCTGTAATGTAGATATTTTTTTTTTGACTTAGGTTTTTTTATTTTATGTAATGTAGATTTGATTTTTTTGGTGACTTTAGGCTTTTTTATTCTCTGTAATTAGAGTGGTGGGGGCATAATTAGGGGGTAGGTAGGTAGTGTAGGTGTTAATAGTTTAGTGTAGAGAGTGTTTTATTGGGGGGCGGGGTATAGTGCAGTGTAGTGTTTATACTTAGTGTCATGATGGTCCTTGAGGACCATCATGGCACTTATGTGGTTAATGTAGTGTTGTAACAGGCCCATAATGGTCTTAATATACCAATATGGGACTGATGGGGTTAAATAGAAGCTTATGAGGGTCTGTATGGACCCCCACGAGTGAGGGGGCTAATGAAGTGCTTATGGGGGTCTGTATTGACCCCCATGAGTGACAGGCTTAATGAAGGGCTTATGGGGGTCTGTATTGACCCCCATGAGTGACAGGGTTAATGAAGGGAGTATGGGGGTCTGTATTGACCCTCATGAGTGACAGGCTTAATGAAGGGCTTATGGGGGTCTGTATTGACCCCCATGAGTGACAGGGTTAATGAGGGGTTTATGGGGGTCTGTATTGACCCCCATGATTGACAGGGTAAAAGTGTATATTTGTTTTCTTTTACAACGGGTCCTTTAAGGACCTTTACGGTCCTTTAAGGACCTGTAACGCGGGAATTTTACATTTTCATTGCAGCGGGGGTCCCCGATCGCGTGCAATCGGGACCCCCACTGAGATGGTTAATGTGGGGTTAATGCAGGGCTCCGAGCTTATCTTGGATCCTGTGGGGTTATTGCGGGTTTCAGAGCTTATCTCGGATCCCTTCTTGGGTAATTTGTACGTGGCTGGGCTGAGAGCCTCGTTTTCGTTTTTTTCGGTGGCCATTTTTTCTCTCGCTTCAGTGATTTTCGTGTGTCTGATCTCGTGAATTTGGACGTAAATGGAGGTGTAACTTCACTTTCAGAGGTCCTGGCGCCCCCCCTTGCTATGGGTAAGCTTTTTATGTAGTTTTTGTGAGTATTTGGTGTGTTTTGACTGTTTTTAGGTGCACGTGGTTCCGCCATTTTTCATGCGTGTGGGTGTTTGTTACGTTAAGGTTACGTTAAGTCCATACGACATTGGAGACTTCACCTTCCGCAAATGCGGGCCCTCGCTTCGCGAGGGACCCCATTTGCGGACAAACACATACGACATGGGAGACTTCACCTTCTGCTACGCGAGGGTCCGCATTTGCGGACAGAACTGCATCCCTCGCTTCGCGAGGGATGCAGTTCTTGCGAGCTTGCTTTGCGAGCTCGCAAAGCGTGACGACGTCTCGTAGTTTGACAACTATTATATGTGATCCTTTCTGGATCGCTACCTTGTTGTGGTGAAGGGGCCTGTGTACTTCAATGAAGCTGTGAGCTAAACCATAGTTTAACGATTTTGTCATTTTGGTAATTTTTTGCACATCAATAAAGCTATGTTGATTTGTAGCCCAGCTCTATGAACAAAATAACACGTGTAGCGTGTACGCGATTACGTCTTTGCGTTATCTGGACGTAATTGTGTTGTTGCATGATGCAATAACTTCATTATCCAAAATGGCCAGGGTATTTAAATCAGGCAGCCACCGCATTTTGCTAATCTTCCCCTGAAGAATCCGCTTCTCAGAGCTGTGAAACGTGCTTTCGGCATACCAGGACTCTACAATGCTCCAAATCACTATAGGGTTTGGATACCTATGTACAGGTTTTTAATTGTTTTCTGTCTACCCAGCTATCATACTTTTCTCAGAGCAGGTCCAAGTGTGGGATCTTAGATAAGGGTTTTTTCTTAGAGGGATATTAGTCTGTCAGTAAGTTTGGCCCTTCGTATTAATGTACAATATCTGCCTATGGTGTTATTACTGTGTGTTTATGCATTGTGATTATTAATTTTGAAGGCTATTGTAATGTATATGGCAACGTTATTAGAGATTTCATTACCACAATTTATTAATGTTCCTTCAACAATCAGTACATGAGTTCCTGGTAGTTTTAAGACGATACATTTTTATTCTAACTATTAAAAGTTATTTTTTAAGGTAGGTTCCTCACCAATTGCTTACTATACTAAAATAGAGTACCTGCGAGTTCTGGGCAACTCTATCCTCCCAGGTCTCCTTTTTCACACCTCTATAGCGCTACGGAATATGGGCCCTACTCTATTAGAATCTTGTAAGTGACTCTGACCTGTATTATTATTAAATTACGATTCTGACAATTGTATAGGGCTCTATATAAGCACAGAGCATATTTTTTACAGAAGTTTTTAGTTAGTGAAGACCTTTTTCGCTAACTAAAAACTTCTGTAAAAACAATATGCTCTGTGCTTATATAGAGCCCTTTTCAATTGGCCAAATCGCAATTTAATAAGGCAACAAATGTCTAAATGTAATCTATTGACTTAAACCTGCAATTTACATCTCTCAGCCTCCACATGTAAACCATGCATTTGTAAGTAGGATTTCAGAGGGCATTATCATATGATCTGGCAATAAGCAAGCCAGTCAATGAGTCTGTCATCATGATGTTAGTAAAACATGGAAGTTATACGTAATCTGCAATCAAAGGCTAAGCATTAATGAGTGCCAATAAGTAATATTTTGCCAATGGTGCTCACAATCTAGCACTCTATAAAATGCATTAGAGCATCTGTTCTAGTCCATGTAGATTTCCTGATATGTATTAACCTCCTGGGTCCTGGGATCCATATTACACAGAAATAAAAGTTTAAAATATACATTTTTAATTGCATATTTGTGAGTTTCAGCCTATTCTGCAATTCATTCTAATGTCTTTCAACGCCTTCCCATGCTTTTAAAGTACAGTATTGTGTTTTTAATTGCGGTTACAGCTATAATAAATGTTGGAAAAACCATTTGCGAGTCCTATTTAGTACTCATAACATTTGTTTCAGAAACTTGATATATTTTCTAGTTGCAGGTCTGACTTCATTTGCGAGCTAGACATAAAGTTCTAACAGAATATTGATTTTGTGTAACTGTAATTATTGTAGGGGAAAAAAATTCATCTTTGAACAAACAATAACTTGAATTTAAACTGCTATGTGTCCTATGAGCAAATCGGAATCTTCATATATTAACCATATATCGTACCTGGTTCGACTAGGAAATGACCGGCAATCAGTCACTCACCAAGCCTGTTCTACTACAAGTCTATCCGGCTCCTGGGGTCGACGAACAGGGATCCGGGTTTATTGTTGAGGGGAGTTTAAGTAAAGCATAATTATCTGTTTCAGTAATGTCTATAGCTTGCGTTTAGGAGAGCCATGGGAAGGCATGTTTCGAGTGTGGGGGGTATAGTGATTTACAGGACTCTAGAGGCTAGCTCTAGGACTTCAGTCCATAACGACTGTACTACTGTACATCCCCACCACAAGTGGAAAAACGTGCCTGGATGTAAGCAATGCCTATAACAAAGAGGTGAGATTTGCGGCTTTTGGTCAGTTTAGTAGGTTCTACGAAGGTTTTTTACTAGATGTTTCCAAGGACCTTTAATTAGGTTTAAACATGTTTTTTTTTCCAATCCTGGATGTCCCACTGGGTACCCATGTCTTTTTCCCAATTGTTCATAAAAGTTGGCTTAATATTGACCGGAGCGGAATTTAGAATGATATCCCAGGAACTTAAAGCTCCTTTAGTTAGAGGAGCCTTATTGCATATAAGAGGGATTGTGGAGTACCCCCATCTACTGATCCTTGTGGAAATTAAGTGTTTGATCTTGCAGTAATTGTAATGTTCCTTTAGAGGAATGTCACATTTTATCCTAAGAGATAATTTGGTCGTTGTCTAATTCATGCCTTGACCACCAATTTTTTTAATCCTCTTTTAAGTAATTCCGGATTGAAGAAGTAGTAAGAGTGGGTTTAAATTAGTTAGTTTAGTTGATAAGTGATTTTTTTGTGTTAATCCGATTCCAATTGTAGAGTGAAAGTCTAATGATAGGATTACTATGTCTATTTATTTGGGGGGAGGGGGGACATTTGGGGACCAAATAATAGAATCCCATTTAAAAGCTTTTATTTGTTGATTTCAGTACCCATAGGGTTTAATATTGAATGCATTGGGTGGCCTTCTGCATATTTTTATATTAAGTATTTAATTAGTCTTCATTAGGCTTTCTCAGGATGGCGTGTCCTTATTAACTAATGAGCATTTCTATAGTCCCGCTGAAAGCACTGGTAGTTGTAGCTGCCACATTTCTATTGTGTGGATTGAAATTTCCTATGCATTGAAAATCTTCTTCCACTTCAGGAAGCTGGTAAGCAGAAAATAAAATGATAGATTACAATGCACCATAATTAAAATGTAATAAATTAGCGGCTGCACTAGTTTTTTTCCATTCTAATGACATTTTACCTACAGTATATTCAATCAATGTTGTTCAAAATAAGTATATTTAAAAAAAAAAATGACTACAGTATATGAGGTTAAAATGTTAACTACATAGTTCTTTACCAGTTTTAATTTGGCATTTGAAGTGCTGTTTTAAGTTTTCTAGTAATAAGACTATATATTTCACTAGCACTCTATTTTACATTAATATAATCCCTCCCAAACTAATAAACAATGATAATATATTTATCTTCTATTAATTAAAACTTCACTCCTCTATTGCAAATTTGTTTTGTGCAGAACAAACATTATTAATTTTCATAATCACAGCATCACACTGAAAACAGAGACACTTCATACTTGACAGTCATACATCTTACTTAGATTTCTACATCATTAACTTTTGTTCATTTATTGTTCATTATTTTAAATGCTGAAAGTCCCCCGGGTTTTTTTTTAAAATAAACTCTAATCTTATCTCCCTTTCTTTCTTCATGGATCAAAATGCACTTTTATTTCTCCAGTTGTATTGTGTGTCTTTTAAATCATTATTTCCAAAAATTATTAAAATGGTTCAATATAAAATATCAGACTAGGTATTATTTTTTTTCACCATTGCTTGCATGTAACTTAAAGGACCACAACTCAGAAATAAAAAAGTACATTATTAAAATAAAGATGAATACTATCAACTCATGATTTAGACTTTTTGTTTTACACAATGGATTCATCCATTTTCCTATTAACCGTTCTCCCTTCCGAGCAAGACCTCAATTTTGTTGATTCTACATTTGCAGACTTATCTCCAACATTGGCCAACAATACCTTATCCTGTGTTTATCACATGCTCATTTTTTTCATCCATGGCCACGTTGTTGACCTGTGTTACCTTTGGCGCTCATTGCGAGCCCAGAAAGGAGCGCCTTCGATGCTCATCACATGGCTCTCAACGAGTGCCTTCGGCACTCATTGCGACCCACAACTTTCCTGCTTTGCAATGATCACCTTTGACACTCATCGTGAGCCCCACGATGAGCACCTTGTGTGCTCATCACGTGGCTTGCAATGAGCGCCTTTGGTGGTCATTGCAAGCCTCTCCCTCTGTGTACTTTATAGGCCTGGCGAGACCTTGAGTGTTACTGACTTGGGTTAAGTGTTATTTGTTTGGGTTAAGTATTACTGCTTAGGGCTCGTATTACTTCCTTCTGCCTCGTTTTACATCCTTTGGCCTTGTTTTCATTGTGTTTACGTTTTTTCGGCAGACATTTTTTCTCTCGCTTAGACGATTTCCACTTGTGAAAAAAAGAAAAATATGCCTCAAATTAACTTGCAACCTCACTCACAGGCTCCCTGTGCTGTGTGTGATAGTGTACGTTAATTGGAGTCATATTTGTGTGTTTTTGCAGGTCTTTCCAGTTCGGTGGTCCGGCCGCTAAAGTCGAAATTTTGAGAGCCCCGCAGTCCATCTACGTGCTTCGGGTCCGAAGCCCTTACGGGCCGTAATTGGTCTACATTTGAAAGATATAATAATTATCTTCAGTATCCTCTTATACTTCCACTCACTAGATGTAAAGCTCCAATGGCCACTGCTGCCTCCTGAATTTGTAATGCTTTGCTTATGTACTGAGTGACCAGGCACGGTGTTGTTATAGCTCATAGTATTACTTAATAAATATTAAATATATTGCTGCACCATCGTATTTTACACGTTGACTTTGCATCAGATAATAGTGGTGTATGCCGCAGTCGTCCAAGTTTGATGGCCCAAAAAAAGGACATATGAAAGAAATATGTAACTGGCAGCAAATCCCAGGAAGAAATTCCTGTCTTGTTTTTGTATCCAAAAATATACTCTTTCAGCTGAACATCAAATTAAAATGACAGATTTACAATAAAAACAAGTGAAGAGTGACTCACATGTGGCACCTAATAAATATGAAGATTTAAAAGTTTCAAAATGTTGAATTGAATGCTAAAGTCTTTACATTATAAATCTGCAAGTTTTCAATCTTGCATGGCGCTTTGGGGAAAGCCCTATGGACATCGGATTCTAAGCTCAAATTCAAGACTCTCCATTCTTTGCAATGTGTTAATATTGAATTTGTCTTTGCCTGGAAATTAACTTATGCATAGCGCTATGGAATATGTTGGCACATTACAAATAAATGATGATAATAATAATAATAATAATAATAATACTTTCAGATTTGGACTCAATTCCCACATGCCACCACAAAATTAAGAGAATTTGGTAATCTGGTAAGGAATAGGCTAATCTGAATATAGTCTAATTATTTATCATGAAAGTAATGAAATAACATCATGCAGAACTCTTATTACACAGAACCAGAAAGCAAAACAAATGTGAAGGAATTAGATGTTAAGTCCATGATGATATACCAAGTCAGATCCCAAAAAGTTAAATAGACAATAAGCTGCCAAAACAATGCTTAATTCTTGAAATGGAATACAAGTCCCCACTTCACAGGATATAGCAAGTCTTGGAAAAGGTTTCTGAGTAGTTTTGTATATTTACTTTGTGCTTTCTGTTATGATCTGCTTCTTCAGATTGATAAGGCTGTTGTGGCCAAACCTACCCATCAGATGTTTCAGGTTCTCTTATTTCCCTTCACCAAGACACCTGATGTCTCTAAACTGCCCTTACTCAGATGCAGTATTTAAAAATATAAATGCAGGCTCAGCATTATGAAAAATCAGGAACTGCATGTATTGCTGTGAAAACTTCATAACAGATTTAATGCGTGAATATTTAAACTTGAACTGATACAATTCTGTAACAGTTTGTGTGTCTTCTGGATTTTGTATTGCGAGGCTTCAGAACATCTTAACATCCACCCCAGCAGTATCTTCTGTAGGAATGTTGACACATACATATATCTTCTAGATATCTTAGTTACCTCCCTTTATTTAGGAGCATACACACTCATTGCTTGTACAGGACCAGGGCAGTCATTCTCTTCTCTGTTACCTCCCTTTATTTGGGAGCATACACACACTTCATTACTTGTACAGGACCAGGGCAGCCATTCTCTTCTCAGTTACCTCCCTTTATTTAGGAGCATACACACACTCCATTACTTGTCTGGACCAGGGCAGCCATTCTCTTCTCAGTTACCTATCTTTATTTAGGAGCATACACACACTTCATTACTTGTCTGGACCAGGGCAGCCATTCTCTTCTCAGTTACCTCCCTTCATTTAGGAGCATCACAGACTGCATTCAAAACTAACTTGACTGCTTCTCAAAATGACGGTTACCTCCGAGACATACATTGCATAACTGACAGATCACCTAACTGAATCTCAACTGTCAGTTACTGACTGACATCACATTATAAATTATATAACGGTTCATGAACCAAACATGCAACATACAGAATCTAACATCATAGTCAAAACATATTAAATAATTATAAAACATACTGAGCTCAGTCCCACAACCACATATTCACAGGAGGCAATCCTGATAGGAGTCTTTATGCAACCAGGGTAATGGCCATCCTCACAATCCTAATAATCCTGGGCGGGTCATATGAGTCCTAGGGTCATGACCCCCATGACCACCAGTCCTTATCTCCTACACATTTTAAGTAATTTCTGAATATATTATTATTGTTTTTATTATTATACTAGTATTTAAATGATAAGCATGTTTTATCATTGTTTATTAATGTTATACTGAATCTCAGAAACTCAAAATTGAAAAGCAGCTTGTAAAATTTATGGATATTCAATTGGCTAAATTTAGCTACTTTCATTCCAGTTGTGAGTTACCTGCCCAAAATCCCTGTAGGCCAGCCAAAGACGGAACTCAGCCCTGCCTACTCCATTGATTTTTTTAAGCTTGCAAAAGTTAACAGCGCTAAAGACGCAAAACCGATATTCAATTAAAAAAGTTCAAATAGCTCGGAAACATTAATCTGACCTGCAATTTGAAAATATATGAAAAAATAGTACAAGTTCTAGATAGGACTCACAAGGAGGTTAGACACTAATTCTGACAACTGCAGCAGCAAATAAACACACACTACTGTACTTTAAAATACTGGGAAAACATGGTATTATAATTGATTGCACAACAGTCTCAAGCTCACAAATCTGCAATAAAAAATAACTATTTTAACTTTATTTCCGTATTATATCAATCTCAGGAATCAAGGGGTTAATACATATAATGGAACCCGCATGGACTAGAACAGTTGCTTTAAAGATTTTTATAAATTTCTGCATTGCTGGATTGTGAGTCTGATCAAAATTTTGCTTGTTCCTTTTTACAGGCAATTACGGACTTGCAATTGAAAATAACAGTAAATTAGCATAGATAAATGTAGCACTCCACTTAATCACAACACTGTGCCTTATTTAAAAGTGAGTCGGCTGTGGTATATTTTACATGCTTAAAAAAATGAGTTTGTGTGACAAGCTATTAAGGTATTACTACTATTCTTTGCATCCTTTATTTTTATTTGCATGACTCCCCGCTTCTTCCTTACTTTTATTCATTGTCCTCTACTTCATCTCTGTATAGGCCCATCCCCTCGGCTACTAACCTTTTTGTATCTCTGTCTTATAACATTATTAGCAACCTTAATGGTAAAATTACTCAGTTGTATTATATCTGCTGTATGTAGAGATTCCATGGTGCTTAACCTGAAAATCAATGCAAAGCTTTATATTAGATGGATTGCTTATACTGCCTGTTTATAATGCTATATAGTAGGGATGTTTAATGACCATGAGCCCCATTCTATTTAAGCAACGCATTTTGCGTTGCTCCACAAAATTTGCTGCAGGAACTTTTTTCCCTAATGTTATACGCATATTCAATGCAGTTCACTCAATATTACATATCTCAATCAACATCTGTAAATCTTGTCTTGCTAGTAACATACTAGGTGTAGAATTACATGTTTACTCTGAAGCTTATACCAAACCCAGGATTTTACTTAAATTACTGATTAAACACAGCGCTCGGAACCAAAAGAAAATGAGAACCGCATGATATATATGTACAATGAGTAAGAATAGGTACCTATAAATGTGAGTAACCATTCTGTGAGTAGTTCTATAATATTGCCAATAGGGCTAGCCCTTCAATAGACAATGCATTAGAGCATCTGTTTCTAGTCCATGTGAGTTTCCTGTATGTATTAGCTTTTTTGAGAACTGGGCTATGTGTTACCCTGGATGTTGTATAATGACATGAACATAATAATAATAAAAATAGCTTATTTTTTAATTCCACATATGTGCCTATGGGAATGTTATGCATCAAAATCTGATGTGCTTTACTGTCTCTTTAAGTGCTTCTCCAACTCCCATAAATTTTCCTTCAATTTTTCATATTTACGGTGGTGTCATAATTTGCACATGCTAAGTAAAGTCTCAATTGAATAGGGTGTTGGTGTAAAAGTAAGATAGAGTCACTCACAATATTTAGTCAATGAAAACAATCAATGGGAATGCTTGCCGTAATTTGTGGCTTAGGCTTACCACAGTCATCAGGGGTAGCTCTCTCGCAATGATGCTGCGAAGGTTGAATAGAATAGATAGGGAAAGTTACTTGCCACTTTTTGCCTGTGTAACTTTGCGATATAGGGAATTGAATGAGCACACATGTTGTGGGCTCCACCACCCAGCAAAAAAGTAGACATATACTAACAGAATTAAAAAAATAAACACATTTTGTCTTCAGGAAATCCCCAAACAAATGCATTGTGAGTAGGGGTATGCCAAAAATTAAGGCTTAGACAGATTGGCTAGTAAATAGTATTAACACCATGGTACAGATGAAGAACGTAGGGCATTATTTAGAAACATATAAAAACATGTATAAAATGTCTTTGCATGGGTTAAAGTTTACTCTTTGTTTTAGGTATTATTATCTATTTTGAATTTTTCAAATAGTGTAATTAACTCTGTTGACTTGAATGGAAAGTAAATAAGGAATTATGTATTTAGTGCAATAGGATACTGAAGAAGCTATAACCCATCTGTATATGGCCTACAAATGCCATTTTAGTATGTTCTCCACTGGCTGTAATATAAATGAGGCTATAATATGATAACCATTATTAGTCCGCATAATGTATTCAAGTATAATATTATTTCTAAAGACATTTATAAGTTTTTAAAATTTAATATTGCATATCCGTGATATTAGTTTCAAAGGGTTAATAAATAAATGTGCCATGTAAAAAAGTTTTGTTTTATTAAAAAAAAGTACATTCTACCAATTACTTACTAATTTGTAGCTTAATTTCCCCAGAGTCCAACCAACATTAAACCATTCTACTTTCCTATCTATATAAAAACAAATTCTGTTAATGTTAAATAAACATTCATATATTTTTAGCTTCTTCAACATTGTTCAACATTAAAAATCATTTCACAATGATTCCTCAGTTTTATAAAATACACCAACAATATTGGAAAAGCATTTTAAATCACAGCACTTTGCAATAAAGCAGCTTTTAAAATGTGAGTCACCAAACCACATTGACAAGAACAGTATCTCTTTTTACAATGTATTGCCTTTTTTAGACATAGATTGTGAACTTTTTATGTGAAGAACATGACCAGATCGGTTTAAAAAAAAATTGTCTATTGGTTTGTTCTAGAGAACATTGTGAAATATATATTGCTTGTCTATCTAGTACAGGTATGCCATATAAAATAAATGCATAAAAATCCAAAAAATGAAATGTGACACGATTCCCTCACAAGGCAGTCTACATTTAAAGGTTATTTTCCTGCACTACTTACCAAGAAAAAGTAATGTCCAGGAGAAATACAGAAATTGTGGAAAATATATCAACAGCTAAACAAAAATATAACTTGTTTCACGTTTTTCATGACTATGGAAACATATTTACAGTAAGTTTTCTGATAACTATATTTGACTATTTTATTGATCTTCTATATCATCAAATATTAATATTATCTTAAGTGTAACATGCAAGATTGACCAAAATTGGTGCATAATTAAAAAAGTGGAATTAGGTGAGATTAAAAGAGTTAAAAAGTAGCAATAATATCTAAATTTCATATATTTAAAAAAAAAAAACCTCTTGTAGGTAGTGATGTCCTGAACAGTTCGCCCGTGAACTATTCGCAGCGATTTTGACATGTTCGCGTTCGCAGCAGACAGCGAACACATGCGCTTTGGGGTTCGCCCCCTATTCTTTATCATTGAGGAAAATTTCACCCTGCACCTCACAGTCAGCAGACACATTCCAGCCAATCAGCAGCATACACTCCCTTCCAGAGCCTTCCATCTGAAGGACAAAAACCAAAAAAGCCATTTTTAGGGCTAGAACATAATTTATTTTGTTTTATATTTTTTTTCTGTGTAATCTAATTGCATATGCCTGCCTGCCAGCGTGTGTGACAGGCTAACACCTAACAGCTTATATTGTGCTCAGTGAAATAAAAAACTTTTTTGACTGTAATAGATTGAATAGCAATTGCCTGCCTACAGGCGTGTGTGTGAAGCCTATTGCAACTACTCTGCCAACTTTTGCCAGTGCACAGTGATACGTCATATCTGGTGCAACCGTAGTGTACAGTGACATAAAACAACACTTTTTTGACTGTAATCGATTGAATATCAGTTGCCTGCCTACAGGCGTGTGTGTGAAGCCTATTCCATCTACTCTGCCAACTTTTTCCAGTGCACAGTGACACTCATATCTGGTGGCACCTTAGATTGCACGCCCAGTGCCCCAAATTAGAAGTAGGAGGTCCGACCAAGCATCTTTTTCCATCTCCCTGTTCCAAAAATCCATGCCATATACACGTCCCCTGATAGGTGACGTAACAGGTATTACACTGATAGGAATGAGTAGTATAACTTAATACACCACTCCTATCTGGTGGCACCTTAGATTGCACGTGCAGTGCCCCAAATTCGAAGTAGGAGGTCCGACCAAGCATCTTTTTCCATCTCCCTGTTCCAAAAATCCATGCCATATACACGTCCCCTGATAGGTAACGTAACAGGTATTAAACTGATAGGAATGAGTAGTACAACTTAATACACCACTCCTATCTATTGGCACCTTAGATTGCACGTGCAGTGCCCCAAATTAGAAGTATACACCTCCCCTAATAGTGGATGTAACAGGGATTAAACCGATAGGAATAGTACTACTTAACAGTACACGCCTTATAATAACGCAGACAGAGGCAACGCAGAGAGAGGAGTCTGAAGAAGAGGAGTCAGAGGAGGAAGGTGGCTTTGAGGAGGTGGAAGACCAAACACAGCAGGCGTCCCAGGGGGCTTGTTGTCAGCCTTTCGGGGACCCTTGGTGGCTGGGTGGAGGAAGAGACCTTCAATGACATCAGTTAGGACAAGGAACATGGCTAGCTTGGTATCCAACCTTGTGCAAATGGGGAGTTTGCGGTTGTGCAAAGGGACTGTTTGCGGTTGTTTGCGGTGCATTAAACGGGGAGATTGGTCTGTTACTGTGAAGCGGGTGTAACCCATACACTACCTGATCGATACAACATCATACCTGATGTTTTAAAGCATGTTATTCCAAACAATTTAGGAATGTTAGGTGAGTTATGCCCTTTATGGCTTAAAACCAGACTCTGCATCAACTATGTGATTTTCCATGGGAGTTTTGCCATGGATCCCCCTCCAGCATGCCACAGTCCAGGTGTTAGTCCCCTTCAAACAACTTTCCCATCACTGTTGTGTCCAGAAAGAGTCCCTGTGGGTTTTGAAATTCGCCTGCCCATTGAAGTCTATGGCGCTTCGCCGATGTTCGCCCGTTCGCGAACATTTGATGAAGTTCGCGTCCGCTGTTCGCGAACCCAAAATTTGATGTTCGCGACATCACTACTTGTAGGAATATTTACATATGAGAATCTCACTTATGAAGCAATGTAACAACCTCAAGCTGCTGATGAATTACCCTAATATGTAACCCTTTGTGAGAGCTTGTGAGTGTGGTATGTTCCTAACTATGCGCAAAATAACACTTTCATCCAAAGCATTTTACAAAAGTACCAAACAGTATAATTGATTATAGTTTAACGTTATAGTCATAGTACAATGGTACAAAAACAATACAATTTGTCATAATGGTGGATGAAGACAGCAGAGATTGTATATGCAGGGTCAAGAGTGGTGGAAGGCAATCATGATGGGTATGGTGGGTAGCTTGGTGACATATTATGATTAGAGCATTTGATAGCATCATCGAGCCCTATTCTATTAGGAGCGCATAAATGCTTCTAACCCGTCATTTTTGCTGCAGGTGTTTTTTTCTCTAAATGTTTAGATATATTCTATTGAAGCTAACAACAGCATATGCAAATACAGACTCTGTAAGACTGCAGGTGCAGTGTCATGTACTAGCCTATCCTGGGCCATGTCTCATCAGCATGTTAACAACAATTGCTGAGAAATGATAACAGATCGGTAAGTCTCACAAACTCACAGAAGATTCAGCAGAGCATGTGTACATGAACAAAGCTCATTGAACAGATCAATTTTCATCTGTGTGATAAGTTTCCTCAACTCCAGCCCTCAGGGGCCACCAAAAGTTCACAGTTTAGCTCACCGTTGCTCAAGCAGGGGTATACCTAATCAGAGACTCAGTGATTCTGTTTAACCACCCACTAAGACTCTGATTAGCTCACCTGTGCACAAGCAGGGGTATACCTAAAATGTGAACTTTTGGTGGCCCTGAGGACTGGAGATGAGGAGTTGAAGTCCACATTTGAGCTTCTGTGAATGTTATGTATTATTTGTAAGGCTGTTCCATGTTTTTTTCTTGCAATGTAGCCATATACTGTTTCCTTAATTGCTTTTTGCATCTGTCAGCAACACTTTTAATATTACCATATGCATGACCAGTCCCGAAAAAAATATTTTTTTACCTATTTGTTCCTTGGAGACTGTTGTGAAATTAATTCTAATGCATTCCTGTGCCTTCTCATGCTTTAATAAATGTTTAAAAAAGCCATTGAGAGTCCTATTTTTTACTTGTAATATTTTTGACAGAAACGTGATACTTTTTTCAGTTGAGGGTTAGACTTTATTTGTGAGATAGAGTGACCGGTCTAATAGAATACTTTTATTTAATAATAAATAAATAATAATAATAATATTTGGGCTGAGATAAAACCAGTGTAGTTCTAAGGACAAATTTGCATCTTTGCCTGATCATTAGTGAATGTGGGTCGGGGAACTCATAATCGGATTGCAAGCAGCTTATAGAATCTGTAGCAATTTTAAGAGTGGTTTAATTGTGTATACATTTACGAATTGGGTAATAGAATAGGGCCCATAGATTGGAGCACCCTTAATATCTGGGGTTGCATTACTATCTGCTCACTACCACATTGAACTTTTGCAAACATATTAAACACAGAAAGATGGCATTATAATAGTATCCCCAGTTTATATATGGTATATATATAGTCCGCTTCTGGATTGCTACCTTGTTGTGGTGAAGGGACTTGTGTACTTCCATGAAGCTGTGAGCTATATATATTCATCCAAGATGGGCAGGTTATAGCAGAGAGGTCTGACAAATCGCAGTCTACTGAAGAACGACCCACTCCAGTATCTTTGCCAAGAAAACCTGATGGATAGGCACGATCAGGGACATAGATGTACTTTGCATACTTAGGTCCATATGCTCATGGTGAGTCGGACAAGATTGAATGATTGAACAACAACAAATATATACAGTATATTAGAAAGTGTGAGGTATACTGGCACACAAACAATATTTTTATATTTATCTACAACACTGCAACAACTATTTTGGAAACAGGTTGCCCTCTTAAAATGTTCTGAAACAGGCCTTGGCCCTGGTGGTCTAGACAGAAATCCATCATTGTAGAAAATCTACTTCCCATTTTTATTTTACAAACTTTTTTGATTAGATTTGAATATAACTAATATATACTATATATTAACTGAACACGAACAGTTAATGAATATTGTTTGATATATTTGCTAAATTGAACTAAAACTGGAAAAATCTCACTTTACTAGCAAAAAATATTTCTCAGTGATTCCAACCCTATGTTATGGTTAGGTTGATGGCGGTTGTAATTTTTCACCAGAACCCTTATACGTGAATCTACATTCATAAACTAATTATACTAACAAAATTACCATTGTTTTAGCAAAATTTGGGATTGTTTACGTCAGTTTACACACAATAGCATGTACTTACTCTGCATAATTTTCCTATTTATAGGTGATTCATATTTTTATAGTTCTTTTTGGCTACTGCGATAATTACATTAAAACTCAATAACATGCAAAGTATCATCATTTCCTTTTTGTAAATATTGCTTCCCCTTGTAAAGAGCAATTCCAACAATACAAAGATGGACCTATATTTTTGATCTATTTCCTATAAATGTTAGACAATTTTGTCTTTGAAGATTTGGGGTATTTTTTGTTTTCTACAGAAAAGAGAATTATGTTTTCATTATGGTTTTAGACAAGGTATACATTTTAAGTGTTTACGATTTTGGAATCAGAGAAAACATCACTGGAGCATAAATGACTTCTTAATAGAACAGGGTAATTTAGAGGCACTTAGGAGTGACATTGCTGCTGTTGCAGGCCAATTTTGAAGGGATGTATCATTTATCAAAATGGTTTCCAAAACGCTCAGTTTGTAAGCATTCGGTATACCTACATATCAGTGTCAATCCCAAGTGCTTTTGTAAGTGGTTAAAGGAGAAGCAATGCATTTGCTGTTGTTCAGAATACAATTT